>JBAMNC010001034.1:1020000-1620000 GCA_037902135.1 Cetoscarus ocellatus
TGGTTCAACTCCCCGTGTCTTTCAGGGTCTTTCTACAGAAACAATTGCTGCAAATCACATCTCTGTTTTGCTATGAAAACGTGGGGGTGGTGCTGCACTGGGTCAAGACGTGTGATGACAAAAATGTAGATTAAGATGCTCTTCAAGGATTTAAAGATAGAGGTAAAGTTGAAAAGCAGAAGAAATCAGAGGCACTCTGATGTGGTTAAAAATCCTTTATTTTAGCAGCGTTAATTTTGTCGACTAATTATTTTCATCATAGTTTTCGTCAACAACCCAACAGTTACTAATAAAAACAAGTGCACAGGGACAAAAACTAAAACTGAATTAACTGATATTTTCATCAACATATAAAAACTAGACTAAAATGTCTGACAGAGATTTAATCCAATCAGAGCTAATTTGGTCATGTAGAAAGTAGAGACAAGTTAGGAATATATCCAATCACAGCTACTTTGGTTGTGTGGAAAGGTTGGATGAGTTAAGAGGGACATCCAATCACAGCTGCCTTAGCTTGGTGGTGGTGGGATAAGTTGTGGAGCGATCCAATCAGAGCTCCTCTCTTTATGAATTGATATATTCATGTAGAGCAGGTTCACTGTTTGTTGTCAGTTCTGGTATTGTAACTGAGATGCTCTGCCAGGTAGCCTAAGTAAAGGTGACTGCATTTCACACAAAAGGAAAATTTGTTTCTGTTCATTTATACATTCAGACTTTACTAGCATTCAATAAAGGGTTATTAGATGTTTGATTTTATCCAAGTGTGAAACAGGACTTCAGAAATTCAAGGAAATATAAAAATGCCTTACCCTTTACACTTCATATTTTAGTCGACTAAATTTACAGTAGATTTCATCGACTAAAATGTTTTGAAATTTCATCAACTAAAACAAGACAGAAATTAAAACAATTTAGATGACTACATTATGACTGAAACTTAAAGATAAGTTAGGACAAGCTAACATTTCTTATGTGTTTAGAAATATTGCTATGTTTTAAGTTTTCCCGGCAGATTCTGTTATTTTTTCCTTGTGAATATTAAACTTTATTGTATTGAAATTGACCTTCATTAATGGAGTAGCAGGGGCACTGGAAGCCCAGCTCTCACACATTCCCGTGAAGGAGAGGCTGATCAGTGACAGCACAAAAGCCAGGCTGAGGGAACTGTCCTATTGGGGTATTGACTAGGCCTCACTTGAAATAATGCTGCAACTTGGCAGGAACACGACCTTGAAGTTGCCCTATCGCTGGGGTCCCAGATCAGTCAAGTGATCAGTCAAGTGTAGCAAATACATTTTTCACACTCAGCTCTGCTGCTCACCCACAAATGCATGCTCCTTACAAATGTGGCACCACTGAAGAGGTTAAACAAAAGTCAGATGTTCTGACACGATTTCATCAACTTTCATGGTGCTTGGAGAGAAAAGAACTTGAAGAATATCTGCTGTTATTTTAATAAAGTTGTTTCCTGAACTACAAGTGTTGCTGGAGCTCCTTCGGTTGCACCATATTCAAGGAAAATAAACAGACTTTCCAAATGTATACAAATGTTAGTAATCTACCAAACAATGATTTACGTCATTTTTTTAGCTCATTTATCATTGAGTGATTGATTTATAGATATGCCAGGCTAATTTTCTTACTTCATGCTTTGAGTTAGGAAGTCTGTCAACACTGACAGTAGCTCCCAAAAAATAAAATGAGGATACATGAGAATATTTACCTGAGAGCTGCAGGTTTAGGAGCACATGCTGGGTCAGGCATGGGCGCGAGAGTGCAACAGGCAAGGGACACCAACCTTTTTCTGCTGCATGACCAGCTGGTGTAAACAGAATGTCTCGATCTCTGATAAAATGTCATGGACATTTTTCTTTAATACTTGGTTGCATACTTTTGAGGCGCTATTTCCCACTCCTAATACTGATCACTGATAAGTTCATGTTACTTCACTTTTTAGGTCCCTTCCCCTCGTTGTAAATGAGGATTTTTGAGTCATGGATAACTGATATTTAAAGACATTTTACACATAGAGATTTAGTGCTTTTGGTGTCCAATTATGAAATTTACTTGTCCTCAAAAACTCAGATATTAGTGAGAGTATTTGTCCAATTTCAAGACAAAAAAATTACTGTTTATTCTAATCCACAGTTTCCTTACATGTCTGGATTAAGTTCTTATTTGAAGATATAAAAACTAAAAATAAGGCTTGAATTGTTTGTAATAATAAGTAAAATAATATGCTAATAAGACAAGACAAATTTAACTTGAGCAGATATTAAACCTTAATTTAAGACCCTCGCTGAGTCAAACTTTCCTTGTTTCATTGGCAGATATTTTCTCTTCATTACAAGCAATTCAATGCCTTATTTTTGCCTTTTATTCCTTAAAGTAAGATATTTATCTCAACTGGTTAAGTGAATGTGGATTAGAATGTTTTTGGATATTTTTGACTTGAAAATAGACAAACACACTAGACTAGATCTGAGTTTTTGCAGTGCAAATGGATAAAACCACTAATTTCTTTATTCAATTTTTCTTTTCAAAGGAATTTTTGGTCGAATGAGCCCTTACCATTAGATTTTTGCGTCTTCTAAACATTACTGACATAAAAACCAGAGTTGTCATACTCAGAGCTTCATTTCACATTCACTCAACAATCATAGGTATTTAAATAAAAGCAGCATGTTTGTGGTGCCTGTTTCAGATGTCAGAGATGGTGATACCACGTGGTTGACAGAGCAGCATTTTCAGCAGTTGACGACGAAACCAATCCACGAATCGTCTCCCAACAACAGGCATGTGTTTTATGAAGCCTGTATGTGCATGAAGGCAGGTTGCATGTCACAGGAAGGGATTAGCAGTATTTTAATGAGGGTTTAGTGTGAATGTTCAGTCATGTTCAGCCCTCATCTTATGACAGGGACATGTAGACACGGAGAGACAAACAGCTCGGGGTGTTTTAATGCCTCTCAGACTGTGTAAATGACAGGACTAAAGCTTATTAGGGGGTTAGAGGACGTTAGGCAGCCACTCAAACTCTGAAACATGCTGTGTAAATGTTCTGATGGGGCTAATCTAATTACTGGAATGAAACACAACTCACTGTCAGCTCCTGGTTCTGTAAGAACATCAGCTCCACATATAAAGAGTTGTATTTCTGTCTAAAATATTGTTCCTGTAGACTTTCTCTGAGAAGTTATGTCCTTCAATATTAACCTCTGACCCCTGAACGTTGGCATAAATAAATTCTATTAGTGTATATTTTCCATTATGTAGTTACCAAAGGCTCTGTGTATTCACTGACTAAGAGAGAGGTATTAAAGATTAATTGCAGTACTTGTGGTTCTAGTTTATGATATTCTGGTCTGGATGGTCCTTGTATCTATGCCCCAGTGCTGCTCATACTAACGCTGCATCCACTTTATATTAATGTTACTCAAATTACAACTGAGAAATGTGGTCATCTGCTTTAGCACAGACACTGGAAGAATTTCTGGACCTTTATTACTGAATATAAATGCTGCAGTTGACCACGAAGAGGATCTGCTGCACTGAGTGTTGATGCAGAAGGAGGAGGACGCTGAGACATGTTTATAGTTAATAAAAGAATGATTACAGCATTAGGGCTGTTTTTGGTAGTAATACAACAAAATCTGGATAAAAAATAATACTATGAGAGTCAGTATTAACACTTCTTACAGGGATACGCCAACTTTTTTTTTCTTTTCATGTCTTGCCTCACTCCCGCGTCCATGTCAATCAGATAAACACCATTCTTTCAACTGTGTGTGCAGTAACAAGGAAGAGACGGGCAGAGCTCGCCCACCGCTAACTAGCTTAGCTCAAACACTGGGAGTCAGTGGGAAGTGTTAGCCTTCCTCTGCCCACAGTCATCAGATAAACTCTTCAGAAACTCTAAATAGTCCTGTGTGCTTGTTGTGACTCATTTCTTACTGCATTATGTTACGTTATCTTCTACTATCTTCATATTATCTTCTTCTACTAAACAGAGGCTTTGCTTTGTTTGACCTCCTTCCGCTGTGATTTGAGCTCGAGATGTGACGTTTGCGAACGAGCACACAGAGTTTAACATTTAAAGGAATTTTTGTTGAAAAAAACTCTGACAAACATTTTATAACATCTTTCCAAAAGTCCTGAATCTTTGGACATTTCCATAGATAGTGGATAAGAGCTCCCTTTTCATTGACACGTTTAGTCCAAACATCTGGAATATTGGCCGACATATGATAAAGTACATTCTTCTCAACCATTTATATTAAAGTAATTTTAATCTTGTATACAGTGACATTTGTGGATTTGGTTTCCTGAGACATCATTTTTACACTTGTTTATGACAGCACCTCTTTTTCCATCTGAGAGTTAATTTTCAGGGATTTGACTCCATCCAGAGTGAAATTAACTCTGAAACTTTGCCAGCACCAACATGTTAATTCTTCTTGATTAGCTGTGTACCTCGAATATATTTTATAAAATAAAAAAAAGTCATATCACACTTAGTAAGGAATTTCTGTGTAAGGACAAACAGAAGGAAATCAGGTGTTTATAACAAACATGATCTAATATCAGTAAATATGAGTCACTGTTTTGGTGGCATTACTTCAAACTGCTCGTCTCCCTCGGCCCCCCACAACCTGACCAGGTAAACGAATGTCAGCCCCGCCTTAGATCAACCTGCTAATGCCTCTCACTCTCTCCGCCAGCTCTGCAAACTGTTTCTGCTGCAAGAGCCAACCTGCCCCTTGCACTTTGTTTTTCTCCGATCGTGTGTTTGTGTGTGTGTGAGAAAGCGGTGCAGGGTTAGGGCGTAGCTCCGGCTAGTTTACTCTCCCAGAGCAAACAAATCTCTGATGTGTTTTTCTAACCCTGATCGCCGCAGCCGACGCTGAGTCAACAACGCAGAGGAGGAATATTCCTTCCTCTCCTTCCTCTCCCTCCTCCTTCTCGCTCTCACTGTTTTCATCTTTCATTAACATCTTTCATTTTCTACTTTCTTTGGTCTTCATTCAGATATTCCAGTTCCTCCCTCCACGCTCGGCTTCTTTTTGTCTTCGTGCTGCCTGCGACCCTCCCTTCTCTTTCTTCCTTTGAGGACGCAGAGAAAGCCATAACCACAGACAGCTTGTATGTAAAGGAAGTGACTGAGCCCGGCTTTACACGACTGTTTGGTGATCTCTGTTGCCAATTTGTATCTGTAAGTCTGCGAGGATCCTGTTTGTGTGTTTGTTTGAGCCCAGCCAGGTGTGCTGGATGAGAGCCAGCACGCAGATTAAAACCTCAAATCCCGTTTCCTATTATACGTATCGCTGCTCCAAAAGTCTGCTTTGAAGTCCTTTTTCCACCTGAATTGAGGTTTGGTTTGCTCAGTCATCAAGGTGCTGAAGAGGTTTCGTGGCCTCAGGGTTCAAGAAAACCCTCCAAAAAACACAAATGATCAGGAGTGATGATGCCTCACGTAAAAATAGGGTAACTGTTGATATAATGAAAACGTATTTTGATATCAGATCTGGACGTTAACGAATCGTTTTATGATTGTAATCAGTCATCGTTAAGGCTGGGAGGTAGATTGAGGTTCCTTTTTAACTTTGATATATTTTCTATCAAGGTACAAGTTTAGGCAGTTTATGTCGATGTAGCAGGATATATTTGCTGAGAATTCAAAGAAAGGTTGCAAAAATTCTGAATCTTTTCCACCTTATCCATCCGCAACACAAAGTAAAACATTCTGACTGTTAGGTATGAGCTGCAGCCCTCAGCATCAAAAAAGTCGCGGGAGTTTTATCATCTTATTATATTTATTTTATGATTACCATCATATTATCTTATTCTACTCCTAAACAGAGGCTTTGATTTGTTGACTAACTTCTGCAGTGGTTTTTGTGAGAGATCTTACTTTGGCGAACGATTCGAGTTTGAAGTGAACGATGAAACCGATTTGCAGTTATGAATGAGCTGATCGTTTCTCGAATTTGCAGGCAATTTGCATTTAAGAATGGCTCACAAAGGAACTGCTCACTGTGATTCGGTTCTCATGGTTCACTTATAAGAGCTGTTCATAAGACTCGACTTGTTTGCCAATGTCACTTCTCTGACTCAAACCACCGCGGACGCAGGTCAACAAAATAAAGCCTCTGTTTAGGAGTAGAAGAAGAAGATAGTAGAAGATATCGTAACATAACCGTTTAGAGTTGCTGAAGAGTTAATCTGATGACTATAGGCAGAGACAGGCTAACACTACCCATTAACTCCCAGTGTTTGAGCTAAGCTAATTAGCAGTGGGTGAGCTCTGCCTGTCTCTTCCTTGTTACTGCATGCACAATTGAAAGAATGGTGTCTATCTGCTTGTCATGGACTCGTGAGTGAGGCAAGACATGAAAAGAGAAAAATGTTGGAGTGTTCCTTTAAAGATTTAGTTAATCAAAGTAAAAAGGAAATTATTAACCTCCGTTAAGGTTGATGTCATTGTTGGCAGGTTTATGGTAAACAAGCATCCATCAATACAGACATGATCTTAACTGCTTGACCCGCCCCAGGAGGACTACACCCTCCTATGATTAAACATATATGTACTTTGGAGACACTCCAGAAAGTATCTCTGCCGTGTTATGTAAAGATTAAAGCTTAAGGACTCCCTGAAGCTATAATTATGCTTCTCTTTCCCTCCGCAGACCGAGAGTTTGATACCAGGACTAAAATAGAAATGTAGGACTTATTTTTTTCCCACAAAGGTGACTCTGTACCCAAAACACTCCCCTCTCCTAATGCTGGCTGAAACCCTAAATAGTGGTATGTTAAAACCTTGTTTTACTGTTATGAGTTCTGAATCATACCCTCACTTCTGCACGCATGCACACACACTCTCTCACACACACACCATGCGCTGTTTTGACTGGTATGTCAGAGTTAAGAGATCAGCTCGGACCACCCCGGGAGAGAAGACAGGAAAGGAGCGGATTTAAATTTGTGGGTTAAAGAGCACATTTTTGCCGCCACATTTAGGCGCTGAACTCATCTGCTGTTGTGTGCAGGGGTGACGTTTTATTTCACTTTGACTCTGAGGAGCCGAATGCTTGCACTGCAAAAACTCAGATCTAAGTGAGAGCTTTTGTCCAATTTCAAGTCAAAAATAGCTCACTAGGCTGATTCAAAGACACAGTTTCCTGATATATCTGGATTAAGATCTTATTAAAAGATGTCAAAACTAAAAGTAAAGACTGAGTTGCTTGTAATAAGGAAAACAATCTGCCAATGAGCGAGAGAAATTCGCCTTAAAGGGTCTTAAAATGATTTTGTTTAGCCAGAGCAGACTTTAAATCTGAATTTTAGACCCTCACTGAGTCCATCTTGCTTGTTTCATTGGCAGATATTTTCTTATCATTACAAGCAGTGCAGTGCCTTATTTTTGCCTTTTCTCCTTGAAGTAAAATATTTGTCTGGACTTGTTAAGTGAATGTGGATTAGAATAAGTGTTTTTGATATTTTTGACTAGAAAATAGACAAACACCTGTTGAGATCTAAGTTTTTGCAGTGTGGGAGGAATGAAGAAAAGTTTCAGCAGACAAGTGTCACAAAGGCCAAGGTCCGCGGCTCCTTGAACAAACTTTGAGAAAACCTTTGTGATTAATTCATCTGTTGTTAAAAATGAGGTATTAGTGGGTAGAATAGAGTAGAGAGTATGATAAAGCAGCAATAACATGAAGAATGTTCCTTGACCTCTTTACTCTGCAGCAGACAGATGAATCAAACAATTTTCAACTTTTTATGCATTGTTCCCGCTTTAGCTTCAGCTCTGAATAGCAGATACTTTAAGAGCTTAAACTATGATCCATTAAAAAAAAGACTTCTGTATGGAAAATGAGGCTCAGCAAAGCTGCTTAAAACACACAAAAAAACAGACAAATAAACACAAAGACGTGATTTAAGAGTTTACTCTCATAAACTCATACTCTGAGGGGTAAACCTCATTGTTTTCTCTGTCTGGTTCAGTCCCGTCCGTCCAGTTTGTCTCTGCTTTATCGGAGCTCGCACTAAGCCTCCCTCTCTCTCAGCGTACCTGTGCTCCTGTTTAGTCTCAGGGCAGAGACGCCCTCACTCTGGACAAATACCTTCCGGAAAACTTCCGCCCCTCCCCAAAACCACTTCTATCACTGGCCCAGACAATACACACTCACAAAGGGGGTTGAAAAGGCCGGGCCCACACGCAAACCCGGGCTCGAGCACACGTATGCACGGACACAGGTGTACACGCGTGCATAACTGATGGTAAACATGCACAGGTACAATCATCATCAGTCCGTGTTGTAAAACAAGGCTGTGAGTATTTACAATACGATGAGGTTTCCTCATGATGTGTTGAGTTTAGAATAAAAATAAAAATTAAAAGACAAACTCCTGTGCAGTGATGACTTTGTTGACTAATTATTTTCGTCATAGTTTTCGTCAACAACATTTTTTCCCCTGACGAAAACTAGACAGTAACTAATAAAAACAAGTGCACATGGACAAAAACTCAAACTAAATTAACTGACATTTTCATCCACAAATAAAAACTAGACTAAAATGTTTGACAGAGACTTAATCCAACCAGACCTAATTTGGTCATGTAGAAAGTAGGGACAAGTTAGGAATATATCCAATCACAGCTTATGGTTGAGTGGTGGTGGGAAACTTTACTAGCATTCAATAAAGGGTTATTAGATGTTTCATTTCAGTGTAAAACATTGCTTCAGAAATTCAAGGAAACATAAAAAATTCCTTACTCTTTTCACTTCATCTTTTAGTTGACTAAATTTACAGTAGATTTCATCAACTAAAACTAGGCTAAATTTCAAACAATTCCGATAACTAAATTATGACTGAAACTTAAAGATATTTTAGGCTGAAGACTATAACTAAAACAAAATGAAAAGGTGCTGTCAAAATTAACACTGCTGGTTGGTTTTCTGTCTCAGATTTTCAGATGCGACCCTGTTCGTAGCTTCAGGATCAGGATTTTAGGGTTTAGTGGGGGTCTTTTAGGTCGAGGAAACCCTCTTTTAAGTACATTCTTACTTTATCATAATACCTGTTTGAAGAAATGTGTTTTATTTCTGAGAAAAAACACTTTTTACATCTTTGTAAGAGTAGCAAGGGGTTAAATAGGAGGCGTCATTATTCCATCACAGCCCTCCTTTTTGAGCCCTAAAATGTTCACCAGATGGAAAGTGTGTTGGTGTACAGACTAGGGATTTTAGGAGGAATTTTTTAATATCCGATATGCTGATATTCCAAAACCCATTTTTGCCGATACTTATATCAGTGCCGCTATGTGCAACGCAGTGGTGCAGCACATAGTGCATGTGCCTCACAGCCAGGAGGTTGCTGGTTCGATCCCTGGGTCTGTGTGGGCCTTTCTGTGTGGAGTTTGCATGTTAGCCCCGTCCTTGCTTGGGTTCGCTCTTGGCACTCTAGCTTCCTCCCACAGACCAAAAATCTGGGCGGCTCAGTCGCACTGCCGGGTCACTTTGGACGTGAGACCAGGCTGCATCACTCGGTTGCCAAAGCTGAAAAATTTGAACTCTTCAGGCGACATCATGTGTGGCTGTGCCGCGACAGACTATCAGCTCTGTGTGGGTGTGTGACGACACTCGTGACAGACTGTTTTTGTTCTGGATCACAGAGTGATGATCCATGTCCGTGTGGAAACATCAGTTAGTGAGTACTTTAGTTCCGCCTTATTCAACAGAAGCTGCAGTGTTCAGTGGTTGGTAGGTGAGTGAAAAGGATCCAGTTGGAATAATGTCAGTGAATACATACAAATATATGATATATATGATATGATATGATTGCAGTGAAACTCGAGCGGGCGTGACGTCACTGAGCGACGCAACCTTGACAAAATGAGCTATTCATGGACAGAGGGGGAGTCTATCTTCAGGTTTAAATGGACTGTTTTCCTCCTGTGCACCTGTCTCTTGAATTAGATGTGCAAAGTATTATGGACGGCTAGTGTTCTACTGAAGGGCTAATGTTAATAAAAAGTTTACATTTTTTGTAGTTTCTCTTAAGAAGTTTAAAATGACTGTCTAACTGCATCCACCCTCAGCAGCAATGGTGCACTGTGAGAGGCCTTGCTTATGCAGCTCAACAATCCGTCCACGTTCAAGGAGGGAAAGCTTTTTTGCTTTTGCTATCAGGAGGTCATGACAGTGTGAATACCTGACAGAAAATGACAGCGAATCTGCATCTTTGCGAAGATTTTGGCTTTTAAAGGCTGTGGTCTTAAACTATAGATCAGCTGATGAACAGCTTACTCAATTTTTTTTGTCTCACTCCCATTTCTTTTGTTTTTTTTCTTTTTTGTTGCATTTTAAATTCTTGCAGTTTTTCAACTGCCCTTAATATTTTGATCAGGAGTGTATTTAATACTATTCATAATTGGCTACATATGAGCTGTATGTTTACCTTTTACTTTTAATGATTTTTCTTGATAATAGTTATAATTGATTAATAAATGATATGAGAACATTTTACTTATATACATCTTTAATAATTTATCTGCTAAACCTAACTGATATGTACAACAGTCTGTCAGGGCTCTAGCTTGCACCAGTGATGCAGGAAACATGGGGTCAGCACAGCACGAAAACATGTAAGCTTTGACCCTTTGCAGGTCAAAGTTGAACAGAAAATAGACAGTTTTAAAGTGTGACACACATTATATTTGTTGTTTTTGTTGAAGCCTATCACATTTTCACAGCAGGTTCATGCTGATCATCTCTGAGACGATCCCTCCAAAGTGCTCAAAGTCAAAGTCCGAGCGTTCTCATGTGAACGATACTGACTGAGGAGCGTCCACCTGCAGGAAGTCATAAACTCCAGTCAGACTGTACCGCAGTGAATGTGATGGATTACTCCTCCTCCAGCTCATACAAACATACTTCACACTCACAAACGCTCACACAGAACAAAGAAAAGCTGGAATGTGTTTACCCGTCTTAACATCTCATCTTAATGTCCAAGACAAACAGCAGACTCTCCCACCACCCTGTGCTGTTTGCTCACTCGCAGACGGACTGGAATGAGCCCGGTCCACGGCGCGGTGTTGACAGAGAGTCCAGTGATGGACGAGGCTTTACGCTGACATCAATCTCAGCTGTCAGCTCTGCTCTGACTCTTGACCTGATGCATCAACCTGTTTGTCACTTCAGGTGCTTCAGCAGAGATCCTCTGGTCATCTCACCTGCTGGATGTTTCACCTGGTCGTTGTGCCACATGCAGTCGTAGCAGAGGTCCAACATCAGTCAGTAAGTTAATACTGCTTAACAGCCATGCACGGGCACGAAACTGGAGATATACCTGTTAGCTCAGAGCCGGCCCCACCCAATGTGGCACCCTGGGCAAGATTTTATATGGGGCCCCCTCCATTAGGGACTTTCATATGCTTACAAAAGAAATTGCATAACAGTGTTTTTACCATTGTCTTTAATTTATAAGATAACACATCACTCAAATAAATGCAAAAGAGTCTTAAATACAAGATAAATACTCTTACCACAACATAAAAATCCTGTAAATAAGTTAATAAATTGTAATAATAAAAATAAATCAGGAATACAACAATCAACATCAGACAATTTAAATAAACACATATAACCATACATAAGCTACATTTAACTATATACAAAAACTACATAAAATAACTAGACTTATATAGACTTATTTAGACTTTTTTTCATTTGTAGTAATATTATTTGGGTGTGGTTTATCATTTGAATCAATGTGAGCTTTTCCATTTTCAGAGTTAATATAATTACATCGAAGGTGACTTTTTTCCAGATTTTGTGGTGCCCCCTGGAAAAAAACAATCAACATATAATTAGAAGACTAATTTAAGGAGACTTTTTAGAATATCATCTTCCATGCTGGAACACTATCTTGCTTAAGTGGGGTACACACATAAAGATTATCGGGCTGTTTGAGTCCCGATTTCCCCCTTCACGACCAAGGATGGCAAATGCCAGATTATCTTCTGTTTTATAAGATTATTTTATCAGATTATCCTGTGGTCTGAGGTATGTGAACAATGAGTTTGTCGTGATAATCGGCTCTGAAATGGGTCAGGGCCGACAATCGTGAAGGCGTAAATAAAAACAAGCATGGCCGACCTGAAACATAAAGTTTGTTGGACCTCAGAAGTGGAGGACCAGCTCACGTGTCCACGCTGTCTCCAGGATTTTTTCCACAGTCTTTTCTTTTTTTTATTTCAGGATTTTTCTGTCAAAAATAGTCCCAAGACCACCATCATTCCCTCTTCTCGTATGTCCTCTTCCATGTTGTGTTTTCCGGTTGTTGCTGTTTTTTCTTCTTCGTTTTTGTTAGATCATGTTTGATCAGATTTCTGTCTTGGAGGACTAGATTCTAGATCAGTGGTGGGACAGAATGGTTATGTGTGTGGTGTGCTGTGATGAGATTATCGGAGCACACCACAAACAGTACGATCAAAACTGTTCAATGCCGGATTTTTATCTTCATGTGAGGGGTCTCTAACAGGTGAAAAATCTCTTCAGATTTAGAGAATCCTTCTGTGTGGACCCCACTTTCCAGATTCAAGTTTGTAGCTCATAGCAAGTGCAGCTGATCACAGGTGAGCAGACGTCTAAACCTGCAGGATGATTTACATCATGAAGGGATCAGTGTAACAACAGGAGCTGTTTGGCCTCAGTGCCGCTCTTAATGCTCCTGTGCTGTCATGACACTGTCATACCGTCTAACCCTGGATTTACATGTTTGCGTCTCATTGAACCAGCAGCACAGGTCTGTGAATAGTGGATTTTAGGACCGACATGAGTGCTTTGTTTACAGCATTCTCGGAGGCTCACTCCTGTTTGCATGTTTGTCTTTAACGGCTGTCAGGCGAGCCCCAAACCTGAAGGGTGACAAACTCGGTGGGAAAATTTCTCACACTGAGTTTCTGTCCGCCAAAGTTTCATTCCTGCTCCCCACAAATTAGAAAATGACTTCTGATTATCTCCTCACCACGCCTCCTTCCTCCACATCAGAACACGCCGCATCGTTAACCTCGCACGTTTACTACTTTGGAACTAAAATACAGCCCCTGGTGCCAAACTCAGCTTCCTGTTTTGCCTCAGAAAGTAATAATCTGAAGTGGTTTGACAACTCAGATCATTGTTTAATGTCACTGTTGAACCTGAGGGGAAGTGTCAATGTCAGGGTGAGTCAGGATTGGGCGTTCTGAACTGGGATTAAGGTCTAAAATTAGGCTGAGGGCAGGGGAAAGCATCAGGTAAGTCTGAAGGTGGAGAAAAACAATTACGGCTTCCTGTCTGGGTTCAGGGTAATATCATTTTGGATGAGTTGACTTGAAAGGAATGCACAGTTAGCATAAAGTTTTAAAGCCAGATTTGAAAGGAATGCACCGTTCACTGAAAGGATTAATAACAGATTTGAGTTGAATGCTCGGATGATTTAGAAGAGAGGAAGAGGGCGACTCGGCTGGGAGATTCCTCGGTGCTCACACACATGTATGTGAAGGCATACACCCAGTCTCTTTCACACACACACACACACACATAACCCTGACTTCCTCCGGTTTGTGTGTGTTTTGTCAGTCTAATCTCTGGTCTAATCCTCACACTGCTGCCAGACAGACAGGCCCACCCAGGTGAATGAGCCCGATTTGAAGAAAAGAGTTTGTGTTTAAGACAAACACCGCCAGAGGATGTCCCAGGTCATCAGATGTCCACCATCAGTGATGATAAAGATGGAGCAGAGGAACAGACTCACAAATGACAGAGAGGTCAAGGTGAAGGCCGAGCACAGGAGAAGCAGAGGAGTGAATGAACTTCAGGCTTGACTCGAACCATGCAGTGTTAATTTTGACAGCACTTTTTGATTTAGTTTTAGTTATAGTCTTTTGCCTAAAATGAATTTTAGTTTTATTCTTAATTTAGTCATCTAAATTGTTTTAGTCTGGTTTTAGTTGATAAAATTTCACAACATTTTAGTTGATGAAATCTGCTGTAAATTTAGTCTACTAAAATATGAAGTGTAAAGGGTAAGGCATTTTTTTATGTTTCTGTCTGCTCAAAAACAAGACCACATGTTAGTTCACATGTTCCCACAAAACAAACAGCAAGACTTAGATGAACACATTTCCCTGTATTTACTCAACATACTGGCTTTGATACTTTTTTTAAAGACTAAATTTGATTGAGCTTCTTTAGTTCCTTTGCAGATTGTTCCTTAAACTGAATCCTCTCACTGTAACACAGCTCTCCTTCAGTTTTGTTCTGAATCTTGTTTTTTAATTATTTCTTTGATTCCCTGCAGCCTCCCTGACATCTTCACACCCTGCACATACATGTTCATTCTGACATGTGGAGAGCACACTTCTGTCACGCCGTGTCATGTGGTTATCAGGCTCCAGAGCCATAAATAAATATAACATTCCTCCACAACAGTAAAGTTTAACTTTGAAGATTTTTAAATATTTAATCCGTGTTCCAGCTGACATTAAAAGCTGAGTTGGACTTTATATTCAAGTGAGACATGCTGCATTTATTCTATACCCCACGTATGACAAACAGCTAATCCTTATTTATGCCGTGCCAGGCCCGTCATGTATTAAGCTGCAGTAGCATTATGGCCCGTGGCAGGTAGAGCACAGTAAGCCGGACTGGATTTGGCAGCAGCCTGAGACACAGACAGAGTAACCCTCCAAAATAAAAGAGGTGTGACATCGTCCCTGCTAAATGATTTTTGACATTAAAGTGGGGACAGGGGAAAGTGGCAGGAGAGTATAATATGTAAGCAGGGTTCATTCAGGTGCTTGAAATAGCAGGCAGAGCACATGCCTCACAGCAAGAAGGTTGCCAGTTTGATCCCTGTGCTGGTCAGGGCTTTTCTGTGTGAAGTTTGCATGTTCTCCCTGTCCATGCATGGGTTAACTCCCACGTGGTTGTTAGGTTAATTGACTTTTCATTTTTGTGTTGAAATAAGCACTGATTAAATATGAAGAGGAATTATTAATCTGCAGACACATACATTTAGTGTTTTTGGAATTTGGGCTGCAAACTTTCTTCTTTTAACAGACTTTTAGTTATGAATGTTTTAAAGCCACAGTTTCTTACAGAAAATATCTACAAGGTAAACTTATTGTATGAATGATTTTTCAACATAAAGAGATTCGTAAGTTTGTGAAAGAGGAATTTTAATAGATCTACAGTATGTGCTGTATCGATTTCTTTTCATTATTGTCTGAATAATATAAATCTGGAATAGGGTGCCATGGTGGCATAGCAGGTAGTACATGTGTGGGTTGACGGTTCGGGTCAGTCAGGGCTTTTCTGTGTGGAGTTTACCTGTTCTACCTGTGCATGTGTGGGTTTTCTCTGGGCACTCTGGCTTCCTCCCACAGACCAGAAACATGCTTGTTAGGTTAATTGTTGATTCTAAATTGCCCTTAGGTATGAGTGTGAGCATTGGTCATGGTTGTCTGTCTCTCTATGTGGCCCTGTGATTGGCTGGAGACCAATTCAGGATGTACTTCGCTCTCGCCCAGTGTCAGCTGGGATAGGCTCCAGCCCCTGCAACCCTGAAAGGGATAAGCGTTAAACTTTATGGATGGATGGGTGGATGTTTTCAAGGTTTTGAAAGTGCTTGGATTTGGGACAAGGTGCTAAAAGTGTTTGGCATTTCAAACACATTCTCTCATGATACATGTTAGACTAAGTAGTTTAATAAAACCAAATAAATTAAGTCAGAGCTGGTTAATCAAACTGGACACAGCTCCACGTGAGCCTTTCGGTGATTATTTAAACTTAAAGATAGACTAACTGTCCCAGAACTCCTTTCCTGCTATGGATTATTTCTACTAATGTGATACCGATTTATAACAGGCCAACTTTTGCTCCCTGAATTGTCTAATAACAGTGTCAAAGAGTCACCACGTCCTGGTATAATCATAACTATCCCTCAGTGGTTCTAACAAACGTAAATACAAATTATAATTCAAGTAAATTACTTTTTGTAAGTAACTTATCACACACAGCGTCTTATCTAAGCTGCCAGAGAGCCTTCATGAGGTTATCGAGATGAAAACAAAATCCCTGTCAATTGCCTCTCATTGTCTGTGTGGATAAAAGTCAGCCTACCTAAGTTTTTACAGGCACTTTTCATATAAGATTTTGTAGCACAAAGTGCTTTACATAAAAAATAAATTAAAATAAAATAACAATAAATGAAATATAAAGTAGAAAATTGCATTCGATTAAATTATATAACACCCCACCCACCTTTGCAATCCACTTACAACACACACACAAAAAAGACATAAAAAGGAAATTCTGAACAGAAAACAGAATTAGAGGACTGAGGAAACAATTTCAAACACATGACACTCCTGATATTTAATTTCATACTGCACAGGTAAAAAAAAATATCCAAGTTGCTGGTGTTTCCACTTGGTAAAATTTGTGCAGCCTTTTTGTCAACAATTAAGATGCAATTTTGACCCGAACAAAGTGGAAGGAATTGATTAGGAAAAGACTAATGATATTGATTATTTCAGAGAATTGCTATTGATTCTGGAATAACACTCTGTTAGGCCTAACCTAAATCTTTGTAGGCCCAGGGAACGACTTTTGCCAAAGGGGGAGAAGGGACAAGATGGAACACCAGTGCTTGGTACAGTCTCTCAGTTTATTTTAGGATAACACAACTTTTTTTATACAGTGTGACAAACAGTGATGTGTTACAGACTTTACCCTTTACCCTGCCCCCACATGTGGACAGCAAGATAAAGTCCCTGTTTACGCAACAACGTTGTCACCAGAAACTGAAAAGCTTTTCCTTCATGTTTTCAAAAGTGCTCTGTGTTCACACAGATCTGCAAGAACAGCTAAAAATGCTGTACCATGCCAGCCCAGTAGTTGGTGAGGGGAGGTTTGTAGTGAAGCAGCAGTGTTACAACATGCGCACTCTTTCCGGTGAAGACAAACTTTTCACAAACAACAATGGGGATCGGACGCACGAAGGCACAGGAGTTTTTTGTCTGGACAGACGTCGAAGTTGGGCTGCTACTACTCATAGCGCTCGACTACAAAACCACCAAGTGTCAGGAGAATGTTGACTGGGGGCTGTTGTTTCCTTTTTCTTTAAATGGTGGTTGGCAAATCAACTTAGAGGTGCATTACCGCCACCAACTGGACTGGAGTGTGGAATATGAGATTTGTGGTTGTTACTAGGTGCACACGCAACCTTCATCTGAAAGAGTACTGCACACTTGGCGCGCGTCATCGTGTAAACAGGAATCAGCGTTTTTCGGGAAAACAGAGACAGATACGAAAACATTTTCAAAACTTCACTCTGGACCCTGTTTTCAAAAGTCTGCATATTCAAGCACTCCGGGCACCGTTCTTTTGTAAACAGAAGGCAAATAGGCAATGTAAACTCAGTTTTCGGCCATTTTAGTTGTTGTGTAAATGGCTCCGTAGGCTCAGTCAACATTGCCTAGCAATAATGTAGACTTTTAATCAGATACTCACATGTGGACAGCAAGACAAAGGCTCAGTTTCTTCATATGAAAGCAGGGTTAACATTGATTTTTTTTTGTTTTCATTATACCAGATTCTCTGGTGGAATTGGTCTTCAGCTTCCATCCCTAGCCAAATTAAAGTGTGTTGGTATTTGACATGTAAGTTGAGGAATTAGATATATCATGCAATCACCTCATGCATGTTTTTGTAGCTTCACTTAAATGTCTTTAAATTACTCTGTGAAGCTGTACCTGAGTCCAGAAATATGTTCTTCTAGGTTCTTCTAGGATCACTCTCAGTGTGGCTAATGTTCAGGTTAATGCTATGTTCTCTATACAAGCCCACCTCAAAAATGCCACGTCAATTTAGAGACAAAGAAGGAAATACAACAGGTGCGACAGGAGTGGATGCTTGGACACCTGAGTCTCTGATCTTCAGCTGCAGAAGGTCACAGGATTAACAAACGAGCAGAAATACAGTTGAATAAGACATCTTGTATAAAACTCTTGATGTGCAGATGATCGCCTCCTCCTCTGTCTCACACAGAAGTTTCCAGTTGTACTGAAGCACCGTCGGGCTGATTGCAGGTGAAGAGGCCTCTTGGTATTCTGGGTAATTTACATGACATGATTACACCAGCGCCCCCCTCTCTTTTCATGTGAGAGAGAGTGTGTTTGTGCCAAAGTGTGTGAAGGAGAGAGTGAGAAAAAAACATGTGAGGAACAGGGTTATGGTGCTAAACATCCGTGAGCTTGATGACACTCACTTAAAACAACGAGAGGAAAGGAGGTGGGGGGGGGGTGATTGAAGGAAGAAAGGAAAGAGGAGGGGGGAGCAGAGGGGTTACAGGGTGCACACAGGAAGACGAGAAAAACATGAAAATACAGAAAAAACAGGAAAGAGGAAGAAAGATGGAGGAGAAGTGATGGAGAGAGAATTCATCAGACGCCCCCAAGATACCAGCGCTAAATGTACAAACATCAAAGATGGGAAAGAGTGTGTGTGAGTGTGTGTGTGTGTGTGTGAGTGTGTGTGTGTGTGTGAGTGTGTGTGTGCAGACGGGCAGGCAGGCTGCATGGTCCAACATGCTGTGAACGCACCTGAAGAAACAACACAAGACTGGCACGATAGCATCTGCCCCAACTGCCCTTCAGCTGTGAGCGAGCATCCAGACGTCAGGCTCAAAGATTTATGTGTTTGTGTCACATCCTGCACCCTGAATAACCCCGAAACCTTTACCCTTTAGGAACTTACACCAGTAACTGCACATAAACAGTACAACAGTTCTCTAAAGAATATCACAATTTTTTTTGTTTTCATGTCTTGCCTCACTCCTGAGTCCATGACAAGCAGATAGACATCATTCTTTATTCTGTGTGTGCAGTAACAAGGAAGAGACAGGCAGAGCTTGCCCACCACTAATTAGCTTAGCTCAAACACTGGGTGTCAGTGGGTAGTGTTAGCCTGCCTCTGCCTACAGTCATCAGATAAACTCTTGAGCAACTCTAAGCACTCCTGTGTGCTTGTTGTGACTAGTTTTTGTTGTTGTTGTTTTTGTACAGCATTATTCTATGTTATCTATGTTTGAACTAAGATTAGCACTTTATGTAATTTTTGAAAGAAATACACACGAACCACGAAACCACTGCAGATGTTCTTGTAAGTAGGTCAACAAAACTAAGCCTCTGTTTACGAGTAGAAGATTGGTACTAAGGATTTTGGCTGACTTTATAAAAGAGGACAAGGATGATTTTTCTGGACTGATGAAGATCCACAGCCTTACCTATTTGAACTAGAATATACAGAGGAGGAACTACTTGTTTAGGAAGCTGAGCATGCACAAAGTTAATTAGTTTTGTATGTATTTCTTTTGAAAATTACATAAAGTGCTTATCTTAGTTCAAAAATAGATAACATAGCATAACGCTGTAAAAAGAAAAATAATAATAATGAGTCACAACAAGCGCACAGCACTGATTAGAGTTGCTGAAGAGTTTATCTGATGACTTTAGGCAGAGGCAAGCTAACACTTCCCATTGACTCCCAGTGTTTAAGCTAAGCTAATTAGCAGTGGGCGAGCTCTGCCTGTCTCTTTTACTGCACGCACAGGAATGGTGTCTATCTGCTTGTGATGGACTCGGGAATGAGGCAAGACATGAAAAGAACAAAACTTGGCGTATCTCTGTAAGTTTTTGCATGCACAAGAACAGTGATCATCAACTGGCGGCCCTGGGTCCACATCAGGCCCGTGTTATTTCATTGAGCACTGACCTCTAGATGCATGATACAGTGGTAGGTACAGGTTATTGCTTTGTCTTGTTGAATAAACATTCACTTGAGAGTTTGGAATAAAGAACATTTTAAAGCTTTCTGGTAATTCTTTTCTCATGTATTTGACTTTATAATTAAACGTACACATTTGAAGAGTATTTATATCAGAAATAGATAATATATTACACTTCAAAAAGTGGAGATGAAGCTTCACTGGATCTGGAAAAAAATTGCAATTCTGACAAAACGCTTCTGCAGCAGTAAAATTTTCTGTAGATATGTTGAATAAGTGTTGCCCCATACAGTATTGCAATAAGTGAGATATGGATATATATAAGGCCATAATACAGTGTCAGAATACCAGGTAAATGTAAAAATGCACACACTTTTCTAATAATCCCCAAAGATTTTGTAACTTTATCAGGAATGACTTCATGTTTAATCTGACACCTAGCCGCCATCGTAAGCCAGTTTTCAACCAGGAGAATATGGTGATTTTCCTGATTTGGGTTGCAGCTTGTCATTAAGGGGTGATGATGTGTACTGAAGCCAGACCAGTTGAAACCACTGGTCTACATTACTGGTCCTCGATCTTTTGAGTACCACGGCCTGTTTTTAATCAATACAACAAACACACATTGTTCATAGTATAACTCACCATAAAGCAGGATGGGAGAGGGACATGGGCTTGTTTTTAAACCATCAAATAAAGAGACACGAGGACTCATTTGGTTTTTATCAGCTGCCTAAATTGACTGAAGTCATATGTTGACATGGTAACTAATTAAACCACCACCAACCTTTGAGTGCAGAGGAAAAAGCTGTAAAAGCTGCTTTCATACAGCGGTGATGGTTTGTTTTATCTATCAGGCATTCTTTCATTTCTTTCCTCTGAACTGAATCCTTCCACATCAGGAAGTTGAGCTTTTATTTGCACAGCTGTCCTCCAGCTATTTGTATTGTACATAGTCAAAATACTAACAGCTATGTCCAGAGCACAGGTGGACGAGAGCATAAGCACAAGGTTGAACCACCAGTTCATCTCAAGTTGTACTTTTTCATTCATCACAGTGATGAGTCAAGGAGTCTTGTGTGTAAAGTCTGCACAGTCTACACGGGCAGATATGCAAGGATCTGATCATGATTTAAAAACAAACTCCCTTCAGCCTCTGCTATTCAACAAATGTTTTTTTAATCAATTATTTTTGTTTCTCTACATCCCTGTACCAGTATGTTTTACCAGAATTTGTTGGTTGGTTGTTCATTTTTGAGCTCGAAAAATTGTCAAAAGTTTTTGAGGGAATGTTGGTCATGGCACAAGGAGGAAGTGATTCCATTTTGGTGATGATCTGAATCTGATGTTGATCAGGAATGTTTTTAAGGACTTGTTAGCAGTGTGAGATAGGACAGTTTTCCACATTTTTTTGACTATAACTCGACCGACAGTGTTGGAAATGCCTTGGTGGAGGTTTTGTGCCCTCGGAGCACCTCTGGCTCTCAGTATGTTAAAGCTAATTTAATCAGAGTTCTGCTTGACTGAACCATATTCACTCATAGAAACTCAATTTAATGTCATTTTAGGGTTAAAGAAACATGATTACACCTCATATCACTCTGTCCTTGCTCCACCTCTCTCCCTCTCTCTCTCTCAGGTAGGTGGATTAGCAGAGTTCTGCTCCGTTTACCTCCACCTGTCAACGCTGCAAGGCCCCAAGAGCGTAGCTGCATGCATGTGTGTGTGAGCGTCCTGTGCATTCAGCCATGAGGAGGTACCGCTAAGACCCTGCATCATGGGTGCTGTGAGGGTGACAGCTAAACAGTCCCACCCAGAACACACACATGAACACACACACATACACTTAAAGTGACGCTTTTTAGACAGTTAAGCCGAGTAAATGCTGCGGGTATCAAGTGCCATTAGAGGCAGTGCACTCAGAATATGAAAAACCTGACGCTGCTTTTAAGTCTCTGTTTCCACCCGAGCAGCTGAGAGGCGAAGAGTTAGAGAGAGAGGGCGAGTTTGTTGTCTTGTTGTGTGGTCCCGTGTGACGGTGAGGGAGCTGCACCTCCACGCCTCGCTGCCATCCTCCTCCTCCTCCTCCTCTCCGAGCCTGCTCCGGCCTGTTGGCAGGAAGTGTCCTCCCAGCTGACACACACTCATGAAACCCTACATACACAAAAACACACGTCCTAAAATGTTGGCAGGCTGCCCCCCCAAGACACAAACTAAATGTCAAACAGAAGTTAAAGTTGAAGATGTTTTGATGGGTCTGAATTCTTCCTGCAGGGATGAAGAGTGCATCAAATGAAACTGCAGGACTCTCAGCAGGTGGAGCTCTTTTGTCTGATTAGAAACAGCAGCTCCACTCACACACCTTCAGAATCAGAGACTGTTTCCTCTGAGGTTTCAATTAAAACAAGGGATGATTGTGCATTTTGAGGGCACGATCATAGTCCAGAAATAATCTCAGTTACACGATAGTCTTGATTATTTTGCAATATTTTAGCAAAACCATGAATTCTTATGCTCTATGGCTTAATTTCAGCCTTTGTCTTGTCTGTGAAATTACAGTGTGAAAATCCTCCATCCGCATCCAAGTTCAGATCACCACCAAAACCAAACTGCTTCTGTCTTTTGCCATGACCAACATTCACTGAAAATGTCATCAAATCCCTTGGGGAACTTTATGAGCTATAAGTAAAAATGTGGAAAACTGCCCTATCTAGCAATGTTAAGAAATCCCTTTTAAAAAAATTTCCTGGATCCACATCCAGGTTCAGATCACCACCAAAATTTTATCACATCTTGCTTGGGCAATGAATAACTTTCACTGGAAATTTTATCAGAGGCCTGTGAGAACTTTTTGTGTTCTAAGCAATCACTGTAAACATGTTGCTGTACATTTAACTGTAACTTACTGATGACAAGATGCCAGTAAGTTACCGTAGCAATACTTTACTTAAATTAACAGCATAATTCTGGATTTTCCGAAACAGCATCCTTGCTGTATTTTCATTTACAGTATTATTGCAGTTTATTATTCTAAGACGTCTTTAATGCATTTTAAATTACCGTAAACTTGCTGTATTATAAATTATTTTACTATACCTTTAACAATTTAAATGATAATTTATAGCAATATATAGTTTTGTAAAGAAAAAATCACACATTTTAATTGAATCAAACATTTGTTTCAAACATGTCAAGCCTTGACTAAAAGAAATCTTGCATTTATTTCCAGGGGAAAATGTAATTTTGGTAGTGACTAAATTTTTCTAACAATCCAAGTTATCTTCATTTGTATGGTGCTAAAGCATAACAAATGTCATCTCTAGGCACTATACAATAGAGAAGACTGAAGCAATGTTGATCCATAGCCCTTTTCAGTTACAGTAGGTAACTGTACATATTACAGTAAAATTTGCAGAAATCAGTATGCTTTCCCACAATCCACTGCCATTCACAGTAACTCACTGTATAGACCTTTTACAGCAGGCAGCTGTAGATATTACAGTAAAATACTGTTGCATTTAAAGAGTCAGTGACAGTGAATGGTTCACCTAAAACAAAACGTAGCTCAAAATTAATGTGATTTAAAAATGTAATGTCTCACTTTTAGACCAGCATCAAAACTCTTTAAAAAAGTTACCCAATGGAGGAAAAACCACCGTACTTATCTCACTTCAGGAGTCTCTCTGTCCACTGAAGGTCAGACGTTTCATTCTGCTCCTTTAATCCAAAAGATGCTGCTTGACACTTTAAAATCTACCGACTGCTCCTGCAGGGACATTGGCACAAAGACGAAGCCTCCTCGTTTTAACAACACCATCACCTGCTCCTGCAAACAGACTCTGCAGGGTCAGCCCGGTTGAATATGTGTCCTACTGTAACTTTCCCCCATGTGAATTCAATGACGGCTGCTTCGTCTAAGTACCTGAATTATAGAGAAAGAGAGAAAAGAGACAGAAAGACGGAGACGGAGGGAGAGAGGTAATTAGAATCCAGTGATTAATGTTCTAATGAGTTTATTCTCTGAGGGGATTAACATGAAGGCTAATAGCTGCTGTGCTAAAAACATCCCAAAAAACCCAAAACACAGGAGACAAAAACACAGGGACAGGATTTGCTGCTCTGCAAGAAGAAACACATCAGTTTGTTGTTGTTGTTTTAGAGTTTATTTCGTCTGTTTCCCAACCACTTAACAACCTTGGAACGACCTTCAGGAGTTCATCTCCAACTTTGGCTCAGCTTCAGTGCCTGTTAACTTTTTATGAGTGTAAATGAATACAAATATCAAACTTGACAGAAAGGATCGAGCAGTTAGGATAAACTTGCAGCAAAATGTGAGGGGGACACATTTGTTGTGGTTTCAAGGGTCTTTTCTTATCGTTCTGTCTTTAGTCTCAAGTATTCACAAAAACTCTAAAACAGCTTCAGTTGAAACAAGTTTATCAGAATTGACCTCATGTTTGATGATTTTTAAAGACATGCTGATATCAGCCAGCACTCAACCACAAGTATCCTAGAGTCAAACCCAGAGATGGAAAACACAACAGCCCGAGGATGAAGAAGCCAAGATTTCTCAGTTGACAAGTAAAAAGTCACAGTTAACATATTTCATCACTTACCGCAAAATGGAAAATAATTTAACTCTCTATACATTTATTTACTTTTTCAATCAACAGTAGTGATGTGCAATACCACTGATTTCCTTCCAATCAGGCTGATTTTCTAAGAAATGTCTTGGAAAAATTAAACTAAAAAGTGGTGTATTCAAAATTATATCTTCATAATGGCTGGGTATTTCCAGCAACCTCATGATACATATCCTGACACTGAGGCCACGATATGATATGTATCCCGATACCTAAACTGTGAACTTACGCTTTTTACAGAACTCCCAACAAGTTTTGTTTTATATTTCAAGAAGAAAAAAAACAAGGATGAGTTTTCAATGATTTTACAACTACAGGTCCTCACAGATGGTAGACCTAAGTTCAGATTTGGAGCATGTGCTTCATCATGTAGCTTGGTTTCTACTTTGAACTGTGCCGTTGTTAACATTAGCCAAAGTGTATTGACAACAACTGTCAAACATTGAGGTCGTATTGATTCTGTAGAATCACAGGCCTAATGAATGCAAGGTATCAGACTACTTGTTGTTGTTTAATTGTGAAGGACTATATGATTCTGTAGTCTTATGACGCAGAGAACTGTTGTTTGAACAATTTAGCATTTAGACGTGTTTGCTGTAGTATTTCCATTGTATTTCTGTTTATGGTGAACCACACATTTACCCCAAGTTATTAAAATAAATCATAAATTTTATGAGAATCAATTCTGGACCATAAATCTCTGTTACTGGAGAGATTGATATTTCAGTATCAATCCGCACATCACTAATTAACCGTTGGGAGCCTTGTTAATTAACTTTTTTTGACAACATCTTTGAGTCGATTTGTTTTTCCATTTATATAAATGTACTCAGATTGAGTCGGAAATTTCCGCAGCAAACATCGGACCAGTGGATGTTTACATTTTCAGGTAAATCCAAGAACTTACAGAACATTTGTGCAGCCTGGTAGTTTCTCTGACATGCAGAGAATATCACATTACATCCTCTGGCTGTGTAATCAGGTGGGATTTACTCGCAGATCTGATGCAAATGGCCGACTCAGTATTTCTGTGTGAACGATGTTTCTGCTGTGTGTTGGTATTTGCAGCTCTGCAGAGTTGTCAGAGCGCAGACTAAATCTAATCTGACTTCTGCTGGCTTGTACCTTTGCCTGAGACATTGAGGAATTAAAGTGGAGATTAAGGTGTGTGTGCTAATCTACAGTTTGGGTGTGTGTGCTGGTTTTTAGGTGCAAATGGGGATAAGTACGCATTTAAGCTGTGACGTGAGCACAAGTTTTACTTCAGAGGGTGATCTTTTTCTTTTGAGTCGGGACGTGTTTCCAACTTCTACCCCGATACAGTGCACACGCATATTTAAACCCACAGATGCTCGCTTGTCGTCGTCTTTCGCTCATGCTGTGATCTGCTGTGTCCGTTAAGATTTGGTGTCACTCTCTTTGTTAGGGGGTGATTTATGTGCTTGTTCTAACGTCCATTTGCCTGGCGTGCATGTGTGTGTTTGTGTGTTTATGTGTAGCCTCAGGCTAAAGTAGTGTGACAGCTGCAGGAGGCCTCCAACCATCCATCCTCTCTGCTTTATGTCTCTCTCATCCATCCAGCATGTTGGAGCCACAGAGGCCTATGGAAAGCCATTTGGGCATAAATTTGATATCGGTGATATCAACTGTAGTTCAGCTCTACTGGTACTCACATTTGGAGTACATGTACTTAATTTTGGTCAACAAGTGCAGAAGTAGACTTTACTAGTGAAGCAAAAGGTGTCACTAGCACTACTAGTAGATTGAAAAATGTTCTCTAGTACTACTAGTAAGCATTATTTGCTAATAAGGGGGAGGGGCAAAGCAAATTTCAGGCTTCCTATTGACTTTTCAAAAATATTACAACATATCAGGGTGTTGGATTTGGCTATAATCCCTCCTACTTCATTTGCATTAGTTCTACTAGTACTACTACTGAATCTTTTGGCTTTGAATAGTTCTACTAGTAGACTAAAATCAGTCTACAAGTACTACTAGTGGGATATTTTGAGTTTACTAGTAGACTTAAAAATGTTTCTCATAAAAACTCAAAGCTTTACTAGTAGTACTAGTAACATAAAATTGTCTACTAGTAGGCGATTTTGTGTTTCTAGTAAGATCTACTCATGCACTAGTGCAACAAAAACCTTTAATAATAACAATAATAATAATATCTTGAATTTACATAGCGCCTTTCCAGAAACCCAAGGACACTTTACAGGGACACATAGACATGGACAAACTATGTGGGGGTATGGTGAGTGCGAGGGGTGGTTTAATGAAGCCTGTGTGCTGTGGTGAACAGGTGGTGCTTGAGACGTTTTTTGACGATGTCCAGAGATGGAGCTCTACGGATGTCTGCAGGGAGACTGTTCCAGAGGGTGGGGCTGCAGCACTGAAGGCTCTGTCTCCATAGGCTTGGAGTTTGGTTTTGGGTGTCTGAAGACCGAAGGTTGTGGGATGGTGTGTATGGATGGAGGAGAACAGAAAGGTACTGAGGAGCCAGGGCATGGAGAGATCTGTACGTGAGGAGGAGGATTTTGTAGCTGATGTGGGACTTGACAGGGAGCCAGTGGAGGTGGATGAGGGTCAGAGTGATGTGTTGCCAGGTCTAGTGTGGGTGAGAACTCTAGCTGCACAGTTTTGGACGTACTGAAGCCTGTCCAGGGTTTTGCTGGTTACTCCAGACAGGACTCCATTACAGTAGTCCAGGCTGGAGGTTATGAAGGCATGAATGAGTGTTTCAGCCACAGAATCAGGGAGTGATGGTCGGAGTCTGGAAATGTTCCTGAAGTGATGAACTTACTTTACTAGTAAAACCAAAAAAACTTCTACTAGTAAACTCAAAATACCTCACTAGTAGTACCAGCAGACTTTTTTTAGTCAACTAGTAGTACTACTAAAGCCAAAAGATTCACAAGTGGTACTAGTAGACCTAATGCAAATTAAGTAGGAGGGATTATAACCAAATACAGCACCCTGATTGGTTATAATATTTCAAAAAGCCAATGGGAAGCCTGAACTTGCTTTTCCCCACCCCCTTATTAGCATTTAAGGCTTACTAGTAGTACTAGTAAACCCAAAGAAGTGTACTAGTAGTACTTGTGACACTTTTGCTTTAGTAGTAGTCTACTTGTGCACTAGTTGACCAAAACTGAGTACATGTACTCCAAATTTGGAGAGCTGAACTATAGTTGTTTTCCAGTTTTGGAAACACATTGGACAGACTGCCTTGAGTCCTGCCTGGTCGAGATGACGTGCATTATGGCAGCGTCCGTCAGAGGTGTTCAACAGTGTCCTAAACGCTCCTGTGATAACCAAATGTCACATGGCTTCATCCAGTTCTTTTACAGTCTCTGGCCCCTCACCATCTTAACTGTACAATAAGTGTGTTTTCCCTCTTAAATTTTCATTTGATATTGTATTAAAATTTGAGGCCATGTTCCCAGAGGCTCTAAGTGATGAGGTGGGCAAATTTTTCAGACTTAAACTTGTACGAACAATACAATATTTTATTTTATTTTTTTAACAATGTGTTTAATGAGTTTTGTGAGAGTTACAAAGTAAAACATTCATTACATAAGACAAAATAAATAAATAAAAAATAAAATGTAAATGAAAAATAAATTAATTTAAAAAAAAATGTGTTTCAGAGCACCCTTAGAAATTGGATCCTTTGCATGACCTCAAGTGTAAATGATATATTCAATTAAATTAAAAAATGACAAATAAAAAAAGACAAAACGATTCAGCTTTTATCCAGTTATTCCAAAAGGAAAGAGTACCCTGTGATGACACATTAGAGTAAAATTAAAATAAGATTAAGTAAGACACATAAATAACCAAAAAACAGGAGTAATGAATACAATATTGTAGATATTTACACTTCGAGAGTACATGTTCAGCATTTCCTTCTGCAGAGAAGTCTAGCATTACAGATATATATATCATTTTTCTCCATCCTCCGCCAACAAACTAGACAAGTCACTATCCCTGAGATATTGTATAAAAGGCTCCCAAATACTGTGGAAAAGATCTTGTTTATCTCTAAGAGTATACATGATTTTTTCCAAGGGTAAAAACACAGACATTTCATGAACCAACGTTTAATACTAGGCCTCTCACCGTTTTTCCAAGTTAATGCTATTTTACTTTTTGCTTGTAAAAGACAGATATCTGTAAAAATTATTTCCTTTATTTCTATATTTTGGTCTTTTGGGTAGATGCCTTATATAAAGAACTTAGGATCCAGTACACACGAAAAGATAAAAACTGCTGCATTACCTGCCAAACCTGTAAACAAAATTCCCTAATTTGGGGCATCCTCTCTACACTTAAAGCATAAGTCTGGAATAGCAGGATTATACTTGCTCAGCATTTCTGGTGCGACATATACCCTCATCAACAAGACAATAATTAGTTTGTGAGTCGATCTTTGTGCTATAAAAAGACATTATTGGTTTTGTAGAGTCAAAAATGTGCACGGTTGTTTTTCTTCCTTTAGGTTTGGGCTTTCATGTAGATTCACTTTTATTTATAACAGGTGGGCACAAAAAGGGGGTCTTCACAGAGAGAGGGAGAGGATGATGGATGGATGGTGGGCACGACTGATGCCAACCTCTCTGTGACAAGGAGAGGCAGCTGAAACAGACGGTCCACTCCCCTCAGTTTGTGTGTGTGGATGTTGCCATGCTGCTTTGGCAGGGGTGGCACAACCATCTGCCTGGTCTGCTGGGTGTGTGTGTGTCTTTAAGTGTGTGTTTGTGTGTCTGGGTGAAGACAAGCCGAGATAAACGGGTGATTGAGTGTTCAGAGCTGCCCGGTGTAAGTGAATGGACTACTGGCACTGGCAGCTACACACACTTAAACACACAGTCAGCTGTATGCAGAGATGTTGGGGTATAGTTGACCTGTTTGGAAACAGACTGAGCGACATGTTTCTTTACAGCTCAGGATATGTTTGTGTGTTTTTTACACTCTTTCCAACTCTTTGTCGTCGCGACAGTATGGGTTGAATAAATACTCCTTGAACAGGGGAGTCAGAGGCACCGTAACATCTGTTGTTTCTTCACTAAATCTGTGTCCCAACATCTCTCACACACAGGAAAAGTCCCAGGACTGTATATCTGAATATGTCCGTATGTGTGTATCGTCTCTTGGGTTGTGTACCAGGCATGAACTTTTAGTTTTGGCACCAGCAAACTGTTTTTGTCTGACGTCAGGACCAGTATATTGGGTCTGTTAAGGACAGTATTTGGTTATTTTCTGTTAGAGCTGGAAAATTTTTATTTTATTCCCAGTAAATTAAATACAGTTAGAATGTATCATATGTTCATGCCACCTCTGCAGGAGTCAGGGCCCAGGCCACCCTAACCAAAAAAATATGGATTTGGCCCTGGACCCCTGCACAAGTGTTAGTAAAAGAGACTTTGGTTAGACAGCTTTGCAGGTTTGTGTGGGTGTGATAGACTACTCCACAGCCCTGTCATCATTTCAATTGATCCTTTATATTATGCATTTAGTGTTTTGTTATCTCATTTTACCATATTATTATTTAAAATATTATTAAATTAATTTATTTATTTTCCCTATAATATTTTTTATCCAATTTCGTATCATGATTTTTTTTTATCATCATTTTAGTCTTAGCTCCTGTGTTTTGTCATTTTTAAATTAAGATAGCATTTCCTCAGTCCTTTAATTCTGTCTAGTTAAAATACCTTAAATAGCAATGCTAATTTTGTTAGCACGTTTCAATTATGTGTTCACTCAAGCTTAATAGAGCTTTTTCCAGAGTATGTCACACCATTTAGTGACTCTGAATCTGATTTTGTAACTTTTACAAGATGACAAATCATGTTTAGGTTTGCAGCTGTGCAAAGCCTTTGTGTGTGAAGTCTCATTGAGACAAAGCTAAGAGGATGCTGTCTTTCATTTCTAATGGACCAGATGCTGGACTTGAACCCAGGCCACTTGCATAAGATGAGACCCTCAAAGCATGGGATGTGCATGGATTTAAGCCACCAGCACACCTTGAGATCAATACTTTTTATGAGTAAGATTCCTCAAAAAGCAATGCTAATTTCTGTTAGCATGTATATGGACTTTTCCATTATGTGTTAGCATCAAGCTAACAAACGCATTACTCCAGCTAGGGCTCAACAAAGCATTGTTGAACAGTATATCTCATAGTTAAGTGATGCTAAATATGATGTAATAACTCATTTTTGAGTCTCCAGACACTTTGTGAGTGAAGTCTCACTGACCACTGATGCTAAGAGGAAGCTGTCGTTTTTTTCATATGGCCCAGTGGCTGGACTCAAAGCCAGGCTATCAGCATGAGATAAGACCCTTGAAACATTAGGTGCATGGATTTAAGCCACTAGAAATTCCTCAGACCAATATTTTTTTCTAGATAAAATACCCTAAAACACAATGCTAAATTTTTGTTAGCATGTATATGGAATTCTCCATTATGTGTTAGCATAAAGCTAACTTTTTGCTCATTTTGAACACATGGATGCAGCTTATAAGAGGGCCTAATGGAGCTTTGTTGAAGAGTGTATTAGAACTGTTAAGCGACAATAAATCTAATTTTATAGCCCTGTAATGTGAGAACTCATGTTTTAGTTTGCAGTTGTAGTTTTACAGATCCTTTGTGTGTGAGGTTTCACTGAGCAGCAAAGCTTTTTTTCCATTATGTTTTAGCTCAAGCTTTGTTTTCCAGCACCCACCCAAATAACCATATAAACACGTTCTAGTTTGGGGCTGGTAAAGTCAGGGCACCTGAAGATCACCTGACCCCTTCAGTAGAAATTCCTACCAAAGGGGACATTCTCACTGACATGTCTAATTTTCAAATCAGACCTTACGATCTTTTAAGATCAGATGGGATGCACCATAAGGGCAAAGTTGAAGCCCACCCTGCAAATGCTTGATTGGGAATTAAGGCGCACCAGCAGAAAAAGGGAAAGACTCCCAGTGTCTGGAACTTGGCTGGAACTCGGCAGGCATTTGGCTGTAGGGAGAAAAGACCGATGTGGCTACATCAGTTCCAGTTACTTTAATATTCAAAGTAATTAATTATGAACAGTATTTTCACAATAAAATGGTCAAATATGAGTTATCTGCGTTAAATGGGGTCTTTAACACCGCTACTTGCTGTGTGGTGACTGTACTTCTGTCCTCGGAGGTCCTCGCCAAATTCAGTTGGTGAAATAAAAACAGGAAGAAGAAAGTCAAAGTTAAATATTGTTCCCAGCAGCAGCCGCCCTTGACATGGGCTGCCCTCGTCAGTCTGTAAAAGTTTGAGATGTTCTCTGGAGATTTACTTTCAGTTTAATGAGAGGAACCGGACCTCCACGTCAAGGTTTAAGAGTTCTATCGAGAGAAAGTGTCACAGAAGAGTTTGGAAAAGAAAAAGGAAAAGACTGGCTTAAATAATATACATAGATATACAATAAAGAACTTCAAATATGAACTTTTAGTTTTCACTTTAGGAATATCAAGAAAAAGGGAAAGTGTTTATAAAGGTAAAATACTGTTATATTTCCTCCTATTCCTAAATGGTGCTATAAGTAACCTCATTTTTGGCACAAATGATATTTTGATCCAACACGACCAATGTCTTGTGTGGACTTTTTTATAATAATAATAATAATTATAATTATAATAAAGTGAACATAAACAATCAGGCTGAAAATGAAATAACCAGAAGATTGGAGAGAAAGAATGAGAACAAAATGCAAACTCAGTGAATCACCAACAATAATGAATAAATCAAGCAAAGCAAATGATGGTGATTATAGGCTTTTCTCCAATCACAGAATACTATATATAAAATGGTTATATGATTAGGATAAAGACCAATGAACCATCCTGACAAAAAAAATAAGCAAGTAGGTATAAAAGGAAGAAATTAGACAAAATATAAAAAAAACAAGAGAAGACAACATCACAATGGTGTAGAGCAACAGATTTACAAAAAATTAAAACATAAATAAAGGATGGAAAAACAAGACAGTAAAATAACCATTTAAAGATGGTAAACAGAGGAAGGAAAGATAAGTATTGAGTAAGAAGAGAAGGAGTAAGTTATAGGTAAATCAAGCCAATAAAATCCAACATTAAAAGAGAGTTTTGAGAAGTGATTTAAAAGACGTCACGATCGGATTATGTATAACAGAAATAACATTAAAAACAGCCTTGCTTTTTGCAGGAGAATGAGTTTATGTGTCAAAATGTGGACACTTAGCTCAAAGTTTGTTGTTTGAGCTTCTTAAAAATGCCCGATGGAGACAGAAGAGACGGGATTGTCCTGTCCTCTCTCTGTCTTTCTGTCTCTCTGTCTCACTGGGAGCAGTGGGAGCAACAGTATCTGCTGTAATCACTCTTGTCTGTCTGCAGCCTTTTCACTATCTGGTTAACTGAGACCACAGTGTGTGTGGGTGTGTTTCTGACTGTGTGCCACAGTCTGTGTGTCAGAGGTTTAAAGGGTTAGTTTGAGGTTTTTGAAGTGGGGTTGTTAGAGGCCCATGGCTCCAGTAAATATGAGTACCAGAGGAGGAACTAACAAGCTTTGTCCCTGGGGGGAGGTATTCAGGGGCGGACGGTAGCCCATTCATGGTATTAAGCTCCTGTTGGTTGCATAAATCACAGAATGTGTAACAATTGAGAGCTGATATTTTATTGCCTTTCTTTCTCTTTGAGAACATTCATTTTACCTCCTCCAGGGAGGTTATGTTTTTGCCAATTGGCTCTTTTATGGATCTGGTGATCCAGAATTGTATCTTTTACAGAGGCCGTGGAAAAGCCACTGCAGAACTGAGCTGTTTGGCAGAGGTCTGCGCTCTCTGAGTGCTTTTCTAGTTTTTTCATTTTTTTATAAATGAAATTTATTGTTGCTTTCTACAGACCATATATAGTGGTGATCCTGAACATAAAGTTTTCTTTCCACTTTTAAATGGGACAAACCTTCATAGATCCACAAATATAGAGATGATGCCTCTGAGAGTCCAGAGGAATTAAGGACATCTTTGTGGATAGAGAGAAACATGATTATCACCTTTCTTTGTCTCTGTTTTGGCAAAAACTAGGTTGAAATATCGTTTTGGGAATTGGTGGGACCAAATCAGAGCCAATCATGCGAAGCAAACAAAACCTTCTAGTATGAAGTATGTTTTATTACATATTTCGTTTAGACAGATGTGAAAATGACTGGACAGTTTGTGTGCTTGTACCTGCAAACCTGTAATGTCTAATGAAATTTGCATCACAGATTGCCGGTCGAGTTAACAGATTTCTGGTGGACTAGTTTGTGCTCATTGTTTGTTGAAATGATGTGTAAGAACATTTGCCATCATCTTGATTATCAACTGTTGGTCTCCTGGGCTGTAGATTCACTGAATTGTCAAGATTTTTGTTTGGTAAAATTTGACTCATTCATTCTGCCAATAAATACAATAAATAAAAGTTAAAAAGCTAATGATATGTAGTACATGGTGCCACTGAAAATCTCATAATTAACCCACTGTAGCATCACAAACAGAACCCCAGCCCCAACCCTAAGCTCCTCATAAAACAGACTGTCATCCAGACAATTTGTATGCACTGCACACTGTATTTATATTTATATTTATATTTATACTCCTCAAAAGTTTAATGCTCATCTGTACAGCTCTTTACTGCACCTTCTGTATATACCACTGGGTTGTGTTTTTGTTCTTTTTGTGCCATGTATTGTTTATTTTGTTTATTTTTAATCTACCTAATTCAATTTTGCAATATTTTCTACCTATTTTTATACTTTATTTTATCCCTCCTGACCCTTATTTCTATTCTAATTATATGTTAATTGTCATTGCACCAATTCAAGTCAAATTCCTTGCATGTGCAAATGTACTTGGCAATAAATACAAATTCTGATTCTTACAGGTTAAAACTTCTCAGAAAACTACGCTGGCTCAACAATACGCAACGGTAAGATTCTTTACAGTGTTTAATTTTTCCTGGATGAAGCTTCTGTGATGGCGGTTTTGGATCATATGTTTTTTCAGCTCACAATAAGAGATTCTAAACATCTTAAAGTCAATTTTATTGTTAGTCTCTACCATGTGCACAAGACATACAGACAAATTGCTTCTCTTTGCCAATTGGTGTACTTAAAAATATAAGAAATATACAAAATTAAGAACTTTTATGGACAAAAAGTACAACAAAATTACAAGAATGTGCAAGGATATTAACTATAAAATTAACACAACTTCATGAATTGTTTGTTGCAGGGTTCCTTTTTGAGGCATGTATCTATGTTTGATGCCAAAGCCCTCTCTGCAATATTAATTTCTCTGCACCGTTTTCATTGTTTTCTGTTGTGTTAGAGATGCAGTTTCAATTATAGTTTCAGTTTGTAGCCAAAGTTTAGTCCCCTTCACCCTCTGGCTCTGATTACTTCTCCAATCTCTCCTCCCTCGTCCTCCCTCCCTCTCCTCCTACCTGCCAGCTGTTGCTCAGGGCCTCCTGGCTCTTGCAGTTCTCCCTCCGACAAAAGAAAGGATAGATCTACAGAAAAGAAACAGTGACAGCTATGTCGTCCTTTGTCTCCTGAGCCTCTCTGTCTCCCTCCGTTACCTTCTTATAAGCCAGTTTTCTCTCAGTTTTATCCCTGAGGGAGACTTCATGGTCTCTGGTGTCCCGGTCGACTCTAACGGTCACTCAGAGTGTCTCGTCTGCACAGCTTGAACCACAAAGGCCCACTCTCTTGAACAAGGCCAAACACGGGCCCAGCTGAGAGCTCAGGCCTATTTCCACCTGTTTATGTTTGTTTATGTTCATGTTTACTGCATTTATGTTTGATATGAAGGATGTGACCATGCAGTGCAGCTGGACCTGCCTGATTCATTGTCTGAAATCACACAGATCCATCTTGCCAAGCTTCAATCCCCCACGTCATCGGGGAGTGAGGCATTGCATGTTCGAAAACAGTGGCGGCTTCAGTGGATGTGGCAATATCTGTAGTTTATGAGAAGTTGACTCAATTTGTTCTTTAAAAGAGGACAAAGCAACGTCACTTAAAGCTTTTCTTATGGGAAATCATATTTGCTTTTCCCCTGACCAGGGATCACTGCTAGGAAACCGAGAAAGATATGAAAATCCTCCGCGGACGATGCCGGTTAGTCTATGGTAGTCGTGGTTACTCAACGATAACTGATGAAATCTGCTCTCCTCAGAAGTTTACCGGGAGAACTTGGTGGGGATTGTTCGTTGATGAGGTTCATGTCACATATAAGTGGTAAATGATACATCTGTGTGGTATAATGTAAGGCGATAGTCTAAGGACTGAAACAGAGTTTAAGCTAACGGCTAACAACAGGGTCTAGCTGCTACGTCATTCTGTGGCTTGATATGATTGGTCTGCGATGAGTGTGACTGGCAGAACGATCGTCCAATCACCAGCTGCTGTTGTTTTTGAAGGTTCTGCCTCTGAAAACATTTTCTATGGGCTCTTCTCCAGATAAACTAGTGAAATATTTCCATGGTGGACATATGGAACTGTCCATTTACTCGTTCAACTATTCACTTATTGCTTTCTTTCACTCTTTCTTCTGCTTCCCTCTACTGCTCTTTCCTCTAAATTTCCTCATATATCTATATCTATCTATCTATCTATCTATCTAGATAGATAGATAGATAGATATAGATATAGATATAGATGTACGTATATATTTTTCTCAATTTATTTATTTTTAATTTTGCTTTTTATGTGTGTGTTTATTGTAAAAAGTTTAAAAAAAACTTCAATGGGAGTACAATTGGGTGCTATAAGAAATTTTATAGACTAGATTTTTATATTGTGGATAAGATGTAACTTGACAGGTTACAGAGATTTATTTTTACTTTTACACACGTACATGGAAATTTCAAACTGTCAGTTGTCAGTGTAACCATTTCACCAATGTCTATGCAAAACTCCCAAATAAATATATTAACAAAAAAAAAAGGAACTATCCATTTTGCATGTTAGGTCAGTGACGATGCCCTAGACCTGCTACATCAATGATATTTGTTTTAATGTTGTAAGAAAGGCTAAGGGAGCAGAAGAACATGACACCTTTCTCTAAACTCTCAGCTCACAAAGAATTGTTCAAAAAATGCCCCTTAAAACACTCTGTTTTTTACTTCCTGAGGTTTATGATGTCATAGCCATACAGTCTCCACCTACATGTATGTCTTCTGCTTCACTGGCAGACACCATGACCGTTTAGAAAGTCATGGTGAGACGTGAAGAAGTCATCTATCTATCCATCCATCTGTTGTTGAATGTTGTTTATGGCACAAGAAAGAAGTGATTACATGTTGGTGGTGATCCAAATCCAGATGTTGATCCAGGAATCTTTTGCACTGATTTCTTAACATTGTGAGCTGGTTGCTTTTCCACTTTTTCAACAGTAACTTGTCTGACAGTGTCAGAAATGCCTCGGTGGAGGTTTGTGCCCTTGGAGCACCTTTAGTTCTTGTTACAGAGTTCCTCTTATTAACCTGTTGCCCTCAAGGATGTAAATAATAAAGGAGGAACTAATTTTGAATTTGACACCAAGGATTGTTGGCCTTTAGCTCTACAAAATACCTCCTGCATTAAATATTGAAAGAGCAAATCTAATATGGGAGGACAGGACGGACTGATGCAGGGACAGACGGAGAGGTGGACTGATGTGAAAATAGTAGACACTTATAAGCAGAGAGGCACATACAGAGACGGAGAGAAGGAAATGTACATCCAAATCCAACTACCCTCTACGGGCAGACTAGTCAATATGTTTATTTAGTTATTAGCTCCTTCAAGGAGTGATGTTTTTGCTGTTAGTTTTCTTGTTTGTGGACAGGATAACATAAATAATAATGAATGGATCTGGATGAAATTTTTAGTTAGTGTTGGTCATTGCACAAGAAAGAAGTGATTAAATTTTGCTGTTGCTCTGAATCCGGATGCAGATCTAGGTATGTTTTTAACGATTTTTTTAACATTGTGAGATGGGGCAGTTTTCCATATTTTTGATAATAACTCAAAAAGTATAGAATGGATTTTGATGACATTTTCAGGTCATGATGGCCATGGCACAAGACAAATGTGGTTAGATTTTGGTGGTGATCTGAAACTGAATTTGGATCCAGGATCTTTTCAAGGATTTCTTAACATTGTATGATAGGGCAGTTTTCCACATTTTTGTAATAATAACTCAAAAATGTTGCGATGGATTAGATGACATTTTCAGGTAATGTTTGTCATGATACAAGAAAGAAGCGTCCAAATTTTGGTGGTGATCTGAATCCGGATGCGGATCCAGGAATTTTTTCAAGTATTTCTTAACATTGTATAATAGGGCAGTTTTCCTACATTTTTGATAATAACTCAAAAAGTTCTCCACAGATTTTTTAGATATTTTCAGGTAATGTTGGTCATGGCACAAGAAAGAAGCGTTTCAATTTTAGTTGTGATCTGAATCCCGAAGCAGATCCAGGAATTCTTTTTAAGGCTTTCTTAACATTGTGAGATAGGGCAGTTTTCCTTATTCCCCGATAATGACTGAAAAAGTTCTTAACAGATTTTGTTGAAATTTTCAGGTAACATTTGTCATGACTCAAGAAAGAGGGGATTACATTTTGATGGCAATTGGATTCCAAATGTGGACGCAGTATTTTTTTATTTTTCAATGATTTCTTTACAGTGCATTATAGTGCAGTTTTCCACATTTGAATTTTGGAAATCCTTGGTGGAGGTCTGTGCTCTTGGAGTGCTACTATATGATGACTGAACTGATTTAGAGAGTTGCTTCTCCCTCAGAGTTTGTGTTTTACCTGTGGTAGGTAAGTGTGAGTCCAACATGGCTGCCGGCGGTTGTGTTATTTAACCGGTGTGTTTTCCCTTTCCAAGAACGAGTTGTGAAACACTTAGAAGCGGGATGGAGCGAAGCAGCATGTGAAGTGTACAGGACTGGTGCGTGAGTATGATGTGGTGCGAGGATTACTGGAGCTAATACCAGGTGTTAGGGAGCAATCACCCTACCCATACACACACCACACACACACAAACACACACACGTCACAGCCCGTCTCCAGGCACCTCGGCTCTCTCTCTCCATCAGCACACAGATAAGACAAACAACACACCCACGCACAACCGTGTGACTCACCGCACACAAACACACATACCAGTGTGCACACCTGGGTGAGCTGAAATGTGTACATCAGCGGTGGCGCGAGCACACACTCGTATATTACGTTGCATTTAGAGAGCTGGCAGGCTGCCTAAGCTGCTAATTACAGCTGTGTGTGTGAACTCTCACTCTCGCTGACTGAACAACCCGATATTAAAGAGCAGAGCGGAGAGAACCTCAGGGTCGTTCACTGTAATCCATATTTAATGGCTTATTATGGTACAGCTTGTGGTTGTGTTCTGCTTGTGTTTTCATTAGGCTGATTAAAGGGATATTTACAGAAACCTCCTGTTCTCTAAATAGTTTTTTTATATCTGTGTGAAGATTTCCCCTGGAGCTGCTCAGGCTGTGACCTCCGCGCCCTTCACCCTGTTATATACAATCAGAGAGAGAAAGTTAAAAGCCTCGGTGAGCCGTAAAGTGAAGCAGACTGAGAAAACATAGATTATTCTTCAGATTATGCAGAAATAATTCAATTTAACATCCAGTGAATGACATCCATTTGTGAGAAGCAGAGCCCGTAATAAGTCAGAAGTTCAATGAGTCTCATTTTGAGCCAGAGCTTAAAGGGCTCCATAAACTGAAGATAACTTGGTGTTATACACTGCAAAAACTCAGATCTCAGCAAGTGTGTTTGTCTGTTTTCAAGGTAAAAATATCTAAAACACTTATTCTAATCCACATTCACTTAACAGGTCCAGATAAATATTTTACTTCAAGGAATAAAAGGCAAAAATTGGACATTGAATTGCTTGATTATAAGAAAATATCTGCTAATGGAAAAAACAAGTTTGACTCAGTGAGTCTCTAAAAGTCAGATTTAAAGTCTGCTCTGGATAAAAAAAAAATCATTTTAAAACACCCTTTAAGGTACATTTATGTCGTCTCATCGGCAGATTATTTTACTTATTACATCAACTCGGCTTTATTTTAGTTATTATACCTTTGAATAAGATCTTAATCCAGACATATCAGGAAATTGTGTCTTAGAATCAGTCTAGTGAGGTACTTTTGATTGGAAATTGGACAGATACTCTTACCTAGATCTGAGTTTTTGCAGCGTAGACCAAAAATGAATAAATAAAAGATACTTTTCACTTTCCGGCTTTCCTGGTGTGCGTTGGCCTCCGCCAGGGTTTCCCCCTTGTCACTGATTCTGTTCTGATTATCATGGTCAGGTTGGAAATCTCAGAACTTCATCTCAGCTTTTTGCAGATGATGTGGCTCTATTGACTTCTTCTGGTATTGGAGCATTTTGCTGCTGTGATGAGGATCAGCACCTCCAAATCTGAGGCCAAAATGATGGATTGAGTCTTCAGCAGAAGAAAGTGGCCCAAATCTGATTTTTTTTTAAGCCAGTCTGAACAACACAAATCAGATACACATCACTCTTCAACTTCAACTTCACTTTATTGATTGTCCCTTACAGGGCCATTTGGTGTGTAGCAGTTGATCACAAAAACATTCACAATAAGACAGTAAAAACTCACAATACAAACAATAAAAAACATTAAAAAATCATGTCATCAAATACCATGAAAAACAATCATAACATACAACAATAGTGACACAACATCCTTTTTTCATTATCTTTTTTTAGGGAAATGTTGCATACAAAAAAAACTATATATTTCAGCATTGTTTTACAGCATCCATTTGCCTCTTTTTTTAAAGTAATAATTAAAAAACAAATGAACCAAGGCGGCTTACGTGGTACTTAAACAGAAAGATGAAGTTGATTTAGATTCAGATGTGGTTACTTAATTCTGTTTGTGTCAGGGTAATAAATTCAATCCATTTTGCCCAAATTTGGTCGACTATAACTTTTTAAATACTCAGGCAGTAGGTTAATTTTTCCATTTTGTAAATCTCAAGAATTATTCCAAATCACTCCTGCAGTGTAGGAGGTGTTAAATTCAATCACTTTTTGGTGATTGAGTTTTTTACTGGCCGCTAGAAGAGCCTATAACAGCTTTACATCAATCCTTCCTTTTGTTAGTTGAGTTCGACCAAAAATACAAAGTCTCAAAGTTCACAGGTAGACGAGTTTTAAACACAGTATTCAATGTTTTATAATTTCCCTCCAGTATGATGTTAGTATAGGGCATCCCCAAAATACTTGAAAATAGTTTTCCTCCCTCGAACCACATTGTCTCCATCAGGGTACATTAATATGTTTATATTTTTCCTGGAGTGAAGTCTTAAAATATCTTATAACATGTTTCCAGCAGTGTTCCCTCCAGATTATTGAATTGGTTAAGAAACACTGGAAGCTTCAAATTCCTCCCAATGCTTCCTGTGTTAAATCTGAATCTGCCTCCTTTTCCCATTTTTTTTTATATACAGAGTATTTTCATTCTTTGCATAAAAGAGAGCATTGTGTAATTTAGATATGGGTTTAAGTGATATTGACTCACCGGCTGCCTTCAGAATTTTGTAGAACTCAGATTCTGCCGTTGTTAAATCTGAGGGTTTACACTTCAGGCTAAATAATTCCTCAGTTGTAAATATCTGAAAAAATCATTTTTCTCCAAGCCATGTTTGTTTTGTAGGTGTTGAAAACGGTGGAGTGTGTTTTTCTCAGTGAATGATAAATATGTTGTGAGTCCTTTCTTTGTCCAAGATTTAATTTTATTGTCATTTCCATTTGGGGGGAAAGTCTGAGTTGTATGCACACCATCTGAAAAGTTTTAACATATTATGAATTTCACTATATTAAATTACTTCCTGCCATATTCTAATGTTAGATTTATGCATGGATTTTTACACTCTTCTAACACACAACATATCCAGTACAGAGGCATGAGGTCAGACAGGCAGAGCATCACTTTAAAGAGATTGCAACAGTATGATTATCTACTGTGCATATTGCACATATTACATCCTATATCCTACACACACCTATACAATTAATACCAAACGATTATCATCATTACATTTCATCCAACTTTTAAGTTACTGAAGTGAGATGCACGTCACAAATCTTTACTGGTGGGACGTGTTAAGGTCTAATGCAAACAATGAACAAAACAATCCCACCACTCCTGACTCAGACTCAGACTCAGCAGCCACTGCTCCACTAAAAGTTAAAATGTGTGCTCTCTTTTTTTTCAATCTTCTTCTTCTCTTTAACACTTTGTCATCACTTTGTTGCTCCAGTCGCACAAAAACTTTAAAACATACATACACAAGTCTGATGGCAGTCACATAAGACCTGTGGTGTGAACGCAGCCTTTGCCTCAAGTGAAGGAGTTGAAGTATCTCAGCGTCTTGGGGGAAAATGGACTGAGGGATTGATGAGTGAAATGGTTTGGCATCTGCAGTGTTGCAGGTGTTGAACTGGACCATTATGGTAAAGGGGGAGCTGAGCTGAAAGGTGAAGCTTTCAGTTTAATGCTCCATCTTCATTTCAGCCATTATCTGTGGTCATGAGCTCTGGGTAATGACCTAAAAAAACTATAATATTAAGACAATATATTGAAATTAAAGTGCCTTAAAAACATACTATGGCAATCTTTATTTGTATAGCACCAGTTCATAACAAGTGTTATCTAAAGGCACTTTACAATAGAGCAGGCTGAAGCCATACTCTTCATTTTATAGATGAGCATACACAAATACATATAATATATATACTAGCATATACACATACATACATCCAGAGATGTATCCATAAAGGCAGAAACAAAGGGACTAAAATCACATTTGTCTCTGCTGAATATAGACTGAATCAATCTTTATTTATATATCACCATATTCGTTGAATATATAAAGGTAAGCCCCTTGAGATGTAGTATCTCATTTTCAAGTGGTCAGGGGGTAGGGTGGGGATGCATTCATGGTCTGGGCGTCCATGAGTCTGTCACTACCATAAATTCTTATTTTCAGTCCTTTGTCTCTGCAGAGACAAATATGATGAAGACAGGTCTCTGATTGGCCCATGGATCTGTGACTAGCTTTAGTTATTACTTGACTGATTGATTGATTGACATGGATGTGTAATCAATAAAACCATGGATAGAGAGATCCATGGTTGTATTATTGTTAATATCTAAAATGAATATAATCTGGAGAGGAACGATGTTGATTAATATAGCAGCATCTAGCTGAAGTGCCATTAAAATGGGTTTAACTGGTCTAAAGAATGAATTAATGTTAAATGATGTCATTTCTGTTGCAGTTATTGTGAAAGTTTTGAATGTGCTAAAAAGGCATCAAGATCTTTCAAGTTAATCCCACAAACTGTACAGTAGTTAATTTCAACATGCTAAAATGCTTTGTTGAAAACACAAGTGCTTTTTGCTCCATTGTCTCACCTATCATCAAACAAATGTTGATTTTTCTTTACTTTTCTTTCCTGTCTTCGTCCCAAAGTAAAACTTTCTGATTTAAATATTCCAGCGTCTCTCCTGTCCTGTCACCTCGTCTGTAAAAACAGGCTTTTATGAGAGGTGTAACAAGAAGATGGAGCAATGCTGAGAGCAGAGTGTACAAACTTGTCCTTGAAGTTGGGACACAATAGCTGCCCAAGCCTTTTCTAACAAAAGAGCCCAACAGATATTATACTTCTGCGACTGTTATAAAGTCATAATTGTTGTTCTGTTGTGCAGTGTTTGACTTCTTTTTGAAAATATTTCTAATCTAAGCTTAAAGTGCTGATTTTAATGCATTTAAGTCCCACTAAATGCTTCAGAAGTTTATATAAAGTCAATTTATTTCCTCAGCCTTTGACCTAGAAAATGTTGGGATGCTTTTGAAAAATACTTAAGAATAAAAACTCCATTTCAGATTCACACTTTTGATATGACCTCAATTTTAGTCCTCTGAACCCGAGTCCATGTCTCAACATTAAGAGAGGCTTTCAGTGGCTGCAACCAACCAATTATCAACGAGTAGGCCTGTGAAGAAAAAAGTTTAAAGCATTACCACGACATTAAAGGAAAATAAGACAAAAAATACAAAGACAATTTAATTGCAGGCAAGTAGAAGTAAGAAATGTAACATTAACTTCTCATATCCGTCTGGTTTTGCCCACATTTACACTTTTCCACTTTTCCTCTCACACCTTCATCTTAACTCTCACTGTTTATCCAACCTGAGGGAGGAAACTTGACTTTGTAACGTTCACCCTCTCACTCCAGTATTTCCTGATGACTTAGTCAACACTCATCCAATCTGCATACCTTGGTGTGTGTGTGTCTGCGCTCATATGTGTGTGTGCATGTTGCGCTGTGCCCTGGTGAGCCAGGTAAGCCCACACCTGGCCACAGACACGTGTGGAATTTTCCCTTTACATGTTAACTCATCTGAAAGGAAAATTTAGGTCATAGGAGGAAAAGTCTTTAAATGTTGGAGCTTGACAAACTGTGATTAATTTGGATAAGAGACTGAACCATCAAACCCTGAGAGATTGGTTTTTAAAGTTGGATAACGATATTAAACTGATTCAAGGAATATAAGGTGTTAGAAACTGCTTTAAAACAAACAGCAGAGGTGAAGCAACAGTCAGGTTATTCCTTTGGTTTTGTGGCCATTTTGTTTGTCTGTCCATCTTAGTGAGAGCAAGATTACTTAAAAAAATTTCAACAGATTTTGATAAACTTTTCAGGGAATGTTCCCTGTGCCCCAAGGAAGAAGTGATCTGATTTTGGTGGTGATGTGTATAAATATACAGATCCAGGAATGTTTCTAAATGATTTGTTCACATGGCGAGATGGGCGTTTTTTTTTGTTTGTTTTTTTTTTGCTAATAACTCAAAAAGTTCACAACAGATTTCGATGACATTTTCAGGAAATGTTGGTCATGGCACAAGGAAGAAGCAAAACGATTTTGGTTGTGATCTTAATCTGGATGTAGTTCCAGGAATCTTTTAACAGATTTTTTAACATTGTGAGATAGGGCAGTTTTTTACATTTTCACTATAACTCAAAAAGTTCTCAACAGATTTTTAAGAAATTTTCAGGTAGTGTTGGTCATCACACAAGAAAGAAGTAGTTTAAATTTGGATGTGATTTGAATCCCGATGTGGATCCGGGATTTTTTTTTTTACAGATTTTTTAACATTGTGAGTTTTTCTTTTCTTTTTCTCTTTTTTTTTTTTTTTTCATAAACATTTTCACTTATTACTGAAGAAGTTCTCAACAGATGCTTTAGAAATTCTCAGGCTAATGTTGGTCATAGCACCAAAAAAAGCGGTTGTATTTTGGTAGTGATCTAAATCTGACTGTGGATTCAGGATTTGTTTTCATAATAACTCAAAAAGTATGGATCTTAGAGATATTTCAGGGAATGTTGGTCATGGCACAAGGGAGAAGAGATTCAACTTTGGTGGTGAATAAGGATGCATATCCAGTATTTCTTGAGATTGTGAGTAGGGCTAGTTTTCAACATTTTTGCTAATCACTTTCTTTGGCAGAGGTTTGTGCTTTTGAAGCTTTTCTGAATTACTTTAAAAGTTAAGAGAATTTATTTCCGTTGATAATTTCTCTCCTTCGATAGCACCAATTGTTATTGTTATTGTATTTTTTATTATAGGAAAGTCTAATTAGTCACCTCTACAACAAGGTACAACTTGTAAGAATTGAGCAATCGAGAAATGAACAACGCAGCTAAACATGAGGGTAGCGCCCAGAAAAAGTCCCGTAGCATGTATTCTGCCTGGAGCATCGTTAGGTTGATGATGTGTTACTCTTGTAAAAGTTTCTATGCTATTAAAAAAATGAAACTTAGCTCAAAAACGGCAGTTTCACTCCATGTCCTGAATAAACAGATGACATCAGTGGTTTCTCACAGGAGCTAAGGCTGTCACTTTTCCAAAAAAACTAACTCGAATGGTTTTTGAGCAAGCATGATGGCCCAGTTGCATTTCTGTTAGATTATTTTACTATTCACCTCTCGAGGCCACACTGGTGGGACACATGTCCTTGCACATATATCCTCTGAACTTGTCCATGACGACATTTTTTTTTTTTCGTGCACCTGACACGAGGCCTGCAGGACGCACAGGGCTGAGCACTCCTCTGCCACTGCACTTGGGTGGGAGGCCAACAAATGGACTCACAGATTTGAAAAGAATAGAACTGAATGCCCTTCATTTTAATTATACTAAATGTACAAAGAGATTAGATAAAGGGTCATAGATAAGGAGTGGGCCAGCTGCTTTGCACATCAGAACACAGCTTGGTCTTTGTGTTTGTTTTGTCATTGGTGGCGTGGAGCCCAAAGTGCTTCCATGGAGCTGCTTTTCTTGCTTCTGCACTGCATGAATGCATATTTACAGTTCAAATGCAAATGTTTACCCCCAAGTTCGAGTATGAAGTGACAGTCCTCATGGGAACATGGCAATTCCTGCTTTTTTTTGGCAATTTCAGCTGTATTTTGATTAAAATTTCTTAAAAAATAATAATTTTGGTTATTTTAAGGCTGTTAGATCACACTTAAATTTAAGCTCCCGCCCAAAGCAGAAACTGACCAAATTCAGACTAAAGTTTGACTCCAATGTTTTATTAACCCTTTCATGCATGAATTATTAAACTACAAGGGAATCTTTTTTAAAATGTTTGTTTACTTTCAGAAACGTTCAAAAACATGGCCAAAACATGTTTTTTCAATATGTTATATTTTGAGGATGATATTCATCTGCGCACTACAGTGGACACCATTAATGAAACTTAATAAAGATCCACAAACGCACATCTTTGACAAACGTTTATTACGAGTAAATTATATGAATATGACAAAAATGAAAAATATCTTGTGACACTGCCACTCCCCTCTGGAATATTCTCAATCACTCTGTAGTTCATTCTGGTCTTAAGTCTCTCGTATTTTTGAGGAATAAGTCTTTACAGTAAGTGTAATTACACTGTGATAACACAAAGTTTAGTGCAGATACACAAACATGCCCCGAGCTCCCTGCACACTCTTCACTTCACTTTATTTAATTGTCCCTTAGAGGGCGATTTGGTTTGCAGCAGACAAACGTTCAACAATCACAGCTAAAGACAGACATACAAAATACAAAATGTACAAAATGGAGGCAGCGTGTTGCATCAAGGTGCACAGTCCACAGGCCGCAAGTCAGTTTAAATAGATAGAAGAGTAGTTAAATAAATAAAAAGATAAATAAACAGCAGATTTACAAAGAAAATTCAGAGGCTTTACTATCCTCACATGGCCCTCCACTTTTTTATGTCTCAATAAATAAGAGTGTTAGTATTCAAATAAAACTCAAACTCTAAAGTATATTTAATATTGCTGTTTAATTAAACTACTTACTTGTGAAATACACCAAAATTTTTGATACAAAATCAGGCATAACATGCAGACCACATCCTTTAGTGCATAAGATCCACTGGAGTGAACAGATGAATTTTTGGTCTCAGAAGAAAATACACAAGAAAAATATTTTTAAAATCTACATAAAAGTGTTCCTAACATCTTATTAAATTAGATTTTTTTTGCCTTTCTGATTCTGTGAATCTCTTCGTTTGCCATTTTGGATTTATGATGCAATATGAAAAATTATATTTTTATGGAATTTGAGACGATGGTTTGGAGTTCACCACCTGCTGGTTGGGTTAGAACATGGGACTGCAACCTGAATGGCATAAAATGTGTTCCAAATGTCTATTCACTGTGGACACCATGCATGAAAGGGTTCAGATCACAGGAGCCTGTGTCAAAATGTGGGGAAAGGTGGTATATGTCACCTTTATGTTCGTCCTCCCTGACAGTCGTACCCTGGGTAATAAAGGCACTCAAACTCCCACCTTGATCACACGTGATCAAACATCAGATTAGAGCTGAGCGGCTGCATGAAGTAAAAATCAAATCAGAGCGTTGACGTTTCACTGCCTTCATTTTCTGCATGGAGAGGACATGTCGCACCTTCTTCCGATGCTCCGGCCTCTGTGTGTGCAAGCACGTGTGTCCTTCAACTATACCTGCTCCGTCTGTTTGTTAGCGTGTGTGCGTGTGTGCATGTGTGTGTGTGTGTGCCCACAGTACAGTGAGGCCGAGGTGATGACAGAGGAGGAAGGTAACAGTTTCAGAGTTTCCAGATGACTGCAGGCCGCGATGGCTCACACTGATAAAATAATAATAAAAATGAACAGACTGAGCACGGGGCAGGTGGCCACGTCTTCTATCAGCTGTCTATCTTTACAGGTCAAAGGTCAAGTTCAGGTGTAAAGCTTTAAATGAGCACAGTAAATCTTAAGTCTTAGATCCTGTTTTGATTTGATACATTTTACTTCTGACTCCAGTTCTCATTTGTTCTCAACATAGATTCAATATTTTAAGAATAAATGTCTGATAATCATCACATTGGAAATTCTAGACATCAGTATGTTGATAAAGATAAACTTTACCCTTTTCAACAAGAATGGATAATGGCAAATGATTTATTAAATTTAACAGTTTTGATTTGACACAAGGATTCAATCCTATCCACTTTATTTGAAGAGCACACTTTAAAAAACAAATTTGCTGAAGTGCTGCACAGTGACGACCAAGCAGAAACAAATAAACTAAAAATACAATAAGAAAAAGAAAGGATTAGAACCAAATACTTAAGCACTATAAAATTATTAAAAATATGTTAGATTTTTATTTAAAAAAAAAACACACATAAAACATTGGACAAATTAAAAAAAATACATACATAATGATGAGAACAGATTCACAGTTGTGAGTGAGTCGTTAGTTTGCGAGACATTATTAAATTTGCAGGTAATTTGCATTTAAGAATGGCTCCCAAACACACAACTGCAAATCCGTTCTCATCGTTCACTTAAAAGAGGTGTTCAAAAGACTCGACTCGTTCCTGAATGTCACATCTCTACCGAAAACCACCGCCAAAGTCGGTCAATTAAACTAAGCCTCTGTTTAGGAGTAGAAGAAGATAATACGATGATAGTGGAAGATAAAGGGGTAAAAAACAAGTCACAACAAGCACACAGGACTATTTAGAGTTGCTGAAGAGTTTATCTGATGGTTGTAGGCAGAGGCAGGCTAATACTACCCATTGACTCCCAGTGTTTGAGCTAATCTAACTAGTGGTAGGTTAGCCCTGTCCATCTCTTCCTTGTTACTGCATGCACAGTTGAAAGAATGGAGTCTACCTGCTTGTCATGGACTCTGGAGTGAGGCAAGACACGAAAACAACGAAAATATGGAGTGTTCCTTTAATATAATACTAATTGGTATTATGAAAGGGGAGAAATGATTGACTGAAATAACGTTCCCAAACTTTTTTGGAGGAGTATATGTTGATATTTTCCAAAGATTCACGTGATGGAGAGCAATCAAAAAGCCACCATCAGCTGTAGAAATGTGTCACAAAACATGAGCTCCTTTGATATCTACATTTATATTTCTGCCAAAGTTCTTAACAAAATACAAACACATCGTTGTGGCAGGAATTTTCCAACATCTGAAAAGTGCAACCTGCCAATTAAGGGTTGAACCGATTGTGTCAAGCCCGGACCAGCTGCTGTGAGATGAGGAAGTGGAGGGGATGAAGCTCTGTCAGCAGGCGGGATTAGACCCCGAGCAGCTTCAACAACGAGAACCTTTTCAGTACATCTCATCAAAGAGCACACACTCAACCCTCCTGTGCTGTTACACTCCCAGGACAAATCACGCCGTGTACCACACACCTGTTGTGTGTGTGTGTGTGTGTTTGTGTGTGTGTAGCCCTCCTCCGAACAGCAGGGTTTTAGTGAGTGCATTTAGAGATCAGAGGTTTCTCAGGGCGATAATACTGAAAACTCCACTCCCTCCCAACCAAACCAAATACACCTGAAAACACTCACACAGGTGTGTGTGTCGGGGGGGTGGTAACGGCGGGGGGGTGAACACACAGGCACTTACTCTCATATAGGCAAACAAACAGGCTCCTGCTCTCATATCTCATATTCTCTCTCTCATTGATCCAGAGCTGCCACACTGAGGATTACAGCTCTGTGGGGCAGATTAGCTTCCATGTGAAATGTGAGGAGGCCTCGGGTTGAACTTTCAGACTAATTCAATAATTACAGCTGGAAGGAGCAGGAAGACCAACAAACCTGTCTGTCTCTCTGGACCTGGACCTGTCTGTCTGTAATGAGTGTTTGTTGGTACCACATCTTTATCTTCTACTTTTTCTGTCTGCTGTTTTTGGGGTTTGGGCACAGTTCGATGTTTGGTGCATCCACGAGGTCGTGAGCGTCGGTAACATTCCTCTCCAGATTATATTAATTATAGATATTAGTGTTAATATTAGATTGATCTCTCTATCCATGGTTTTATTGATTATTCATCCATAATAAACTATCTTTACAACCAAATAGACATGAGAACCTTCTTGAAAAAGAGATGCCACATCTCAAGGGACTTACCTTTAATAAATATATATTAAAATAATATGGTGCTATACAGATAAAGATTGATTGATTGAATCTATATTCAGCAGAGATAAGTGATGAGGACAGATTTATGATCTGGGCATCCATGGGTGTGAATCCATCATAAATTTTTATTTTTATTCCTTTTGTCTCCTCCTGGATGGATACATCTCTGGATGTACGTATGTGCATATACAATTTATTATATGTATTTGTATATATGCATTTATGTGTATCTATAAAATGAAGAGTATGACTACAGTCTGCTCTGTTGTAACAGTTGTTATGAACTGGTGCTATACAAATAAAGATTGATTGACATGTTTAGACACGCACCTTTAAATTAGCTTCATGTGGCAGATTTTTGCCTGACTGTGCATGTCACAAAAATTTTAGCATCTCCTGTCATTTGTTCAAAATCAGGCTAAAAATATGTTCTTGAAATATATTTTTTATGTATAGTCAGGCTCTGAATTTAACCTTTTAACTCACTGGCCAAGTTGGCGGCCAAAAATAGTACATTTTATTTTTGTGTTAAACATATTTGATTTAGGGCGGTATGGCAGTGCAGCAGGTACTGCACATGCCTCACAGCAAGGAGGTTGCTGGTTCGATTCCCGTGTCCATCAGGGTTCTCTGGCTTCCTCCTGCAGACCAGAAACATGCTCATTTGACTGGTGATTTCAAGTTGCCCTTCGGTACGAGTGTGAGCGTGACTGTTTGTCTCTCTATGTGGCCCCATGATTGGCTGGAGACCAGATCAGGGTCTACCCCACCTTTTGCCCAGTGTCAGCTGGGATAGGCTCCGCCTCCCGTGACCCTGAAAGGGATAAGTGATATAGGTGATGGATGGATGGACATTTGCTTCAGTGCACGTTGCTGAGTTATGGTGATATGATCCAAAAATCTGGTTATTTTATGAGATTGGGAAATACAAAACTACAGGAAATATGTATCTGCTTAGATTTTTGTTTTTAAAGGACATCGGAAGTGTTGTTTCCACTGCACAGCATCAGAGTTCTGTATATTATCTGCAAAAACACAATCACCACCGAGTATCTCAGGCGTCCTCAGACCTGCTGTTGAATCCGGAGCCAAAACTCTGCAGCTTTCTTTCTCCAGTGTGATCGCTGTGGTCACTGTCAGACACAAGCATGGCCATAAGTCAAAGGACTGAAGGAAGAGAAAGGATTTAACCCCAACTGTATTCACTTATGTAATGATTTATTGTGTTCGTTAGAGTCTCTGTAGACACCTGTCTGCCTCTCTTATTCACCATCAGTCTGTTGACTCGTCCGTCTCTCTGGACGCCGGCCATACTTCTGCTCTGGTCTTGTTAAGTCTGTGTGTGACCTGCTGATCATCAGGTCACACTGGGTTTAGAGGCAGGCTGCCAAAAAGCTCAGTCCACTGTTGATGCAGAGGTAACACGATACACCGAGCATGCTGAGGGCTTTTAGCACCGCCCCCTCAGACCTCACCTGTTTTTATAGTCCGTCAAACTTTGCATGTGGATTTCTGTGCACCCTCGTCCCAGTGACGGTTACAAATTACTGTCATGCTCTTTTAACGCCACGTCCTTTAACCACAAACACAACACATGCAAAGCTTCAGTCCATTCAGGAAGTCTTTCAAACACAACGGCTGACGGAGCGGACTTATCTGATCCAGGAAAGGTCACACACCTGGAGACAGCAAGGTGAGGGTCCTCAAAATGTCTGACAATTTACTCGAAGCTGAAATGAATTATTTGAATTATGTCCTGATGAAACTTAAACACTATACGGGCAAAAACAGTAAAAATGTCTGGAAACACTCTAATTTAACTGTTAATGCTCAAGAAATGGATCACAGACCACCTGAGCAAGAGCATACCACCACCTCCACCTGTTGGGCCTAATAACAACCTTATGTTTTACCATCTAAGTGAAGATGTGGTTGATATTCAAAGTTTGGATGTGCATCATCTTGAGGAAGAGCTCAGTGTCAGTGCCCCAGTTTGGCCACTCTGGTTAATGATAATAATAATATTAATCATATAAATGATAAATAAATAGATAAATAAGTGAATTATACTATTTATCTTCCATTAAGGGCAGGTTGAGATGCTATCAAGGAATCAGTTTCTTTTCGTTGTAATGATTAAGTTAAAAGAAATACTTTAAAAACAGAAATTCAGTGAGTTTAGACCCTCAGAATTTTAATAGTAATGAAATTAAAAAAAAGTAAATAAAAGGAGAAGTTAAAATACTTATCGTACAAAAGACAGATTATACAATTTCATCCTAACTCATCATATTTAGTTTTTCTTGTATTTCACAAGGATCCCCCTAATCTATGATGGAGGGATTCATGATTGGCTATATGGATTCATGTTGGGTGTTGGATGTATATATTTGTATATATATGTATATGTGTATTTTGTATATGTATATATGTATCTATGCATATATGTGTATCCATAATATGAAGAGCTTTGTGCTCTATTGTAAAGTGTCTTGAGATAACACTTGTTATGAATTGGCGCTATACAAATAAAGATTGATTGATTGATTGATTGATCTATGAGATATACATAAAGAACAATTTATAACTAACAACCTAAAACTGACAAACACTGCAAGCCATCCTAAAATGATATGAAGAAATTGGTGTGCTGAAAATGGGAGTTAAAGTTTGATTATTCATCCATCCTTTATCTACAATGCTTATCCCTAGAGGTGGGGTACACCCTGAACCAGTCACCAGACAATCGCAGGGCCACATATAGAGACAGACAACCATTCATGGAAACACTCACACCTCAGGGCAATTTAGAGTCACTGTTTAACCTAATGAGAATGTTTTTGGTCTGTTTCTGGAGAGAACCCAGGCATGCAGGGGGAGAACAAGAACCAATCAGCAACCTCAAGTTACTTCACCTCTGAATTTCTTTCCTTCTTATCTGATGTGTAACAGTCCCAGGACACAGACTTCATGTTTTTCAGCCAGAATCAAAAAGCTTGGACGTCTCATCCCTCTTCCCGCTGCATAATCACAGCTTAACTATTCTGATAACTATGAAAAACAGTTTTAACTCAGTTGTGCTTGAAAGGATTGGTCCTACATACATTATTACAGAAACATTTTTATTTGTTACCCAAAAGCATTTAAAAAATTAAACCGTTTATTTCCAGTAAAGCTTTTATAATTATTCTAAGGTCCTCCTGGGTAGTGCACGTTCCTCACAGCAAGAAAGTTGCTGGTTCGATCCCCAAAGGCCCTCCTGTGCTGAGTTTCCATGATCTCCCTGTACATGCATGGGTTGCCTCCAGGCACTTCGGCTTCCTTCCATAGACCAAAAACATGATTGTTAGGTTGTTTGGTGGCTCCACATTGCCCTTAGTAGTGCAGCAGATAATTGCGTATTTCAAGAGAATTTATAATTTCTTGAAAAGAAAAAATTAAAAAAAAAAAAAAAAATGTTTTAAAAAAAAAAAGTAGTAGTGCGATCTTTCTAGATGGCCGCTATCTTGAATTTTCAAGTGTCTAACGTCATTTTTCAAAATAGTGGCCCTTTCAGAGTATTTGTGCCAAATTTCATGCTTGCATCACCATGTGAACGATTTTTTCAGTTATCCGCTGCACTATAGGTATGAGTGTGAGCATGGATGGCTGTCTGTCTCTCTATGTGGCCCTGTGATTAGATGGCAACCTGTACATGTACCCTGCCTCTCGCCCAGTGTTGGCTGGGATAGGCTCAACTCCCGGTGACCTCAAAATAAATTAAAATTGTAGGGTATGATAGGCCTTTTGGGTATAAAATTGTTATCGGTGATATCAACTGTAGTTCAGCTCTACTAGTACTCAAATTTTGGGTAAATGTACTCAATTTTGGTCAACTAGTGCTCGAGTAGACTTTACTAGTGACTACTAGTAGACTTAAAAATGATCACCGGGACTATATGGATGGATGTATTATAACCACTGGGAATGACTAGTTATAATCCATCCTACCTCATTTGCATTGGGTATACTAGTACTACTAGTGAATCTTTTTGCTTTGCTAGTACTACTAGTAGACTAAAACAGTCTACTAGTACTAAGATATTTTGAGTTTACTAGTAGTACTAGTAAACAAAAATTTGTTTTACCAGTTAAGGCTTTTTGAACAGTAGTGCGTGAGTAGATCTAGTAAAGCAAAATCACTGACTATCAGTAGATAGTTTGTGTTACTTGTAGTACTAATAGACTTAAAAAATGTAACCAGTAAAAACTTAAAGCTTTACTAGTAGTACTAGTAACACTTTGCTTCACTAGTAAAGTCTACTCATGCACTAGTCGACCAAAATTGAGTACATGTACTCCAAATTTGAGTACTAGTACAGCTGAACTACGGTTGATATCACAGATGTCAGTATTATGCCCAAATGTCTCGCTGCAGGGGATCAAAAACTATTTTTTTTTAATTCTGACGTCAAACTATGAAGCCAAATGAGTACAAAGTAAAGCAGTTCAAGTTGTTTTTAACCCATTTGTCTCCATGAAATTTGTTTTTAGGGGACGACTGCAAACAAAAATCATGGAGCAGAAAAGTCAAAATAATAAAACCTGCAGTGATGTCTTTCTCTCTTAATAATAACTAAGATATAAAATAACCCACAGCTCTCCTGCCGTGGCATCCCTCTATCTGACATTTATTTCTGGATCCTGAACAAATCCTGTATCCAAAATTTCTCCCTCATTCTCCCAAAACAGTGGTTAGTTCAACTTGATCTGAGGTCATGGAAACACTGCAGGATTGAGCTCACCCTGTTTGTGTTATTACAGCAGCTTCGCGGTTTGTGTTTGTGTTTGTAGAAGTGATTTCATGTTAGTGTTTCTACGTCTATGTGTCCGTCCACCGCTGCATGGAAATGAGTGTGTGTTCACATGTGTGTGAATCAGATGAGCTCATTGTAGCACCATGAATGGCAATCATACAGCCCCCCCCCCCAACTCAGCAGCCGTGTGTAACCTACTGAAACCCAAACAAGAGATAAAGCGTAATAATACACACACTCACCTGTACACTCTACACACACACACTCACTGTGTGATAGGACTATTGTGGAACTTGAACCCTCATGTCTCAGTGCCAGGTGAGCTCATGTTTTGGCCCAAATAAAGAGAGAGAGAGAGAGAGAGAGAGCTGCAGGGTTGGGAACAGATATAAATACACAACAAGTGAAACGATAATGACTGTTGTTGATAATAATTATGTCTTTATCAACATTTGGTTGACTGATGCCTTTCTGGCGGTGAGTAGATACTTAAGGTGGAGATGACTGATTTTGAGAGAATTTACCTGCAAGCTATATACCACTTATTAGTTTCAGTTGGATCTGCCTGATGAAATCCAGCTTCATTTTGCCAAGCTCTAATCTACAACGACTGTGAGCGGCCCAAAGCAGCACGACCCAATCAGCATCCTTTAGAGCAGGAAGAGGTGGGAGCTACGAGATGCTAATAGCTTCAGTAGCAGTTTTATCAGATCTGGACCACATGTCTTTATCAAGGCCCCGTTTACATGACAACGTTGTCACCAGAAACGGAAAGGTTTTTCCTCTGCGTTTTCAAAACGGATCAGCGAGAACGACTGAAAACGTGGTAGCTTGCATGCCAGGCCAGTAGTTGGCCATGTAGGTTTGTAGTGAAACAGGAATGTTACACCACATGTACGCTTTCCGGTGAAGACAAACTTTTCATAAACAACAATGGCGAGTGGACGCACGAAGACACAGGAGTTTGTTGCCTAAACAAATCTGTCTGGATATTTGTGTCTGGATAACAAACTGAGCACAGTAAGCAGCAAACATGTTGCTCGGTAGCAGACCGCAGTTGTTTTTATTGTTGTTGTAGTTCCTAGGTGCACGCAACCTTCATCTGAAAGAGTTGGGCACATGCACCTCACATCATCGTTTTCCCTGAAAATGCTGATTCCTGTTTACACGGAGACAGACACCAAAATGTTGTCAAAACTTTTCACTCTGGACCCTGGTTTCAAAGTTTGAGGATTCAGGCACTCCAGACACCGTTCTCGTGTGAACAGAAGGCTCAAACGCAACGAAAACTCTTGGGTTTTCGGTCGTTTTCGTTGTTGTGTAAACGGGGCCAAAATGAATAAGAAACCATGCTTTTGAAAGATGCTCACCCCCTAAACACTTTCCATGGGCTGTTCCCCAGATGGATTAATGAAATATATTGCACGGTCCATCCGGTGTGTAACTTTACTGAAAAACAGCCCAGGCAAAGGAAAAAAAAACCTCATCACCCTTAAATAAAACTTAAAGGATGATCCAACAAACACTACAAACAAGCTCATGAAAATCATTTTTATCTAAATTGAACACAGCTCCAGCACCGAACAGACCAGTGTCCACAAAATGAAAAGCTGTGATAATAAGGTCATCTTAAAGCCCTTTTAACACATGATTTTCAGCCCTGATATTATCAGGATTATACCTGGGCAGGCTGCCTGGGTAGTTCACTGACACAGATGTTCACACTTGCTCCTCTCGGCAGGAGAGAGTCCTCTCAGAGTCCCTGCTGGACGGCAGAAATAAAAGCCTTAATTCATCTTCCTTTACTTTTGTTAAGTCACAAATATAACTAGGCTTACACATCTGAACAAATCTCACAAGTGCCTCCTTTGTCATGACAATGGACTATGCAGTTGAAGAGACTTAATTAAATAGAGGCATATAATTTAAGGCAAAACCAAGCAGCAACCTCAAGGGACCTCCTTTTTCAGCATCAAAAGTGCTAATTATTAAATAATAAAACTTTGTTTTTCTTACTTCGCATCTGTTTCCAACACAAACAGACCATCACCATGTAAGGAACAGGTCAGTTTAGGTAAAGTGGAGACTTTATGCTCTTGCCAAATGTTTTGGTATCGATATATCTCTGTATTAGTGTACCTGTATCAGGGTTAATGAGTTTACATATAATGGCTAATTGAATATTGGCAAAAATCCAATAAGCTGCATCTTTGATATTGGAAGATGGTACTTGGGTTCATTAGTGCATCTCTACTGTTGATGTTAGCTTTTTTGCAAGCTTGGAGCACTTTTCCTGCTGCTTAACAGAAGGTTTTTTCTTGCCGCCATGATGGAGGGATTCATGATTGGCTATATGGATTCATGTTGGGTGTTGGATGTATATATTTGTATATATATGTATATGTGTATTTTGTATATGTATATATGTATCTATGCATATATGTGTATCCATAATATGAAGAGCTTTGTGGTCTATTGTAAAGTGTCTTGAGATAACACTTGTTATGAATTGGCGCTATACAAATAAAGATTGATTGATTGATTGATTGACTTTTCCTCATTATCTATTGTTTCCCTCACTCCTCTAAAAAGACAAGCAGAGTGAAGAAGCCACATCAGCTGACCAGATAAAATATTTAATCTCACCTTTCTTATTATTATAGTGAACTCTAACAAAAGATATTTATATTGGTTTGATCCCTCTCACGGCCATGTTTCTGACGCCTCCCTGTTTTCTTGTTTCACCTGTTGCACCTGTTAAGTTAGGAAGACTCACCCTTCATCCTTCTTATTGGTTCTCTGTTGGGTAAGACCTGAGCAAATACTCTCATATCAATGAGAGGAACACCTGCAGAAGGCCTTAAACTTTGCTTATCTCTGCAATATAAGAAAATGAGATAAATAAAAAACAGTAAGAGAAGATTCGACTGCATTTTCAGAGAGAGATGAGCACAAAGTCAGTCATCCTTCAAGAACGAGAGCATCTGTTGGGACAAAAGAAATGCTTGTGTTTCTTACGTAATGTCACCTCTTCCAGGAACCCTTTAAAACCACACACCAACACACAGACTCTCCGATCCCTGTGAGCCCCCAGCCCTCACGTTCCCTGTCCCCTCTGCTCTCTGACCTTAAGCTGTAAACAGGTGGGAGCTGCAGAGGAGACGTATCAGGAGGGGAGGATATTATGTGCTCGAATAAGTTTGGCGTCCCAGAAAGTTTCAGTGAATCTCACACTCCTGCAAGAAATGAATTAAGTTTCAATCTAACTGAGGTTTTGTTTACCGGTGTTGAAGCTTTTCTCACAGAGAGATGTTTGTTTGTTTGTTCAGGAAAATTGTTTGTTGAATGAAATGGTTCTGGTTATCAGCACGGAGAAATTGATAAACCAAGACCAAAAAGTGGAATAAAAAGTGACTGGTATGGGCCGAATCTTTCAGATAAAACTTGATTGTGTCAAATAAATGTTTGTTCTCTCTCATTTATCATTGGCCAATCAGAGGTTTGCAGTCACTTCTTGATTCCAGCGCAGCTCCACGCTCACAGCCAGGGGCACTGCCAGAAAAATTGGCCCCATCCCAAACCAGCTCTATTTTTATATATATATTTGATGTTTATTTATTTATATTTACATTAATTGTTTATTTGATGAGGACATCACAGTTACATTGGACAAACTAGATACACTGTTTCAGTGTTTAAGCACATGTGCTAATTGGCAGTGCTTGTCCACAGGGTGCTTTTGAAATAATAAAAATAATAAAAGAAGGAAGAAAAGAAAGAGAAAATAATTGACCAATTATTATTATTTCAGCTGAATTATTCTGTTTAAAGACATGAATTAGCTTCAGTGTGAAGTTATAGAATAAATGGTAAATGAAATTGTGCATTTTACAGAACTTTCTGGCATTTGGACTAAATATTCTTATTTATCGTATTATCAGGCCTCAAGAGTCTGTGCTCTCTCAATCCTGCAAAACTTGTGCAGATTTAACACTTGTCCTGCACAATATCCAGTTTTTCTCAAAACCCAAACACCACAGCAAGAGAAAAAACAAAACTAATATCTTATAATGAATGTTCAAAAGGGCCTTTTTTCATATAAATTATATTTTATGGGAGTTAATTGATTAGAAAGATTTCTGAATGTTACTTTTTGCTGTTAAAACAAAAAAACTTCCTTCAAAGACCTATGGGGAAACAAGTTAATAAACTGATATGAAAAGATTATTAATAACACACTCACTGTTAGGGTTCCTTTAAATCTTCCTAACTTTTTTTGCTCTATGGCCCCTGCTCATAGCTACTGCCTATGTGTCCTAAAGGAGGCAAAGAAAGAGTGATCCCTTCTGACCACGAACACTAAAAGCTTTCAAAGACAGATGTGGAATCCAACAAACTCAGCAGCCTGCATCATTTGCACTGTTCCCTGTATTTTCTTTATTTTCTCTTGATTGACATCCAACATTTAACAATCACATGTAGGTGGTATGTGATACCGTTGACTGAAAAGTTGGTTTCAACTCAGCAACTGTGACATCATGAGTGGGTGTGTCCTATTCTGTGTTGATAAAATGAGCAGGAAATCGAGGAAGAGGAGGAAAATGGAGACGAAGAGCGTGCAGTGGTCGAGTGAGGAGATGAAATCTTTGATGGCAATTTGGGCATCACCAGAATTTCAACTGAAGCTTGAGAGCAGTATGAGAGTGAAACCTTCAGTAACGAAACAAACGCTTTTAGAATATCGATGCGGTCCATCATTTTGCTGGTGTGTTGTTTACTTCCATCTGAATAATGCCCTCCCACTTTTGTTCCACTGAAACTGGTATGAACGCGGGATGGTTTCCTAGAAAGCAACAAGGCTCTGAGAATCCAGAACAAACTGGTTCCAGAACCAGAACCGTGCTGGTGTGAAAGCCCTCAAGTTTCTCCCTCTGTGTTGAAAGTGAGATTAAATCATTTGTTCACTGTAATTGATGAACGCTCTTCTACCTCTGCTCTGTTAAACAGATAAACAAGCCAAACAAAATCAGGACGAATCTTCCTGGACCTCGTCAGCATCCCTCTTTCCTCACTCCACATCTGCTTTGACGTGCGACAGAGGGAAAAGTACAGATGGGGCATCGAGGAAAAAATGTCGCACTGCATTGCTTGCAGGCAGTTTGTGAGTTTGGACCCTCACATATAATTCAGTCAAGGAAGCCAGATTTTGCGTCACTTTCAGTTAGGACAGGGTATCACTCACCACCTCTACAGCAGATCATCGCAGGACTCACCAACATGGACTGATTCAAAAACTGGTTTAGTCCCTAGAATTTAGTCCAGCTCGGAGAATTAATCCCTTTTAAAGCTGCTCTTTACTTTTCACTGACAGTTTCTCTGCAGACACTTCTTCAGGTGTCTAGACTGGACTACTGTAATTCTCTTCTTTCAGGCTGTCCCAGTAAGTCGCTTAAGACGCTTCAGCTGGTCCAAAATGCTGCAGCACGTGTGCTGACTAGAACTAGGAGAAGAGACCATATTACTCCAGTATTAGCCTCTCTGCACTGGCTTCCCATTAAATATAGAATAGAATTCAAGATTCTTCTTCTCACCTATAAAGCTCTCAGTGGACAGGCACCAGTTTACCTCAAAGAGCTTGTAGTGCCGTACAACCCCTCTAGAACATTACGCTCCCAAAATGCTGGTCTGCTCGTGGTTCCATCAGTCTCTAGAAGTAGTCTGGGAGGTAGAGCCTTCAGTTATCAGGCTCCTCTTCTCTGGAACCATTTACCGACCACGGTTCGGGAGGCAGACACCCTCTCTACCTTTAAGGCTAGACTTAAAACATTCCTCTTTGATAAAGCTTTCAGTTAGGGACCAGCTCATAGTCCATAGTTTAGACATATAGTTAAGATGCAATAGGCTTAGACTGCCGGGGGGATCTGGCACATTGGGCTCTATCCCTCTCTCTCTCACACTCTCTCTCCATATCTGCCTCTGCCCCTTTCTGTTTGCTCCTGTACTCGTCTCTGGCTCTTGTCTTTTAGGTTGCCTGGGATCCTTGGTGGAGACTGCCTGCTGCTGTGGAGTCACGAAGCCTCAATAACTACAATTACAGACATAACACATATTTGGCCATCTCACTCCAGTTCATAATCATTATAGCTGTTAATGTTGATATTAACATGATCTTTCTATCCATGGTTGATACATCTATAGTAACTATCTCTAGCTCCACATGGACATGAGATCCCTCCTGAGAATGAGGTGTCACATCTCAAGAGGTCTACCATTAATACATTTATACTTAACGGAGACAAATATGGTAGGGATGCACTTGTGGTCTGGGCACCCATGAGTTCATCACTACCATAAATTCTTACTTCCAGTAAGACTTTTATTGATTATACTTCTATAAAATTTTCACCACAACCACACAGACATGAGGACCCTCCTCTAATAAATTTGTTTGCAGCAGAAACAAATTTGACGACGACAGGTCTATGATTGGTCCATTGATCTGTCACTAGCTTTAGTTCTTACTTTAGTCCACTTGTCTCCACTTACCTCCCTCCCTTTGCCCACACACCCAACACAGCATCGTGTGGATTTGCTGTTCATCATGAGACTGGGGTCCACATTCAAGATTTCCTGCTGCTTAACAGAAGGTTTTTTCTTGCCGCCATGATGGAGGGATTCATGATTGGCTATATGGATTCATGTTGGGTGTTGGATGTATATATTTGTATATATATGTATATGTGTATTTTTATATGTATATATGTATCTATGCATATATGTGTATCCATAATATGAAGAGCTTTGTGCTCTATTGTAAAGTGTCTTGAGATAACACTTGTTATGAATTGGCGCTATACAAATAAAGATTGATTGATTGATTGATTGAACTGTAACAAGCTACCATGCTATCTGGTGTCTATGATCAGCTGTAGGTCCTGTCGATGCTCTTCTTTGTGAACAGTTTGTTTATACCTAAATCCTAAGGCATGTCCCACGTTGATATGTTCATGTGTATGATCTTACATTGAACATTTAATCTCCATTATTAATTAGCGAGTCTAGCTTAGCCTGCTAGCTTTCTTCCCACAATGCAAAGCGAGTCTCATAGCAATGCTGGTGACTCGGCAGCTTCAAAATAAAAGTAAATCTGCCTATTTGTGAAGTTTTTTTCAACTGAATCAGAGTTTTAGGTGTGAAAACAGACTTCAATAGTTAGTCTTCAGTAGCCAAACTTTTATGTATATTTACAAAACTTACTCATCTGTCCCTTCAAAGACAGAGAGACGGGGCAGAGGGGTGATGGGTGAGGGGGACAACAGGAGGAGGGGAGACTTGGCTAAAAAGAGGGGAGTGGGAGGCAGGAGGGATGCAGGGAGGGCAGGCAGTCACCTGTGGTGTGGGAATCGAGCAGAGCTCCCCACGGGGGTCCCTGGTTTCTCCTGCTCCCCACTTCTCACCCCGTTCCCCCCCGATCACCACTTACCTCATCCCCCCTGTTCCTCCCCCTCCTCTCCTTTGGATGCAGCTGCAGAAGAGGGGGGACGAGGAAGAAAACGAGAGAAAAGACGGAGATCAGGATGGATGAGAGGATCAGAGGTGAAGCAGGTGGCAAGAAACTACTGCACTGACTGTGTGCACGTGAGGGATGAGATGGATTTATTGTAGAATATTGTCTTCAGAGATATATCATTAAAGTTATTTAAAAAAAGATAAATAAATATACTTTGTAGATGGTCCATTTTGATTCATACAGGTATATTTTTAAGTAGTTAAAGTTTGACCTTTCTGCGTTTTCTTCATCCAGTGTGAAGACAAAGTGAAAGATAAAATTAGATAAAATAAAATGAAACAAAAGCTTATTTTTAGATGATAACCAGGGACCTAGACTAATATACGTGTGCCAAGGAGACATAAGACCCAAAAAAGTTACCTTATTTCATTGTGCCACAGGTTACACAATGAAATTAAATTGTGGCTCCAACACACACACAAAAAAAGAATTATTGCCCAATAGCTGAATTGTGAAAGGGTCACAATCAACAGCTTGTAAATTTAAGTTTGTCTATGAAAAATTAAAAAGATAAAACAGGCCCTCACATAGTGAGCATGTTATGACATCTCTCTGTCTGTGGGCATAAAACACTCAAAATAAATAAAAGATGTAATGACCTAATAAAACATTGGGATCTTGCAATGTAACACCATTTTATATTTGGATTTATTCATAATTTAGCTATTAATTAGACTGTCTAAACGATGTTTTCAGATTATTGCTATTATCTCCACTAAAAAAAGACCAAAACAGTAATACATATTTATAAATATACAATAAAATTTGTAGAGTTGCAGAAAATAAGGTTTGGTTCCTGTCTTAACAGTTTTACACTTCAAATAATCCAAAAAATAAATGCAATCGATGTATTTCGCAGTGGACCGTCATCCAGCTGTTTCAACAATAGAGTGTAAGGAACTGAATTTCCTAATGAAGAATTAATAAAGTATGCCTTCTTCCTTTTATCTTCTTCTTCTTCTAATAGGGATTCAATTTAAACAATAGATAAATAAATACTTTAATCATTCTTTATTGCTTTGCACTGAATTATTTTGTCACTCTGTTATAACTGTCACAAAGTCTGCAGTTTTCAACTCATAAAAAGTCCTAAGGATGGCATAATTGTTCCTCAGTACTTAATTTTAAACAAAAATGTCAGATTTTTCTGTTAATACAACAGTGACAGTATTCAGCTGGTGGAAGAGCGTGAGGGAGGGTGTTCATTTCTGGACTCAAGGGCACAAACTGAGCAGTGGAGTTGTAGAAAATTAGTCTTAATTTTAATTTTAATTTTTTTATATCTTTCATAACAAACTAAAATCAAAATAAATCAAATTAACTGATGTATTTCCCAGCCCTATGACCATCATAACAATCAAAATAAAGTCATTTTGTGGACTCTCTTAAACTGACACTTTATTAATAACACTGCAAAGTGTTAGCTTTAATTCTTTTGGACCCAGAAAATCATTTAAATCAAACTTTAGGACAACCGTCTGGTTTTTCATCTTAAAAACAAACCCTGCAGGACGTCTTCAGTCACTGGACGTGTGCTGCAAATGTTTCATTTCAACACATCAAATTAAACATGATGACATATTTATGAGCACGTATGTGTACACATGCATGCGCTGGAGTGTGCGCGTGCGTGTACGCTGCCCTCTGTCCCCCAGGCAGCTGCCTCCAGATGACCCCCAGCTGTGAGCTGTCACCGGACATCTGCATCACACGCACACGCTGATGAGTTAGCGTGCCCGTGCGTGTACGCAGGAGTGTGGTGGCCTCTTTTTCTGCTTGGTTGGGATTCTGTCACAAGTATTTGAGGGGTCCCGGAGCCACACACACTGACAGCCTGTGACACTAACTACAGGAGACGGACAGACAGACGTGACCGTGTGTTACTGATGTTAACGATCAGGGAGCGAGGCTCCTGCTGCAGCGCTGCCCAAATCACAGCCTGTGAGACACATGAAAACATCTCTGATATGAACTTGATCAAATACAGAAAGTATTTTGATTCATCTAAAGAGCTGCAAACCCCAGTTATAATGAAGCTGGGACGTTGTGTAAAATTTAAATAAATCAAATTTACAAGGATTTGTAAATTCTTTTCGAGTGTTATTCAATTAAATACAAACAAACACAAAATATTTAATGTTCACTCCTTTTTTAAGTGTGAGACAGGTGTGGACTGCAGCAGGTCAGTCTAGTCCCTGCTGTTGTAACTCGAGCAGAATGTGTCTTCATGTCTCTGAAATAAGCAGGGACATCCCTGAAAAAGATGGATGGCAGCATGTTGCTCCTAAACCTGTATGTACCTTTCAGCATTAATGGAGCCTTCACAGATGTGCAGGTTACCCATGCCATGGGCACTAACACCCCCCCGTACCATCACAGATGCTGTCTTTTGACCTTTGCTCTGATAACAGTCTGGATGGTCCTTTTCCTCTTTAGTCTGGAGGACACCACGTCCATGATGTCCAAAAACAGTCTGAAATGTGGACTCAGACCACAGCAGACTTTTCCACTTTGCTTCAGTCCATCTCAGATGAGCTCGGCCCAGAGACGCCGGCGGTGTTTCTGGGTGTTGTTGATATTTTTCTTTGTCTTTGCATGGTAGAGTTTGACCTTGACCTTGTAGATGTAGAGATGAACTGTGTTAACTGACAATGGCTTTCTGAAGTGTTCCTGAGCCCATGTGCTGATTTGTAAATCATTATATTCTGCTTTTATTTACATTTTACACAATGTTCCTTCATCATTGCAAGTGTGGTTTGTATTCTGAAGGTACATTTTCTTCTCTCAAGCTCTGTATCTTTAGTAACGTGCCCTAAAGCATGTTTCCACTCTGTGTACCTTGTCTTTAAATCTACATGAAGCTCGAACGTAAAGCTCATCCCATTCATCACGGCAGAAGAAAACAGAAAAAGTGTCGACAGACGAGAAAGAGAGTGAGGGAATGGGGTGGCAGACGAGGTCAGACCTCAGACTGACTTTCTGATCGTCATCGAGAGCTTTAAAATCAGTGTCAATTTGTTGACTTATAATTTTCGTCATAGTTTTCATCAACAACCTTTTTTCCCCTGACCAAAACTAGACAGTAACTAATAAAAACAAGTGCACATGGACAAAAACTCAAACTAAATTAACTGACATTTTCATCTACAGATAAAAACTAGACTAAATGTTTGACGGAGACTTAATCCAATCAGACCTAATTTGGTCATGTAGAAAGTAGGGACAAGTTAGGAATATATCCAATCACAGCTACTTTGGTTGTGTGGAAAGGTTGGATGAGTTAAGAGGGACATCCAATCACAGCTGCCTTAGCTTGGTGGTGGTGGGATAAGTTGTGGAGCGATCCAATCAGAGCTCCTCTCTTTATGAATTGATATATTCATGTAGAGCAGGTTCACTGTTTGTTGTCAGTTCTGGTATTGTAACTGAGATGCTCTGCCAGGTAGCCTAAATAAAGGTGACTGCATTTCACACAAAAGTTCAATTTGTTTCTGTTCATTAATACATTCAGACTTTACTAGCATTCAGTAAAGAGTTATTAGATGTTTCATGACTTCAGAAATTCAAGGAAACATAAAAAAGCCTTACCCTTTACACTTCATATTTTAGTCGACTAAGTTTACAGCAGATTTCATCAACTAAAATGTTGTGAAATTTCACCAACTAAACTAGACTAAAATTAAAACAATTTAGATGACTAAATTATGACTAAAACTAAAATATATTTTACGAAAAAGACTGTAACTAAAGCTTAATTAACTTAGCACTGCAGAGACCACTTCCTCTTTTTAGATAAGTCACATTATTTGGCTCTTATTGTTGCTGCAGTTTTAATCACAGCCTGTTGGGAGAGCTTTCTGATTGAGCTGTTATTTTAGTTATATCAGTAAGTTAATAAGAGAATATTTTAAGATGTCTTTGCTGGATCCTTGCGCACATTATAAAACACATCAAAATCATCTCCGGGTCTCTCTTAGCTCGGATGTTTAAGAGCAGCTGACATTTGGATGTGACTACTGTTACTCGATTAACTGAAAAGACGATGGATGGAGGTGGTGATACGGCAGGCCTGAAGATAAACAAGCAGAAACTAAACTACACCTGTCAGTCTTATCAGATATATCCCATGATATGCAAAAATATGTAAAACATCCGCCCCATAATGACGAATAACTAGATACTTTTTTTTCTTGCTTTCTTTTATGCAAACAACAGCATCATAAACCATTTTTTGGTGCGGGTTTTTAAAATGTTCATTTTACTATCATTGTTAAGTGTTAAAGAGCCAAGTGTTGTGCTTTTGTACTCTTTCCACGCCCTTTAGTGTGTTTGAAATATCTCTGTAGCAGGATAGAGCACATTCTGGGAGCAGGACAGTAGTCAGTGGCTGCCTAAAACAGCTCATTCCCCCCTGACGCCCAGACCTACCTCCAGATCTGATCCACCCGGGGCTTTGATTCTCAACCTTCTGATTCCTAACCCTTCTCTTTCACTGACTAAGTGAATGCCACGCCCCGGATGAGATGTGCCCCCTAAAATGTTTAAACAAACATTCGACGTGTATTTGTGATCAAAACCAATGGACTAAATTAAAAGTTCAGGCTTATAATAAGATGCTTTATTGGTTTTTGTGAATCTTTTGGTCTTTGTCACTCCAAGAAACAATTATATTTTAACTACTGAAAACTTCACTTGCATGGGTGCAGGTAAAGATGCATTCACACACTGATGTTATGGCCTATTTTTGCCAAGTTATAGGGAAACGTTGATTCACATCGAGCAAAGTCAGGCCTCGAACACTGAAACAGCTCAGATCTGATGAGAATATTTGTCCAATTTCAACACAAAAAAATGTCACTAGACTTATTCTAATCCATGTTTTCCTGATATGTCTGGATTAAGTTCTTATCTGAAGATATAAAAGCTAAAAATAAGGCTTGAGTTGCTTGTAATAATAAGTAAATAATCTGCCAATAAGACAAGACAACTTTAACTTGGGCAGATATTAAACCCTAACTTTCCTTGTTTTATTGGCAGATATTTTCTCTTCATTACACACAATTCAATGCCTTATTTTTGCCTTTCATTCCTTAGAGTAAGATATTTATCTTGACTGGTTAAATGAATGTGGACTAGAATAAGTGTTTTGGATATTTGACTTGAAAATAGACAAACACATTGTCCTAGATCTGAGTTTTTGCAGTGAAGAACTAAGAAAGCATCAGTTGGGCAACGATGAACTTCGCCGGGTGCATCAACAAATTTCACACATGCTTTGAAATTTTGGACATTTGATCCAACACGCTTCTGAACATCAACAAATCTGACATATTCTACGTTCATCAATATGCCCTAAACGTTTAAATAAATATGTGAGTGTCCTAAACTGCCTGCTAGCTCCGCAGCACAGTGCTGCCCGATGCTGGGCGACGTTTTTGCCTCTATGTCCCATTTCTATTTTCCTCTCCATCAAGAAAATATCCATTTTGAAGAGGTGCTGGAGGGACTTTCTTGATTTTCTTTGACTTTTCTCACTCAGCAGCTGATTTATGTGTTAAAATATCAGAGATAGAGGAACATTTATCTTTCTTTTAATGGACTGAAACAATTTACCTACACTTTCAGTGTTTCACTGAGGTAGAATCTCTGTCTGAGTCGCAGAGAGCTGTGTTTTGACAAGCCTTTAAGTCAACCACTCATCTGTACAAAGCACTACACACCTGTTTACTCACCTGCACAATCAGAGTACTTGATATACTGTTTAAAGGGGAAATATAGGGCCTGGAATTACACTTGTAACAGAGAAGTGTGGACAGCAGGCATGTGACACTGCGATGCGACGCAACATTCGCCACTCATGATCGGCTGGGACACGGTGTTGTCCCGTAAGAAATAGTGCCCTCAGAAGTGTATGGCTTTGGGGAATAACAGCAGCAAAGGCATCATGTATTTGTTAATGGGCTCTTGTCGCTCTTGGTTGCTCCTTTGCTGCACAGTGTTTTGACAGCACTTTTTAATTTAGTTTTAGTTGTAGTCTTTTGCCTAAAATATCTTTTAGTTTTAGTCAAAATTTAGTCATCTAAATTGTTTTAATTTCAGTCTAGTTTTAGTTGATGAATTTTCACAACATTTTAGTCGATGAAATCTACTGTAAATTTAGTCAACTAAAATACGAAGTGTAAAGGGTAAGGCATTGTTTCCTTGAATTTCTGAAGTCATGTTATACACTTGGATCCCGCCACCACCAAGCTAAGGCAGTTGTGATTGGATGTCCCTCTTAACTCATCCAACCTTTCCACACAACCAAAGTAGCTGTGATTGGATATATTCCTAACTTGTCCCTACTTTCTACATGAGCAAATTAGGTCTGATTGGATTAAGTCTCTGTCAAACATTTTAGTCTAGTTTTTATTTGTTGATGAAAATTTCAGTTAATTTAGTTTTAGTCAGTGTGCAATGTTTTTTTTAGTTATGGTCTAGTATTCATGAGGGGAAAAAGGTTGTTGACCAAAACTATGCCGAAAATAATTAGCTGACAAAATTGACGCTGTAGCTACAAATCATTCAACTCTTGTTGTCCAGAACAAGGATGTCAGTTTTCATTTATATGACCACAGTGTTAAGCTAATTTCTATTACAACTGTGTCTAATTTGATTTCATTTAAATGCACCGAGCAGCCAGTACTTGATATTTGCTGTATCATAATCATAATACTTTACTATAACTATACAAATTGTCTATTTTGTAATGAAATGTGAAGTTTGCAGCAAGTTAAAGATGTATAAAAAGTCTGTTTCAGGAGCCACTAGAGCCCATTTATCTACAAACAGATAAAAAACAAGGTTCAGATGTTAGTCTTCAGAAAACAATCATCCATGGTTTCACTACATCACATTAAAACTGCATTATTTGTCAACAAGCCAAAAGTCTTCAGAGGTATCAGATCACATGTTGTAAAGTGCTTAATTAATTTTGTTTGCTCTATATCTATGTTAATGTCTTTATTTGATATTCCTACTGCTATACTGAGCAACTGAAACAGCCAAACTTCCCCTTGAGGATTAATAAAGTATTTCTGATTCTGATCATTTAAAAAAGGGGGAGAGACAGACAGACAGACGTAGGGACAGACAGTAGCTGGGAACTTCTCCCTGCACTCTCTAACTCTCTCTGCTGTGCACACAAGCTGCACGTCTGACAGAGTTTTCCGGCAATCTCCACTAATCTGTTGAAACAATGTGCAGAGGTGTGTGTGAGTGTGTGTGTGTGAGCGGGGTCAGGTGGGGTAGGGTCCCACACCACTGTGATTGGGGTCAGAGGTGGTCAGGGAACCAGGGAGCTGTCATGCTCCATTATGTCCAGCTTTGGGACAGAACTAAACCCAGAGCGAGCGAGGCACACCGAGAACTTTTTTTAGTCCACTTAACAGCCTCGTTTTACACTCATCTGGACACTGACGGGCGCCGCGTGACCACACACACCGACACACACACGCGTGTGCTCGTACAGTATTAGAAAATGTCTTTAGCTTATAACAGAGGGGCTCAGACTGTGGCGATAGAAATGTTAGCGCTGCATTACAGAGTGTGAAAATTCAGATACATCACTTCTGTCCTCGCCGCTCTCCTCCTGCTTCAGAATTGATTTTAGGATTTGACTGATAAAAATATTTATATATCTGAGCTGTTAAGCCCTTATGAGCCAGCTTGTAGCCTCAGATCCTTGGGTTGGGGCCTCCTGGTTGATCTGCAGTCGATGCTAAGAGCTAAAGATGATCAGACCTTTTCTGTTCAAGCTCCATTACTTCACAACAACTCACGAATGTTCTTGATTTTGAACAGAAGTTGCTGTAGATGTTTTTATGTCTTTTTATCCATGACGTGTTTGTGTTTCTTTTTATTCGACAGTATTTAGAGTCACAAACACAGATATTGATCAGTTCCCTCACTTGGAACAGCTGTTGGTAAGGGCCAAAAGCTTTAAAGCTCATAAGATGGAATATTGAAAAATGAGTTTTAGACTTTTGTACACTGTAAATAATGAATACTAAAAATTGGTGGAATCAAATGAATTTTCAGTAAATAAAACTTTTGGTTGAGTTATAAACTTAATCAAAGGAGTTATCTCAACCATCCTTATTAGGTTTTTTAATGTGAAATTGGCATAATTTCTAATTTCTTGACTTAAGCTGGCAAAACTTAAAACAAAGTTTAAGGTCAAGTGTGGTCAGGTGACCATAGGGTTCATATAAAGATAAAATATCATTGAGTGCTCGACTGGTGCAGTGTTAATCAAACATATACTGTATGATTAAAACATGCTGTAGCTGTTCTGGGTATAAATCCTTTCACAGTATCATGCTGTGTTTGATTCTATGCATTTTAAATTATAGTTGAACTTGCTGTAATTTAGTTTATTTCACTTCATCTGCAACTATTTTACCGACCATTTATTAGCAAGATATTAATTTTAAAAAATCCCAAACAAACAAACTCATATACATCAAATTTTATCCAATATTTACTCAAACATTTAGTAAAAGATCTCCTGTCTGCCACTGGTCAGTTTTCCTGGGCAAATATATATATATATTTTATTTTGACCCATTGCCCTTTTCAATAATTCACTATGTAGACATTTTACAGTAGGTAACTGTAGATTTTACAGTAAAATGCTGTTGAATTTATATAAATCAGTATCTTTTCCTGCAAAACATTGCCATTAACAGTAGTTTACTGTTTGTTGGGTTTTTTTTACCATAGGTAGCTGCAGATATTACGGTAAAAATTACAGTGCAGCAGGCAAAAATACCCTGTTGTTCGGAATAATGAGCACTTTGGTTTACTATAACAAAATGTTTACTTTTGATAATTTTCTTTTGTAAAAGCTTATTAATGTGATGTATTTGTAAAGGGAGAATTCCGGCTCTTAAAGCTCCTCCCCTACATCATTATTATCACAATGAAATAGTTAAACTAGTGATATTAAAGTAAGATATTGAGATTTTGGGGAACAAAAACTGGAAACAAAGATTTGATGCTGAACTGTAGCAAATGTTGTACACACCCGCCTCTATAACCATTATGTCTTCACCTTTTTTAGAGAATTACTAGACTAGAACTGTGAAAATGAAGTCAAAATACCAGAAATGCCGACCAGGAATCTCTGACTTCCTTCCTGATGCAAGCTTCAGCCCTGCACCATTGTGCCTTGAAATTGACCAGCCAAGAATGTTGATTTGAAAAGGTTGTAATGGGTTTTTCCTTTTTATTCTGAGGCAACTTTCCACCTTCTCTGCACAGACTGTCTCCCTGACAGAAGGTGCTCTCAGCTGTCTGCAGCCTATTCATCATGGCCCAGGCCGGCTGACTTCACGTCTGCGAGCTGCAGAGGGAGACGCATGTGATGATGGAGCTGGACGGCAGGTGTGAGTGTTTGGAGAGACAGAGAGCTTCTCTTTATCTTTGATACTGTCTGCTCAGGTCAGGATGTGATGGATCGGTCTAATGACTGAATATACCATTAGCAAAAACTACAGTGAGGTATGGATGTCACTTTTACCAAAAATCAAACTCCATCAGTTTATGAACACATTGGTGATTAGCACTGAACACTTGACAAGGTGCTGCTGGACTGTGGTTAGAGGAAGGTCGACAACTGGGCCCACAGATTTGTCACGGATGAGGAGTGGGCCAGCTGCTTTGTACATAATCAACACACAGCCCAGTCATTAGTCCAATACACAGTGTCTTCCCTAATACCGTAATATAATCTGTAATAATAGGGTGACCATACGTCCTCTTTTGCAAGGACATGTCCTTCTCTTATGTCGTAAAATTACGTCTGGGGGGATTTTATAAAATTCATTAAAAAGTTTTGCTCAGCTTGTTCTACAGACGAAGATGTCACCAGCGACAGAAATAGACATGCATGATTCAAACTCCCGTAACTCTTCAAGTATCCATGCTATCCAAGTAATTCCAACAGATTCTGAAAGCTGAGAAGCAGAGCTTTCCAGTGATATATGGTACATATATGGTAAAGGCCTGAGGGGGAGGTACAGGAAGTGAGCTGACTGAGCCAGAGAGCAGAGAGAGGATTCAGAGACAAACGTGTGAGTCATTTATCGGTGGTTTATCGGTATTTTCTGTGTAAATAATGTTAACACATTGTAAATAGTGACATTAGTATCATTCTGGAGTGTTTTCTTGCCATTATTTTGTCGTATTTTTGCCTAGTTCAACTTTTTTGTCGTCTTTTTCATCATGTGTTTTATGGATTTCATAAATAGTTCAATAATATAATAATATAAATAATATCAAATAATAATGATAAATAATATAAAATAGATTGAGTTCCTGTTTTGTCTTCTCAAAAATGTTGTACATGTTCAATTAGAATTGTTTATAAAGAGGAACTTGTTGAAAATTCAAATCGTTTTTTTCTTTTCTTGTAATTACACACTGTTTTAAGCATTTACAACTTAATAATGACAAATACTTGCTAGAATGTTTTATTTTTACCTGAAAAAAAGGTGCAAAATTATTTACTCAAAGGGTTTTTTCTGACACATTTATTGACAAAAAAGGCAAAGAAGACCAGGCGGCCATTTATATTCAAAGTAGTAAAGGGTTAATATTTATAATAAAGCGCTGCCCTGGACCACTGGCATTATTTCAGTGTACCTACCTGTCAAGATATTGAGCGTGTATGGCGCAACACATGCTGCTGAGGGTCCTTTTTTTGGGATTTCAGAATATGGTCACCCTGTGTAATAATAAAAACCTCTGTGGGTGAAGTTTGCCTAGAATAAAAGCTGAGCGGCTAACTGTGACTTAAAAATATAAATAAACTTGACTTCTCGATGAGGTCCGTGGGCTCCTGTAGGTTTGATCTTGGAGTTAAGGTCAGGATTAAGTCATAACCCCCTTTAAATGTCACCGCTGATCTACATAATCCATAGAACAACACAACTGTATGATAGTCAACATATGAGCAAAGCAGACACCCAACGCTATCCGTGACCTAGCACGTACAGACACATGGCTCCGCCCCTCAGATAACATGCTTTAATAACCGACCATCTCCTCCTGCCAGAGGTGGGCTAGCTTAGCTTAGCATAAAGACTTGAAACAAGAGGAAACAGCTAGCATAGCTCTGTTCCAGTGCGAAGAAATCCACCTGCCAACACCTCTTAAGCCGACTAATGAAGAGATTATGTTTTTGTTTTTCATGTAGGAGGGGTTATGTGACTCTTTCTTGGCTCTGTGCAGACTCCAGGCAGCTGGTCCATGAGTCATGATGATTTGAAATTAGATCATTAAGTTTTAAACCGAGCACAAAAACCTTGATATTGAAAAACACACGTTCTTGCATTTTCTAGGGCCTCTTTTTTGTATTGTTTTTTTAAGTATGAATGCAGTTAAAAATGAAGAAAATCTTTCCAAACTCAGTTTTTCTCTACTTTCCCACATCTTTACACTTGAACATTTGCAGTGTTAAGGAACAGTCTTGCATTTTCTAGAGGCCTTAAACTTTTCATTTCTTGGTTTATTGTGTTTTTTTTAAGTAGAAATGCAGATAAAAGTAAAGAGAAAACCTTCACAACTCAGTTTTCTCACTACATCCCCATACCTTTACACTGGAACACTTGCAGTGTTGAGAAACATTCGATTGGTGATAAGGCTGCACAAAGGTAACCCACACTTGAGAAACCCTGTCACAGAGATGTTGGGATTTCCTCCAGCTCTGTGTGGACTGGGCGGTGTTGATGGTGCAAGCTGCTCCTAAGCAAGCAGCTCGTGTTTATTCCTGGTGCAGTGGAAAAAAACCTGCCTAACCTGTCCAGGGCTCCCTCTGCAGTGTCACAGCCCGCGTCTGTGTGTGGGCTCCTTACCTCACTGGGTCTGTCGGAAAAAACATCCGAACATTCATCAAAACAGAGAAGCACAGATTAAGATAAGACAGAGATGTTTTTGTGTTACAAGTCTGTTTTTGACTCAGTGCCCTCTGAAAGAGGGTGGCTACTGTGAGTGAGAGATGCAAGATCAGGAACACCAGGCGTAGTCGACAAGAAATAAGATATAACAGACATTTAGGAGATTATGTGCAGTTTTATTTACATATTTTGACACTTAAATTGATGTTTTTTTATTGATTTTATACTGAGCACAGAAGAGCAAGCTGGTGAACACAAGAAATGTCACACCAAAAGCTCCAGTAGATGGTCATACCTTGTATTTTCCATCTAGTTTCCATTGGAAGTGGAAAGTAACGCCCATGCATAAAAAAATCCATGGATTCTGAATCACTTTGGTGTTGCATTCTTTTAGTACAGGTATCATTTTGCTAAGAAACTTCTCCCCTTTATGGGACTAAAGGACTACGCCACTGGATTTACAATGACATTTAGCCTTATTTCTGCCTTGTCCCACATTTGAAATGTCTCGTTTTTCACCCCAAAAAGGTTGAAAATCATTTCTAAACACTCATGTTTGCACTGAAATAAACTTTAATTCTTGTTTTATAAATATTTGGGTCTAAACTACCAGCAGCAAGTTGAAAACTAGAACGCACTCGGGGAGAACAAACCTCTGCCAAGGTAGCTCCCATATTGCTGTTGCATCAATAAGCAATAGTTCATGATAAAGTTACCATCATAATATGATTCATTACCCTGAAAACCCACACTGAGCACTCAGAGTCATGTTGGTATCATTATTAGTTAGACAGTTATTGAGCAAAAATGACTGTTCACTAATGGCAGTTTTCTGTAAAACCACCAAAATCTAATTATTTCTAAGTTGGGCCTTTACCAACATCTCCTGAAAATTTCAGCAAAATCTGTCCAGTAGTTTTTGTGTAATCTTGCTAACAAACAAACAAACAAACAACCATATGCCGGCAAAACATAACCTCCCTGGCGGAGGTCATAAACACCATTGCCCTGTTTTATTTTGTTTTACTGCGGATGTTTCAGTCTGGGCAGTGCGATTACGCAGCAAGAAGGTTGCTGGTTTGATCCCTGTATTGGTCAGGGCTGCTCTGTGTGGAGTTTGCTGATTCATGTGTAGGATCTCTCCAGGCACTCAGGCTTCCTCCCACAGACCAAAATGCTCTTTCAGTTGACTGGTGACTAAATTTCCTTTAGGTATAGTGTGAGTGTGAATGGCTGTCTGTCTCTCTATGTGGCCCTGTTATTGGCTGGTGACCAGTTCAGGGTGTACCACGCCTCTCACCAAATGTCAGCTGGGATAGGCTCCAGCTGCCACAACCCCTAAAGGGTTAAGAGGTATGAATGATGGATGCACGGATGGATGTTTCAGTCAGTCATTTTTCCTCCCTAACATGTTGATCAGCCAATCTTTGTTAAAATCGTCTGGCCAACTCTTCAAAAAAGTTTTTAAAAATGTTTAATTTATAAACATATTCACTTTTAGTTATTGAACTACAAGCACCGTTTTTCTCGTTGTATTACATTAATAGTTTTGGTCAGTCACTCAGTAATTTTGATTATTTCACAGACATAAAAACGAGTAATAAAAAAGTCATTTCATTGTGTAACTCAGACGTTACTACAGAATACTTTGCATCGCTCCATTGGGATCTTTTTGTTCTGCTTTGCTGAGAAAACACAAAGATGAGTATCTGCAAAAGATTTTGATCGTATGATCATCAAGGAAGTAACCAGGCTGATAAAAAGTATTGGTTTTCATCTACATTATATTTCAATTTCACAGTGACATTTTTTGTTATTTGGCTCTTAGTTTTCTTATTCAATATCCTTTTTTTATACAGAAGTGAAGGGAGGGGCTGCTGTTATATATAACTCCGTTATCACTAAACTGTCTGTCTAACCTTGATTTTTGCAACCAAACAGACATAGTCAGGCTTTTATCTAAGTTTTATGTTGATCTCCTACAGCTTTATTGTGGAGAAAATAGTAAAATCTACATTAGAAATAAATGTAATTCTGGCTATAAGGATTTCTTTTGGTGGAAACATCATTTTTGCCTCACTTTTTACAATAAATTTTACATTTGTGTTTGGACTGGGACAAAATAGTTTGTGTAACCTTCAAATTGAGTTTATGTTGGTAGTAGAGTGTGCATCAGATCCCTCCTGGGTTTAACTCTTGATGCTAAGCCCAAGAAAATACAACCACAACTGCCAATATTTACAAGCAACTTTTCAGGAAAAAAAAGCCCAAAGTCACTTACAATAAGCAGACCTGGCAATTATGCAAGAGGCTTGTGTTTCAGTGTAGCTCATAGATGTGCACTCCTCTATATGACAGCAGGGTGCTTCCAGCTAACTAATGAGCTACATGTAGTGAAGTTTGAGCTGAAATGTGAACTTTTATTGAGCTGAACTCATAAGTGAGAGTGTTGGAGTGTTTGATGAGGGCTGGGCTCTCCGCCTTAGAGTCATTTTTCCTCCAAAGTCTTTCATCTCTCCCTCTGAGACGTTTTAATAAGTCACACATTAACTCTAAAGATGGCATCGGAGGCGACAGACCAACATGTGCGTGGCAGAGGCGTGTAATTGTGCCGTCGCTCGGCTCCGCGGTTTGTTTTTCATTCTGCGAGATGATTGGACGCGATAAGACGAACCTCTAAATATAAAGTTGTGGAATCATTAAAAGCATGTAAATATTCCCCTCCAATCCCGTTACACTAATCCTCGCCATGACCAATGAAACCATTCATTAGAAAATCATCAGCTTTGCTACGTTCCAGGATTTTTGACTTTCTGCTGATGTGTGTGTGGGAGCGAGCGAGAGCGCCAGCGCAGGCGAGGAAGTGTGTTTGTAGGCATTTCTGTGAGTGAGTGGATGGTAGCGTATGGGTGTGTTCTGCTTACTTATGCTAATCACTGTGCCATTTTCACTGAGGTATAACTGACAACATTTAGACTAATCCAGAGGAGAACATTTCAGGTATTGTTCCAGTTCGTTTAACAGATTGGTAACAAAAATTGGTACCTGGCTGACATTTTAGGTTTTAGCTTCAAAGGTAATCACGAGGATTTTTTGTTGTCTGGCAGGAAAATGCTTGAAGAGATTAATTTTAGGTTAGTGCCCTGGAGTGGTAGGCTAAGACAATTAGGGTCAGTACTGACATCACTCATTAGAGGGCGTGTTATTTGACCTTTCAACTTACATTACCAGGGTTGGGAAGCATTGAGAATCGATCAATGTTCCCCACAATTTCATTTATTGGATTTTCTAACAAAAAAGAAAATGCACACATTTGCAAAGAAGAAATCACTGACCTTGCAGTGCAGATGGATCAGCAGGATTGAATGTCTGTAATCAGGCATATCCATCTTGCCAAGCTCTAATCAATCATCCTTCAAAGCAGGAAGGGGCGGGAACTATGAGTGAGACAACAGCAGGAAGTGACTGCCCGTATAGAGATTAGCACAGATGCTAACAGCTTCAGTAGCAGTTTTATCAGAGCTGGACCACATTACTTTCTGAGATGAGAAACAGACAACAACACTGAGAGCATTCTTTCATAGAGAGGATGTTTTCACTCCACTCCATCGCGTCTTGACAGTTTGTTTTGCCAAATGGCTTACATGCTGTCCTTTACACCATATACTATTATCTGATTGGCCTGGAATGAATGTGATTGATGGAACAATCGTCCAATCACCTGCCAGATACGCTACTGAAAGGGTCAGCCCTCCAAAACACTTTCTATGGGCTCTTTCCCAGAGTGAACAATACTGAACGGTTCATCTTGAGCCCACTTCATGGTCTGTCTTCAATTTCAATTAGTCTCACAGAATTTGTCTAGAGTTCATAGTTGCCAGGTCTGCTTATTACAAGCCACTTTGGGCTTCTTTTTTTGAAAAGTTGCTTGTAAATATTGGCAGTTGCGAGTTGCCTATTTTTGGTCTTGTTCCAAAAGTGCAGAAGTGACACAAACTATTTTGTCCCACTCCAAACACAAATGTAAATTTGACTGTAAAAAGAGGCAAAAAAGATGTTTCCACCAAAAAAGAAATTCTTATAGTCAGAATTAAATGTATTTATAATGTAGCTGTTACTCTTTTCACCATAATAAAGTTGTAGAGGATCAAGATAAAACTTAGATAAAAGCCTTTCTATGTCTGTTTGGTTACAAAAATCAAGGTTACACAGACTATTTAGTGGTAACACAGTTATAAATAACAGCAGCCCCTCCCTTCACTTCTGTATAAGGAAAAGCATGTTTCACCTCCAAACAAAAGGATGTTGAAGAAGTCAATTAAGAGACAAACAACATGAAATGTCAGTGAGCTTGAAATGTAATGTAGATGAAAACTAAAAACCATTTCATGTAGATTTCTCTTTAAAAACAAACAAACAAAGTAATATATCACATTTGAAAACAAAATCCTGGAGGTTGCTTGTATTTTGGGCTTGTTTCTGGAACTTTGTCTCAGTAGAAAAATCTAGCAAAACTGCTCAAGTTAGGTATTACGGTTGCTCCAAGTAATGCCGCCACTCTGTGTGCTGCGGTGGTGCAAACACATCTTCACATGGGCCGCCATGTTGGTTTTTTGATTGACTGTGATGTGATAAAAGCGAGCGCTCTCATTGGTCAGATTTGGGTTTAAAGGATGCAGAACTTAAATGAAAGCCATTTGCTCTCTCGTTGACATTACATTGTTAGTAAGTTAGCTTGCATGGACTGGCTCTGGCTCTGAAAAAAGTATTTACGTGCAAATTATTCCTTGAAAAATCACCTCTGGTGTGCAAAGGCCTTTAGAGTGAGATATAAAATATCTGAGGCAGAGAAATTCAGTTTCTGAGGTCTTTTTGCTCTGCTTGTTTTTATGCTTTTACAGAGAGCTGCAGTTTTCCTGAAATTTAAATCCAGTCTCGAGGGCCGAAGGTGAGCCGGGTGCACAACAATCTCAGAAACAAACACCAGCTACCTGCCATTAAGATGGAGGAGAGGGCCTCCATTTCAGGCGGGGGGGGTATCGGTGAACCTTCCCCCAGGTGTGTGTGTGCGCGTTAGTAGGACACAGCTGAGGCTCGCTCCTTGGCAGCCCGTTTGAGGAAAGATTATCTTGACAAATTGGATAAACATCTCGTGTGTGACAGGATGCTGATGGAGGGTCGGCCTGCCCACACACACACACACACACACACACCTGGAGTTGCTGGTTTGTTTAGCCACAGAGCGTATGTGTGTGTTTGCGTGTGTGTGTGTCGTGGAGTCGGCCTGAAGGCAGGTAACAACAGGTCTCCCTCCTCAAACAGAGCATGCAGGTTCTCAGGTGTGTCTGCCCGCCCTGCTGCAGATACCTGTCTTTACTCCCAGTGTGAACAGTGGTACTCTGTAGAGAGGTCACAGTGACCTCATTGGTGTTTTCGTCTTACGTAAGTTTGATGACACGGCTGTATCGAAGATGTTGGGAATCAATTCACATCAGGGTCTCATATGGAGAGCCGTTTGGGCATTAAATTGATTTTGGTGATATCAACTGTAGTTCAGCTCTACTAGGACTCACATTTGGAGTACATGTACTCAACTTTGGTCAAGTAGTGCACGAGGAGACTTTAGTAGTGAAGCTAAAAGTGTCACTAGTACAACTGGTAGATTGAAAAATGTTCACTAGTACTGCTAGTAAGCCTTATATGCTAACAAGGGTGTGGGGAAAAGCAAATTCAGACTTTAAAAAATATTACAACCAATCAGGGTACAGGATTTGGTTATAATCCCTCCTATTTCATTTACATTAGGTCTACTAGTACTACCAGTGAATCCTTTGGCTTTACTAGTACAGCAAAATCACCTACTAGTAGACAATTTTGTGTCACTAGTACTACTAGTAAAGCTTTGAGTTTTTACTAGCAACATTTTTTAAGTCTACTAGTAACACAAAATTGTCTGCTAGTGGAAGATTTTGCCTTACAAGTAAGGTCTACTTCCACACTAGTGCGCCAACAACCTTTACTAGTAAAACAAAATTTTTGTTTACTAGTACTGCTTTTAAAGTCAAAATATCTGGTTGTACGAGTAGACTGTTTTTAGTCTACAAGTGTTACTAGTCAAGCCAAAAGATTCACTAGTGGTACTTGTAGACCCACTGCAATGGGGAAGGGATTAAAACCAAATCCAGCACCCTGATAGGGTGGAAAGCCTGGATTTGCATTACCCGCACCCTTATTAGCATTTAAGGCTTGTTAGTAGTACTAGTGAACATTTTTAAGTCTACTAGTAGTACTAGTGACACTTTTAGCTTCACTAGTAAAGTCTACTCGTGCACTAGTTGACCAAAATTAAGTACATGTACTCCAAATTTGAGTACTAGTAGAGCTGAACTACGGTTGATATCACCAAAACAGCTTTCCATAGTCTCAGGGGTTAATTTTTTATGTTTCTGAATCAAGGCATCAAAACGTTGTTTTCATGCCTTTGTGCTGGCGATCGCACATTTAACATCTCAAGAACACTCTGAATACTCTATTGAAGTCCCATGTCCTGCAAAAGTAATTTTCTTTGCTTTTAGTGTTGTTGAAGGGGCTCTCGTTCACAGAGAATTGCTCTTCAAAATGCTCTGTTTTTCACTTCCTGTGGTTTATGATGTCGTAGCTATACAGCCTCCGCCTACATGGTTTTCTGGGATCCTGAAGTTTTTGTTCTTAAATAATAAACTCACTAAACGAAGGAACCCATCAGCGAATGGCTAAGCTCACCCTCTTGAACTCTTTTTACTTTGATAATTAGGTTTGTTTTAAAGATTCTTTTACATACTTCAGCCCTTAATTTTCTTTGTTATTTGTAGTTCAGGCTCATCGTCACACCCTGACGTTCTCTGCTTCAGCGTGGCATCAAATTCTTCACATGAAGCACCATCGTATACTTTATATACCCGCAGACGTGGAGTCATGGGGAGGTTAATTCGTCCACTCCCTTCCTCCCTCACTTCCTCTCTGACGACTTCACGTCTTCTAAACCCCGGATTTGGTGATTCGTTATCGCTCTCCCTCTCTTCTTCTATCTTTCCTTCGTTCTCTGCTCCACAGGGGGTTTGGAGCTCCAACATTTGGAGGATTTTTTGTGTTAATTAAACCGAAAGCGGAGGAGCGGGGAGATAACTGTGGTTCACAGAGGGACACTAAAAACACGTCTCTGTGTTTGTGTATGAGTGAGTGGGTGGGTGGCACAGAGGGGTCACGGGCTTCAGTGTTGGCAGAGCTGTGCTTGATGTTCTTATGGTCACACTTTCTTTATTAGGGGTGTAGAAATGCTCTTATCCAGAGTGACATTAAAGAAGTTCAAGCCAACGTTTCGACCCTCTCTGATGATGATAGCAGAGTTTTAAATACTACAAAGCAGAGTCTGAACTCATGTCTTTATCTAAAACATATCATCATGTTGGCTTTACGTTAGCCTGGTCTTTTAATTGCTATGAAGTGATTTTCTTAGGATGCTTTTTCCCCTTTTTGCTATCATTATTAAAAAGATTATAACTCCACACAATCAGTTTTAGTGTGAAAATGTTGCTCCTTTAAAACATCTTCCTCTTATTAGTATTTCAGACAAATGGAGAAATGTTGGCCGCTGGTGCCGACTGCACATAAATAAAACAAAACTATCAGCTCTGACTTCTGAATTGAGTCCTTTCACAAGTTCTACTTTTTTGTTCCTTTTGAGTTCTGGTCATCCTTTCAAAATAAAACATCCTTTGGTCTCCGTTAGTCAAAAAATGGTCATTAAATTACTTTTGTTCCTCTTTGAACTGTAACCAAATGATCTATTTACTCATTAATGATAATGATCATAAATTTTATTTTTTACACACTTTACATTTTGAGGAAAATCTCAAAGTGATACAAGATTAAATAAAAAACAAATCAAACACATAACACATGGACAAAGATAAAACCAACAACAAAAGTTCAGCTAAATTTACAGTAGATTTCGTCGACTAAAATGTTGTGAAATTTCATAAATTAAAACTAGACTGAAATGAAAACAATTTAGATGACTAAATTATGACTAATGCTTAAAGATATTTTAGGCAAAGACTATAAGTAAAGCTAAATTAACACTGCTGTCAACATGAACACTGGGTTAACAGCAGATATAACAGCCGGTCTCAGAGGGCGTGAAGTCAAAGTGTCCATGATCACCTCTGTGTTGTTTTGAGGAGACGGCTTAATCACTTCGGACAGGATCTCCTTTACCAATGACCACCGAGCAGCCCAGGACTCTGTGTGTTGTGTGATGATTTGGAGCATGAAGAACAGAGAGCATCCACAGATTAAATAAGCTCAGGGGATTATGGTCCTTTCCTGTCTATAGACTCTAAATTAGTCCAGTAGAACACCAAGGGAGAAACTGACCAGTGCTGAAGTCCTGCTGAACTTAATGTACAGAGGAAGGAAGTATTTGTAATGCCAAAATCTAAGATTTATTTAAAAGAATAAAACTGACATACTCATTTTTAAGAGTTGCAAAAACACCATAAAGGTCATAAAGTTAAATGTGTGGATTAATGAGGACAATAAATGTTTTACTGATGTATGAAGGGTTAAAATTGAGGATTTGGAGTCAGTTTCTCAGTCAAAGATCACAAGTTACAGGCAAAGTTCAGGTCTTTCTTTAGTCACTAGTAAATCTGTTTGCCAATAAAGTAACTGACCATCCCTGCCCTGAGAGGAGATATCCCGGGGCAGATGCCAGGTAACAAATTGCAGTCCATGGTGCCATCTAAAGCCTCATGATTATCCCACTTTTAGGGTAAAACTACACACAAAAAAAAAAAAGTTTGCTCAACTAGACGCTACAGTAAGATTCTCACAGTGGTCCACTTTTTCTTGACAAAACCTCTGTGTTAGGAACTATTTCATGATACAACTTAAAGTTTACGTATCCCTCCACCAGCAACATGTTGCAAAAATGAACAGTAACTTCACTAAACTGAAATAAAAATGAATGATTTTGACAACGACATGCTTTTAATCATGGGTACAAGGTGATATCTTCTTAAACGGGAGCACGCAAAGGAAAAAATGTTACAGATGGAGTCACAGGTAGAAAGAAGGATGGAGAAACTGTTGTGGAAACTGAGGAGCAGGACAGATCTTAGGTTACCTGGTGGTGCAGACGCATGCTTTATTCACATTTTATCAAATAAAACAAAAAAGGTACTCAACAAATAAGTTCACACTTTAAAGAAAAAAGAAAACAAAGAGAGAAAATAGATCAACAGATTGACAAGTTAATTATAATATTAATAACAGAACTCTGCAGAAAGCTTTTGTATTATTTGGACAATATTTGAGAGTTTCAAGATAAGAATTTACACAAGAGATGAAGACACTAATGTGAGGTTTCTGTTTCAAGAATTTGTTGGTGTAAATATGGAATTAAGACAGAAAAATTAAAGATTGATGACCTACACTGTGGAGAGATAGTTATACATTTTACAGTAACTAACTGGCAACACGATGCCACTAAGTATCTATACGGTAGCATTAATATATTTAAATCAACAGCATTATTATTGTATTTTCTATAATAGTTTTACGACTGTATCTTTTATTCAAGGTATCATTTCTGTCTTTTCAATTTACAGCATAATAACTGTATTTTCAAAAGAAGCATCCTCGCTGTTTTTTCATTTACAGGCATAACCATATTTTATTTTACAACTTTTTTAATGCATTTTAAATTATGATTAACTTGCTGTATTTTAGTTTATATTATTAAATTGTTAAATATTTTGATCCTTCTGATAATTTATAAGCAAGATATCATTTTGTTAAATAAAAACGAACATATGTATCATTTTTTGCCATAAAATACATTTACTTCGCAATGTTTCACCCAGAATTGAGAAATGTACCAAAAGAAATCTTGCCTGCTATTGGTCAGTTTTCCTGGGAAAAACTGAGTTTTCTCTTTCTCTTGATTACCCTTTTCATTAATTTACTGTAAACAAATAGTAATATACAGGAGTTAATTGTATTTTATGGTAAAATGCTGTTAATATTACAGAAATCTGTATTTTTTCCTACAGTCTTTTGCCATTTATGGTGATTTACTGTATGGATCTTTTAGAGTAGGTAGCTGTAGATATTATAAAAAAATATACTGTTATGTTGAGAAAAACTTTTTTTTTTTTTTCTGGTGGCGATTAGCGGCATTTTAAAGGAATATAGACCTCTGCAGGATGGACATGTTGGTGTTTTCTTAGAGCTGAATGAGGCACGAGACGATGCAGTTGAGGTTCATCGTAGCTGTTGTGTAGTCACAGTTAGGGGGGCGTGGCTTAGAAGCAGGTGTGACGACAGGAGGCGGAGTTAGAACGAGCTCTGAAGAAATGCTACTTTTGCAATCAAGCTAGTTTCACAAATAACCAAGTCTGCCTTTAAGTCAAATATTAAATATATGTTTTATTATTTGGTCATGGGGGGAAGTAATCTGAGACAACTGAGTATTCTCTGCTGCCAGAGAGGAAAGTTTCAGAGTTTTATTCTTCTGTTTTGTCTTGACTCTGGTCATTCATCATTCATTTATCGTCCCTCTGTCCCTCTTTGTCCTCCCTCTTTACAGCATTTTGTTTTTCCTCACTTCTGTCCTCCTCGCTCTCCCTCTCTCTTTTCTCCTCGGGCTCGTCCATCAGCTCTTTGTTGGTTCATTAGAGGCCTCTTTGACTCGCTCTTCACACTCGCAGCCCTCCAGCACGCACACACACACACAGACCAGACAGAGAAGGTTATTTGTTTGGAGTATTTTTAGAAAATCACAGACTGGGATCATTGTACCGAGTGGGTTTTGACAACAGTGCTGTTATTTAGAGAGAGAGAGAGTGTATGTGTGTGTTAGAGGGATGAGAGAGTGAGGGTTTGAGTGTCTGTCCACACATTTGTGTTCGTCTGTCTGTATCTCTGCATATGTATGTTTACAGCTCCTGCCAAAAGTCCACTGTACCTCCTGAACAGACCATCCCTCTGTGGGATGTTTGGGACCATCAGCACCACCCTGTGACCTCCCCTCTGAACCAGTCACTACATCACACCATCAACTGGCCGATGGAAAGATGTTTGAGGATGTAACTGATATCAACCGTGGTTCAGCTCTGCATGTACTCAACTTTTTAGTTCATGTACTCAATCTTGGTCAACTAGTGCGTGAGTAGACTTTGCTACTGAAGCTAAAAGTGTCATAAGTAGTACCAGTAGATCGAAAAAAGTTCACTAGTACTACTAGTAAGCCTTACATGCTAATAAGGGGGCGGGGAAAGCAAATTTAGGCTTCCCATTGGCTTTCAATTGGGTTTTTTCTTGCCGCCATGATGGAGGGATTCATGATTGGCTATATGGATTCATGTTGGGTGTTGGATGTATATATTTGTATATATATGTATATGTGTATTTTTATATGTATATATGTATCTATGCATATATGTGTATCCATAATATGAAGAGCTTTGTGCTCTATTGTAAAGTGTCTTGAGATAACACTTGTTATGAATTGGCGCTATACAAATAAAGATTGATTGATTGATTGATTGATTGATTTCAAGAATATTACAACCAATCGTGGTGCTGGATTTGGTTATAATCCCTCCTACTTCATTTGCATTAGTTCTACTAGTACTACTAGTGAATCTTTTGGCTTTACTAGTACTACTTGTAGACTAAAAACAGTCTACAAGTAGTACTAGTGAGATATTTTAAGTAACACAACTTTTGCTCACCAGTAAAGGTTTTTGGCGCGCTATTGCGCAAGTAGACCTTACTGGTAGTGCAAAATCAACCACTAGACAATTTTGTGTAGTACTAGTAGACTTAAAAAATGTTACTAGTAAAAAGTCAAAGCTTTACTATTACAAATCCAGCACCCTGATTGGTTTTAATAATTTCTGAAAACAATGGGACGCCTGAATTTACTTTTCCCCGCCCCCTTATTAGCATATAAGGCTTACTAGTAGTACTAGTGAATATTTTTTGACCTACTAGTACTACTAGTAGACCCAAAACAGTCTACAAGTAGTACTGGTAACACTTTTCCTTCATTAGTAAAGTCTACTCTTGTACTGGTTGACCAAAATTGAGTGCATGTACTCCAAATTTGAGGACTAGTAGATCTGAAATCACTGTTGTTATCACTGATATCAATTTAATGCCCATTGGTTTTCCATACTGGCACCATATAGCATCATTTACGGGCTAAAGTGGAGCAGTGTTATGAGTCAGCTGATGCTGATGTTGGTCTTAGGGAGCTTCAGAGAGAATTGATGATGGTTATACTGGGATGAACCTCAACAAGGGTCTTCAGAGAGAGGGTGTGGAGGGATGGTAATATGCACCCATCATCCACACCTCTTATGCTGTTCTTGGTCTGCGGGATGAAGCTGGAGTGCCCGGAGAGAACCCACCAATGCACAGGGAGAGCATGCAAACTCCACACAGAAAGGCCCTGACTGACACGGGGATCAAACCAGCAACCTTCTTAATGCGCCATCGCGTTGCCCAGACTGAAACATCTGCATCAAAAACATAATTAAACGTGACAATAGCGTTTATTTCAGAGTTGTTTTTGAGTTGAGCTTGTTCCACGAGTTGAATCATCGTCTGCCTCTGCTCCACCTCCCTGCCTGTTCGCTGACTGAACAGAAACGAGCTGGAGTTTCAACAGAGTGACGGCCATCGCTCTAAAACAACAGTTTTTACAGTTCGTGCCTCAGATGTGGATTAAAGTCAGGTGTAAACAAACTGTCTGTGAGTGTGAAAAGCCAGATTTATAGTGAACATGTCAGCTGTTCCCCGTCCTCTGTTTCAGCTGATTGTTTCACTTCCTGTTTATCAGCTGATCCGGGGCCGTTTATATAAAATAATGTTTGGCTCTCAGCTTCGTCCTTTGAACCAGAAACAAACTGCTGATTGGCGCTCGTGTTCCAGCACATTTTTTGGGATGAGGGCTGCCTCACCTCGGTGATGATACGGAGGATGCTGTTAGGGCCAACTACACTTAGCTCTGAGTGCTGCCAAGGTACACGGCGTCCTCCTGTGAAATGCTTTTTCCCGCCATTTCTGAGTGCTTAATGTGCCGTCTGTTGCCAAGGTAACACAGCACCCTCTGAAATGATGTTTTAGATTTTTGGCGGTGTGTAAACATCCATTTTGACAAAATAAACACAAATATTTGCGGAGATGCAGTTTGTTCCTCTCCTCCCGCTGAGATTTGAGGCCGAAACAGACGGACTGTAGCACACACACCTCGCTGCTGAGAGGATCAGTGCTTTCACTCCTCAGATGATTCGTTTTTAATGGACAAATGTGCTTTTAAATCACAACAAATATCAACCTGCTGCCTCCAATTCAACACACTTTTCTGAAAATCCACTTTTTGGTGAAACAGCAGTCCTAGTGTGAGCCAATCGGTGGCGCTTTTTTTTACCTCCATCAAGAGGTTATGTTTTCGCCGGCGTATGTTTGTTTGTTTGCTTGTTTGTTTGTTTGTTTGTTTGTTTGTTAGTAAGATTACTCATAAACTACTGGACAGATTTAGCTGAAACTTCAGGGGATGTTGGTAATAGCCCAACTTAGAAATGATTAGAGTTTAGTGATGATACGTATATTTGTAATGATGCAAAAAAATCCCTAAATTTAAAAAAAACCCATAAGTTAACATTGGGCGGAATTTTCACAAGTCATATCCCTGCAGATTTTTTAATGGATTTGCTTCCAGTTTCACAGGATAATATGGGATCCATGTCTCTATCATCAAGGTAAATTTCATCTGGATCTGATCCAGACTGATGTCACATAAAAACATTGAACCTTATAATGGGAAATCCCATTGGCGACATTCAATAATTCATATATAATCAAAATATTACATGATGTTCCCAAAACTTGTGTCCATACAGGATAACAACCTCCACGTATGTGCTGAGTTTGATCTGGATTCTGGCTCTGTTCTGGATCTGGTGATCCAGAATTGTCTCTTTCACAGGGGTTGTGGAAAAGCCACTGCCTGGTGGAGCTCTGCGCTCTCTGAGTGCTTTTGCAGTTTAAGTTTTGTTTTTGCTGTAGATTCACTGAATCTCAAAACCCTGGGTCCTGTAGTCTTAGAAGAGAGCATGAACGGATGTTTCGCGTTCTTCTTCAGCTTTAGGTTGTGGTGGAGTTGGTGACTCTGTATTTAAGAGGCGATGCTGTCAAAAGTTGTGTGGGCTCAGAATCTAAACTTTGCAGAGACTTTTGATGGATGTCTCATAGAAGTTTGTAGAAGTTTTGCTGCCCTCTCTTTATCAAAGTTTCTGACTTATTTTTACCTTAGGGTTCTTAGTACACCTGCAGAGCTTCAAGGCGACACATTGAACAGTTGACTGTAGACCCATTCACTGTCAGTAAACAGACAGCTGCGCGCCCATTGTGGCAACAGAAGTATGGCGGCTAGTGGAGGCTTGTCAAGCTACGCTGGAGCATTATTTGTGAAAGATCGTGACGCTGACTAAAAAACTCACTTTAACAAATGGCTTCCAGATCCTTGAACTCTTACTGAATGGAAGAGTAGCGTCAGTAAGTTGCCTGATATTCACTTACACAGACACAGCTGACAACTCCACCACATAAGGATGATTTTTTAAGTGAGTCCGATCATGTGATTCACCAAAGTGCATCTGTGGTGAGAGAGTTTTAAGGCAGACGTGATGAGGGGCAACAAACATGAAGAAACCAAAAATGTGCTGCTTAATGCTGGAGAAGTTTGTTCACATAGAGAACCTGATGCTACGTCAGCTCATCCTGAGTGAGCCCTTATTACAGTAATTATGGTATATTTTATTTCTTATAAACCTAAAGGCTGCCGCTCTTTCCCGGTGAGAGATCGATGGTTTTTTTTTTTATAGAGAGCTGTTAAAAGTCACTTTCAGCATGAATTTTCCTTAATATTTCAATTAATTTATGAAAGATATGACTTTCCACGTCCTGAAAGCTGTTATATCCTCCTGATCAATCAATTTAAGATGTTGGTACAGTGTTAAGAAACTAAGTTTATTATATATCATGATACAAACAGTGTAAAGATGTAAGATTCATGTTTTTTTGTTTCTTATTCTGAGTAATAGAGACACCAGGTGTTGATCACCCCAACACTCGCTCTCTCTCATTTATACATTATTTAATGCTTGTAGAAGCAAAATCAACTAAAACTCTTTATTTCAGGAAAACAGGGGTGGCATTTTAATAACCATCTCTGTGTCCAAACAACGGCAGGTACACGATCTGAGCAGTACTTCCGTTGCCCCAGTGCGTGCAGCTTCTTGATGACGTAGGCTGTAAATAGGTCTAAAGTGGGGGTCTTAAGGCGGGAAACAACACAACTTCTAATATAAAAATTAAAGAGTTGTTGATATAGCAGCATAAGTTTCTTTAATAATCAGTTAAAACTCCTCACAGAGGCTTTAAAGGAAATAAAACAGAAGTGTCAGCAGTGCAAAGCTATAATGCAGACTTCTGTTTGGATTTAAATGATTATAAATCTCATTAAAGGCATTAAATCTACATAAAACCAGTCTGAGAGGAGAGCTGGAGGGAGACGGGAGGAGAAGCAGAGGCCGACATGTCTGTGGATTGTTTCCTGTCATGTCCAACAGAAAAGGCCTCTTGTCCACCGCCGTCACTCGCACTGAGACTTCTCTGTGTTTGTGTGTTTGTGTCGATCGCTGCCGTCAACTCCAGTCCCCGTCCACACTTCATTAGGACTCTGCTCTGCTGTTCATTCAGCAGAGGAGATGACACGACTCGGTCTGAGTGAAGTGCAGCATTATTTTACCTTCAATCATGAGAGGGAGGGAGAGGCAGTGACACGAGGTTATTCAGGCGAGATGGAGGAGATGAAATTAAATGGATTAAACGATGAAAAGGAAGGATGTGAGGGGAGATAACACGAGATGGTGAGAGATTAAGAGAGAGTTTGGTTTGAGGTTTGGGAGAGGGTTCAAAGACAGCTGATGCAGGATAATCCGTGGTGTTAAAGATTAATGATCACAAATAAAACACAATTTAAACCATACAAACAATCGGAAACAGCAAACGTGTGCGAGGTATTTCCGTTCGATCATTTCACCTTTCACCTCTCCTGAAGCTGGGCTGCATGTCCTCGCAAATGGATCCCACAGTCTTGAACTTAATGTAGTATTAATTTTGACAGCACTTTTTAATATAGTTTAGTATAGTTTTTTTGCCTAAAATATCTTTTAGTTTTAGTCATAATTTAGTCATCTAAAGTGTTTAAATTTTAGTCTAGTTTTAGTCGATGACATTTCACAACATTTTAGTTGATGAAATTTGCTGTAAATGTAGTCGACTAAAATATGAAGTGTAAAGGGTAAGGCATTTTTATGTTTCCTTGAATTTCTGAAGTCATGTTTTACATTTGGGTAAAATCAAACATCTAATAACCCTTTGTTGAATGACAGTAAAGTCTGAATGTATAAATGAACAGAAACAAATTGAACTTTTGTGTGAAATGCAGTCACCTTTATTTAGGCTACCTGGCAGAGCATCTCAGTTACAATACCAGAACTGACAACAAACAGTGAACCTGCTCTACATGAATATATCAATTCATAAAGAGAGGAGCTCTGATTGGATCGCTCCACAACTTATCCCACCACCACCAAGCTAAGGCAGCTGTGATTGGATATATTCCTAACTTGTCCCTACTTTCTACATGACCAAATTAGGTCTGACTGGATTAAGTCTCTGTCAAACATCTTCATCTAGTTTTTATTCGTTGGTGAAAGTGTCAGTTAAGTTTTAGTTTTTGTCCATGTGCACTTGAGAAAAAAGGTTGTTGATGAAAACTATGACGAAAATAATTAGTCAACAAAATTAATACTGCGTGTCTGCAGCTGGTTGCACTTCATCAACACACTGCCTGGTCTCAGCTGTGTGGAGCCCAAAGTGCTTCCACAAGGTGCTCCTCAGATGTTTTTATTGATGGAAAGTTCAGCTCTTTTCAGAGAGCCGGCTCTTTCGAGTCCTGAATGGCTCTTATTTTAGAATCTTTCGTAGCCCTGTATTTTACCTTAACTTCGTAAAAATTAATGGTTTGTGTGTTGAAAACCCTTTTGCGTTCAGTGCTTTTATGAGAAGCCTTACAATTGTCTAACTTTCTGCATTTATTCTGTTGCAAAACCATTCTGACTTTTTATTGCACAAGTTAACAATAAACTGCAAACAAATCCACAGAGCAGAACCAGAACCAAAACTCAAACTTGTGTGCATTGTCATAGTATCTTTATGTGTCCAATACAATTTTAGAAACAACTGTAACCATTCGGAGTTATAATAAGTTACACTTGTGGCTTATATCCTGATTATTAATATGTGTAAACAAGTCAAACTGAAGAAATTAAATTTTAACTGTGCTGTTTCCACTAGCAACAATTGTTGCTGGGTATATAACCTACGTTTTCACTAATATAACCAACATAAAATGAAAAAAATCATACATATTATGGACTAGTGTGGTCTAAGGAATGAAATGCATGCACTTACTTTGCAGGGAAAAATTTGAGGGTTAATATCTTGACAGGTAGGTACATTGGAATAATGCCAGTGGTCCAGTGCAGCACTTTATTATAAATATTAACCTTTTTACTACTATGAATATAAATGGCTGCATGGTCTTATTTGCCTTTTTGTCAATAAATAAAAATGCCCTTTTAGTAAATCATTTTGACCTTTTTTCAGGTAAAAATAAGACATTCTAGCAAGTATTTGTCATTATTAAGTTGTAAATGCTTTGATCAGTGTAAATTAGAAGAAAAGAAAAAAAGAGATTTGTACAAAACTTTTAAGAAGACAAAATCGAAACTCAACCTATTTTACATTATTATTCTTCATATTATTTATCATTATTTATATTATTAAATTATTTAACTATCTATGAAATCCATAAAACACAAACTATGATGAAAAAGACGATGCCAAAAAAGATAAACTAGGTGAAAATACGACAAAAGAACGGAAAGAAAACACTCCAGAATGATACTAATGTCATTATTTACAATATGTTTACTTTATTTAAATAGGAAATACCGATAAACCAACGATAAATGACTCACATTATTGTCTCTGAATCCTCTCTCTGCTCGTCTGCTCAGTCAGCTCACTTCCTGTACCTCCCTCTCAGGCGATCCAGCCTTTACCGTAATGTACCGTATATCACTGGAATTATTTTGATAGGGTGGATACTCGAGGAGTTACAGTAGTTCGAATCATGCATGTCTTTTTCCGTCACCGGCGACAGCTCTGTCAACAAGCAGAGCAAAACCCGGACATTTTAGGGAATTTTATAAAATCCCCCCAAACATTTACGACCAAAAAGGAGGACACGTCCAGGCAAAAGAGGACGTATGGTCACCCCAGGTTAATGTCCTCAGTGCAGGTTGTCGTTCAGAAAAATCGGATGCCTCAGCTTGGATGTGCTGATCCGAATTCTTCCCTCTGAGTATCTGCCCTGTTTTTGAGAGGACTCTCGAGGAAGGAATAGATGTTTTCATGTGTAGGGTGAAAGGTATGATCCTATATCCTCACGTGATTGGTCACATGGCCGCCACGCTGGCGAATCAAAACGAAGTTCTGCCATGAGCGAAAGGAAAAACTGGGAGCTGGTTGTAACTCAATATGAGCCGGATCTTCTGATTCACTAAAAAAGGGGTGTATGTTTTCAGTTTGAATGTTTGTTTACAGTTTGAGTTGAATTTCTCCCGTCATGCTCGAAAGAACAATCAAATATGGAGCATAATGTGACAGCTCTGAGTATTTAACACTCACACAGTGTAAATATCTTAACTACAGTGAAACTATGATAAGAACAGAGTAACAGAGCTCAGTGTGTCGTCCTCTCTGCAGACGGATTACTCCTCCAGCAGCTCGTCTGTCTGTCCCTCTGTCTGTCTGTCCAACAGATAATTAGCAGGCGTCTCCTTCAAGGTGAGATGAGTTTTAGTTTTTCTGTTTCAGCAGAGACGGACAGACGGAGCTGCCTCCTCTGACCTCCTGGCTGAACTGTAATGATGTTAAACCGTTTTTCTTTCACTTTATCGTCCGTGTGAGTGTGTGAGTGTGTGTGTGTGTGTGAGGGGAGATGAAGAGAGTTTTCCAGAAGGCTGCGGGGCATCTCAGTGTTAAAGGGGTAGGTTTTCAATTACAGCTCCGGTGTGTGTGGGTGTGTGTGTGTGTGTTCCTACGCCCTCAGTTACAGCCTGACACACACACTCTTCATATGACAGCAGAGGTGACAGGATAACACTCGGCTCTGTTTGCTTTTTCTTGTTTCACTTCATGAGACACGAGGATGTCTCAGTGCTGACTGTAAATACAGAGATCACAGACGAGCGCTCTTAATGTGACAGCAGGAGGATCAGCTGAGGAGCAGGAGCTTCTTTAAACTCAGAACGACCCACCAGTTTATCTGAGGAAGAGAAGAGACATCAGCCGACGTAGATTAATGAGTTTATTGTGTTTCAGTGTACATGTGTGGACAGAGTCAGCTCCTTTAGGTCCTCATGAAGGTCTACACTCTGGTCTTCTTGGATGTGGACTCCTCCCCTGAGGTTTTGCACCAATCAGCATCAACCCTCTTTCTCTCTCAGCAGCTTTAGCTCCGCCCACATCTGCACAATCATGGAGACCGTAAGTGTCCAAGTTCATAGAGTCATGTCTAAGGAAAGCCGTTTGGGCATAAAATTGATATTGTTGACATCAACCATAGTTCAGCTCCACTAGAGCTCACAAAAACTAGGGGTTTCACTTTTGCACCTTAAGGTACATGAATCATAAATGTACTCCGGAAGGTACAGAAATGGCCATAAAGTGGATAAAGGTGGACCTTTGTTTAATTTGAAAGTTACAAAACACTGCTGGCAGCAAAAGGTACATACGTTTACCTTTAATAAGCATGGGGTACAACCAAGCTAGGGTGTGCTCACAAGATCTTGATGTCATGTGGTTTCTTTCAAGATCTGACTTGAGGGGAAAATGCCAATAACTCATTTTTAGGTGAAGTATGACCAAACTTTCTGCACCAGAGTCTTCTCCTGCCTGCAAAGGTCCCAAAAAGTCAAGTTTTAGCACATTTTTTTCTGGGTCCGAAATGGCAAAAAAGTCATATCAGAATCAGAATCAAAAATACTTTATTAATCCCCAATTCTGTTGTTTCAGTTCCTCCTGTACATAGTATAGCACAGGAAATCAAAGACTCTGAAATCAATAAAATAGAAAAAGGACATCAAAAGACATTAGAGCATAAAATTAAGTAAAAATAAGAAAACAGGTTTCAACATGCAGAATCTTTAAGCTAAACTTTAACTTCCTTATGAAGGATGAGACTATGAACAAGCTCAAGGAATTTGCACTGTTAACATCAACAATATTTACAATATGAGTATAAACATTGTGTGAAAGTAAACCACATATACTCTGTATTGTACTGGATATTATGTTTGCTTATTTACAGCATTAACAAATATCAGGGGTGAGGACAGTGACAAACGTTTATTCTCCAGGACTTGACGGTTCACTGATGTTAGAGGAAGAAGTTATAAAGTCTGATGGCCACAGGCAGGAAGGACCTCCTGTGGCGCTCTGTGGTGCATCGTGGTGGGATGAGTCTGGCACTGAATGTGCTCCTGTGTTTGTCCAGCACACTGTGGAGGGGACGGGAGGTGTTGTCCATGATGTCCTGCAGCCTGGACAGCCTCTGCCACCTCTGTCAGAGCCCAGCTGCACCCACAGCATCGTCCTGCAGATGTTAAAGGACCTCAGCATCCTCAGAGAGCAGAGGGGGCTCAGGCCCTTCATGTAGACGGCCTCGGTGTTCCTAGTCCAGTCCAGTTTGTGGTCCAAGTCCATTCCCAAGTAGTTATATTCCTCCACAAAGTCATGTGGTTTTCTCAAAAATCTGACCTGAGGGAAAAATGTTTATAACTCATTTCTTAGGTGTAACATGACAAACCCTCCACACTGTTATTGAAAAGCACGACCCTTTTAATGCTTAAACTTAAACTGACGAATTGGTCTACCAAAAATGTACCGATTTAAATGTAAGCAGATCAGTTAACGTGAAATGTGGATTTGTCTATGATGTTAAATGTTTTAATAAACTTTGTCAAATATCTGTGTTTGTTTTCTCTTTTTTTAAAGGTATAGTTTTGAGAAGTGCTGGTGCGACTACGCCTTTGTATCTTTTTAGGTCCAGTCCTGTCCACTGATTTCTTTGTGTCCTCAAATTTGGAGTACATGTACTCAATTTTGGTCAACTAGTGCATGAGTAGACTTTACTACTGAAGCAAAAGTGTCTCTAGTACTACAAATAGATCAAAAAATGTTCACTAGTACAACTAGCAAGCCTTATATGCTAATAAGCAAATTCAGGCTTCCCATTGGCTCTTAAAATATGACAACCAATCAGGGTGCTGGATTTGGTTTAATCCCTCCTTCTTCATTTGCATTAGGTCTACTGGTACTACTATTATTATTTTTTTGGCTATACTAGTACTAGTAGTAAACTAAAAACAGTCTACTAGTACTACTAGTGAGAGATTTTGAGTTAAGTAGTAGTACTAGTAAAAAAAAAGTTTTACCAATGAAGGTTTTGGCACACTAGTGCGTATGTAGACATACTAGTAAAGCAAAATGTTTACTAGTAGACACTTCTTTGTTACAAGTACTACTAGTAGACTTAAAAAATGCTACTAGTAAAAACTCAAAGCTTTACTAGTAGTACTAATGACACTAAGTTGTCTACTAGAGAGCGACTTTGCTTTACTAGTAGGGTCTTCTGGTGCACTAGTGCGCCAAAAACCTTTACCAGTGAAACAAATATTTGTTTACTACAAGTAAACTCAAAATGTCTAACTAGTAATACTAGTGAACTGTTTTTAGTCTACAAATCCTTTAAAAAATCCTGGATCATCACCTAAATCAAATCATCTCTTCCTTGTGTCGTGACTAATGTTCCCTGAAAATATCATCAAAATCCGTTTATGGCTTTTTCGTTTATCCTGTCAAATCCACGAGGGAATAAGAATGTTGACTCTCTAAAGTCACTTTATCTCTAAACTGTTTGAGATTCACTCTGAACTAACGGCCATCGTCCCTGTGAGTGTTTTCACTCCTCTTACTGATTAATCCGTCATCCATCACCACTCCGCCCTGCACACACAGATAACAGTGACTGATCACCTGATCCGTGTCAATAATCAGGACCTGATCAATAAGGTTAAGCACACTGATGCGGCTCCAGTGAGTGCAAACAGAGAGGAAGAGTGCAGGGACACGGCGGGCTGGGGGGCTGGTCTGATGTAACAGAGTCAGTTTCATCACCCGAGGCATCGAGGACCAAGAGGAGGGAGGCGACATGAAGGCTCTAAGATGACTCCCTCTCCCGCTCTCACAGATGCAGGGTGTCGGCTTCCATCGTGGCCTCTGAGTTATGACCGCAGATATTCGATCATACGTCTCTGCTGCAGATTCGGCCCCGGGGCTTCTCCTCAGTGCACATGCTCAAGATCAGCCAGCAAATCCCTCAGAACGGGAACAAGAATCAAGCTTTAATTTGATTTCAACAACAAGTGGGTCATGCTGTTGACAGTGTTTTAGTTTGTGAACTGGAAAACTCGAAAACTCAGATACAGATTTAAAGGAAAGTTTCAGCTTTTTTTCCCACAATCTGTTCATTAATATTTTCAGACAGAACAGACAAACACCACAGTAACAAGATGAAGATAATACAAGACCAAAAGAAAAGAGAAAAGACAGGACAAACATTACAATCTAAAGAAAAAAAACCAAGACAGAGACCCAAAAAAAGTTGCTAATAAGAAAAAACTTTCCTTTAGATCAGGAGTCAGAAGTTTTGTGACACTTTTGTATGGGAGCCCGTTTCCACCAGTAAAAAAAAAATATATATATATGTGTAACAACTGGGGATTGTTAAATTTATACTTATTAAACTTAAATTCACAATTTTTAAAGAATAATTTATACAATCAAGCATTTAAGTTTAGAAAAAATGATAATGATTAGTGCAAATCTTTAACTTAGGGTTAGCTTAATTTTTTTAAAAATTCAATTAAGGAAATGTAAAGAAAATGATTTTGAGTTCGGATAACTCAGTTCTAGGTTAAATTTTAGTTAAGGAAAATTAAAATCAATATACTCCTATTTAAGTTTCACTCTTATATCAAATATCAGGGTTTAAAAAACTTGGTGTAAAAGGAAAATAATTCAGTTACATAAACTTAGGTTCGTCCCAAGAAGCTCAAAAATGAATGTGTGAAATAAGGACAGACACAAAAATGAGTTCAAGAAAATAAATTATATTATACTTTGGGTGCTAAAAAAATTCAATTCAAGCATTCAAAACAAGACCATAAATGAGTCCTTAAAGAAAACTTAACGTCTATTTTTTTTTACTGGTGGAAACGGGCTCCCATACTTCTGTCACGTTCAGATGTTCATGCCAAATTTGCTGGACTGTCTCCTGATCAGCGGAGACCATTTCTGCTCTCATTCCTACACCGACTGGCCGATCATCTCCAAACATTTGTTCAGTTCGTTGAATGTTTTCAGAACAGGACAGGACATCCTCTCTGCCTTCACCAAATGTTTTGTGCCGTTCAAACACATGCAGTGTTCCCCAAACACCTCAGTGAGTGTACCAAAAGATTCGGCTGCTGTTTCCTTCAATTTCACCAAAAAATGTCAGGTTGATGCAACTTTTAAAGTGCACTTCAGTCAGCAGCTGCAGTGAACTGAAGATGTTACTTATTGTAAACTTCTAACCGTTAATATGAAACACTTATAAGCAGTATATTTATAACACTTTGTGGGCCTGTAGCAGGGTCATTCATGTCCCTAACCATCCAAAACTGGAACAATCACCCCCACACAGTGAGAGCAGTAAGGTAAATTAGATATTTACACCAAAGCCTTTGGTTGAACCAGGCTGTATATGTGCTTATTCAGGCTGTAAAGAACACCGTAACATCAAACAATCATGTAACTTCCACGTTGGCTTCATTTTCCTGCACGAGATCTTAGGGATTTGTTACAGTGGTAATTTGACTGCACTTTTTAATTAAGTTTTAGTTTTAGTCTTTTGCCTAAATATCTTTTAGTTTTAGTCATAATTTAGTCATCTACACTGTTTTAATTTAAGTCTAGTTTTAGTTAATGAAATTTCACAACATTTTAGTCGATGAAATCTGCTGTAAATTTAGTCGACTAAAATATGAAGTGTAAAGGGTAAGGCATTTTTATGTTTCCTTGAATTTCTGAAGTCATGTTTTACACTTGGATAAAATCAAACATCTAATAACCCTTTACTGAATGCTAGTAAAGTCTGAATGTATAAATGAACAGAAACAAAATGAACTTTTGTGTGAAATGCAGTCACCTTTATTTAGGCTACCTGGCAGAGCATCTCAGTTACAATACCAGAACTGACAACAAACAGTGAACCTGCTCTACATGAATATATCAATTCATAAAGAGAGGAGCTCTGATTGGATCACTCCACAACTTATCCCACCACCACCAAGCTAAGGCAGCTGTGGTTGGATGTCCCTCTTTACTCATCCAACCTTTCCACACAACCAAAGTAGCTGTGATTGGATATATTCCTAACTTGTCCCTACTTTCTACATGACCAAATTAGGTCTGATTGGATTAAGTCTCTGTCAAACATTTTAGTCTAGTTTTTATTTGTTGATGAAAATGTCAATTAATTTAGTTTTAGTTTTTGTCCATGTGCACTTGTTTTTATTAGTTACTGTCTAGTTTTGTTGACGAAAACTATGATGAAAATAACTAGTCAACAAATAACACTGATTTATTAACATCAGGAGTTAGGACAGTTTCAGTAGTTTTCTGACAACTTTGCCAAAAACCTCAGAAATGCCTTGGTGCAGTGTTGTGCTCTATTTTTTTTTGGGCTTGTTTTTCTGTTTTGGGTTGATCTACTTGGAGGTAATTTACGAAGGTTTGAGGCGGCTCCCGCTAAAAATATACTCATCATGCATCTCCAGTGAACCAGCGTGGAGGAGACAGGATCAGGCACAGGCTGCCAAAGTTCACACTTTCATCTCTGTAGACTGATCAAATGTCATCCTTCAATAAAAACAAAAAAAGTAAAGCCAGTGTGAAGTGCCAAAAGCTGCAGTTCCCTCTATGTCCACCTGAGGCTGAGATTCTGAATTGACTTTCCCAAAACAAAAACAAAAAACAGAAAACAAGAGAAAACCATGAAGGTGCTTACGTTTAATCTTAGTTTTGCATTCAATAAAGGACGTGAAAATGAAAAAGACCATCTTTACCCGAGAGAGCTGCTGACGTAAAAGATCCACGTAGATTTTAGTCTTACAGGAATACGCTAAATTGTTTTTTGTTTTTCGGTCTTACCTCACTCTTGAGTCCATGACAAGCAGATAGACTTCATTCTTTCGACTGTGCGTGGAGTAACAAGGAAGAGACAGGCAGAGCTCGTCCAGCGCTAACTAGCTTAGCTCAAACACTGGGAGTCGATGGGTAGCGTTAGCCTGCCTCTGCCTACAGTCATCAGATAAACTCTTCAAGGGATATGATTTCTTTGTTAATAAAATATCTCAATGGTCTCTTTTCCTCCTGGTTGCTGTCCAGCACATCAGTGTGCTTGTAAGTAGGTCAACAAAACAAAGCACAACCGCGGTGGTTTGCGCCCTGTGGTTTAGTTTCGTGTATATTTCTTTTAAAAATTAGACAACGTGCTAATCTTAGTCTAAGAATAGATAATGTAACAGAACGTGTTAAAAAAAAATGAGTCACAACAAGCACACAGGACCGTTTAGAGTTGCTGAAGAGTTTATCTGATGACTGTAGGCAGAGGCAGGCTAACATTTCCCATTGACTCCCAGTGTCTGAGCTAAGCTAATTAGCAGTGGGTGAGCTCTGCCCGTCTCTTCCTTGTTACTGCACGTACAGTCAAAATAATGGAGTCTATCTGCTTGTCATGGACTCAGGAGTGAGGCAAGACACAAAAACAAAAAAAAGTTGGTGTATCCCTTTAAACTTCATGCCATAAACAAATGTTCAGACAAATTTGCACCACATTGGAAACTCGAGTACAGAGCCCCCCTCAGAAAGTAGGTCTTCATGACACAAGGTTTCCATCCATGTCATTCTCAGGATTTTCTGTTTGAACATTTTCTCCCCTGAAATCCTCGGAGAGCTTTCATTTCCATTCAGTTCAGGTCATTCCAGTTCAGATCCGTTCAGCTCGATTCACTTTAATGCAGTTTGCTTCACCTGGACATGGCTCACACTTCTGACAGCGGCTCTCATTTCCTCCTGACAGCAGCACCTACAGGGAGTCAGAGAGGCAAAGACAGAAGGATGGAGGAGCTCAGGTGAGTGCAAACCGAAAAACTTTAACCTGCAGGAGGTCTGCTGTTCAGGACAGAGAGCTGAGGGTCGTGTTTTTCTTTTCTTCATTCAGTTCATTATTTTAAAATCAATTAAACGTTTGAATAAAGATCTGAAGAAGGTCAGAAGAGCTTCAGGCACCAGAACATTCTCAGCATATTTAGATCATTTCTTAATTAATGCATCTTTGTGCTTCTTAAAATTCAGGAATTTCATCTTAATGAACCCAAAGAAAATCTTAAATTCACCTTCTCAGAAGCCCGACCATTCATCTTGGTGCATGTTCAGCGTTATTTCAGTTTTTAAGAAGAACTAAATCAAATATTTGCCCACATTTAAAGACACTCTGTCAGGTTATAATCAGGTGTTCCAGGTCTTCATTTGTATTATTTGAGGAGAATTTAACCCTTTAAAGACTGAAAACACAAATTATAGCCAGAATTTTTTTCGGAGCTGTAATATTTATTTGACTTTCTACTGAAATCCAAAAAAAATCAAAGTTTCCTTAAAGGTGAACATATTTATTTTTTGTATCTGATTTAATATATTAGGTGGTTTTGGCAACTGATAATCCCCTTGAGGCCATTTTTATTATTTATCTGACTGTATTCAGATGGTTGTTTTAGTAAATTGTTGATCATATTGATTAGATAGAGGTATCATGAAAGTATATATCAAATATGATTCAACAGGCTTTAAGGGGTTACGTTTTGTGACAGAAATTTATTTGTAACTATAGGAAAATATAACTCCTGTGTTGGCGTGTCGAAGGCTTAGTGTGCTGTTATTATCATTATTATTATAAATAATAATATATATTTTTAAAATGTATATTAATTTATACTTACCTCTGCCAAGGAGGTTATGTTTTTGCCGGCGTATGTTTGTTTATTTGTTTGTTTGATGGTCTGTTTGTTAGCAAGATTACAGAAAAACTACCAGGTAGATTTACATGAAAATTTTACCAGAGGTGTGGTTTGGTCCAAGAAAGAAGCTATTAGATTTTGGTGGTGATACGAGTATTTGTCCGGATGCAAAATAAATTTACAAAATTTCAAAAAATCCCATAGGTTAAGTCTGTTTTGTTTGGAAACTCTTCATATATTCATCGTTTAATACATTTGGTCGTATTAAATGATCATGACAGGACTGTGTAGAGTTGCTGAAGAGTTTATCTGATGACTGCGGGCAGAGGCAGGCTAACACTTCCCATCGACTCCCAGTGTTTGAGCTAAGCTAATTTGCGATGATCGAGCTCTGCCCGTCTCTTCCTTGTTACTGCACACACAGTCGAAAGAATGGAGTCTATCTGCTTGGCATGACTAAGGAGTGAGGAGAGAAACGAAAAGAACAAAAATGTTGGCATGTCCCTTTAAATCAACTTTCCTTTTCTCTCTGATGCTCAGTTTGACCTTCAGCAGGTTGTCCTGGCCGTGTTTACATGTCTAATTTATTAATTTTGGACATTTTGTTGCCTTCAGAACACCGTAAAAGCATTCTGGGAAATAGAAAAAATGGTTTGTTTACTACTTGGCCACATACTGAATCCTCATGTTAAGAATGTGTGTTAAAAATGACAGAAAAAGACATAACGTATCCATGCAGATGGAGCAGAGGGTGTATGACTTCAATCATCCAGAGTCCTCACACACACGTGTTAAAATTCAATCACAGCTCTGCTGCCGCCCGAGGGAAACTCGGTGTGGAAGACCCTGTATGGTGGAAAATCACCTTTTCCATGTTATTTTACACAGTAGCACACACACAGACACACACCAGGTCTGTCTGAACCAGGAGATCTGATTCCTTTTTAACTCTTTGTGGTGCAGATCTCACACCGTCATGGCTGTCTCCGCTGCAGGAGTCGGGGGGGAAAGTGATTTTTACACAGGCGTGACGGTATCTGTGACTCAAAGACTTAATGTGATCCTGGGACAATGGAAGATTTGGTTCTGGCAGCATCGTGATCACTGAAAATGACTGAGAGCGCCCTTAAAGATGCCAAAATGTGGCGAATACATCTGGAATTTTTCAGCGGGTATCACACCAGGACTCATCAGTGTTCGAGCACTGTGATCGTGCTGCGATCATTTGGTGAAATATTCACAGGATCTACGGTTTCTGGATGTTTCCACTGAACTATTCTAAGGGCACATTATGTCCATTTTTTACACTTAAATGTCTAAACTAATAAAAGAATTAATAATTAATCATCTGTTGAATACGTTTGATGAGAGCATGCATCGCCCAAATTATGTCTATCAGGTTAAAGGATCAGATCAGATTCACACTGCAGGTCTTACAGCTCAAGTCGGATTTTCTTGCGCCCTTTTTCACGTCATGATTTTAATGTGACTGTCATCAGACTTCAGTATGAACGACTACGGCCCTCAAGTGACCCACGTGCAAAAAGAAGACATCACGCAGCATGTTGTGAAGCAAATATGGATGCTACACATGTATGTAAAGCTGTTTGGACATAGAATTGATATCATTGATATCAATTTTCTCTTTCAGCTCTGCTAGTACTCAAATTTGGAGTATATTTGGTCAACTATAGTGCACGAGTAGACTTTACTCGTGAAGCGAAAAGTGTCACTAGAACTACTAGTAGAATTAAAATGTTGACAACTACTACTAGTAGGCCTAATAAAACTTTGAGTTTCTACTAGTAACATTTTTAAGTCTACTAGTAACACAGAATTGTCTACTAGTAGATGATTTTGCTTTACCAGTAAGGTCTACTCGCACACCAGTGCACCAAAAAAACGTTTACTAAAAAACTAAAACAATTTTTTATTTCCTAGTACTACTAGTAAACTAAAAATATCTCAGTAGTAGTTCTAGTAAAACCAAAAGATTCACTAGTAGTACTAGTAGACCCTAATGCAAATGAGGTAGGAGGATTATAACCAAATCAAGCACCCTGATTGGTTGTAATATTTTCAAAAGCCAATGCGAAGCCTGAATTTACTTTTCCACGCCCCCTTATTAGCATATAAGGCTTACTAGCAGTAGAAGTAAACATTTTTCAATCTGCTGTTGGTACTAGTGACACTTTTTGCTTCACTAGTAAAGTCTTCTCATGCACTAGTTGATCAACATTGAGTACATGTACTCCAAATCTGAGTAGTTGTGGGGTTAAAGTATGGTTGATATCACAGACATCAAATTTATGCCCAAATAGTTTTCCATACTCCTGTCAGCACGTGTGCATCAGTTGTGAAGTTGTTGTGCAGTCAGAGCAACAAAATAATGATAAAGTGATTAGAGAAGAAGAAGCCTGAGAAAACAGAGAGCAGACGTTTTAACCTTTAATGGAGCAGTGGCTGCTGCTCCGATCTGATTTGGGACCACATATGAAAGTGGTCTGATTTGTGCCCATCAGACTGTCTTAAAATAGCAGATATGGGTCACATATAGACAGTGTTGGGCAAATTACTCTGAAAAGTAATAAGTTACTGTCCCAAAAAACTAATTGAATTACTAACAGAATTACTCCTTCATAAATGTAATTAGTTCCCAGGGAAAGTAACTGATGCGTTACTTTTTAGAAAAAAGCTTTTGCTGCTTGAACGGCGTGGCTTCGTCTCCGTGTCCTTCCTTCTTGTTACCTGCAGCGCTGACATCATCAGCAGTGATATCTGTGTTTTTGGCCAATAGCTTTTAAGAGTTACTCACAACACTTTGCTCTGGGACATAATGTTCACTCCAAATGTGTTCTTGCCTTTTACATCAATGACGTTGACGTAGCGCCTGTACTTCAATCTCCAACTATCTTTTTTTTATAATGTGATATATTACTTTTCTTTATGAAAGAGAGATCTACATAAAGCATGTTTGGATTTCATCTTCATTACATTTTAATTTCACAGAGAATTTTTTTCTTATTTGTCTCTTAATTTCCTTTTTTTTGGAGGTGAACATCCTTTTCTTTATACAGAAGTGAAGGGAGGGGCTACTGTTTAGTATAACTCTGTTATCACTAAACAGTCTGTCCAACCTTGATTTTTGTAACCAAACAGACATAGTCAGGCTTTTATCTAAGTTTTATGTTGATCCTCTACAGCTTTATTATGGTGAAACCAGTAACAGCTACATTAGAAATATATTTAATTCTGGCTATCAGGATTTCTTTTTGGTGGAAACATAATTTTTGCCTCTTTTTCCAATCAAATTCACATTTGTGTTTAAAGTGGGAGAAAATAGTTTGTGTAACTTCTGAATTGAGTTTATATTGGTAGTAGAGTGAGCATCAGATCCCTCCTGGGTTTGGGGGCACAACAAGCCCACATGAGCAACTGCACTTTTGGAACAAGCCCAAAAAAATGCAACCTGCAACTGCCAATATTTACAAGCAACTTTTCAAAAAAAGAAGCCCAAAGTCGCTTAAAATAAGCAGACCTGGCAACTCTGGCATTTAGTTCTCTTGTGGCTGTTTGTGGTGCGTTGAGGTTTGTAACAACGACATTATTTGCAGCTTCTGTGCCTGGCTGAGGGAGCCAAGTCAGATAACAGCTGTTAGATATATTAGTGCATAATAATGCAGCACATTTCACTATCGGTAACAGTAACAGCATTGTATCGTTTCAAATAGTAGTTAGATTACTTGTTACTGGAAAACAATAACAATAGTAACGCTGCTATTTTTAATGCCATTATTCCCAACACTGCATATTGACAGTGTGAACATAACCTCAGTGACACAGCTCCTCGTGAGCAGCTGGATGTTGGAGTATCATCTGCAGCTAAATCCTCGTTCTGTTTTGTATGTTTCAGAGGTCTTCGCTGTAATTCAGAGTGTCAGAGAGGAGAAGTGTGGACATGTTGAGCATCTCATCAAATCGCTCCGGATTAAAGCCCCTCTCTCTCTGGAGTATGTTTAGGAAATTAAAGGCCGGGGATTTTTTTCATAATTGTCCATTTTATCATTTTATTACAGCTAGCTCTCCTCTGATGGGCTCCCTTTATGATTTATCAAATACAATTACTGCGTGACTTATTTCAGGAGCCTCTCCATGCTGAGGACCATTAACATGTGTGTGCGTTGGTATATTTAAATAGCATTAAGTAATTGGAAAAACAGGAAAAGAGGCAGAAAAGCTAAATTGTCTTTGAGGAATTATATCCCTTATCCCCCTTTAAATTCCCTCCGTCTGTGCTGGAGATGTTTCACCGCTTCCCTTTAAAGGTAAAATAAGGAGAAATTATGTTTATAAAATGGAGAGAGACTGTTATTTCATGCCAGTAAGATATTTTCAATAAAAAAAGACAAAGTAAAGGAAGACACAGAGATGTGTAGAGCGTGGTAAAGAGGTTAATTCCATACCTCCTCCTCTCCGTTAATGAAGTGTAGGTGGCGTCCCGGTCACTCCGGCTAATTGAACAGCAGAGATTACAGCAGCCACTGCTCCTCTGTGAAAAGAAGGCCGTGTTCATTAGTGGTTGCCATATAATATTCATTCTCTGTAGAAATATGTAGATGCTAATCTATGCTAAAGAGCTGCTGGGATGATTTTAAAGCTCACAGCATGTCCTGTGGTTGCAATAACTCAAACGATTATTATTAGAAACAATGAGTTTTGGCTTCAATCCTCTCAGTGTTCATGGTATATCATGCATTTTCCTCGAGAAAACACATCTTAAAATTACTTTTGCTCTTAGCTGGTGTAAATTTTGCCTTTTCTAATTGATCTTGTCCCAAATATTTGTGCATTTTTATGTCATCACGTGATCAACTGTTAGCTTTTTAAACCTTTAAATTCCACAGCACTAAAATATCCAGTTTTTGGTTTGTTTGCAGTTTTCTCTGTTTCCTGAAAAGTTAACAGAATCAAACGATTTGATTTTTTCTGTTTTTTAAGACATTAAATATCCCTGACTTTATTGATGACCTCTGCCAAACAGTTGAGCTGGTAGTTAAAGGGCTAATAACATAAATCTACTCTCTTGTTTGTCGTCCTGTGGTTAAGATGGTGTAAAATCTCAGAGCACATGGCGCTCTTACGGTGTAGATGTTCTGTAATGTCTGCCAAAGCTTTCTTTATATTCTATTATGTCCTCTTCTATTCAGGTCATTTCTATTCTCTTGTGTCCGAACACCAGAGGAGTGATTATGGTTGAAGAATTATTGGCTCCGTCTCCGTCTATCCTATTTAAAGCGTCCTGACTTAGTGATGAGTCAGTGGGCACAGAGTATTATAAAAACATTGGGTCAGGACTTAATACACTGACACTGAATGAGATGATACGGTGTGAATCAGAGGGATGTTTTTATTAAAATACTCCGCCAATTCTGAGGATGTGCGTGCGCCAAACAAGATTATATAATTAAAGGAGCACTCGGGTAAATGGTGGTGTGTCTGCTGCCTTTGGCATTTTGTGTTTTCAAGGATTTAATTTGTGTCTGTGAAACATTTGGCATTCATGTCTGCAGACAGTTTATTTTGTTAATTTAGAGAGGAGACTTTAGAGAGTGATGAAGGCTGGGCCAGCATTCTTACTTTACAAGACAACAACAATCAGGTAACACAAAATTTTTCAACTGATCAAACCTTTTAATCAGGGATTGGAAATAAGTGGATCGGGGTCCAAATGCAGCCCTCACTCTCACTTACTGCGGCCCTCAAGTACATTTCAAGTATCAATTGTAAACATGAAAACAAAATCTGCCATGAAAATATTAAAAACCTAAATATTTCCCATACAAATTTTAAGTTTATGGAATATATTTAACTCTGTGCAATAAATACGCCGTGAAATTGACATCTTGTCTCTTTTAAAATACTGTATATGCATCACTAAAAGTATTAGTATGAATTTAAAAATACCTGTTGGTAAAATATATTGAAAAAAACAGTAAATATTACATTTATTGCACTGAAAATGTAGTTTCAAATTATTCCAATCCTGTGTTTAGGTCATTCAGTGCTCTTACTATTTGCATATTAATTTAAAATATGAATGCTGGTGTAGTTAATGAATTTATTCTTTGTTACTCGTAAAAACTCAAAGCTTTTTTAGAAGCACTAGCAACGCAAAATTGTCTACTAGTAGATGATTTTGCTTAACTAGTAAGGTCTACTCGCAAAAACCTTTACTCGTAAAATAAAATGTTTGTCTACAAGAAATACTAGTAAACTCAAAATATCTCACTTGTACTACGAGTAAAGCCCAAAGCTTCTCTAGTAGTGCCAGTAGACCTAATGCAAATGATATCACTGATATCAATTTTATGCCCGAACGGTTTTCCATAATACTGAAGGTAAGAAGGAAGCTCTTGCTGGTATTTACAAGCATGTTGTGCCAGAAGAAAACCGGCGTTGCCCAGCTGACATTAACTGAGTACTGAGTGGACTGACATTTCCCCTACATCGACAAAAGTTGGCCAAAATTTCACTTCATGAGATTTATGCAAACCATTGTTTCTGTTTCAGGAATAAACCTGAAAAGTTATCTTCCTGATTCATGGTGAGGGTGCCCCAGAATGCTTTATGAGTTATGCCCTTATAAATGAGGGCAAACAAGGACGTTTTTTTGTTTGTCTTTGCACAAAATGATCATCTCAAAGTGGTTTCTTCAACATGATGATGGGTTGACTGTACTCTATTTCGATTTAATGGAGCACCTTTGGGACATGGTGGAACAGGAGATCCTCATCATGTATGTACAGCCAACAAGTCTGCAGCAGCTGTGTGATGCTATCATGATGAAATGGACCAAAATTTCTGAGGAATGTTTCAGCATCTTGTTTAATTAAGGATCTCTGAAGACTAAAATGGGGTCCCACCAAGGTGTACCTAATAATGTGACCTGTGAGAGTATATTCTTTGATATATAGAGGACAGGAAGAAGCAGTAGCCAGCCAGTAGCCATATTTTTATTTATTTTTTTATTTATATCTGCAAACTGTTTTTTTACTTTTTCTTCACATCCTGTGTTCGTTTTTAGCCCGTGTACTTCACTGCTGCTGCTGAATCTTAATTTCCCTCAAGGAGTCTTTTCAAGGGATTCATTAACTTCTATCTAATCTAATCTAATCTGCTCTCCTTTAGAGCTCAGGATGTGTTTGCAACAGGTGTACGGGAGCCTGGATGGGCCAAAGAGCCTGACTCATTCCTCCAGCTCCCTGAAGCTGCTCCTGCTGCAGAGGGACCTCAGTGTAAACCCAGCACGTCTTCATCAGGACAAAAACAAAACTCCTCTCTTCTTCTGTCACTTTTCTAACCCGGCGAACCCCCCCCCCCGTCCAGCTCAGTGGGACCCTCTCTCTCTGCCTCTCTCGCCCCCCCCTCCCTCGGGGCAGAAGTAAACCACGCCTTGAGGCCCTGCTCCCATTGTGTGTCCTCTGCTACTTCTGTTTGGGGCCTTTGTGTGCCGCTAATCAGCCGTGGGGCCGTGCTCGGCCCCGAGTGTGTGTCCGTGAGTGTGTGAGTGTGTGTGTGTCTGTGTCCCTTGCCCTCATTACGTAGCCACACTGGGAGGCCAGCATGGGAAGTTTCTGCTGCACTCTACACCTCCCTCCATCCCTCCATCTCCCCCTCTTCTTTCCTTCCCTCGAGCTGTCCATCACTCGCTTCCTCCCCCCCTCATCTCTCCAACCCCAGACCTAAAGCTGCTCTGGCTGTGATTTTGAACAAAAATACACCTGTTTGAAAAAAACAAGCATCCCTCGTTTATTAATTCTGATGCAGGAACGTTTGGTGGCAGATTTCCTATTCAATTTGATGGTGAAGTTGAACAATTTCAGGAATTAAAAGCTCTGAAAACAGCAAACTTAAAATTACATCAACATTTGAAAATACTATTTCAGTTAACTTTATTGCCCTTTATCTTGGATGGGCAACTGGTGGCCTGGGGGCCACATTTGGCCCTCCACTTCACTCAGTTATCACATTTACATAAGAGCTTTAATTCCTCTTTAATTCTGAATAAAACTTAAATCCCCTTGTCCTGTCACGATGATACACGGGACGCTGACGGGAACAGGATGGCCGTCCGAAGCAAGCGTTGGACTTGAGCAGAGACAATTTATTTAATTAGAGCCTTAGAAGATTTGGAAATAATGAAGGAGTGGATGGACGTAAGCATAAAAATGTGGACCTTTTTAAAGTTGTAGCGTCCAAGTTTCCCTGACAGAGACCCTGAACTGGGTTTTTCTTCCATTAGAGGTAAATACGTCACTACGTCATGTCTGCCCCCTGTCCAATCAGAACCATTCCCAACCCCCAGGCCTTGAATAAAGGTGAATAAGCGTGTTTTCCACGTAAACCTCAATTTGGAATTAATATTTCCATGTAAACACGAAGGAGAACACTTTAATTCCATATCATTTAATTATGAATACTTAATTCCGAATGAAAAAACATCATGTAACCGTGTGACTTGAGAAATCAGCAAATTGTAAACATGAAGAAAACAACAAAAACTGGCAGAGAGGATTCAACCTAAGAAAGTAATACTAACACCAAAATCTACATATGGGGGGGAAGGTTACTTTTTTTTTAAACTCCTCAAATAATTTTTTGGGGAGCTTGTTGCCTCTGGATCGAGTTGAATTCTAGAGAAAGAGTTGGAGGAGCTGTTCACCAGGGCTGCCCTTTGTTGTGATTCTGTTCATAACCTTTATGGACAGAATTTCCAAACGCAGGCAGGGTGTGGAGGGGGTCCAGTGTGGTGGCCTCAGGATCGGGTCGCTGCTTTTTGCAGATGATGTGGTCCTGTTGGCTTCATCGGACCGTGACCTGCAGCTCTCGAGTGTGAAGCGGCTGGGATGGGAATCAGCACCTCCAAATCTGAGTCCATGCTCCTCGACAGGAAAAGGGTGCCCTCTCTGGGTAGGGGACGAGATTCTGCCCCAAGTGGAGGAGTTCATGGACCTCGAGTGAATGAAGGAAGGAGCGTGAGATCGACAGGCGGATCGGTGCTGCGTCAGCAGTGATGTGGACTCTCCACAGGTCTGTCGTGGTGAAGAGGGAGCTAAGTCGAAAGGGCACTAACTGTGGGTGGTGACCGAAAAAACAAGATCGCGGGTACAAGCGGCTGAAATGAGTTTCCACTGCAGGGTGTCCGGGCTCTCCCATAGAGACAGGGTGAGAGGGGCTCGGCGTAGAGCCGCTGCTCCTCCGCATTGAGAGGAGCCAGATGAGGTGGCTCGGACATCTAATCAGGATGCCTCAGGACGCCTCTCTGGTGAGGTGTTCAGGGCACGTCCCATTGTTAGGAGACCTCGGGGAAGACCCAGGACACGCTGGAGGGACCATGTCAAAGCTTCACTTTATGCGTGAAGTTTTTACTGGTAACATTTTTTAAGTAACACAAAATTGTGTACTAGTAGACAATTTTGCTTTACTATTAAGGTCAACTCATGCACCGATGCACCAAAAAACTTTACTAGTAAAACAAAGTAGTAGTAGCAAACCCAGGACACGTTGGGTCTTACTAGTAGTACTAGTGAACTGTTTTAAGTCTACTAGTGGTACTAGTAATACTTCCGCTTACCTTCACTACTATGGAAAGCTGTTTAAGCAAAAAATTTATATCGTTGATATCAACCTTAGTTCAGCTCAACTAGTTCTCAAATTTGGAGTACATGTTCTAGTACTATTAGTAGACATGAAAATGTTCTATTAGTAAGCCTTACATGCTAATTAGGGGGCGGGGAAAAGCAAATTCAGGCTTCCCATTGGCCTTCGAAAATATTACAACCAATCAGGGGGCTGGATTTGGTTATAATCCCTCCTACTTCATTTGCATTAGGTCTACTAGTACTACTAATGAGATATTTTGTGTTTACTAGTTGTACTAGTCAACTAGTGCTGAAATTTTTACTAGTAACACTGGTAGTGCTAGTGACACCTTGCTTCACTAGAAGGTCTACTTGCGCACTAGTTGACAAAAGTTGAGTACATGTACTCCAAATGTGAGTACTAGTAGAGCTGAGCTATGATGATATCACTGATGTCAGTTTTATGACCAAACATCTCTCCATACGAGCGTGCGTGTGCGTTTATCTGTATTGATGTCTGATGGGGTTTTAGCCACTGGAGCTCGTTGACTTGAGGACAAACGCTGTCTGTTCATGGCTCATCCAAACATGCACGCGCACGTGCACACACCCCCTCTCTTCAGCTGACAGCTACACTCCTATCTCGAGTTTCAGCACGGCTTGAGAACATCTCTGTCTTTTCTTCTTTCAGCCGAGTTATCACACACCGCTCACCCTCTCCTGTGCAACGACTTGGCTCCGTGTCACCAGGTCCGTCAGCTTACTGACCCATATTCATGTTACAGGGCATAATGAGGCTGTTCCAGTGCCTATAGCTGTGCCTACACAGAGAATAGGACTTCCAGGAAAGAGAAAATAACATCAATAAACATGTTTTGCTGCCAATCTTCACTGATCATTATTTGGAGGGGACATGTTCAGTCATGATCGACTCCTCTGTGGGTCTGCCATTGTGTCTCCTTATTATTTTTTTTTTTACATAATAAATGGTGACAAGGTTATAAAGCCCATTTAGTCAGACACATTGAACTTTTTCATACCCAATGACGCTCTGAACCTGTTGCTCTATGTTAGAAAAAGAACTACATCAGACTATATACACCTCAACAAGGTATGCAGCTGTTGGACTGTAAAAGTGACCCAAAATCAAGTTACTTAACCCTCAAGTCTCAGGTATGGTCTGTGCCAACTTTGACTAGAATTCCTTAAAGCACCCATGACATATTACACTCATATCTGAAGAAAGACATCCTTTATTTGTCCCTCATGGAGAAATTCAATTCTTTACACTCTGTTGTTGAAGCATGCTACACAAACACAGGCAAATGTAAATCGAACACTGGACTCGACTCTTTTCAAAACACTACCTTGTAACTATCAGTGTTAATTCTGACAGCACTTTTAATTTAGTTTGAGTTTTAGATTTTTGCCTAAAATATCTTTTAGTTTTAGTCATAATTTATTCATCTAAATTGTTTTAAGTTTAGTCTAGTTTTAGTCGATGAAATCTACTGTAAATTTAGTCGACTAGAATATGAAGTGTAAAGGGTAAGGCATTTTGTTATATATCCTTGAATTTCTGAAGTCATGTTTTACACTTGGATAAAATCAAACATCTAATAACCCTTTATTGAATGCTAGTAAAGTCTGAATGTATAAATGAACCGAAACAAATTGAACTTTTGTGTGAAATGCAGTCACCTTTATTTAGGCTACCTGGCAGAGCATCTCAGTTACAATACCAGAACTGACAACAAACAGTGAACCTGCTCTACATGAATATATCAATTCATAAAGAGAGGAGCTCTGATTGGATCGCTCCACAACTTATCCCACCACCACCAAGCTAAGGCAGCTGTGATTGGATGTCCCTCTTAACTCATCCAACCTTTCCACACAACCAAAGTAGCTGTGATTGGATATATTCCTAACTTGTCCCTACTTTCTACATGACCACATTAGGTCTGATTGGATTAAGTCTCTGTCAAACATTTTAGTCTAGTTTTTATTTGTTGATGAAAATGTCAGTTGATTTAGTTTTAGTTTTTGTCCATGTGCACTTGTTTTTATTAGTTACTGTCTAGTTTTCGTCAGGGGAAAAAAGGTTGTTGATGAAAACTATGACGAAAATAATTAGTCAACAAAATTAACACTGATAACTATGGAACAATCCAACACATTTGTTCAGTTTTTCCAACTTATTTAGAACAAAGCGGTCGGTGTGAAGAGCAGACTTTGTGTTTTGATTTGCTGTCATGTTAGCATCACACGTCACGGTTGTAGTTCACTTTTCTGTGTCACGCTGGATCAAAGAATCCAGAAAGTTCAGCTGAAGCTTCAGGAGAAGGAGGAAGATGGAGCAGACACAGTGAAGTGAGCAGAAAGAGGAGAAAAAAGGAGAAGACTCCACTCTCTTGCTTCATTCCCTCCAAACTTGTAATGGAGGTTTGATTAGCAAGCATGTAATGTACTTTGCCCCCACGGAGGGAGACCGGGAGGAGGAGGGGGGAGGCGAGGAGGGATGGAGGGAGAGGTATAGCAGGAAGGAGGAGGACTGTATATAGGCTGCCCTCTCAGCAGGTCTCCCCCGCCTCCCCCTCTCCTCCCTCCTCCACTTTATTCCTCAACTCCCTCCGAACAGGACACAAGCCTCCCCCCCATCACCTCCACACACACACTACAGCCCAACACCACCTCTACGCCCCCCCCATAGCTGCACCACGCTGTGTAAGCGCTGGCCGTGGGTGGGGTGGGACGGGGTTGGAGGTCAGAAGCAGGAAGAGGGGTTTTATTTTTTGGTTCCCCCCCCATTAACAAGCTGCACGTCTGCACGCAGGAAGTTGTTTGTGGGCTGAAACAATGTGAGTTTATCTGAATCCAGCAGGGCAATGACAGCAGAGGTTTTAGGGTTAAAGGCTAAAGAAAATGTTGAGGTAGCATCCACCAGTGTGTTGGTTTTACCGACTAAAGGGACAGAAAATAAAGGCGATCAGGAGGAGAGAGGGGCACGTGGTCAATCCCTATTAATTCAAATAACGTCTAAAATAAATATAAGATAAGATAAGATATCCTTTATTAGTCCCACAGGGGGAAATTCCAATATCGTATCATCAGCGCTCAATACTCGAGTATTTTGGTACCTTCTGATGAGGGGTGTGCGAGAATCTGGAGGTACAAAAGCTATCAGGATATTTGGAAGACGGTTCGATTTGTCATGATATATCACAATATTATGAACATATATACGTTTTTTTTCAACTAAAAAGTCTTTTTTCCCCTGTTTTCACCTCTAATACTTGTCAGTAAGTTAATAAGCAATCAAAAACCCAGTGTAATGTCCTTACTGCCAAACTTTGCCTTTCAGTCAAATGTGGTTTTCTGTCAAACAGTGCTGTCATATTTATATTCATGTTGTAAATATTGTTAAAGTTCATAGTGTAAAATCCTTGGCCTTGTTTACAGTCCCACTTTACTTATTTTATTCATTTTTTCCTTCATAAGGAAATTGATATAGCTCAAATAATCTGCATATTGCAACCTGCTCACTTAATTTTTACGTTCTTATCTATTCTGTTGTCTTTATTTGATATTCCTGCTGCTATACTGTGAATAAGATCAACTGAAACAACCGAATTTCCCCTTGGGGATTAATCAAGTACTTCTGATTCTGATTTTTTTCACAAAGACAGTTCAACTTGAAAATGGCAAAAGTTTTCACAATAGTCTTTAGTACCTGGTAGACATTTTGTTTTTACAAGAAATTTATGGATAAAATTTATTGTAAAAGTTTTAGTGAAGCTCTTCTATTACACATCACAAAAGACATTTTTAAGCTTTAATTAGGGCTATCAAATAATCCTGCAACTGTATCATACAGACATGGTTGTAGTGGAATTAAGGTACTCCCATCTTGGCTGGTATTTAGCTGGGTCTCAACAGGCATGCGGCTGGAAGGGGATTTTCGAAGTGGCTGCATCTGTGTATGAAAACTTGTTTTTTTGAACATTAGTGATCGTGAACATACCCAACAGCCACCAAAAGCTAATACATAAACCTGATTCTAAGGGGTCATATTTTGCCTTTAATCAGGTTATTTTATGTTTTCTTTCTGACCTAGAACAATAGTGTCAGCTTGAAGCTTTGCAAGGTGAATCTGCTTGATGTCAAACAAGGAATCTGGCAATCCAGCTACTTGGCACCGAAGGATTTAGGCCTTGTTTACACGACAACGAAAACAGCTGAAAAGTACGAGTCTTCATTTGGTTTTTATTGCGTTTGTACCTTCTGTTTACACAAGAACAGTGCCTGAATCCAAAAACTTTTGAAACCAGAATCCAGAGAGAAAAGTTTTGAAAACATTTCATTTTCGTCTCCATGTAAACAGGGAAAACGGCGACACACGGCGCATGTGCAGTACTCTTTCAGATAAAGGTTGCTCGCTCACCCAGGAACAACAACAACAACAGCTATGGCTGACTACCGAGCACTATATGTGCTGCTAACTGTGCTCAGTTTGTTATCACTTCTCCAACAAAATGTGGATTTGCTGCATTATAGTCTGTGGCGAATATAACTGAAAAGTTTGTCTTCACCAGGAAGTGCACAGACGTGTTGTAACACCGCTGTTTCACTACAAACCTACATCACCAACTACTGGCCTGGCATACACGCTACCATATTTTCAGTCATTCTCAAAACGGGGCCCTAGGCACTGTTCTTTAGACAAAGAGATACTGTTGATCTCTCACAAGTGCTCACCAACTGTATCTTTGTAATGCAGACAATCTAAGAAAAGGCTTTTCCCTCAACAGGCTATAAATATGCTAATCTGACACCCATCCCCTGGCAGTGGGTTTACTTATTGATAACTATTTCAAAGGAAAAGTCCTTCTTGTCACTGATGGTCATGTTTGCTCCCAGAGGTCATTAAAAAGCATCAGTTTAAGTTTAAGTGTGTTTATAATCACTTCAAATCTCTTCAGAAGATCTTTAGATTTTCCTCTTTAAGGTAAAGTGAGCCGAAAAAAGGAACAAAGACACCTCAGTCAATGATCATTTAACCTCCAAAGCCTCACTGATGACCTCCTGTATCCTAAATGTCAGAAAAGTCCCATTATTCTTAATAGAAAGAAAACTTCTTTGTAACTCTCCTTTAAAATATGAACAATACAAGTGTCTGTCTCCATCCGTGTGCGCCTCCCACCACGACAGATCAGTGTTTCTGTCTCCCCCTCGGCCTCGCTGTGCTGTCGGCTCAGGGTGTGAGCAGAACAACGTTAATGTGTGGAGACACCTGACAAGCCCGCTGGCCTTTAGGGCTCAGCCTAATCACTCTGGACCCAAACCCATCGGGAATTAAACCTGCAAAACCAAACAGTCACTGTGGGAGCCGGCTGGCATCTGCTGCTGGGGCCGCTCCAAACGGCAGCAGAGGGAGAGGAGGCTGCACTCCAGAGAAAGTCCATCTCTAAAAGAGGACAGAGACTGGACCTAATGCAGGCAGAGAGGATATGAAAACCTTTTACGTTAATGTGAAGGAGGCAATGATGTTATATCTTTGAATTAAGCTGGTTTAAAAACAGACAGGAGCAGCAGATGCTGTGGTATATGTATATATTTCTTGTATTACCTTACTCATTTCTTTTACTTTCACATATAAAATGTCCCTTTAGTAACTGATCTGCTTACAGAAACGTATTTTATGAATTGTGTTTGTTTCTTTTGTGTAGTTTTTGCATCTATAAATTCCATATAACTTCAAAAAAGGTACAGTGCTCGGCATAAATGAGTACACTCCTTCAGATTTGTCAGAAAACCTTTAGTTTCCTTTCAAAATCAACGTTTTCTATGGTATACCATACCACAAAATACTCCCCCAAATATGGGCCAGTGATTGCAAACAAGATTTTTTTAAGTTGCACACAAAAAAATATTTTTCTCAATTTAAGATCAGGATGCAAAAATGAGTACAGCCCAATCAAAGGGGTGGGAGCAAAGCTAAATTTTAGTTATCATATTAACCTTATTTTCATCCTATGGTAAAAAAAAATGTTATGTTAAGCTCAGCTTTGTCAAAACTTTAGAAATTGTTCTTTTGTTCATTTAGATATTGATTAATACATTACTTTTAATAGGGGGTGTTATAGTCATTAAAATAACAAAACATAAAGTCTTATAACCTAGTATTTTCAAGAGAAATTGATTGTTTCTTCACTACAAAACTAGAGCAGGAAAGTGCTAAATCTGTTTGTCTGTTAATAGCAATTTCCATTATATGTAAGCCTCAAGCTAGCAAACTAAGATGTAAAATAAATCCTGTAACATCAATAAAACCCTCTGAATTACTGAGTATACATTTATGAGAGGCAGAAAGCAACGTCTAGTAATTAACATTGGTGGTAAGAAACAACAAAATGCTTTAATTCATCTGAAAAGAACCATGTTTTTAGTTGTTTCCAGGATCAATACTTATTATTTTTGATGATGTTCATTGAGGAGAATGTAGATTCTAGTCTGATTGATGTCTAAAAATGACTTTATAAACTTTCAAACCCATAAAGTTAAGTTCATAAGGCAGCATTGATTAACCTAAGCCACAGGATGAATCTCTATTGTGACTTTAAATCTGTATCTGTGTAATTTTGTGAGTATTTAAAATGAGATCTTTATACTTAGGCTTCCTCTGAGCATCTGTCCAAATGTCGATGCCTCTCAAGAATCATGTGCCCTGTTTACACCAAGTGGTCTGGTTTGATTCAATTCAGTTTTCGGTTTAAGGTTTGGAGCGGTAAACCCTGATCTTGTTTGCGTTTCCACCCAATGTGACACAAACTGGTCGGAAAGCTTCATTTCATGGAAAATGTGCAAAAATATTGCCATCAATTGGTCAAATGGAAGTGATATTGCTTTAATTATGTCATCAATTTGTGGTAAAATATGTGGACTTTACAGTTTTTTTAAAAGCATTTATTGTCAAACCAGCAAGACTCTGGAGATATGATACACACCAGGATACACGGGGAGGGCATAGATCTTTGGTTTTGTTAATCTGGATACCACAATATCTCTGTCATTTAGAATTCTTGAAAGTTTTCTAGTTGAAAGAGAAAATAAGACAAAAAATGGAAAAAAACTGTGCACCATTATTGTATTTGATAATGAAAGTATGATAACAAAACAATTTAAAGGAAGGAATTTTCCTAAAAATTGACATTAATTTAAGTATTAATACAGCTTGGGCTTCAGGCATGACCCATATACATGCGTCTGCCGGCCCGGGTTCGAATCCAGCCTGTGGCCAGTTTGCAGAGTGTCCTCCCCGACTCCCCCTGACCCCCTTTCACAAACCTATCCATTGTCTATCTCTCCTATTAATAAAGGCACAGAATGACCAAAAATAAAGTAAGGGAAGAAAAAAAGAATTAATACAGCTCAAAGTGTGATCATCTTTAAGTTAACTGAATTAAAGGCATTGTGGGGAGCGTCCTTGTCCGTAGTTTTGACCATAAAAGGTTTTGATTTTTAACTGTAACGGCAGATTAAGCAGCATTAATGTCTGATAATCCAGCCTGAATGAAAAACATATTCACACAGACTTGTCTTAATAAAATGATATCTCTGTGTTGGCAGTAGAGCCTCATAAATGTGAGTTTTCAGAGGCCCGGCAGCCGGGGGTCAGAGGTCAGAGTGAGGATTTCTGTCATAACATTAAAGCTCATTTTTCAGCAGAGTACAGTAAAGTGTTAAGTTGAGAATTAAAGGGGATTTTCAGCTGTTTAAAGTACAGTAGCTGGTTAACTCTGGTATCTGTTCAGCCACGCTGGGCCTCCCTCTCTCTCTCCCTCTCTCTCGCCCTCTCTCCAGATGCCCTCATTAATTTTAGATTGGCTCTAAATGAGTCCCCTTCATCGGGGCCGAGGTTTTCTAAATTAGATTCATTTATATTTAAATTGTGAAACAGGCGTGGTTAATGAGAGAATCATTATTTTTGGGGTTATTTCAGATGGGCTGATAGTCGGACAGCTCGCTGCGGTGTGACGTGGAGCCACCAGAGGAGGCACACACGATGTGGAGAGAGCTCTGGAGTCAGGCTTCGACTGGAAATACAAGCTCTTACAGCAGGGATGGATCTTTTCTACATGGAGAGGGCCACAGTGGTTATATTCTCACTGCTAGAGGGCCCTAGCAAACTGTCAACTGGAAAATCAAAGATACCTGTGGTTTAATAAAAGTGGTGACACGTAATCAAACTGTTAAAATCCTGAAAATAACTGATTTTTTATTTTATTTTAAATACAATTTTAAGAATGTAAAAATACATAACACAATGGGAGATGCTGAGCGTGTACACAAGCACATCAGGGAGGAGACAAAGGGGAAAATTTAATTAAATTCAATTAATATGCATATTTACATTAACATACACATCTAAAGAAGACCTACTAAGGTTTGGTCCAAGGGCTTTAGTGCAGCCATAATGATCACCAAAATTAAAAAAGAAAAATGATAAACATGTATAAAAATGTGAGTAAGAGCATTTACAAATACATAATCAAACACAGCAGCTAGGTTCATACACTGCTGAGACAAGAGAAGGACTTGTAACGGACTGAAACCACCATGAACCCCGAGCAGGAGGACAGACCAGATCCAGGACCAGATCCAGGACCAGATCCAGGACCACCCTCATTCACAGTGATTGAGGATGTGTGCCCAGTTGTCTGACAGGAGCTGTACATATGTAAATATAAAACACTCTGTACACTCTGTATTAAAAACACTTTGAAGCTAATTTTTGTAATGTTGTAATATCTTGAATGTACAGAGAAAGAGTATATTTTTATTCTTATTTTTATTCTTATTTTTATTTAATTCTTTTCTCACTGCATGCCTACATCTGTAGTGTGTGTTTAACTGTGTGTCACACTTGCTTTGGCGATGTAAAGGTATATTTGTCATGCCAATAAAGCTTTATTGAATTAGACTGAATTGAATCATTTGACCTCAGAGCAAGAGATCCCTGTCTTGGTCAGGGCCTTCCTGTGTGGCATTTGCATGTTCTCCCCGTGCATGTGTGGGTTCTCTCTGGGCACTCCTGTTTCCCCCCACAGACAAAGACATGCTCATTGGGTTGATTGGTGACTCTAAATTTCCCTTTGGTAAGAGTGTGAGCGTGAATGGTTGTCTGTCTCTCTATGTGGCCCTGTGATTGGCTGGTGGCCAGTTCAGGGTGCATCCCGCCTCTCGGCCAACATCAGCTGGGGTAGGCTCTAGCTCCAACAACCCCAAAAGGGTTAAGCGGTGTTGATAATGGATTGATATGAATGTTTTTGGACTAATGTTTAGGTTCGTTTGTCCCTGATTGTCTCACTCACGCCTCTTAAATCTAACGTGTCAGTTTCAGCACATCCGTGTAGTTCCCCTCTCCTCATGCTCACGCTTCAGGACACACATGTTAACTTAACAGGTGCCTCTTTTAACACGGGACATCCCAACAATAGCAGCGGGACGCCCCTCGACCTAAACTGCCAAAACTGGAGTGTCAAAAACGTCACATCTGAGAAGAAAAGAGGACGTGAGGTGAAACAACAGCTACCCCCCTCCTCCTTAAAACCATCAACCTAAGCATCGCTCCCATAAAAACCCAAATCCCACAGGGAGCTTTACGGCCGCACGTCTCCTTACAAGGCGTCTTACAGCTCCCTGCATCCTATAGCAACCCCCGGCTTCTCCCCGCCAGGAATTTGACTGTTAGGAATCTAAGTGCCAGGCGTTTAAAACCTGAGGAATGCTATTGTTCTGGTCACAGCTGCACCAGCTACTGCTGGACCGGCTACTGCTGCCACTGAGTGTGTGGGAGGGGAACGGGGGGGTGCTGGAGGAAGGAGGGTGGGAGGAGCTGAAGGTGTGAAAAAGGCAACTTTACGTGTTTCCAGCGCTCTGTGGTTTCATGACAAAGCAGCACATAGTTGACAGCAAGTTGGCACATTCCTCAGGCTGCAGCCTCCCCACATCCTCTCTCTCCCTCTCTCTCCTCATCACCAGTGTTCATGTTGACAGCACTTTTTAATTTAGTTTTAGTTATAGTCTTTTGCCTAAAATATCTTTTAGTTTCAGTTATAATTTAGTCATCTAAATTGTTTTCATTTTAGTCTAGTTTTAGTCGATGAAATCTGCTGTGAATTTAGTCGACTAAAGTATGAAGTGTAAAGGGTAAGGCATTTTTTATGTCCTTGAATTTCTGAAGTCATGTTTTACACTTGGATAAAATCAAACATCTAATAACCCTTTACTGAATGCTAGTAAAGTCTGAATGTATAAATGAACAGAAACAAATTGAACTTTTGTGTGAAATGCAGTTACCTTTATTTAGGCTACCTGGCAGAGCATCTCAGTTACAATACCAGAACTGACAACAAACAGTGAACCTGCTCTACATGAATATATCAATTCATAAAGAGAGGAGCTCCGATTGGATCGCTCCACAACTTATCCCACCACCACCAAGCTAAGGCAGCTGTGATTGGATGTCCCTCTTAACTCAAGTTTTTGTCCATGTGCACTTGTTATTAGTTACTGTCTAGTTTTCATAAGGGGAAAAAAGGTTGTTGGCAAAAACTATGAAGAAAATAATTAGTCAACAAAATTAACACTGTTCATCATCCTCTTTCTTCCGTTAGTCTTATATCGCTGCATTTCCATCAAGCAGTCCAGCTCAGTTCGGTTCGCTTCGGTGCACAATTACAGGTGTTTCCACTGATGGATGTGGAGAAAAGGTCTCCAAATAATCGATCGACTCAGCGTGATCTGTCCACTGCTGGTGGTCTGGTTTGGTTTAGTACAGCTCGGTAAAGTTTAGAGCTGGGGTCACCAACCTTTTTTCAGCCTGGGAACTACCAGAAATATGTGGAGTCTTATAAATGGCTACTTTTCTTTGGTTATGCCACCTTTAAGAGCCAAATAAAATATAATCTGTTGCTCAGGCCTTTAGTTTGATCTAACAATTAAATCAAATGCTTATCGTACTGATAGATAGATAGATAGATAGATAGATAGATAGATAGATAGATAGATAGATAGATAGATAGATAATTTTGGTGTTACAGCAGCTGGTTTTAGAGAAAGAAAGTAAAGCTAGATGTACACACTTAAAAGTTATTAAGGATATAAACAAAATACAACATTCTTATATACAATAAAAAAAGGCAACTGAAGTTCACTCTAGACAAATAAAAACAGTAAACCTGATGAAAAAAAACTCACTGGTCTCAACGTAGCCTCAAAATAAACATAAAGCAACACTTAAAAAACATTAATTTTGAAGTATGGATTTATATCTGCTTTTAATTTGATCAGTAAGAAGTACCTTGAAAAAGGAAACAACGTTTTCCAAGATTTATGTCCTGTTTTTTAGACCAAATTAAACTGCGTACAGTCAAGGCCTTGAAAAAACAGAAGGGTGTTGAGATTTGCTATGATTTGGTTCTCTACAGATCAGATTAAATTATGCCCTTCAACATTATGTACATTTTATGGCCAAACAGTCAAACTTGAATACTGCTTCTTCATGAGAAACTCAAGATTAGCTGGCCTAGACAAGATTTACATGTGTTTGCAAATCTGACACATTAGTCCTTTCAGGTTGTTTGTTTTGAACCTTTATTATTTCTGTTTTCTTTCCTTCTGTATTTCAATATTCTACTATAGTTATTTTATTTTATTTTATTTATTTCCTTCATAAGGAAGTTGAAGTATAGCTTAAAGATTCTGCATGATTTTTAGATTCTGTCTTAATTTTACTTAATGTTTATACTCTTATCTATCTTAATGTCTTTTGATATCCCTTCTGCTATGTTGTGTATAAGAGCAACTGAAACAGAATTTCCCCTTGGGGATTAATAAAGTATTTCTGATTCTGATTGGCGTGATTTAGACAGAATATTAGACCCTAATGTCCTTTTTCTCCACCATAAATGAGTTTGTGACCGCGGACATGTGTGTAAATGTAAGCAGAACGTTCTCTGTTGTCTGCAGGTCCCTGGTTCTGCTCCGTGTGTTCAGTTTATGGTCCATGCAGCAGGAGGGGAGCAGGAGCAACAGTAGTGAGGTTGCAGGGTTCCCCCCTCGCTCGCCCTCGCTCTCTCTCTCTCTCTCTCTTTCTAGTAATTACCATCCAGCTGCTCGGAGGAACAATGCTTGGCTCTCTTCCAGACGGCTGACTTCATACACTCTGTGCCACGCTCAATTTGGAGCGCAGCGGAAGCTGGGCATGACTGGCACCCTCCAGGGCATTGCTGTGTCTCTCTATGGGACTCACTGTGTGCATGTGTGTGTGTGTGTGTGTGTGTGTGCACGCGTGTGTGCGTTGAGTGTGATCCATGAACCTACCAGTTCCAGTTAGAGCCATCCGGTTCGTGCTTGTCCTGGTCTCTGGATCGTGTCCTCATCATCCTGACACATCACTGAAAAAAAACAGGAAAAGAATTTACTGTTGATCGTTCTAAAGCGAAGATCAGTGAATATTAATTAAGCCAGTAGCCACATATTTTTATATTTTATTTTATTTATTTATTTTTATTTAGATTATTATTATTATCATTATTATTATTATTTAATTTATTTATTTTAATATGCAAGTTGTTTTCCTTTTTAATTTTAGATGTCCTGTGTTTTTTTTCACCTGTGTACTACTATTCAGTGCTACTGGAATCTTAATTTCTCTGGATAAATAAAGTTCTCTCTGATCTTATCTAAATAGACTAGTTTGAAGTAATGATGGCATCACAGCATTTACACAGGGTTTAGACCAGGCCCACAAAATCCAGCTGGACTCCACCCGAGCCCTCAGCTCCTCATAAAGGGGGCCATTCACACAGAGACGAATTCAGGCAAATTCTCTCAAGATTTTATTGTACAGTTGTTTCATCACCACAGATTTGGCCCTTAAGGTGCGATAGCAGATCCAGAGTGCACATTTCTTGAAACAATGCTGTCTTTACAGGGAACCTTCGTCTTCGTGTGAACAGGGCCTGAGAGGCCATTTTCACAAAAACAAAAACAATTGAAAACCGAGAGTTTTTGTTGCGTTTGTGCCCTCTGTTTACACAAGAAACGGTCCCCGGAGTGCCTAAATCTGCAAACTTTTGAAACCGGCATCCAGAGTATAAAGTTTTTTATAGATTTCATATCTGTTTCCATTTGAACAGGAATTTCATGTTTTTTTCTGACCAAGAACAATAGTGTCAGCTTCAAGCTTTGCAAACTGAATCTGCTTGATGTCAAACATGGAATTTGGAAATCCAGCTGCTTGGCAAGATAAGATTTACACCCAGTTTAGACGACAACGAAAACAGTGAGTTTTTGTTGCATTTGTACCGTTTACATGGTAATGGTGCCCGGATAGCCTGAATCTGTAAACTTTTGAAACCGGGGTCCAGAGTGAAAAGTTCTGAAAACGTTGTCGTCTCCATCTAAACATGAATCACCATTGTCAGGGAAGACCTTGGTGGAGGTTTGTGCTCTCCAAGTGCTTTCTAGTTTTATCTAGAAAGTAGCCTGGTGCAGTGATGTGGAAAATCAAGGATATCACCCACTGCGCTGCAAACATCTGAGACAAACTTTATTTTACAGTGTAATGTGTTGGGTGTAGTGTGTTAACTTGTGCGTCTCCCTCTTCCTCTCTACAGTATGTACGTGCAGATCAGGGTTGAAGCAACAAAGAACAGCCACAGAGATGAAATTACTCCAAACGCAGTCTATTCATGTTCGTGCTGAATTTAAAGGATAAAAAATATGTTTCCAAATGTGTATTTCGTAGGACTTTGAGCCAGGCTCCAGGTTTATAGAAACACTCGGCCTTGAGAAAAGCTGCTGTGACAAGAAGTCAGAGTTCACAGAGAATCCTTGCACACCCACAAATGTTCCCTCTGCTTCCTGATACTAACTTCTGTTGCCAGGCAACAAGTTCAGCTCAGGCTAGTAATCGCTGGCTGACTCCCCCCTTTATGAACCGCAGTAAAGTTTAGCAGCAGAAAGTTAAAGTTGTTCTGGAGCTTTGGTCAAACTAATGCAGCCGCGGATCAGCCGGTGGACATTTGAATGTGAACTCCCTCGTTCTGCGGGTCAAAGGATGCTTCTGTTGTCCCTGAACGCATTAATACATACATGTTTGTGTGTGATTATATGTGTGTGGACCCCCCTTCCTCCCGCCCCACTCCAAACTTGGCTGAATAGGGAGCAGCACGGCCCGGCTCTTCCTCCTGCAGCACAATGGGGACCTGTTTGGGTCCAGTATGCCCAGTTACCCCAATCCAACTGCCCAAAATAAGCAGCACAAACACACACATGCACACACACCATCAGCCGCGGTCTGTCTCCCACTGCTTTGGACAGAGGGGCATTTAAAGAGCGGGGACAAACAGCAACAGTTGCTAATTGTTGTGTAACAGTTCAACAGAAGATAGAAACCATAAAACAGAGAAGCCTACAGTCATTTCAGAGAATCACTCCATCCAGCTGAGATCAGATACAACCAGATACAAGACCATGATTTAAAGGAAGATCAGTGCACGAGTACGTTCAGTACGTTTACAGGCACAATAAAGTCCTGTAGTTATTATGGACGGGAATCGAAAAGCGATCCATTTAACAACTCCTTCAAGGAATCAATATCTCTGGTCTTTTTGCTTATCAACTCTTTCCACTTTGTTCTGCATGCTCTCCAAAATAAGGAAGTCACTCTCATCCGTCATCAACAGATATTTTGCGGAGAAGCTTATTGTATGGGTATACTGAGTTATGAGATGGATTTTTATTAAAACAGAATTGTACAGTTAAGTATGTAAGTTTATGTATATACTGTATAATATACGTATATGTACTTATAAATAAGAATGGGATTGTGCTTTTTAAGTTTGAGATGAATAAAGAAAGAAATGAAAAAATTCTTTGCAGAAAGGGGGCAAAGATGGACAGAATTCTGTCTCAATTTCCAGTAAAAAGATGAATACTGCACAACTTTCAGGGAGTGGAAACTCCAGCAACTTGCAGAAGCATTTATATATGCAACACTGCATTAAATATCAGGAGTGTTGTGTGTTTGACATTGTTGCCACTGAAAACCTGAGAAGGAAAATCAGCAGGAATCGATAAGAAAAAGAATTGGATCAGTAAGCAGAATCGTTGATTGGAATCTACAACATCTTATCAATTCCCATCCCTAGTAGTACTAAAGGGTTAATTCATACAAGATATTGACAAATATAATGACAAATAATCAACTGAAAGGAGCAAATTCATTCATTTTAAACTTTATATCATCGTCCCTAGGTCTACACTCAAATACAAATCAGGGATGCACAATGTTGGATTTTTTTTTAAATCCGATATGCCAGTATTTCCATCTACCATATCAGTATCAGTGCTGATAATTTTCTTTTCATGGCTACAGTCCATTTGGGAAAAACTGATGTGAAGAAAGTAAAACAACATTTAATTCTTTGAGTAATTATATCCCTTATTTATAAAAGTAGACAATGAGTGATCATAAGGCAAATCATCATGGGTTAATTGTACATTTTGACAATACTACAGCAGATATATGGGAAATATATATATGCCCAATTTTAAGGTCAAAATATCAACTGCAAAAATGTTCATATCAGAATCAGAATCAGAATCGTTTTTTATTGCCAAGTATGCGACACATACAAGGAATTTGACTTCGGCAGTTGTTTTCTCTCTAGCACAGGAGGTAAATGAACAAGACAAAATAAAAATAAGGTAAATGTAAAATAAAAAAAATAGAGGATAAGAATAAATAAATAAAATGAAGAAATATAAATGTAAAAAACTCTTAACAAATACAGTGTGTGTAAAAAAAGTGTGCTGATATCATTAATAAACTTTTTAGACATAAACTTGCTGATATTTGGTCCAACAATATTGTGCATTCAAAATAGAAACGTTGCATCTAATGAGCTGAAAGGCAGAAATAATGACAATTAAAGCTTCATAATGAAAGAAACATCATATAAACTGACGTTAATATCATTTAAACAACCATATTTTCACAAATGCTTGAAGAATTTGTTCATAAAGTGATTTAAATTAGGATGCAATGTGATCATGATGACAACTCCGAGAGCACAAACCTCCACCGAGGCATTTCCAACTATATTTAAGTTCTGGGATGGAAAACATTTTCACTGTATTTGAACACATCATGAGGGACCATTTACAGATAAAATAGTCATTCAGCTGACTTCAGGAAGGACTTAAAAATGGATCGAAAATTCAACCAGCGGAACTTAAAGCAAAGTTTGGGTCTGTTTTTCGTGGCTGTTTAATCAAATGTCTGATATTCCTGTCTCTGTGTCGCACCCTGTTGTGCCGTCTGAGTGTGTTGATTGATGAAATTGTGCTTAAGCGGGATAGGGGCAGGGACGTATGAGTGCAGGGCAGAGGGGGAGGGGAGGAGGGGCTGGGATCATGTGCCAGCCTGGCATGGCAACTGGCCCTTGTGTGAGTGCCCTCTAACAAGTGGAGGGTCCAATGAGCAAAAACAAAATGCGACGAATGCCGAGGATAATTCTGACAAAACAATGTGTTTATAAAACTTCTCAAGTACATCAAATGTGAATTTCTGGTCCATAAAGAGACAAAAACAGAAAGTTTTGTGGATTTAGAAATCAACTAGAAAAGCACTCAGAGAAAAGCAGCTCAGCTCAGCAGTGGCTTTTCCACAACCCCTGGAAAAGACACAATTCTGGATCACCAGATCCACCATAGAACCAGGATCTGGACCAAACTCAGCACATACATGGAGGTTGTTGTCCTGTATGAACACAAATTTTGGGAACATAATTTAATATTTTGATTTTATATGAATTATTGAATGTCGTCAATGGGATTTCCCATTATAAAGTTAAATGTTTTTTGTGAAGTCAATCTGGATCAGATCCAGATGAAATTTACCTTGATGATAGAGACATGGACCCCATATTATCCTGTGAAATTGGAAGCGAATCCGTTGAAAAAATGGCAGAAATATGATTTTTTAAAATCCCGCCCAATGTTAATTAATGGGATTTTGGGAAATTATGGGATTTTATTTGCATCCAGACAAATATATGTATCACCACCAAAATTTAATGGCCTCTTCCTTGGACCAAACCACACCTCTGGTAATGTTATGTAAATCCATTCAGCAGTTTTGCGTACAAACAAACAAACAGACAAACAAACATAAGCCGGCAAAAACATAACCTCCTTCGCAGAGGTAAATATCGTTTCCATCTGTTTCCAAACACATGATAAAACAGGTATTAATGTCAGCCTCGGTCCACTCTCTGCATTTTCATGTGAGCTCCGCCTTAAACACAAAAACAGTAATGTCATCCCTGTTTGCAAAGCGTGCAGCCGAGGCCGCGGCGGTGCGGCCAAGGGCCGGGCCAAGCAAACAGAGGTGTGTTTCTGCTTTGACTGCTCGCTCACGCCTGTTACACAACAACTACACATATAGAGACAGTGCAGGCACTACAACATCACTGCTTACTGAGACAAAGGGACACAACTGCAGTCTAAAAATACTTCTGCTCCTCCAAACCAGTTTTAGAAAGAGTTTAGTCCTTCAGAGGCATTCTGGGAAATGTAGTGAGGCGCTTGATTCACATTCAATCAAACTGTTTGTTTTTCTTTTTTGATTTTCAAAATATTACACATCAAAATTGAATTAGCCTGCCAAATTCAATTTAAAGAGCATTTTAGTTGTGGGCCGCTCGGTGGTGTAGCAGGTACAGCACGCACCTCACAGCAAGAAGGTCGCTGGTTCGATCCCCATTTTTCAGGGTCTTTCTGTGTGGAGTTTGCTTGTTCCTTCCTCCCACAGACCAAACACATGCTCATTAGGTTGATTCGTGACTCCAAATTGCTCTCAGGTATGACTGTGAGCGTGAATGTTTGTCTGTCTCTCTATGTGGCCCTGAGATTGGCTGGGGATCGCTTTAGGTGTCCCCCACCTCTTGCCATAGATGGTGGATAAATGGATGGATATTTAATTGTTTTAAACGATAGATCATCAAATATTGATAACCAGTTAATTAAAACATACCAGTGAGAGGTAAAAAGTTAAATGGAAAATTGTTGAGTATTAAAATTGGACCTCATAAATTAAAGAATATACATATTAAAAGGTAATGAAAATAAAATGTGAATATGTAGTTAAATGAAAAAGAATAACTATGAGAATTTAAGAAAATAAACAAATAAATGAAACAAATGAGACAAAAATGAAAGTAAGTAAAATATATTTAAATAAAGTGTGTGTGGGAGAGTTAAATAGTTAAAATCGTCCATTTTCTATAGAAATTATTACAACAGCCTCTAACAGCGAAGCCATTTTTTTCTAGTTTAGGAAAGGACATTACATCTTTTAGCCACATGAAGTAAAATCTAGCCCAGACGTTGAGCCAGAAGGCAAGTAAATCCTGATATTTATAATTGTTTATTAAGTTAATTTTGGGTTGTCCAAATATATCAATAAAGGGATCCATCTTCATCTGGACTCCCAAAATCTTCCCCAGAATCATAAAGAAGTTCGTCCAGAATTTGTAAAGTCTTGGACAAAATAAAACACGTGGCTGGGGTTACAAGCTTTTTTAATATTTTAATGGCATTAGTGTGTACAAAAAATTTGCACCGGCTGAAATTTCACATCAGATGATCCCCAAAGGCCTTTCTGAGTTGATATAAATGTGTTGTGCCTGTAGATTTTGGCTTCATCCTTGTTTGAAGGACTCTTGCTGCCTTGTTCCTTGGGAGGTTTTTACACTGCCCCGTCAAAAAAGTTAGTAAAAGCATGTTGTTGACTGACAAGGGAGGATCTTTGTGGTCTTTTTAGGCCTCCTGCAGGCTGTCACAGTTTACTACAAAGCTAACTGGATCCAAACACAAAATCTGACCATACCAGTATCTGCCAGTCTCACTCTTTAATGATTAAATCAATGTAGCAGCATCAGCAAAAGAAGTTAAACTCATCAGTACATCCCTACTATGTAGTTTGTTCTGCTTGACTGTTTATTAAACATATCAATGCAAATATTGTGCTTCCATGTTTTTGTATCTGCTAACATGAGTGTGTGTGTAGGTGTGTTTGTTGGCTGTGTATGCTAACAGCAGCGGGCCCCCAAGCAGGGCCCCCCATGCAGAGAGTCCAGGGGGATTGTGGGTAGTTGGGAGAGGGTTTTGGATTCTGGCTTTGTTTGTCTCTGTGTGCTGACATCACTGTGCTGATGGCACCAAATCCCTGTTCTACTGCACACAGCACTTTCTATACAAAACACCAACACACACACACACACAAACACACACACACCATGCACCGTAGAGGTAATGCCAACTTGGGCAGAAAAAAAGCTCTTTTTAACACACGTGCAGACATGTATGCATATATGGACTCCAACGTTCACAGCTGACAGGAGCCGCAGAGACGTTTTTATATTTGTGGTGAAATTTTGTCTCAAATATCAAGGATGGGAAACTTTGTCTACAGAGGGCCACAATATTTTATTTTCTCTGCTAAAAAGTTAAATAATACAAGATAAAGACAAATATAATGGCTTATAATCAACTGAAAGGAGCAAATTTATTAATAGCATTCTTTAGAGTTTATTATACCACCTCTAGGTCAATACTCAAATTCAGGTGAAAATTAGGGATGCACAATTTTTGTTTTTTTGTTGATACCCAATATTTACGAACACATCATCGCCGATATCAGTCCTGATATTTTGTGTCCGGAGCTCAAAGCCTCTTCTTTAATAAATCTGACCCGTTTCTTTCATGGCTTCAGCTTTGTGTTAGAAACAGATGTGAGGCAAGAAAAACAACATTGTTATTCTTTAAAAAATGAAATTTTTGATTTATAAAAGTAGACAGTGAGGGATGATTTGGCAAACCATCATGATATAATTTTACATTTTGCCAACATTACTGCCAGTATATGGTATATTTATGGCCAATTTTAAGGTCAAAATATCGACATATATTTTTATATATATTATATAAATATCAAATATCAGACAAATATCTGCTTATATTGGAGTAGAAATGTTGCATCTAATGAGCTGAAAGGCAGAAATAAAGACAATTTAAGCTTCACAATGAAAAAAACATAATTTTCACTGACTTTGTTACAGCCATATTTTCCAAATGCATGAAGAATTGTTCATAAAGTGTTTTAATTTAGGATGTGATGTGACCATGAAGACAACATAGTGCTTCCGATGGGTAGACAATACAGAACAATCAAAACAAGGACCAACAGACTTAAGACCAGTTTTTATCAAAGTGACCTCAGTCAGTACCAATAAAATCATCATCTGAGGTGCAGTTTATGATTTTAAAGAATCAGTGCACTAATGAGAGAATGGGTGCTTGTGTGTGGGCATGGTTCCTTCTTGTTTGTTTTATTTATTTGAGCTTTTTGTTTTACATGCTCTTTACATGAATTATTCTCTGTTTGGATGGCACTTTAATTTCATTGAACTTGTCAAAATGACAACGAAGATGTTCTGACTCTGGTAGAAGTGCTCCAGGTCCACCAAGGCCTTGTCAAATTGTTGAGGGAGTTATTTTCAAAAATTTGGAAAACTGCCTCTGTAAACAAATCCTTTAAAAAAATTCCTGAATCCACATCTGGATTTGGGTCACTACCAAACTGTACTCATTTGTTTCTTCTGCCATGGCCAACATTCCCTGAATATTTTATCCAAATCTATTCAATAATTTTTGAGTTATTCTGTTCACAAACAAAAACACAAAGACACTTCAAACTAATGGCAGAAAAACATAACCTCCTCGGTTGAGGGAAGGAGGTCATGTTTTTCTGCCAAAAACTATTGAATAGATTTGGATAAAATTTTCAAACCTGCAATGAAAACATGGAAGTAACAAATATTTCTATAATAATATTCTGTTTAAATTATCTTGATGTCAAAATGTCTGTGAATGGATTTGAAAAGATATCAACTTAAAGTCAAGGACATCTCCAATCTCCACTAAAGGTCCCCTCTCTTACTTAAAAAGGCCAAAAAATCAATTTAATAAAAAAAAAAGATCAAATATAAACATGAAGAAAACATCATTAAATTTATCACAGAAATATAAAAAGTTGAAAAATTACCCTGAAAATCTTTGATTTGTGCTCTACTTTTATTTCTTTGCAAGGATTAGAGGCAAGACTTTGAGCTTTATTATCGAGGAGCTTATTTTTTGACAGCATTTGTTAGTTTCTCTGTTTCTTTCTGAACAGCATCACTTAAAAACTAATAAACAGGTTTGGATTAAATTTTCGGTGAATCTCAGCCATAGCACCAAGGAGACATGATTACATTTCGTCGGTGAACCGATTCGGGATTAAGATCCAGGAATGTTTTTAGAGATTTGTTTGCATTGCGAAAGAGGGGCGTTTCAACATTTTTGACAATAACTTGCTCAACAAGGTTCTAGTTTATAAGATATTAGCAGAGTATTAAAAAAACAGTGTAGTTATTTTTATATCCACTCCCTCCCAAAGAACTTAAACATACCGGAAAGCAAAGATTTTTATGGAAATATTTTGCATTTTTACAGTGAATAACCCCACAGGCTTTTAGTGGAGAAAACAGTGTGATGCTAACCTCCATGTTGGCCCACAAAAACACGCCATCCCTGCACGACTCTACTGATACTCAGATTTCTGTCTTTTTACTGGATGGACCTCAAACTAACCTCACGTTAGTTATGCTGCACTGTAATATCAGCCACTGCATCTTTAAGAATATACCTGCTTATGAATAAATCTTTGTGTTTTAGTGATTATTTTATACATTATTTTTATTTCTCATATTGCCTTTACAATCCTCTTGACATTTTTGTTTTTCATTACTATTATTATGCTCATAATTACTACATGTTAATTATTTTGCATCAATTTACCAGGCAATAAACACCATTTCTGGCTCTGAGAGTATTTATGGTTCTTAGTACTCATATCTGTCTATTGAATTGGCCAATAAAAGTACACTACATCACTCACACAGCGCTTCCCAATATCAACGGAACTTCACAAGACACATAAAAATGTACTTTAGAGCAGTTATATAATGGAGATGCTTACTGTATGTGTACACTGAGTTGTGTATGAATACATAAATGTACATTTAAATATGTATGCTCATATATATAGGGAGATATTTATGATTGATGGTGCTAAAGTTGGAGCAACTATTAATCTGAAAAGCTGCATTACTTTACAGGCAGGTATGAATTATATATTTAGCTAGAATATATCAAATAAGTGAGTAACATTAGGTACACTGTGACGAGAATCAGAGATTAATATGTTAATAATGTGTTTTCAGCAGGTGCTACATTATGCTGAATTATTTTTCTCCTTTTTCGATTTGATGAATTTATTATTTTTTTTGAAGTGTTTATCTCTTTATTATTCGTGTCTTTTTTGTTTGTTTTTCTGGGAGCTCTTTGGGTGCTTGCAGAATTTTCTATGAATATTGACTCTAGATTATAAAATGGTGCTGTTACCCATGTATATACACTGTCTGGCCAAAAAAAAAAAAGTCACCACCTGGATTTAGCTAAGCAAATAGGTACGAGCCTCCTATTGGATAATAACTGCATGGGCGATTATCTTTCAGCTGGCAACAAGTTATTTAACTCCAGCTGATGCATTGAGTAGCTTCTCATTTCTTAAACAACCATGTTAAAGACACATCCTGTGGTCGTGGTCAAGATGTTAGTCTGTTTAAGAAGGATCAAATCATTGTCATGCATCAAGAAGAGAAAACATCTAAGGAGATTGCAGAAAATACTAAACTTGGGTTAAGAACTGTCCAACGCATTATTAAAAACTGGAAGGATAGTGGGGAACCATCGTCTTCGAGGAAGAAAAGTGGTCGGAAGAAAATCCTGAATGATCGGCGATCACTTATACGTTTGGCAAAATCAAATAGAAGAAAAACACAGCAGAACTCAGGGGTATGTTTAATAGTGAAAGTAAGAGCATTTCCACACGCACAATGTGAAGGGAACTCAGGGATTGGGACTGAACAGCTGTGTAGCCTTAAGAAAACCACTAATCAGTAAGGCTAACCAGAAAAAAGGCTTCAGTTTGCTAGGGAGCATAAAGATTGGACTCTGGAGGACTGGAAGAAGGTCATGTGGTCTGATGAGTCCAGATTGACCCTGTTCCAGAGTGATGGGAGCATCAGGGTAAGAAGAGAGGCAGGTGAAGTGATGCACCCATCATGCCTAGTGCCTACTGTCCAAGCCTGTGGGGGCAGTGCTATGATCTGGGGCTGCTGCAGTTGGTCAGGTCTAGGTTCAGCAACATTATGGCCCAAAGAATGAGGTCAGCTGACTACCTGAATATACTGAATGACCAGGTTATTCCATCAATGGATTTTTTTCTTCCCTCAATGCCAGGATTCATCGGGCTCAAACTGTGAAAGAGTGGTCCAGGGAGCATGAGACATCATTTTCACACATGGATTGGCCCCCACAGAGTCCAGACCTTAACCCACTGAGAATCTTTGGGATGTGCTGGAGAAGGCTTTGTGCAGTGGTCAGACTCTCCCATCATCAATACAAGATCTTGATGAAAAATAAATGCAACACTGGAGGGAAATAAATCTTGTGACATTGCAGAAGCTTACTGAAACAATGCCACAGCGAATGTGTGTTGTAATCAAAGCTAAAGGCAGTCCAACGAAATATTAGAGCGTGTGACCTTCTTTTGGTGGCAACCAGGCAGTGTATTTTGAATTGTTTCTATGAATAATGAAAGCTGGTAAAGAAATTCAATATAATGATCTGGTTTGTAAGGAAGGGGCAGGACTCGGTGAGCTTTCTGCTTCATTCTGTGTGTCTCAAACTGGTTTGTCGTGTTGCCAAACTTGTGTATGTTTTTTAAGTTTGAGATGAATAAAGAAAGAAAGATTTTAAGGATAAATATAGTTCTAGTCCTACATCTGTATTGGGTGTAGATGCGGCTTATCAAAGCCGTCCTCCACCCTCAGTGTTTCCTCATGTCTGCCGTTGGATGGATTGCTGTTCCCAAACACATGAGCTGTATTTGCTCATGAGCTCAGCTATCTGACTCGGTCTTTACAGAGGCTGGTTAAACATTCACCGCAGTCCTTCCCCTCCCTCCTGAGCCGTCTTTGGTATGTATGGAGCTCAGAAGAGGGCGGGACGGGCCGGTTATTCAAATGACCACACTTCCTCAGGCCCAGGGGAAGTGGGAAGTTATTTCACCCCCGCACTGATTTGTTGATTAGTCAAATTCATTTGATGCAGGCAGGGCACACATGTGAAGGGCCTCATCATCCATTGGGGCCTCACTTTGCCTGTTTTTACTCGTCAATCTCTGGTCAATATGATGAATATTATATTAACGGTGTCTTTATGTAAGGCTTTGATTGATTGATTTACACATATTTCCAGATATTACGGAATGCAGTTCTTCAATAAGGCCTGTCTGTGTGGAGTCTGCATGTTCTCCCCGTGCATGGGACCAAAAACAAGCTCGTAGGTTGATTGGTGACTCCAAATTGCCCTTAGGTATAAGTGTGAATGATTGTCTGGCTCTCTATGTTGCCCTGTGATTGGCTGTCGACCGGTTCAGCGTGTAACCGCCTCAGCTGGGATAGGCTTCAGCCCCCCCGTGAGCCTGGAGAAAGGGATAAGCAGTATAGATGACAAATGGATGGATATTTAATTGGTTTTAAAAACATGACAACCAGTTGAGCAAAACATACCAGTGAAGAGTAAAAGTTAAAAGGATAAAATATTGAGTGTTAAAATTGGACCTGATAAGTTAAAGACAGAGACATAGTGGAAAGTAATAAAAATAAAATGTGAATATTTAGTTAAAAATGAATGACTATGAGAATTAAAGAAAATAAACAAATACATGAAATGGATAAAAAAAAATAAAAATAAGTAAAATAAATGTAAATAAAATGTGTGTAGGGGGAGTTAAATGGTTAATAGAAAGACTCTATTTTCTACAGAATTTATTAGAACAGCCTCTTAAGATCTTTTATTCTAGTTTAAGAAAGGACGTTACCTCTTTTAGCCACAGAGATGTTAATATAGAAGATTTCAAAAGAAGTTAAATAAAGCCAGAAGGGAAGTGAATCCTAATATTTCTAATCCAAATATAATAATCCTAATAAACATGCTCAGTATGCTCAGTAGGTTAATTGGTGACTCCAATTTGCCCTCAGATATGAGTATGAGAGTGAATGATTGTCTCTCTATGTGGCCCTGTGATTGGCTGGTGACTGGTTGAGGGTGTACTCAGCCTCTCGACCAATGTCAGCTGGGATAGGCTTCAGCTCCCTGTGTCCCCCAAAGGGATACGCGGTATAGATAATGGATGTTCTCATATTAACATGAAACACACTTATATCATGTGAAGAAACTACATCACTCTTGTGTTTGCTCTGAATTGACCTCATTTATTAACCTGCTGTAGAAATTTGCACAGATTTTGATGTAGAAATCATCATACATCACCTCACAAGTATGATTCATGAAATCCAGCATACGAACGATCATGTGTTTATAATTCTGCAACAGCAGAGAGTTGATATCCCGGCTGGGAAAAAAGTTTGGGAACTGGACTTTCTCTTCTTAAATGGCCTGGAGCGTGCTAACATATACAGACAGATAAACACTCTGCCTGAATCAGGAACACCTTTTTTTTCCCGTCTCTCTTTTGCTAAATTGCACTTTCTGAAACCACTTAGGCTCCCTGTTGCCCTGGTGGTTTTTAAAGGGCAAACATGGACTTAATATCATCATACAGGCACGTTGCACTGAGAAATCCCAAGAAACAGATCTACACAAAAAAGATCCAATAACACGCACACACGCACACACAAACACACTCCCCCGGTGCTCCTGAGGACCCTGTAAAGCGGCTGGGATGGACCCGGCACTCAGAGCCACTCAAAGCCAATCAGAGCTGATGATAGCTCCGACATTTACACCATCCATCCTCCGCCTCGCTCTCTCTCCTCCTCTAACCCTCCTGAACACACACTCTGACAAGCACAGCTTCATACTGTGTTCTCAGGTTTTATCTGTTATTGTGACAAACATAAGGAGTTCTTAAAGAAATCACATGCTCTACTCAAAAAAAAAAATCACTTGTTGGTGCTGACCGAACATGAGACCATCTAAAATAATTAACACAAGGCGACGGCCAAGTCGATAATCAACACCACAGTGTTCATTTTGACAGTACTTTGTAATTTAGTTTAGTTTTAGTCTTTTGCCTAAAATAGCTTTTAGTCTTACCAAAAATAAAGAGCTCTGATGAAAGGTCCAGGAGGAGTGTTGTCTCAAACACATATTGAGTGTAGTTTTAGCAAAGCTTTGAGTTTTAACGAGTAACATTTTTAAGTCTACTGTTACTACTAGTAACACAAAATTGTCTACTAGTAGAGGATTTTGTGTTACTAGTAAGGTCTACTCACATACTAGTGCGCCAAAAACCTTTACTAGTAAAACAACATTTTTGTTAGTACTACTAGTAAACTGAAAATATCTCACTAGTAGTGCTAGTACACTGTTTTTAGTCTACAAGTAGTACTGGTAAGCCAAATGATTCACTAGTAGTACTAGTACTAGTAGACCTAATGCAAATGAAGCAGGAGGGATTATAACCAAATCCAGCACCCTGATTGGTTGTAATATATTCAAAAGCCAATGGGAAGCCTGAATTAGCTTTTTCACGCCCCCTTATTAGCATATAAGGCTTACTAGTAGTACTTGTGAACATTTTAAAATCTGCCAGTAGTACTAGTACACCCAAAACAGTCTACTAGTAGTACTGGTGACACTTCTTGCTTCACTAGTAAAGTCTACTTGTGTACTAGTCGACCACATTTGAGTACTAGTAGAGCTGAACTACGGCTGATACCACTGATATCAGTTTAATGCCCAAATGGTTTTCCATAATAATCAATAATCATCCTCATCCTCACTCACTGAAACTCATTTTCTGATCCGTTAAAGACTTTCTAACAAACTTTCACTGACCACTCCAAGAGCACGCCCTGTCCTGAGAGCGCTGCTCCTCAACTGCTCCCCCTCCTCCCCCGTCTCTCTCTCTCTCTCTCACGAAACACACAAAACACACACCAAACGCACACACACAGGGTCCTGTCAGGGCTAACTAAGCGGAGTGGCGGGCAGGCCAGCGTTTGGATTGGCTGGACAGGGGTTGCCGGGGGTTACAGTGGATTTGGTGGACCACCTGCTGAGACTCAGCCGCCAACTGACTGAAAACATTTACATCAGAAACCACCCAGGAAAGAAAGAGAGAGAGAGAGAGGGAGAGAGTTCTGAGGAGGAAGAAAGTTAGTGGTTTGATATCAAATGTTTTTTAACTTTCTGAAATCATCACTCTGAAAGTTTCCTTTTTTTTCTGGAAACTTAATGAAGCTGCTCCTGAATCACTGACACATAAATAACTCTATAGGAGTAAATCGATTTATGCTAATGTGATCTGCCTCACAGAAAACCCCAGAAATCTCTCCAATCATGCTGTTTTTGTGGCACAGAGGAAATTTCTGGTTGTTTCACATGTTTTACGGCATGAATGAGGGGACTGCACCTGCAGCAGCAGGGTGGTGGCAGTGGAGGACTGCTGCTCAAACCCATGGACCCAAAACCCTGAATGTCCAAGGAGTCCATCTGTAAGATATGACACCACAAAAGGCCGACGACGACCAAAACAGAGATCTGGTGACTGATGGATGTGAAGACAAACAAGTCAAATCGAAGAGGTGTGCTTTGGAAAACTTGAGCTTAGCCAAAAATGCTTCATCTATGTGAAGTGACGAAAGTCCCTTTCATTGTTGGAGGGGAAATTAGCACTTTTCAATTTAGCTTTAGTTTTCGTCTTTAGCCTAAAATATCTTTTAGTTTTAGTCATAATTTAGTCGTCTAAATTGTTTTAATTTTGGTCTGGTTTTAGTTGATGAAATTTCACAACATTTAAGTTGGTGAATTCTACTGTAAATTTAGTCGACTAAAATATGAAGTGTATAAAGGGTAAGGCATTTTTTATGTGTCCTTGAATTTCTGAAGTCATGTTTTACACTTGACTTCAGTAAAGTCTAACTGTATAAATGAACAGAAACAAATTGAACTTTTGTGTGAAATGCAGTCACCTTTATTTAGGCTACCTGGCAGAGCGTCTCAGTTACAATACCAGAACTGACAACAAACAGTATCTGAACCTGTATGTGGATCCTGGGATTTTCTAAAAGATTTCTTAACATTACGAGCTATATGGCAGTTTCCACATTTTTGCTGATAACTCAACGAATTCTTAACTGATTTTAGTGACATTCTGAGGTAATATTGGTCATGGCACAAGGGAGAAGTGATAGTATTTTGGTGCTGATCCAAATCTGAATGTGGATCCAGTTTTCCACATTTTCACAATGACTCGCTCGACAGTGTTGGAAATGCCTTGGTGAAGGTTTGTGCTCTTAAGCTCTTGGAGCTCTTCAAGATAATTTTTTTTTTTTTTTTTTTTGTTTACAGGTTAACTCAAAAAGCCATGAACTGAATTTGATGAAATTTTCAGGATAGGTCAGAACTGGACCAAGGACCAATTGATTTGATTTTGTGATCTGGATCCGGATGCAAACCCAGGAATTTTTTAAACATTTTTTTTAACATGGTGAGATAGGGATAGTTTCCACATTTTTGTTAATAATTTAATAAGTTCTCAACAGATTTTGACATTTTCATAAAATGTTGGTCATGGCACCAGGAAGATGTGGTAGTAATTTGGTGCTGATCCAAATCTGGATGTGAATCCAGTTTTCCAGATTTTCACCCCGAAAAGTAATGAACTGAATTTGCTGACTTTTCAGGATAGGTCAAAAATGGGCCAAGGACCAATTGATTAGATTTCCAGATTGGTCAGTTTTCCATTTTTTGCTTATAACTTTTATTGCTTATGCAATAACTTCACTACAGTTTTTTAATGAAATTATCAGAGAATATTGGTCATAGCACACAGGAGAAATGATTCGGTTTGGGTGATTATCTGATCCTGGATGTGAATTCAGGATTTTGCTTTTTTCAAGGATTTTATAACATAGCAAGGTAGGGCAGTTTTTCAACATTTTTGATGATAGCTCCTCAGACATAGTTGAAAATGCCTTGGTGGAGATTTATGGTCTCGGAGCACTTCTAGTTTACAGTGTCCCCTCAGTAGAAACCCGGCTTTAGTTAAATGGTGAGCTGCACTAATAGACTTTGGACTAGAGCTATAGCACTGTGTTGGAAAAGTGTTAACGCACCTACATTGAGAATGTGAATAAAGGAACTTTCAGAGTATTTTATACATTGCTAAAGACAGAGAGATTTTGTCCAACTATATAGGAGCATTACAGAAGCAGAAACTGAAACAGAAACTGTAAAATGTATTTCATTTTATTTTATTAATTTTATATCTAGAAATGTGTGCAAGTTGAGTGTGGGTGAGTAAGTTAGTGTAATTTGTTGAGGCATGTATGATTTTAAGGCCTGAAACGGTTTGACTGTTCCTGTATGTTTCCTTTGCATTCATAAAAAATGTCAATAAAAATATTGGAAAAAAATCTTGAGCTGCCGAGCCAAACCACAGGCTTTTGTTTCCCTCTGTATCAAAAGAATCCACCTTCATCTTTCATAAACATGTGATTTTAAGCATATTCATCGGGTAGAAAAATCTAGATCTAGTTTCTTGACAGAGAGACTAAACATTCTGAATTGAACTGCATATTAAAAATTAGAATAAAAACCATCACGTTAAGAAGATACAGTGATATCTGAAAGCAAAGTTTTGTTCTGTCTTGTTTTTTATCTTCTTTTCAGATAAAGTGTAAATTGAATCTGTATCTTAGAGCAGGAGTGGGAAACTGGTGGCCCGGGGGCCACATGCGGCCACACGGGGCCCTACTCTGTCAATATGGACCGCCAGTCAATTTGAAATATCAAAAAATGCATTTAAGTGAAAGAAACATGACAAAATCTACCATGAAAACATTAAAAAAACAATATTTCCAAGAAATAGAGCTTTAATTGTGTCAATAAATTATAAATTACTAAATGTTTGTTAAAATAAAAATTAAACTGTCAGTAAAATAAACATAAACAACTGGTAAGTAATCTGAAAGCCACAAATTTTTTGTTCCAATTTCAACAATGCGGCCCCCTGTCACTGAGGATAAAATTACTGTGGCCTTCTGGGTTGCCACAGTTGCCCACCCCTGTTACAGAGGGAAGTGAGGGCTTCCTTGGCCTTTTGTGTTTTATTATGAACATTAGTGAATTAGTAGAATTAGTGCCTTGTAAAAAAGGGTCAGATCAAACAAAGTTTTTCTTTCTGCTGCTTTTCATTTCTTATTTTTGCTTGTTTGTATTGAAAAGCTTCCTTTTTTTAATAATGAAATAAACATTGAAATGAATGAATGAATGAATGAAAAAAGGCTTTCAGCAAAAAAAAAAAACAAGATATGAATTTTGGTCCATATCACGCAGACCTAAAACCAGCAGAACATGGTGCTGAGGATGCTCCTGGATAATCTGGATCCTCTAAAGAGCGTGAAGCATGAGTCAGTGAGGTTTAAGCCTCTGATAATAAAACTGAAGAAATATAAATGAACATCAGAGTAACTGAGCCGCATAAATCCAATTAGAGCAGAGAGAAACCCAGACTCACATATCACTCACAATCAGCTTCATTTCAGTCCCACAAACCAGACAAACTTCTAAAAACTCTGTTTTAGATGCAGAGCTCCCCGTCTCTCCCCTCTCCTCACCCCCTCGTGTATAAGGGCCCCGGCCCGTATGGGGGTCCCCCCTCAACACCCCTCTCTCCCCCAGGTCCCGTGTGTGTGTGCGCGAGTGTGTGTGTTACTCTGACCCGCAAACTGACCTCCTCAAACTTCAAACTGAATACTTGTGGCAGTTACCACGACGACAGAGCTCTCCAAGCCTTATCCTACTTACTGAGACGAGACGAGGAGCGAGGAAGAGGAGGAGGAGGAGGGAGGAAGAGCGGGGATGGTGTGGACGGCGACACACAAATGGGGGTAAAAAGAGAGAGAGGGAGGGGGAGCAGGGGGAGGGCAGCCAGGCAGAAAGCGAGAGTTGCTGCTTTTGCATCTCTGTGTTTTTCATGAGTAGACAGTTTACTGGGAGATTATTCCCAGTCTGGTATTTCGCCTTATTAGGACACTGCTCCCTATGCAGACTCACATTCCCATCATGCACCAGCATACACAACCACTGCTAGTTTGTTTATATTCTGCATTTATGAAATTTTATAAAGCACAAAAAATGATCTTCACCGTTTACCCAAAATACAAAGTGGGGGCAGAAATAAAAATATTTAAAAAATAAATAAAAGCAAAATATATATAACAGTCCTGCTCATTTTTTTCAACAAATAACACGTGACAAACAGTGTGAGCTGTAAGTCAGTGGTTCTCAACTGGTGGGCTGGGAGCTAAAAGTGGACCGAGGGTCTTGGGATGGTACGATTCAATTCAATTCAATTCAGTTTTATTTGTACAAGTGTAAGCTCAATGTGCTTCACAGAAGACAAAAACAGGCACAGAAAAGAAAAATGAATAAAGAAATAACACAAATATTACAATAAATAAATAAATAAATAAATAAATAAAACAAAATAAATCGTATTGGCTACAATGGACATACTTTATTTCACTCTATTATTCTAAAAGGTAATGTTTAGCTTTTTTCTCAAGTTCCCAACTGATTTATTGCATAATCTTGGATATTAAGGCTGATTTCCTCATGAGAGTGTGTTCATTTCTTAAGTTATATAGAGAAAAAAAATCTAATTTTCATGATATCCAAAGAAAAATACATGAAAAACAATTTATGTATCTGAACAGGGTTCTCTGTTATGATAATTAAATATATTGAATCTTGTCTCTTTTTTTCCGCCCAAGGTCAAAACTACAACAACGTTCACAATGTAGATTTTAGTGGTTGAGATTTTTCAAACATTAGCAGGAATGCAGGTATTGGATTTTGTCGATATCCAGTATTTCTGAACTCATTATTGCTGATATCAATACTGATATATGCAGTCTTCACCTGATTAAAATTTACCTATTGCTTATTCTGTGGCATTATATTTGCGTTGGAAACAGAATAAGGAACAAAAAAACTTTTTTCTCAAAAAAAACAACAATGCTGGCATCTTAAAGTAGACATTAAGTGGAATTAAGGTGAAGCACATTGTTATTTTAAGACATTTACCGATATTTCAGTCAATATAGGGGATATTTACGGCCGATACATCAGCTGAAAATATCTGCCAAATTTTTCCCACCTGCATATATCATACTGATATTTAACTGTTTAAGCTATTATCTGCAGACACTGATATCAAACCAATAATATTGTGCATCTCTTAAAATTAGGGTTAAAATTTCTTATTAAAAACAAATGAATATTGCATTTTCTTGATGTTTTTTTTGTACTTTGATTCAGCCAGAAGTTCCTAGAACCCACTCACCAACATGGAAGGCGACCAGAAGTATTGTTTAATGAAAATAAATGAAAATTAAAAAAATGAAGGTAAGAGGTTTGTGCCTGATAGGAACAGTATTTTATATGCGAATGTATATTTACAGCTTGAGTCAAATTTTTACCCCCATGTTCAAACAGAAGTGAAGAGACAGCCCTTGAACTAATTAAACTACTTCATTAATTTCCATTATTAATGCTGGTATTGGCTACATTTAGATTGGTAATTTAAGTCTGACGCCAACAAAATAATCTCATTTCTGGCATCCCTAAAGATCATCTTGGTGTGCAATATCCCTCTTTTCTTATGATATCATATCTAATCATAAATAAATGGTATACAGGAAATATTGAGGTAATAAATACGATTTTTTGTTATAAATCATTTCGCTAAAGCTGTTTTGCAGCTTTGGAGTACAATATGGTGGTCAAAATGTTGAGCCAAAGTACCAAAACAAAGGCTTATTAGTGGAAAAGTAAGATGTTGTTATGATATTGATTATATATGCCATCACCCTGCACTGTTTTAAAGCTTTTTTCTCCTAAATGTGTTTAAATGATGCAGAGATGTTGATGCCCACTTGCAGAAATAGAGCTCTCTTTTTTATTCTTAATCATATTTTGGGGCTTTTCCGGTTGTTTCAGTTGCTCTTGTACACAGTATAGCAGTAGGAAAATCAAATGAAGACATCAAAATAGATAAGAGCATAAAAATTTTGTAAAAAATTAAGTGAAAAATCAAGAAAAAAGAAGACATGCAGCCTCAGGTTGGATGTGGACAAGAATCTCAAAACAGGTAAGTGTGGGATGGCTCCTTGCTGATTCTTTATGTGCAGATACAGAGCTGATCTTCATCCATGTGGCTAATGTTTATGCTAATGCTGTGCACCTCATGCAACCCCTTCTCCAAAATCGTAAACTATCCCTTTAAAGTCAGGGTCAGATGAGGACTTCATTATAAAAGAAAAACATCTGCGTTTTAAAGAGGAACGGGAAAACGGTAGTCCAGATAATCTGCTCTCCATTTAGGGCTCAAATAATCACCTGGACCCTTCAACTACACGCATTATTGCAGCATTATAAAATGCAGAATTGTACGGCATCACAGCTGCTGCCATGAAAACACGATCTGCGTCATTTAAAGTTATGCTAAATAGAAGTTTCTTAGGCACAGAGTACGTCGTGTGAGCTCAGTGAGGACTTTAAATCAATAAATTAATCAAGGTTTGACTCTCCGAGTGTCTGCTGATGTGATTCACAGCTGACTGATTCATCCTCCAACCCAAGGCCGAAAGGAAATGTTGAATTTAGAGGCATCACAGAGGCAAGGTCCTCACATTAACATCTGATAACAAGATAGTTTTATCACAGAGAGAGAGGCGACGCAGCACCTCGACAAGCTCAGTTTTCCCTTAATGCATATTTGAGGGTGACCATACGTCCTCTTCTGCACGGACATGTTCTCCTTTTTGGTCGTAAAATTATGTCCGGGGCATTTTATAAAATCCCTAAATTGTTCGGGTTTTTGTTCAGCTTGTTCTACAGATTAAGCTGTTGCCTGTTACAGAAAAAGACATGCATGATCCAAACTACCGCAACTTCTCGAGTATCCACGCTATCCAAATAATTCCAATGGATTCTGAAAGTGGAGAAGCGGAGCTTTCCAGTGATATACGGTACATTACGGTAAAGGATTGCCGGAGGGGGAGGGACGGGAAGTGAGCTGACTGAGCCGGAGAGCAGAGAGAGGATTCAGAGACAAACGTGAGTCATTTATCGGTGGTTTATCGGTATTTTCTGTGTAAATAATGTAAAAAATATTGTATATAATGGCATTAGTATCATTCTGTAATGTTTTCTTGTCGTTCTTTTGCCATATTTTCACCTGGTTCATTTTTTTGGCATCTTCTTTTTCATCATATTTCGTGTTTTATGGATTTCAAATAATACTATAAAATAGGCTGAGTTTCTGTTTTGTCTTTTCAAAAATGTTGCACATGTTCATTTAGAATTGTTTATAAAGAGGAACCTGTTGAAAATTTAAATCTCTTTTTTCCTTTTCTTGTAATTACACACTGTTTTAAACATTTACAACTTAATAATGACAAATACTTGCTAGAATGTTTTATGTTTACCTGAAAAAAGGTGCAAAATAATTTACTCAAAGGGCATTTTATTACACATTTATTGACAAAAAAAGGCAAAAAAAAGACCAGGTGGCCTTTTATATTGATAGTAGTAAAGGGGTTAATATTTTTAATAAAGCGCTGCACTGGACCACTGGCATTATTCCAACGTACCCACCTGCTGCAACACATGCTGCTGAGGGTCCTCTTTCTGGGTTTTCAGAATATGGTCACCCTATATTTGACATTTGTCATTTGGACTCTTTTTGATCAGCTTCTCATGATTTCTGTGAAGTTTGAGCTTTTTCACGCTTCACTTAAACACAGGCTGTAAACTCTGAGTATACAACATTTTACGGCCTTAAAAACCTCCCTCCATGCTGCTAAATGTCCTGCAGACTTGTAAAAACCCCGACCTGAGGCTTTTCCTGTAAACATTCACGCACAGCCTCACTGAGTTAGAGACACTGTCCGTCATTAAAGTGTGTAAATAGTAATGTTTGTGAGCCTTGAGGAGCTTGACTCAGAGGGATGGGATGGAAGGTGACTTAAAATCAATACCCTCCATGTTTGTGTCCCCGGGCGAGCTGTCACTCACGGCCTGCAGAGACTGGAGCGATTGATCCATCTCTGCTTTAATCTGAGCTCTGCAGCCTCACCTGGCTCGTTCCCAAGGATGCACACACACACACACACACACACACACACACATACACTTAGAAAAAAGTAGTTTATTCAAGTTTACTACGAGTATACTTATTTTATACTAAAACTGAGGCAGTATACTTGAAGTTTGCGTTTTACATAGTATATTCAATACACTTAAGAACAGTATAGTGAAGCATACTTGGTTTACACTGAAAGTATAAAGAAAAGTTTAAGACCAAGTATATTAATACTAAGACTACACTTATACTTTAATACTTAAACTTATACTTTCAATACTTTTTACTACTTTCTGCCACAACTAATACTATATCTTGATCCAGGTACAGAATAAGGTCAAGTCATTGTGCTTACGTTTAATTTAGCAGAATAAAAATGTTTTCAAAGAAGGTTTTGATTTTATAGAGGCTCTTTGTTTTTGAAATGCACATCTTTAATGATTTAAACAGGTATTTGTAAATACACTGTATTTTAAAATGTTAAATATATCAAAGTTGTTCTCAACATTCTGACTTGTGATTTTAAATACATTGCAGTCTAGTGTACAAACAGTATGAGTTAACTTAAAGAATACTTAAGTATGTACAATGGTGGTATCTAGAAGAGTGCACTTGTGGTATACTTTGAAAATATTTCAATAAACTAAACTGTGGACTAGAAGTATATACCTAGTACACTAGTAGTATACTGCAAAAACTCAAATCTAAGGAAGTTTATTCATCCAATTTCTATTCAAAACATCTCAGAAGACTTATTGTAAGCCAAAATTGCCTAAAATGTCCCGGTACACATCTTAATTCAGTATTTAAAAACCAAAATTAAACCCGGAATTTATTGTAATAAGTTAAAATATCTGCCAATGTGGCAAGATTAATTTTACTTGTATGATGTCTTGGAAGTAAGTTGTGCAATCTTAAGTAGTTTCTATACCAGATTTTTAGACCCTTAAGGAGTAAAATTTTGCTTATTTCATTGGCAAATATTTTGTGATAATTAAAAGTTATTCAGTGCTTTATTTTTGTTTTTATTCCTTGTAATAATATATCCATCAGGACTTGTCAAATGAAGATGAAATTTTAGTAAGTATTGTGGATATTTTTTACTTGAAATTAGACAAACACAAACTTGCTATGATCTGAGTTTTTGCAGTGTATATAGAGAAGTGTACTTGTTGTATACTTGAAAGTGTACTTTTGTAAACTTAAAATGACCTTATAAAGTAAACTTAAAGTTTACTTTTCTAAACTTAAAAATGTTCCAATTTAGTCCGAAGAAGTATTAAATGAGTATACTTTCTAGTACACTACAAGTACATGGTCCGTAGTATACCTACAATACTTATGCTTAATAAAATGAACTTTACGTATATTACTTTTTGCTAAGGGTACACACAACAAGCCCCAAAAGTCTTTGTGCTGAATTAGACAGGAAGCAGCAGTAAATATGTCTTCTGTCCCATCACTTCTGTTTTACTAAGACTCTTATTCTTTCTGTTGTGACCTCTTCTGAGCAAGTTATGTATTTGCCTGTGTTAGTTACTTAGTTAACTTGTTTGTTAGTTTGTTAACAGAATAATTCAGTTAACCTGACACACCTAATGGATTGTTCAATGTATTTCACTAGGAAGCACTCGAACAGAGCAAATCTCCACCATGGTAGCTCACATTTCACTATTACATCTATAAGCAATAGTTCCATGATGAAGTTACCATCAAAATATGATTCATGACCCTGAAAACCCACACCTACCACTCAGAATCATGTTGATATTAATTAGACAGTTATTGAGCAAAAACGATCGTTTGCTGATGGCGGTTTTCTGGATCACCACCAAAATCTAATCATTTTTAAGTTGGGCCAAGAACAACATCTCCTGAAAATTTCAGCAAAATCTGTTCAGTAGTTTTTGTGTAATCTTGCTAACAAACAAACAGACAAACAAACAAACACAAACACACTGGCAAAAACATAACCTCATTGGCGAAGGTAACTAGTCCATCTGAAAGAGCTCATAGAAAGTGTTTGGGAATGGGCAGAACCTTTCAAAGGCATATCCAGCAGGTGACTGGACAATCATCCCTGTCAATCATATTCACTACAGGCCAATCAGATAATGTAGCACGCCGGTGCTACTGCCATGGTGTGAAATACAAAACATGAGCCACTACACTGAACAAATTCTCATCAAAACATGTCGGAAGTGGAGCGAAAATATCCTTCCAATCAAGAAATGTTTCCAGCGTTATTTGTTTTTCATTTATAAAAGAAGTGTGGTCGAAATCTGACAAAACTGCCACTGCAGCTGTTAGCATCGATGCTAATCTCTGAACAAGCAGTCACTTCCTGCTGCCTCTCCCGGCTTTAAAGGACTCTGATTGGTCCATCCCGCTTTGGGCCGGGCACAATCACTGTAGGTTGGAGCTTTGCAAGATGGATCTGCCTGATTATAGACATTGAATCAGGAGGATCCAGCTGCACTGCAAGGATTAAATCAAGTGTGCCCAATGCCTTGTTTTCTTGATGGGAGTGTCCAATCAGGAGCAGCCAAAGTTGGCGTTAGAAATGTTATTTGGCTGTTGGCTAAATGTTTAAAATAAAAGTGCTTGCACAAGTGGCACAAATGGAGCAAAAAAAGAGAAACGTGGAGGAATAAGTGTAAATATGTTGATAGTTTTCTCCTGAAAAATAAGGAAGATTCTACATGAAAGGTTAAAGGTTTTATGTGTTTGATTATTATGGTGGAATGTCTGTTTTAATATATTCCAGTTCACTTTTCTGTCCATTAAAGTTTAGTTTTAATATTATTTTGCTCAGTTAGATATTTTCATAATGTGTCCTTTAAAGTGGAATTTTGTTTGGGTTGTGGGGGCATTTTAGATTTTTTGAATATACTATTAAATCGGCTCAAATTTCCCAGTTATATGTTGCTTCAAATTCTGAGACATATTCAGCTATTTTGTCATAACTCCAAAGCACTTTAGTACTTTTTCAGTTGATATTTGAAGAAAGAAGGAGTAAAATATAATTTAATCTGCCTCATTATGCTGCTTAAACACATAAATAAAAGCTACTGATCTCCTATTTTGCTGCCATATTTATATCAAATCAATAATATCAGAGTTTTCCCAGCCTGGAGAGTGATTTAATCGGACTTGTCTCTCTTTTAGGGGCTCAGATTAACAGTATTGACTTTACAGGATCAAACATGAGCAGTGTAATCTGTCCCGTGGGTCACAGTGGGACACAGATGATGATCCCTTTAAATCGTCGCCTGTGAACGTGAACTGCAGGCTGTCCAGGCTAACAGCCCCGAGCACCCCCGCCCCCCCCAAACCCCCCTAACAGTCCCCCACCACCCTCCACTCCGCTCCACCCGGAGGGCAGCGTCGGGCATTTGAGCTCCATCAGTCGGTAAATCGGTAAATGATCCCGGCTGTCATTTAATCGATATGAACAGTCAGCAGCTGTCACACATCATCGTCCCCCCAGGGGCCGTTGTTGGGGGGGTAACACAAAAAAACATAAAATAAAAACATGTATGTGTGTGTGTGAGCGGGAGTGTGTGCCTCATATGATCCATTTTTATGGATTTTATTGAGACTGAATAAAGAGCAAACTGCGGCTCCCCTGAGGTGCTACAGTCAAATGAAACAGATCCTTTGACTGAATGAAAAGAAGCTTTTGTTTGATTTAATGCTGAAATAATGAGTTAATTTAGCAAAGAATCAATTGACTGAAAATGAAAAATCATTTATTTTATGAACGGATAGTTCAGACAAAGACGCTTTTTCAGGTTAAATATTAACGGATTCTCTCTTTTTGTTTGGTTCATATTGTCAAATTATATGTTTTTTATGACATCAGTCTGAATCGGATCAAGATGAAATTTACCTTGATGACAGAAACACGGTCCCCATATTATCCTGTGAAATTGGAAGCAAATCCATTACAAACGGCAGAGATATGATTTTTAATAATTCCACCCAATGTCAACTTTATGGGATTTTTTTGGAATTTGGGGAATTTTTTGCATCCAGACAAATATATGGATCACCACCAAAATTAAATGGCTTCTTCCTTGGACTAAACCACACCTCTGGTAAAATTTTCATATAAATTAATCCAGTGGTTTTTCCGTAATCTTGCTAACAAACAAACAAACATTTTTATTCCCTGGCTTTTTAACTTTGAATGAGTGGTCCTCTGTGTCTTTCATTTATTTTACTATGTTTAACTACGTATTTTATTTAATTTGCTATATTTATCTGCTTAATTTGCTTGATTTTCTTAATAGAATTGTTTTAGATTTCTGCACTTATTTGATTATGTATTGCTTATTGTGATATGGAAATGTTTGTTTTATTGTTTTTATGATTCTGTGTACAGCACTTTGGAGACATTTTTGTTGTTTAAATGTGCTATACAACTAAAGTGGATTGGATTGGAAACAAAAAAACAAAAAAAACAGAAAAACAAACATGTGCAAGCAAAAACACAACCTCCTCGGCAGAGGTAATAAGGAAAAAACTTGAGCCGATGTTGAGTCTGTTCAGGCGGTATGATGGAGGCTGTTTTCTGACATGTGGAGCAGATAAATCAGAAAAACATGTCAACAGTAATTTTAATATCTGAGAAAATAATATTGTGCATCCCTAACAGTGAGTTTATCAGAGTGATATCATACAGCAGAGCGAGGTGGAGGTTGTGTGTATGTGTGTGTGTGTTTGGGGATGGGTGGTGGTGGTGGTGGTGGGGTTATTCCTCTCCTGTTTCCTCCCCTTCTTTCCTTTCCTCACCTCCTCTAACGTGAGACAGTGAAATCTCATCCAGTCACTCTGCCTGCCCTTATAGCCAGCAGGGAGGGACATGTCATTTCACTTCGTCTGCTCGTGTGTGTGTGCGTGGGTGTGCGTGTCCCTTACAATGACGAGAGCGGGGGGGCGGGGGGGAGGCAGGTAGGAGGGGAGGGTGGGGGTGACAGGGCTCTGATCTCTCAGATAGGGAGATAGCCACCTGATTCAAATGGCTCGCTTGTTCCCGGCAGTCACTCGATCGGCGTGTGAACTGACTCCTCTCTTATTTACAATCAAATGCTGCTGCGCTGACCTGCCCAACCCGAGCCGGGCCGAGCCGGGCCGGGCCAGGCCTGTCTCTCTCTCTCTCTCTCTCACCCTTTCTGTCTCTCTCTCTCTCTGCCCTATATTTACCAGTTCCCCCTCCCTTCCTCACATACACACCTACACAAACATACAGGTGAGCGTGGACACGCTGTGATGGAAACTTCCACAGACCGAGCTGCAGCTGCGATAACGCAATCTTAACAAGTATCAGCTCATATTCTCCTGACGGGGGAACAAATCTGGGACAAGGAAACAACCCGCCAACTATTGATGAATGGACAGGCCAGGAATCAGCAACTTTGGAAGCAAGAGGGCTGAATTTAATTTATCCTCAGTGTCAGAGGGCCCAACTGTGGAAAATAGAATATATTCTCAACTTTCAGACTATTTGAGAACTGTTAAGGTATATCTTCAATAACAGTTTTTATTTTTATTTTAATAAATGCATTTAATAATGCTCAAACATTAGCTTAACAGAAAGAACTAGTCATGCTCCAAGAGCACAGACCTCTGCTGAGGCATTTCTAACATTGTCAAGCAAGTTATTATCAAAAATGAAAAACTGCCCTATCTCTCAGTTACAAACCACTGAAAGAATTCCTGGATCCACATCTATGTTCGTATCACCGCTAAAATCCAACCACTTCTTCCTTGAACCATGACCAACATTCCCTAAAAATGTCACAAATCAGACAAAAACTTACTAAGTAAGTAGTGAAAATGTGGAGAACTGCCCTATCTCTCAAGGTTAAAAAAAATCCTTTAAAAAAAATCTGAAAATTGACCAAAAATGACCAACATTCCCTGAAAATTTCCAAATCCTCTGAGAACTTATTGGGTTATTAATGAAAATGTGGAAAACTGCCCTACCTGGCAATCCCCACAAATCATTAAAAAAATTCTTGGGTCCATACCCAAAAATCGGATCACCACCAAAATCTTCTTTGTGTCATGAATAACTTTCCCTGAAAATGTCATCAAAATCTGTTTAGAACTTTTAGAGCTGTTGTCAAAAATGTGGAAAACTGCCCTACCTCACTCTGTTAATAATTATGAGAGAATTCCTGGGTCCACATCTATGTTCGGAAGACCACCAAATCTCATCACTTCTTCCCTGAACCATGACCAATATTCCCTAAAAATATCACACAAATCAGTGGAGAACTTACTGAGTTATTAGTAAAAATGTGGAAAACTGCCCTGTCTCTCAAAGTTTAAAAATCCTTTAATAAAATCCTGAATCCAGACTCAAAATCAGACCACCACCAAAACCTGATCCCTTCTTCATTGTGCCATGAATAACTTGAGCCAGTGGGCTCAGACTGACATCACACTGGTAGATAAATCTTCCTGCTTGGACTAAAATCTGTGAATTAAACCAGTTCTTGATTCAGGCCATGTTGTTGAGTCCTGTGATGATCTGCTTTTACTACTACAGCGGTGTGATGAGTTAACTCGTCACCCTGTTTGAACTGTTGGGGTCAATTGTGTCTTCACGGCAAACAAACGGAAACAAGCCAAGACCGCCTCTTTCAGGCGAGCTCGGCGTGGTTGTTTGTCCCAAAACAAGGGTCGATTGCTGTGCTCACATTCAAGTGAACTGTGTTGTATCAGAACGACTCTCCCAAACGATCAGGTGTGAAAATGGCCTCAGTGCTAAGATGAGTGTGTTTTTGTGAGACTGAAACATCCGTAGGGCACGTGTTCTTGTTTGTTCATTACTAAAGTGGGATCCAGACTTTCCCACAATGGCTAATAAGATTTCCTCCAATCTAATCTGGAGTAATCTAGCCTAATCTGGTGCTGTTTTAATGGTTTATAAAGATTACTCACTGATTTACAGACTAAACTGCTCTGTACTGTTCTGACTGACAGTCTGCACGAGGGATGTTATGATTAATATAAGAAAAGATCCAACAGTTGAAGGATAAAAGTGAGTCCAGAACTCTGTCAGATGTGTGAGTCAGTGAGAAACAACTCCAGTATACTTACTGCATCTGTCCGTCCGCCTGTCTGTGTCTGTCTGTCTGTAACTGTCCTGTCTGATTATCTCTCCCGGTTGGCCCCGAGGGGACACCCACACTGAAAGAGGCCACTCTTCCATTCAACAACAGCTTCTGTCAGAGGGAGAGAGAGAGAGAGAGAGGGAGAGAGAGAGGGAGAGAGGGAGAGGGGGAGAGAGGGAGAGGGAGAGAGAGAGAGAGAGGGAGAGAGGGAGAGGGGGAGAGAGAGAGGGAGACCTCGGAGTTAGCAGCAGCTCCAGAACAGCCTGATAGTGACTGATGCAATCGATCGAAATCTACACTACAGTCAACACCATCGACTGAGACAGGCTTCATAAAAGGAAAAAAGGCTCTGCGGAGGAGCTGAACGAATGCAGAAATATGGAGACAAAATCTTCATGTTTTATTTTAAGCAGAAAGAGGGTGAGATTGGAGGCAAACGGTGGTGAAAAGGATCGTTTTTGACACCAAAAAGGCCCCATTTTGACACGAGAGCAGTGAGAACAGACTTCGATAATCAGAGTCAACATGAGTTCTGTGTTAAAGTCAGACTGTGATGAACAGGAACAGAAGCTTAGACTACATAAGAGCAAGTCTTGTTAAACACTTTATTTTAATCTACTGGTAGGGATGGGAATCGAAAACCAGCTCCAGTTGAGAATCGACAACAACTCCCTCAAAAAGTCGTCATCATCAGACCTTCTGCTTGTCAATTTCTTCCACTTTGTTCTGCAAGTTGTAGAAAGAGGCAGTCAGCAGAGATGACAACAAAGAGGTCAAAAATCATGGCAGGTAGAGGCAGAAGAGGTCAAAACCAACCAATCAATCTTTTTTTGTATAGGGCCAGCTCGTAACAAGTGTTATCTCAATACACTTTACAGCAGAGCAGACTGCAGACAAACTCTTTATTTATAGATATACATTTATGCATATATACAAATACATATTACAATTACACATCCATACATCCAGAGATGTCTCCATCCAGGCAGAGACAAAGGGAGTAAAAATAAAGAATTTATGTCTCTGCTATAGATTCAATCAATCAATCTTTATTTATATAGCACCATATTTGTTGACTATCAATGTATCAAAGGTAAGCTCCTTGAGATGTGGCATCCATGGATGGAGAGATCAATATAATATTAACATTAACATCTATAATGAGTATAATCTGGAGAGGAATGATGTTGATTAATATAGCAGTATTTAGCTGAACTTCTATTAAAATGGGTCTAACTGGTTTAAAAGTATGAATTCATGTTATGGCAAAACTGTGCCTTTTTTTTTTTTAAAGATGGTTGTGTTTGACATAACGGCCAGTGAAAACCTTTGAAAGATGATTTTTTTTTTACACATAAAATCAACAGGAATCAATAAAGGAATCAGATCAATGAGCAGAATCGTTACTGGCACTGGTGTAAATAAAGTCGTATCAGTTCCCATCCCTAACTGATTATGAGTTCTGATCTATGACTGTATAAAAGCACTGCTGTTTATGACCATCAATCTGAAAATACTTGCACTTGTAACCTGTTAGATTAAGAATATTAATCTTGTAAATTCTGATCTTTTCATAAATTAATAAGCACAGTTGGCAGACATTAAATTAATAATTCAGACGTGAAGGAGCTCTGACATTTCCACATGCAGGAACATAATCTGTGATGATGTGCCAACACGGTTTGTTGTAGACAGACGGCCTCAGGAGTGAGGTTAAACACATCAGCAGGTGATGAAGAAACATTTAACCAACCTGACATTTACCGAGGGGGGAGAGAGATCAGGAGGGAAAAATCACAAGCAGTTGAGGTTAGATTGTCTCAGAGGTGTGCAAATTATCCATCATTAAACAAAATAATCAATATGTGGCTTTTATTCAGATTTACACAGATATCCTCAAGCTCAACTCAACATCCGTCCATCATCTACACTGCTTACCCCCTTTGAGGTCACAGGGAGCTGCAGCCTATCCCAGCTGACAGTGGGCGAGAGGCGGGGTATGCCAATCACAGGGCCACATGAAGAGATAGACGACCATTCATGCTCTTAAGGGCACTTCAGAGTCTCCATTTAACCTAACAAGCATGTTTTTGGTCTGTGGGAGGAAAACAGAGTGCCCAGAGAAAACCCACGCATGCACAGGGAGAACATGCAAACTCCACAGAGAAAAACCCTGGCCGACACAGGAGGCAAATACGCACTAACCTGCTTCAAAACTGAACAGTAAAGCTAAATTCAAAGGGTTTTATATAGAATTAAAGCTTATTTCAGACATTTTTTTAAAATCAGTTAGCTTGTGTTATCACTGCTGTCATTTATTTTTTCATAAAACAGCATTATTGGTCATCCTCCATGTTGGTGAGTGGTTTTCCAAACTTTCAACCAAGTTGAAGTTAGAAAACAGTTTGTAATCAAGGCAATGTTCAATCATTTGTTAGTAGTGGAGTGTTTTTTTCATTTCCTGAAAAGTAGCAACTCTGGACGTAGGAGGTTTGTGCCTGAAGAAGACAATATTTGTTTTGTTTTGTTTTTTATTAATAATCCTTTTTACATAACTTTGTTTTACCAGTAAGGACAGAAAATGTCATTAAATAGTAGCCTGGCAAAGGTAGCAGTTGTACATAAATAGTAGGGATGCACAATATTGGATTTTTGCCGATATGCTGATATTTCTGAACTCAGCGAGAGCAAAAAGTTCATTCAAAAACTGACTTATTGCTTTCAGTGTGAGACTCTATTTGTGTGAAGAAAAGATGTGAAATAAGAAAAACAACATTTAACTCTTGAAAAGGGAAACTTGTTTTAAAAATGTAGCTATGCAGTGATGGTGAGGTGAAGCATTTTGGTACATTTCTTTATTTTTGACAATTTTAATGCCGATATAAAGGATATATATGTATACAATATATAGCTTTGGGAGGTGATGTTAAGTTTTTAAAAACAAATTTTATTATTTTTCTTCTGTTGTCCTTCTTGGTTGTTCAGTGTTTCTGCTCTTGAAGCTGTTTTCTGGGTTTGGATTATTTTGTTTCTTTTCTAACTTGCAGTTTGTTTGCTCTTCACACATTTGTTTTTATTCTTGTTTTAATTCTACTTATTTCTGTGTTTGTGCTTCATTCTGACCTTTGGTTGTGTTTCTGCTCTTGAAGCTGTTTTCCTCTTATTGAACTGCACCGAGAAGCTGTTGGCCGATCGCCCCGTTGGCCACAGAAGAAATATATGGCTGATATATCAGATGTAAATATCAACAAAAACTTTAATATCTGCCAATAATGATATTTTGCCAATAATATTGTGCATCCCTAATAAATCTGTATCAAAAGATGCATCAGTAATGCTTCAAAAATACCTTTGCAGAAACTATTTCAGTCAGTTATATTTACTAATTTCTTATAAAGATCAAATAAAAGCAGTATTTAAAGACGATGAAGGAAGTGTTTTTTATCTTTAATGCATTTTGTCTCTGGTGAATCAGTGGCAAATCAGACTTCTGTACGCCATGGCAGATTTTTATTGTTTTATTGTTTCATTTTTTGAAAATATAAAAAATTGCCTGGCAGCTGCATTGATCGAGGACTGTGGCCGCCGGATGAAGAGGTTTAGTGTATGTTTGGTGTGTTTATGTGAACGCTGTCAAAGCCTTGGAGCCTCTGCTGTGTCTCTGTGGCACTTTGTAACTGAAGCCGTCCCTCAAACACATTAACAGCTCGTCCTGTGGGTGTAAAACAACACACTTCCTCTGACAGCGGACTAATGACGCGAGGAAACGTAAGCTCTAAAACACTGACACCTCCCACTCCAAACAGACCTGAACTCACTCTGACGGCCTCTGCAGAGAGGTGAAGGCTTGTTTGTGCAGCCTGTAAGACTTAGAGGTGCGACGTGATCTGAAATCAAGACTCTACCGGCTAAGAATCGATGCAGCGGCCGAAAAAACATTTGCTTTAATATGATCAGACTCTGTTTTGTTATGGCACTTAAATTTGGACAAAACCTGAGGCTGATGTTTGCCTCTTATTCACAGAGCATCCAGAACTCCAGACAAACCTCAGAATGAGAGTTTAACACAGAAAACATTCAATATTTGAATAATTCAGTAAAGGTGTACTTTCTTTAATGTCTGAAGAAACACTGTTAACGTTTCACCTCGAGCTGTTTCTTAAATTCTGATGTTACACTTTATCAAAAAGCACAAAAGTGCTGCTGAAAGTTAAAGGAGGAAACATTACCAGCATTTCATTTTGACTTGAACACTGTGTCCCAGTTCTGCTGCTTTTTAGTGGAGTAAGAACAAGAACTTTTCCCAAAAATAGTTTTGAGAGAGTTTTATTTTGGTCACCACAGCACTGACAAAGTATCAGTAACTTTAACTAGAATTTTTATTGAATTTGAAAAACCAAACATTTTAACATCCTGTAGCCATGAACGTCTTTCTGCACTGTAAAAAGGTTGTTTTTCCAGTAAATTTTACTGTAACTTACTGACAACAAGATGCCAGGGATCACAACAATCAAAGGGCTATTTGGGAAAAACTAGATCATTGTATATTCAAACACTGATTGATCGACAAAAAATACATACAGATTAAAATTAACCTTTGATACTTGCACCCTGTAGTTTTTTGTATCTATCTTTTTAAAGCACTCTTTTAAAGGGATGCACAATATTGGCTGATATTCCCAAACTCACTGTTGCTAATACTGATGTCAGTGTCAGGAGCTCAAAGTCTCTACTGAACTAAAAATGAGTGTTGCTCTCACGGTGACAGCCTTTTTATAGATAGATAGATAGATAGATAGATAGATAGAAAAATGACCATAAAAGTACAGACAGGAGTGCAGATAACAGCAACAATACTGTGATAATATTTTGTGATAAAAAAATAAAAAAAACAATAGTAGAAAATAAAAAATGGTTGTGAATCAAGAAACACAACATTTTATTCATTAATAAGTGATAATCCTGATTTACAAGAGTGGACACTGAGTGATGTCGTGAATTATCATGGTACATTTTGTCAATATTAAGGCCAAGATATGGGATAATTCTGCCCAAAAATATCTTCAAAAATGTTCATATCTGCTCATAGCAATAATGCTCCATCCCGACTTATTTACTCATCCAAACACAGAACAGCCTCTCACCACAGAAGGCTGCTGCCTATCCCAGGGGGCTTAAAGGCACGTGGCCTGTAGACACCACCAAACTCCCATAATTCACCACCTGTCAACATCATGAAAGCTCCTTTTTTTATTATTTTTATAGATCACAACACAGAACAGTTTATCGGGTTCAAATGCATCTCTGCATTTAAGCAAAATAATTCTCCAATACGCTGAAATAATCAAACTAATTTGATCATTCATAGTGACCTGTTGTAATCTCAGCATTTAAAGGTCACTAACAGTTTAAATCTTTTATTTTGGACTTTATTCAGTTCTTACTTCAAACTGAACCATGTCCAATCCGCACCTTCTGAACCATTTTTTCCAAACATTTTTTCTGGATGTGTGATATTCTAAAATAGGACGCCCCCGCCCTCCCGCCCTCCCTCTCGTTCAATGTGCGAGTGGAGTTGTTGGTCAACAGTTGGGTCGAGGGGGCCAGGCAGAGGGAGGGGAGGCCCGGGAACAATGGAGGGTGCTGTTGGAGGGAGAGAGAGGGAGAGAGAGGGAGAGAGAGAGGGGGAGAGAGAGGCTGACGACAGAGTGAAAGAGGTTAGTGTCTATGCTGGGAAATGAGACCAGAGGAGGGGAGCACGGAGGGACGGAGGGGGGGCTCCTCCTGTGTCTGTTGGCTTGATAATGATGATTCAGTCCCATCAGCTCAACAGCCTTCGTCTCTATCAGGGAATCTCTGAATGCACTCAGCCAAAGTGCGTCACAACAAAAAACTGGACTGAGAACGTCTTTTGGATCTCCACTCAGGAACGGGCGGACCAGACGGAGCAGCAGAGAGAATCGGATGATTTTCGTATTTATTTATTTATTCACATCCCCCAAACCAAAGCAGCTGCTACAGTTCAAGATGTTCTGAAAAAGATGCCGAACAAGCAACAGATAAAGAGAAAACTACAGAAATTTTAACACAACTTAAGTGAAAACAGTAACAATGGTGAACAAGATAGACCTACAATCACTTTAGTCAACTACAGAGTTAATATTTTGGAGATGATTTTACTCTGATGGAGTCAAATCCCTGAAAATGTACTCCAAGCTGAATAAGATCTGTACTCAAAAACTAGTGAAAAATGATGTTTCAGGTGCCACTGAAGCAGTGTTAATTTTGTCAGCACTTTTTAGTTTAGTTTTAGACTTTTGCCTAAAATATCTTTTAGTTTTAGTCATAATTTAGTCATCTAAATTGTTTTCATTATAGTCTAGTTTCAGTTGCAAATGTAGTGGACTAAAATATGAAGTGTAAAGGGTAAGGCATTTTTTATGTTTCCTTGAATTTCTGAAGTCATGTTTTACTCTTGGATAAAATGAAACATCTAATAACCCTTTACTGAATTCTAGTAAAGTCTGAATGTATAAATGAACAGAAACAAATTGAACTTTTGTGTGAAATGCAGTCACCTTTATTTAGGCTACCTGGCAGAGCATCTCAGTTACAATACCAGAACTGACAACAAACAGTGAACCTGCTCTACATGAATATATCAATTCATAAAGAGAGGAGCTCTGATTGGATCGCTCCACAACTTATCCCACCACCACCAAGCTAAGGCAGCTGTGACTGTCTCTACTTTCTACATGACCAAATGAGGTCTGATTGGATTAAGTCTCTGTCAAACATTTTAGTCTAGTTTTTATTTGTTGATTAAAATGTCAGTTAATTTAGTTTGAGTTTTTGTCCATGTGCACTTGTTTTTATTAGTTACTGTCTAGTTTTGGTCAGGGGAAAGAAGCTTGTTGACGAAAATAATTAGTCAACAAAATTAACACTGCACTGAAGGATCTTAAACTCTAAACTTTTCACTCTGAACCTGTAAGTGACACTTGTAGAGTCAGTCATCCCGCCCGCCCCCCATTATTGGACAAGTACCAATAGATGCCACAAGCCCACATCATGAAAACTGAAAAAAAAAACCTGTATATTTGCTTTATCCAAACATGGAGTCTTAATTTAAGCTAATTCCTCTATCGATTTACAGAAAATAGATTAAGTGTTAGAGTTGGAAAGTTTAGGAAGAGTCTAAGGGTCCAAACTGAAAACTGCCACTGAAACTTTTGTGGCATCAACATTTTTCTTAATTTTTTATGTAAAAAACAGTTTTTCCTCATTTTCCCTTTCAAGACTGAAAAATGAAAGCATCTTCTGTGTTACTTATTGTCAAAAATAAAATAAAATTAGGGGCCTTGGAAAGTGGATGTTTGTTTCTTCTTACCAAATGTCTGAATAATATGTTAAAATAACAGATTATGATGTAAGATGCTTAATCAATGAAAGTTTAAATCTTTGACAGGGTCAAGAGATGTGAGATTCATATAGCTGTATTATACCCTGAAATAAAATGATAAATAAAAACAACTGGATCCTTAAAATGACCCAAATGCATTACATTTTACTTTTCATTTATTGTATAATTTTCAGCAGAGGAGTGTTTCCTCCACTGAATCTAATCAGAACAACCTGGCTGTAAAAAAGACATTTATTTTTTTCATTATTTTTATTTATTTGCCTGATAGGTGCTTGGTATAAGAAGCTGTGCAAAGCTTTGGAATAGGACAGGGTTTCTAAATTACTTTGTCGTGTCTCCTCCTCAGAATTTATATATTTTTTTTGTGCCCCCTTCAGCAACAACCAACCACCTGGGGGACCCCAAAGGGCAAAGCCAAGATACAATGAATATATCAGAGCAGGTAAATACATATTTAATGACTTAACACAGAAATCAGAGTAATTTATTTGGAATTTTAATTTCCACACATGAATTATACTTCATCCTGTAATGCTTCCATGTCTTTAAAAAGGCTAAAAACAACAAGGTGCCAACATAAATACTTATTTCTAAAATATTAAGTCTAGAGTCTTGATTTTTAGTTCAAACAAAATAAAGGTCCCACATTAAATTCTACTTACTCAGAGCAAAAATGTCAAAATAAGGGCACAATATTAACATTGCAATAAAAAGGGACAAATTACTAAATGCCAAAGTAAGAAATGTTCCACAGTTTTATTTCCTTTTGTTGTGGTATTTTACTGTTTTGCTAAAAACTGTTTAAAAAAAGATAGTGAAAATATATTAACTTAGTAAACATCACAGAAGCCTATTGTAACACAGCCCGCTTTTATTTTTATATGAATCCCACCTCTAACATGGCAAATAGCCAATCAAACCACAGAATTTTGGATTGGCTCGTGGGGTGGCCAATGAAAATTTCACGGGATCCAGGCCCTAATCTGGCCACGCCCCTGCCCAGACAAACCCACCTCTTCCGGGGTGTGACCACGCCCCCCGTAGGGATGGGAGAACCACTAGGATAGGGCCCAATGTGACATCTATCATGGGGCCCAAAAAACATCTGACTGCGCTCCTGGAAGGCAGAATAAGAGAGGAGTGACTTCGGTGAATAATAAAGAATCTATTATGATCTATGATTTCACGTAAAAACAGTAAACTGTTTATTTCTGTCCTTTTGCCTTCAGTTTGAATATAGAGTAGAAGATTTTAGATAATTTAACTCAATCAAAATTATTTGAAGTTATTCTGAGTTGAACTTTTAATCCAATTGCATGTTCTAAATGATGCTAGTGGGTCCAAACTTTCGTTGTTTTTGTTTTATTTTTAATTTTTATATTTAAATTAGAAAATAAAACCTCCCCTTAAAGGCAATTGTCCAAGTAAATACTGCATCAAGTTCGCGATCGTAGAACATAGATTTATGCCAGTTTTTCTTGTTTTATTTCCGCATTTACAGACAGTTTCGTTCGCACATCAGCGCGTAAAGAAATACTTCTTTTACTGCAAATCTATGGCTGCTTCAATATGCACAGAAATAAAGAACAGACTTATAAAACTCAACAAGTGACGGTGCTGGCAGTCAAAGTCGTGCATGGGCAGCCTTGTAGAGGATGGATCCAGATCTGCAGAGAGGGGGAGGAAACCCTCCACAGCTCCCGGGCCTGCGAGGCCTCTTTGGCCGGCTATAGGAGCCTGTCAGCCGGCTGCTGTTCCTCCAGAGGGTTCATGCGCTGCGCCACGAAGGGAGACGTTTGCCCTGCGTGAAAGTCTGCAGGCAAAAGCGCACAAATGATCTCGAAACGTGCGTAAAGGCGAGCATGTCTTGGTCACTTGAGGTCAAAATGAGCAGTGATTTTTGTGACAAGGTGTTAAATTCAGTTTGGTGCAGAATATTTTCAAACGAGATATGGGACGAGACTTTATTTCTTATATTTGTATGTTTTGTATTAATGTTCAGACATGTTTTAAAGCAGGACAGCAGGCCTTTTGTTCTGATGGAAGGTTGTTCACAGTGTTCTGTCTAATTTATTAAATTAAAAAATACATCTTTATTACTGTTAAAATCAAATTATACGGATACAAAATGATTTCATGGATTTTATAAACACCCCAAGTCAGGTAATTTATTGATTTCATTCGCTAAAAATTGCAGGAACATCAGAGAAATATGAGGGAAACCTTTGCTCCTCCCTAAATTCACCAACTTTTCCGGATGTTGCCAACTTATTTAGCGATTTAGGTGCTTCTTTTTCCATGTTTTTGGTTATAAATATGACTCAAGATTCAGAGTTTCTATGCTTTTTATTAAAAATTAAGTTAGTAATAAACAGTATCACCTCTTCCTTGTGCCACATCGAGTTATCTTGCAACAACAGCGGGAGTGAAGGGTTGGACGTGGTATCAAACTTTTCAGAATAAAAAAAAGTTGCTTTTTCCTTATTTTATGAGAACAATGATGTAAAAATGTAGATGGTCTGTGGCCACATAGCTCCATAAAACCAAGACCTGATATTTTGGTCCACGTTGCCCCGCCTGTGCTCACTGGTCCTTTTCCTTTGGCCCACTCTGGCAGGGCGCACCACCCCCGCCCTTTGGCCCTCGCACGATCCTCCCTCCTCTTCCTCCCCCCTCCTCCAAACCCTCCCCAGTCCCGAGGAGGAACATCAACATGCGCAGTCTCCAAATTTCCGGGCGACAAAGGCGCAGCAGAGCGTGCACCACTTTCACTTGTTGCTGCGTCATGACGGCCTGTCCCGTGCGTAAAGCTGCACCTGTTGCTTTAAGAGGAGTGGGTGAGCTGCAGGGAGGGGACATCCTCTGATCAATGAGAATCAAAAAAATAATCTTTAATTTGTGCTTTAAAAACCGATTTGGTGACATTTCCCAAACTCATAAGCGCATTTTAATCCCTGCGTCCCCTCCTCTCGCATGTCTTCCTTCCAGTGTCCACATATCCGGTGTGTTGAGCCCCTGAATTGTCCCCGTATTGTCCTCCCTCGTCCCCCCACACAGCAGCAGCAGCCAGCATGCAGGCCGAGCAGCCAGCACAGCCAGCCAAGCGTTTGACGTTATTAAATAATAAAGAGATGCTGATCTGCGAGCATTGTTGCGGAGGAAAAAAGGCCAATTAGCGTGTGGTTATACTGTCATTATGGCTGTATTAACTCGAATTAGCCATAAGACAATGTGCATATTGACACTTTTATTTTAGGGTTTATTGACTGAGGGGGGATCCGGGGCTGTGCATTGAAACAAAAGCAGGAGGCGATTTTTAACAGAGGAAACAATTAAGATTTGATTGACGTTATGAGCGACAGAAATTAGAGAAGAATTCATCTACAGGGTTCCAAAATTAATTCATTAAAATTAGACCTAAAGAAAAAGCTTTATAATGAAATAACGAGTCAGGATGAGTCCAAATTTAGTCTGCTTGGATGAATTAGACTTATAAAAGCTTTATGATGGACTTGGTGCTGTCTTTGGATCAGTTTGATGCAAAGCTAGCTGAAGGGATACCCTGCTCTGAGGCTACAGTACAACAGACCTTATATTGTTGTACCCCCCCCCAAGCCCCTGCACTCTCACCCAGCCCATTAATGCAAATGACACCAGAGGAGGAGTGAACAGAATAATTTAGGCTGCAAGAGGACATGAAAACTTTGTCCTGGTTCAGGCTGCAAAGCCAAAGGGATTTCATAGTCTTTAACTTTGTCGCTCATTTTATATCAGGGTGATTAAATGAAGCAAAATGGAAATTAACAAGCAATATAAGTGTGTGGATCCATCCCATAAAAGAGGATCAGACTCTAAAGTTTCCTGTATTCACTCAGTCAAACCCTGACCTAATATCTTTGTATTACATCTCTGAAAATGTGATGGCTGATGATGAGGTCTACAGGAAAAGCTGTAACTGTTAACACATTCAAAAGATATATTTCTTTGGTCCATTACATCTCATACAAAAAGACTGTGAAGGGCAGAACCTTTAGGGAAAACCGAGGTTATTGAAGGAACATTTTGTCGATCACATTCCTGCTTTCAGAGAACTAAACTGCACTCCCAGCTTCAGCCTCAGATCACTCCCTGACCGAGAACAACTGTTCCAGTTTAAGCTTTTAAAGATGATCCGGAGACGGACTTGGATCTGGCAAATCCAGCCTCACCGTTTGGGCATAAAATTGATATCGGTGATATCAACCGAAGTTCAGCTCTACTAGTACTCAAATTTGGTGTACATGTACTCAACTTTGGCCAACTAGTGCATGGGTGGACTTTACTAGTGAAGCAAAAAGTGTCACTAGTACTACTAGTAAGTCTTATATGCTAATGAGGGGGCAGGGAAAAGCAAATTCAGGCTCCCCATTGGCTTTCAAAAATTTTACAACTAATCAGGGTGCTGGATTTGGATATAACCCCTCCTTCTTCATTTTCATTAAGTCTACTAGTACTACTAGTGAATGTTTTGGCTTAACTCGTACTGCTAGTGAGATAATTTGAGTTAACTAGTAGCGGCAGTAAAGAAAAATTTTGTTTTCATCATCAAGGTTTTTGGCGCACTATAGCACAGTAGACCTTACTAGTACAGCAAAAGTGTCTTATAGGAGCCACATATGTTTGTCCGTCTTTCATGGGTTACATCAGGTCTCCACTGGGGGCAGTGTAGCATTTTCTTTATAAGCACAGGGCAGGTAACCAGGTGACTCATGGTCATGTGGTTTTCACCGCTCACCAGGCTCATTCACCTCACCTTTTGCTTTCCAGCAGCATCACCTCATCACATTATCAGTTTAATCATATTTTTGTTGTAAACTTTCCGATCTTTACATGGAAATATCACCCGAACACGGACAATCGTATGGACAATCGTTTGTAAGAGCGAGTCGAAAATAGTCTCCCACACCCATGCACGTGTGACTACAGGAGGGCAGGATAGTTGCTATAGTCTAGTAGTAGAAAGTTCTGGTGTTACTGGTACTACTAGTAAAGCTTTGACTTTTTACTAGTAACAGTTTTAAATCTACTAGTACTACTAGTAACATAGAACTGTACTAGTAAAGCCAAAAAATTCCCTAGTAGTACTTGATGGTTGTAATATTTTTGAAAGCCAATGGGAAGCCTGAATTTGCTTTTCTCCGCCCCCTTATTAGCATATAAGACTTACTAGCAGTACTAGTGACACTTCTTGCTTCACTAATCAGAATCAGAATCAGAATCAGATTTATTGCCAAGTAGGTTTTTACACTTACAAGGAATTTGCTCTGGTGATCTTGGTGCAAAGTACAAACAGACAATAAGTAAAAAGGTAATAATAAAAATAAAAATAAGGTGCAAGCATAGTAATAAGAATAAGAATAATCAGATATAGATATATAATAAAGTCTACTTGCGCACTAGTTGACCAAAGTTGAGTACATGTACTCCAAATTTGAGTTTTGGTAGCACCGAACTACGGTTGATATCACTGATATCAATTTTATCCACAGACAGCATGCAGAGGCTGCAGGAGGCGTCTGATGATGCTTTGAGATCACTGAAGAGACAGAGAGGTTACAGTGCGAGTGATGTTCCAAGAAATCTTGTTTTGTTGACTCTGAGAAAGAAATGATCATGTCTCTGCTAACATCAGATTCAGCGCTGTTCAATATCCAGTTAAGGGGGTGCTGGTATATCTGTTTCTTACAAGTCTAAAGTGTGTAAAATGTGTATCTATAAATGAAGAGTTTGTCTTCAGCCAGCTCGATTGTAAAGTGTCTTGAGATAACACTTGTTAGGAACTGGAGCTTTACAAATAAAGATTGATTGATTCATTCATTAAGAGTTCATTGACTCCATCCAGAGTTTGATTAACTTACTCAGTTATACCAACACCAAAATTTCAACCCTCCTCCATTTGCTGAGGAGGAGGATGTCTGATAATTTTACTCCCTATTTAAAAAAGCAAATGGAAAGCATGTCAGAATTTAAAGAGAGAGACTGTTTTGTGGACATATAGTTAAAATGATTAGATTTGGACTCACACATTCAGAACAGATTTCAAGCTAATCAAACAAATCCAAACTTTTTCATGGTGTCATGGGCATGTAATTATATATATGGCACAATAATAAAAATAAGCAGTGTGCAGACTGTAGTTTGAATAATAGTTAATGTGCAGGGCTGCCCACAGACATGGTTGGGCCCCCAAAAGGCCCCTGGACTGGCTGTAGCACGTCAATACACATGATCATTACTCACAAAAGTGAAGTTTCACCCGTCTGAATCATATTTGTCAGGTTTTTGTGAGTTTTCACCACACAAAGCCACAAAATCCTGGTTAATCCAGAAACAAACCTGCACTCAAACCTGATCTTCTGTAGCTTTGTGACTGTGATGACTTTTTATTTCTCTTCTTGCTAAACCAACCTTTCCTTTTGTTTTACATATTTTAACTGTTTAATATTTTATATTCACAAAAGCCCTCTGAGTGTTGCAAATTAGAATTCCCTATAAACATAGGGATGCTCCACATTATCATTATGATATCAGTATAAGCAGATATGAAAATTCCTGCCAGTATTTCCTGATGATAATTTAGCCTTATATATTGGCATCAAGGTTGTGAAGTTTTTGGCATATTAATCTGAAATTGAGAGTATAAGCTCAGAAAATAGGGTGGGTTTTCTGTCAGCAGGAAAGTAAATTAGTGTTTTAGCTTTAAAAGGCAGATGAAGCCTGATTTTACAGTAACTGTCAAAAATACATTTTATGTGTGATCAAAAAATAACTATTTTAAGTCTATATGTAGGTATTGAGCTGTGTAAATTTTGACAGCACTTTTTAGTTTAGTTTTAGTTATTATCTTTATGATTGATTGGATTAAGTCTCTGTCAAACATTTTAGTCTAGTTTTTATTTGCCGAAGATAATGTCAGTTAATTTAGTTTTAGTTTTTGTCCATGTGCACTTGTTTTTATTAGTTACTGTCTAGTTTTAGTCAACAAAATTAACACTGGTGCAGTGAGCGTCTTTTTAGCGAAAATGAAACCACAATTCCTTCCATTTTCCGATCCCTGTCAGTGGAAGGAATTGATAAGAAATAAGAGTAATGATTCCTTGGAGGAGTTGGAATTAGTGTTCAATTCCCATCCCTATGCTTCTGTCAGTAAATCATAGTTAGACTAACTCCCCTATAGCAAGAATAGACAGCCTGATTCTGATTCCCTGGGCCCACCAATAACATCTACATCACAAGACACAAGAATACAGGCTCAAATCATTTTAAGACAACCTGAATATTGAGATTGAAAACTGAATGTAGATACTGCCTAAATTATGATGGACCATTGCTGTGCTCCCCTCTCTTGGCCCCAGAAGCTTGCCTACAGCACATGCTCGATCCCCTTCATTTCAGAGGGTAAAACACAGCCTTTTGATTAAAAAACACTCGTCACTGTTTTAATGAGACCCTCTTTTTTTTTGCCGACAATGCCACAAAACATGCTCTCCCTTAATGACGGTGCACACGCCCAGTAAAGCTGTCAGCATCAATGAGCAGAGATGATAAACGCAGCTCGAGCCTCTGCAGACGTGTCAGGGGAGGGGGGGGTAGTCGCAGAGACCTCGAGCTTCTGAGAATGCAGGCCGAGGGCTGATGGCATGCTGGTCCGTGTCAGTGTGTGGTCCCCCATTCAATTCATTGGGAGTGAGTGTGTGTGGAGAGACTCACACACACACACACAGCCTGCACCTGCGCTACATCAGCAGGCTACTGGCTGCCATTCAGTCCACACACACACAGCTGGAACACACGACAGCTCTCTGCTCTGACAGTTTGGCTGTTCCTCTTTCTCTCTGCAGGACGGTCCTCAAATCAAACTCTGAGACCCACAGGAGGAAATCAGGGACACCAGACTGTCAGGGAGGAAGTTTGAGGTCTAAGGAAACATGCCGGACTGAGTACTTTGCTCAACTTTCTAGTCATATATAAGAGGCAAAGGCAGCAGGAAAGACAAGTTATAGTTAATCTATATTTTGTCAGTTCTCTAATAGGTAGTCAGCTGGGGGCACGTGACCCTCTCTCTCACACAATGCAGCCCTGTATTCACTTTAAAACTCCTAAGGATTGCAGCAAATAAGATCAAAAATCTGCAAAATCAGGTGTGGATCTGCAAAGAAATACAATAAGACTTGGTCCTTATTTGTAACACATGTCAAAACTTTAACACTGCTTTGAGATGTTAGGTCTTCCTGTACTTGGTCACTGAATGTTGCATCAAGTCTGAGGATCTGTTTATTTTTACTTATTTTTTAATGTTCCTCTCTTTTAATTTGTTCTATTATTTATTGTTTGTAATTAATAATTATTTTCTGCTTTTTATCCGACTATTTAACTGTCATTTTATAATTTAGATCCTCATTTTTTCAATCATTGTATGCATCTCTTTATTTTGATGGGCTATATTTTACTACAGTTTTGTATCCTGTTATTTGCCCCCTAAAGAGTGGGGGGTGGGGACGGGGACCCTATATGTCATGACCTCCATTTTATCAGCATGTCTTGTATAAGTAAAAAAAAAACAATAAATAAAGTTAAAAAAAACCCTGAAAAACTGAATTGAAGGCAGTTCAAATTTCAGTGTTGGCAAAACCTCAGCAGGTACAGAGTTAATTTTACTCTGATGGAGTCAAATCACTGCTGAAAAAGAGCTGGAGTCAAAACCAAGTGTCAAAATGAGGTTTCAGTGAATCAGATCTTCACATGTATGTGATCTTTTAACTCTGAACCTGTAAGTGACAGTTGTAGAGTCAATCATCCCGCCCGTTCCCCATCACTGGATAACAAATGCCACAAGCCCACGTCAGGAAAACTGCAAACATTTTTTTAACACATTTGCTATAACCAAACATGGTATCTTTATTTCAGCAAATGCTGAGATAATTTTACTCTGATGGAGTCAAATCACTGCTGAAAAAGAGCTGGAGTCAAAAACAAGTATCAAAATCATGTTTCAGTAAATCAAATCTTCATGTCTTGGATCTTTAACTCTAAACTTTTCTGTCCCTGAAGAGAAATCATTTTCTATTTTATGTTTTCAGTCTATCATTAAAGAGAACTGACACTCAGTAAGGAGTTAAAATGACTGTATAGTCCTGCATTTGTAAGTTATGCTACGAGCTGAAAGTGTAAAACATGAAGCTTTTAAGGCCAAAACCTACCCTCATGGTTATTTATCCAGAAATAAACTTCACCAAAACATTAATCTAGAGTAATAAAATACAATCTTGACTGAATATTCTGCTCTGTTGTTTGAAAACAGACAATAGACCTGCTGAGAAAATTCCTTATTTGACACATCGATTATTTATCTTTGTCATTTTTTGTTTATTTTGGAGAAATAAGTTAAAAAAAAACACCTTGTTAAAGTTAACTTTTATTATATTCAATCCTTTTTTAATGTTTGTTTTTCTCATAACAGTTTTGTTACCTCACCAGATGGGTCATGTTTTCACCGGCGTTTGTCTGTTTGTTCGTTTAACTCTTAGCAAGATAACTAAAGAAGCTGTGACCAAATTTTGATGAAATTTTCAGGGAATGTTGGTCACGCCTCAAAGAGGAAGTGACCACATTTTGGTAGAAATTTGAGTCTCTCATAGGACTTGTTTACACTGCACAATATGGCAGTTTTTTAGATAATAACTGGCTAACAATGTTAAAATTCCTCAGCTTCCAGTTTTGACTGTTTCTGTTTTCTTTGTTTCCTCCACTAAGAGAGGTTACGTGTACGCTGTGTTTGCCCGTCTTTTCCCAATATTACTCGAAAAGTTATGGACAGATTGTGATGGCATTATCAGGGAAATGTTGGTCACAGCACAAAGAAGAAGTTATTCAGTTTTGGTGGTGATCCAAATCCAGATGTGGAATTTTATTTCAAGAACTTGGTAACACTGTGAGAGAGGGCAAATAGTGTCAGAAATGCTTTACTTATGGTTATTTTGCATACATTATGAGCTGTAGTGCTTGTGATTTATGTCAGTCAGTGATTACGATCGATTGACTGATTGTTCTTTAGTTAAGTGTTGTGCCCACCCCTCACGGGTTTGTAAGACTCCAAGAACAAAGTTTCAGTGGTCCCACATCCATAACAGATAAAAAATAAAGTTGAATTTTCTCCTTACATTCAGTCTAAAACATTGTGTTCTGCCTCTTCTCCCATCAGACTTTTCATATTTAAAAAAGGGACAAAAAAGTCATCCAACCAGAGGAAATTGGCACCAACAGAAGACATTTAACGGTAAACTACGACCCTTATATCATCAGTAATAAAGAAACTGATTCAGAGCAGGGTGTAGTCATGCCTTTAAACATTTGTTTAAGGGTAAATGGGAAGCCATGGCATTCTCTCTTTGCATAATTTGTGTAAATAGAAGCTAAAATGTTGAACCTGCCAATATTAAAAGTTATTACATCATGGAAGTTAATGAAGTTGGTCAGATCAGTCTCACATTTTTATTTGTTAAGTTGGAGAAAATCATATTTGAGAGCTACCCAAAAGACGAAGGGCATTTTGAAGGGCCACTTGTTTGATTTAATGTTTCTGAGTAATTTAAGTTTTCAAAGTTTTCCTTAAAATAATAAAAATGTGCATTTAATAGGGTAAATTTAACAATTTTAACTTTAAAACGACACACAATACTTATATTTGATGATTGATAAATAATATGAGAACATTTTCTTGCTTTCTTTAATTTTTATTTTTCGGTTTAAGTTAACTAAACTTTGACCTCACATAGGTCAATATTTAAAATAAAATGGATGCTTTTAAAATATAACATTTGTTTTTTTTGTATTGATGGAAGTATGATTTATTTGCAAGCATAAAAAATAATATTAAAACACTAAACTGTATTATTTGAATGCCAATGTGGACACCCCTGGTCTAACACAAAGACCACTACCATGGACAGACCAGAGGAAGCGTCTCATGCGTGATGACGTCACGCCCCTCCTCCTGATTCTCTGTAGCAGCGTGCTGGAAAAGGAAAGTGGCTCTCCCTCTCTCTCCTGGGATTACAGGCCACTAAGCTCGTTTTGTTTGTGTGTCTGTGCGTGTGTGGGGGGGTCATCTGACCTAATTTTATAAAATCATATAATCTCAACAACAAACACTGGATTTGGAAAGGGACCAGGATAAGCCAGACACACCTAACTCAACTAATAGTATCTCCTTTAATAAATCCGATTAATCAATTAGATTTTTTTAATTTTAAATCCGGGGATTTTGCTTTGTCTGGTTTAAAAGTTTAACGACCTGCAGTAACCGAGCCACCTCCTCCTCCTGTTTTAACATTTTTATTTAATCATACCAGCAAAACCTCTTCCTGACAAAACTTTTGGAGTAACACAAACTCCAGCCTCGACGTCGGGGCGGTGCAGGCCACTTGAAAGCCTCGAGCACGCGCACATTCACGCACACGCGCCAGGTTATCACAGATAACACCTGAGTGTTTTTTTCCCTTTTCAAAAGCGAGGGCAAAAAAAAGCAGAGGCGCGCGCTTACCACCTGTTGCAGTCCAAATATCCTCGAGCTGTGGCAGCCAGACTCTGCACGCGAGCGACAGAAGGGCAGATGGATGGAGGGATGGATGAAAGGGTGGAGAGGGCCTCCCTGCCTCTGCCACACACCTGAACACACCTGTCTGTGCACGTGGATGCAAATGTAAAGGATTTTTATATCATTATGTTTTAAATCGATAAAACAATAAACACTAAAAACGCATTTTAAAGGACATAAATTTGATTTTTCGTCACTATCTTCAGTCTTTGAGACTGAACCAGGGGTGGGCAACTGGGGGCTCCGGGGCCACATGCGGCCTTTCACCTCACCAAATGTGGCCCTCCAAAATTAGAAATCGTAAACATGAAAAAAACACGACAGAATCAACAAAATATGAATTTATCTGTGATACCAGCATGATAGCATGATATGTAATATATTTCCATATAATCTAGATTTTTGGTATTTTTTTTGTAATTAAAGACCTTACTTTGCTATAATAATCTATTTTATGAAGCAGCAGATTATAATATTTAATTTTAGTTGATAATATATTTAGAAAATATTAAAATGAAAATATTGTACTTAAAAATGTTAACACTCATTGTTTTGTTGCTTTGAAAAAAGCTTACAATGGTTTTAATTCTGTGTAAATTGGCTTTAACTGAATGTCAAGCTCATTTACTTGTGCATTATTATTTGCATTTGATTTATAATATACGACTTGAGGTGCAGTATTTTTATGACAGCGGTATATCTGATATTTGTGTGTTTTTATAGATATATTTGCAGCCTTCAAGCAGGACTAAACAGTGTTATTTGGCCCGTCTAGCTCTTGCTTGCCGTGCTGTGTTGTGTTATTCTGTTTGCAGCAGACCTTATTTAATGTTTGATCAGGAGCGCCATGGAGCTTGAAGCGCCTCTGAGATTAAATCACATTTTGGAAAGCACAGTCCTGAGATGCGGGTTAATATTTTCTACTGAGATATCACCATGTCAGAGTTTGCAGTGCCCTTTTTGTGGCCTCATGCTTGAAAAATAAAAAAATACACTTTTCTGTAGCCTTCATGGCAACTTTTGACCAGAAGAGAGATTTTTTCAAACAACAGTAATACCAGTGGAGTTGGGACACTCGTGTCCCTTTTGGAAAATGTGAGACGATCTTAAACCACTTCACTGAATTATCTTTTTTATTCCATTTGTTTCAAATTTTGTGCTTTCTTTGTATCTCCACGTCAGAGCACATGCTTGTCAACATGAAAAAGGATAATTTAAAATCTGCCTTAAAAAAACTAAAATGGCACTGAACTTTTTTTAAGTGTCATGGTTTTATTTTCCAGGAATGCAGAAAAAAGTGCTGATTGTTTCTGTAAAACTGTCCATGTGACATCAGCCTTTTGGATAATCAGAAAATGGGAGGAGTGAATACTTTGAAAATCTAAAAACACCAATTTTACTGCAACAAAAATAGCTTAAATTGGCTTTAATTTCATGTTTAACTCATCAAATTTGGGAATACTCTTTGCATTTTCTGTTTATGTCATTGAAAACATAACTTAGATTTATTCTTTGTACTCTACTCAGCAAATAAAGTGAGGTATTACTGTTTACATATGAGTATGAAAGTTTGATATTCTGTTTGGTGCATTAAAAATTAGCTTAAATCAGTTTTAATTTGTTTTTATTTAACTCATTATTAATTAGGCATCATCAAGTAAAGAGTAAAAATATATTCTATTTACTGCTTGCTCATGAGATTTATCAGGTAAAGGCATCATTTTTTCACTGAGTATAAAGTTTAATTTTCCTCTTGCTTGTTAAACTGATTAAACATGAAAGAGTAAAGATATATATTATATTTACTGCTTTAATTTGATTTTGTGCAATTAAGAAAGTTAGATTATGGCATTACTTTTGCATTTGAGTGTAAAATTAGAAATGTTCTGTTTATTGGGGTTGAAAAGAATCTAAAATGAGTTAGTTTGTGTAATCAAATGAAGCTTTACTTCGCACATGTAAGTATAAAATAATAAATACTATGATTATTGCTCTGGAAAACTATCTAAAGTTGTTAAAATTAAAGCTTAGTTAATTAAATTAAACACCATAATTTGCTTAGGAATATCAAAACATTAGTTAATTGTTAATTGCATTGTGAAAAAAGCTTACTTAAGTTGTCCTTTTTGTGCATTACATTTAGGCATTAATAGTTGCATTTGTGTAAGAAATAAATACATTTCTGTTGTTATGTACTAATTTTTACCTCAAAAAGTAGAAGAAAATTGGAGTTAGTTGTGTGTTTAGTTTACTAAATTAGGCATTACCTTTCCCATTTAAGTCTAAAATTGGAAATGTTCTGGTTATTACATTAAAATGCCCGTTTAAAATTGTCACAGTCTCCAGCTTTGTTCATTAAATTAGGCATCATAGTTTCATTTTTAGCATCAAACATTGAATTTGCTGTTAAATCATTAAAAAGCAGCTCTACCTGTCCCTTAAATTGATTGAATCAGGCATTATTTTCCATACTTGAGTGCAAAAACACGTTTTTGTATGACAGGCTCCTTAAATAAGATTTATGAAAAACATGTTGATAGATTAAATATAGATGAATGATGTCTTTGTTAAAGTATATATGCATTTAATAATATTGTCCCTGACTTTATATCAATTTGATCTTGTCTCTGTGAGAATAAAAGGCCCTCTGAGTTGGCATAATATGTTAACATAAAGCAGGGATGGGAAACTGGTGGCTCGGGTGCAACATGCGGCCGTCCACCTCCCTAAATACGGCCTGTTATTAATTTACAAAAGTCAACAAATGCAAAGAAAACACAACAGAATCCACAAAATACAATTCAACCTGATTTACAAATATGACACCACAAACAAATTCTAGAAATACCTCTATATAATCTGGATTTTGGTAAGTGTTTAGTTTTTTTTGGCAACTTGCTGAAGTGTAATTGTTTCTCTAAATCTATTTTATGAAGCATTAGATTATAATATTTAGTATTAGTTCATAGTAGTTCAATAATAGTAAAGTTGTACTCATTTGCACTTGCATTTAAATTAAGCTTTAATTCGGCTTTTTTAATCATGCATTATTTTTTTGAATCAAACTATATGGATTATGTTGTTATGATTTTTATGACAGGCGCATATTTGCTATTTTTGTATATTTATATTTATACGTTTTCCATTAAGATTGTCAGACAGGTATTGAAAATGCGGCCCTCAGGCAGGGAACAGGGTCCCTCTTGATGATCAGATTTTCTCATCTGTGATCCATGGTTGACGGTGTCAGTTCGCCTCTAAAATTAAAATAAAAAAGGTGAATTTAAGTGGAGTGAATCTGCACCAAACAGCGGAAAAAGCCTTTAAATTCAGCCCTCAGTCTGTCAACATGCCGCCTCTACAGGCGTTACAAATACGCCACATCTCATTACAGCGCAGGAAACGAAAGGAAACGAGTAACTCATCATCAATATTCTCCATATTCAATAAGAGCTGTGCAGACATCAAAGGCGCGGGGCCTCCGGGCCTTCAGCGCAGGGGCTCCACTTGTTCGACCTTTAAAAACACTTTGTTTATCGCCGCTGTTCTCGGGCTATTACAGCCAATTCAGCTGCTTCGGATCAATAATTAATGGGGCGAGCAGCGATCTTTTGACCCCTTAAAGGTCCAGCTGAGAGGAGGAGAGAGTGCGCGGATAAATACCGAGGGGCCTCTTCAAATATTCATCCGCCGGTTAATGTGAGCCCCGATCCCCGGGGACCCAGCCTGCAAGACCGCGGCCCTTAATCTACCTCCACACACGGTCCCCACAGATTAGAAACCGTTAGTTAGATACATTCAGAGCAGACAGGCAGGCAGCTCATCGTGCGGATTATTATTATTATTATTATTATTATTATTATTATTATTGAGGAAAGCAGCCTGGCATGTGGACTCTCCTGGACCCGGTTCTTGTTTTTTCTAAAGCAGGGAGAGCTTGAACCGTGAGAACCGGGGTTAACGGGAAACAGCAGGGCCCATTTGATTAAGCATTAAATTATAATGGCCACTCTCTCTATATGGAGCTATTACAACGCGGAGTAATAAAAAAAAAAAAAAAAAAAAAAAAAAAAGAAAAGAAATAGGTCCCGCTCGCCTGGCTCCCTTCAAGAGGGCTCACCTTCAATTTACACCTAATTGGACATTTTGGGATGATAAGCCGTGCAGCTGAGAGAGGAAGGAAAGCGTCCACACCTTGTTAAATAAAACAACAAGAGGAGCTGTTACAACATGAATGAAATAAAAGCCGGCAGCTCAGGGGATTAGCGCGCAGTAAATACTCATAAATATCCACACAGCCGCTCAAATAAAAACCAACACATGGAAAATCCTCCTCACGGTTTACATAAATCTAATAACTGTCAGGCAGGAGGATAAATCTGATTTGTGACACTTTAGAGAGAGCATGTGTCCAATTATTACACCACCAACCTAATAAAAATATCACTTATGAATTAAAGAAGTTGATTAATTTAAAGGAATAAACATAAAATTAAAAGTGTTTCAAATTGATGCTATTTTTCATCAACCTCCCACGAAACTAAAAATCTAAAGGAAGATGCCTCCAATAAAATCTAATTTACATTTTTATCACTTATAATGAAGCATATGTCCAATTATCTCTAAGCCAAGTCCCTTTAAAACAAGCCTGGAAAATCATTAATTTAAAGCTAAATACACACAAGCTCTATTTTTTAATTTAAGCGTATAAATCAAATTGCAGCTTAATCATCTCCAAAAGCAAAAACAGGTCAACAACTTCAAAAATAAGCTTCAACAATAAGTAGGATCTGATCATTTATAGGAAAGATTCAGGCAGTATTTTACAATCTTTGCAATTCACAAAAAAATCTGATTATCCGTATAGGCCCCAGAAAGTGCAGCAAATAAAACAGGATAGGCAAAGGAATTATATGTTTAATTTAGTTTTATGCATGTTTTTTTTTATCCTTTTGTCGTCTTGTTCTGATTTATTGCAGCACTTTGAATTTTATTGTTATCAAAAAATTGTGCAATACAAGTACACTTGCATTGCTTTAAAATGTTTAACATCTCTGTAAAGTATTTGTCAAATTACTCCTCTACCATTAAAAAAATCAGGATGCAATGCTGCAGTAATTTCAGGAAAATATCTATATTAAAATCTGCTTATGTTTGTTTACGTTGAACTATATCTCCTTAAAGTCCAATTTAAAACAAGCCTGTGAAATTGAGATGATAAATAGATGCACTATTGAACTTTTTAAAACAGAAGACTAATTAAAAATAAGTGTTTTATTTATCTCTATTTACATGCAGCATTCTTCAAAATTAATCCATCAAGTCAAATTTTAAAGCAGGCCTGAAAATCACAAGAACTTTAAATGAAATTATTGTATTATTTCAAATGTGTTTGTGCAATTTTATACAGAACATATATCAAATTATTTCATCATTAGACTGATTTAAAACTAAAGTTTTAACAATAAAACTAAAAGAGGATGCAGTACTAAAAGGAGGAAGGATATTTTAACATGTTTTTAATTTGATGCTGCTCTAAATAGAGCATTTGTCCAGTTTTCCTGCATTATTCTCGATAACAGCAGGCCTACAAAACAGCTTGATTACTTTAAAAAATAAGGATATTTTAGGATTCCTCTCAGGCCTTCTAGGCACTGATATTTTTTATTTCTTTTAGATTGATAAAGGAGGAAAAACATCAGTCTATACCTGGGGATGTGGGCATTTTGGTGGAAAATTCTTCCCCTTTTTGAGGAGGCGTTGGCTTGATGGGGCCACCAGCAGACACTAGAAAATAAAAAAGGTTAACAGGACGCACAAGCTTCACTGTTAAATCAGATTTTTGTCACCTTTTTCCAAATTATTCTTCTACATCAATTCATGATGGGGTGAAAAAATTAATGTCACGACTGCCTACACAGAAAAAAAGCCTGAGGGAAATAAAATCAAAACTCAAACAATTTCAAGTATCCAAATTTCCAAAATTTATTCATTTCAAACTGCATATTGAAAAATAATATACTCAGCTGAAATTGTAACTGTTATAAGGATGGTATTAGTTTTCGGTAGATATTTACATGGAGTGGGTTGGCTTCTGCATTACAGGCCACAAATTTTTAAAATATACAACTACGGGAATGAATGTTTGGAAATAAAAACTTAAAATATCACAGTAAATATACAGAAAAAAATGTACAAATCAATTAGAAAATAAAGAGCACAAGCGTCATACCTCTAACAGATGAAAAGTGGGAGACGGAAATATAAATTAACAACCTAGATTTTTATGAGAGAAACAAAGTGTCTTGTCTTGTTTTCTTTTAGAAGAAATTAAATGTTACCTTAAATGATAAAAAAAACAGCATTACCTGCTTGGTTTTATGTCCCTTTTCTTTCCAATGTTTGAAGGAGTATAACTGATCACTCCTGTTAATTGCAGTTCTGTTTATTCATATTTTCTGCAAGAACTGGTGTTGCTTTTTTTATATATTTATAAAAAAGAAAAGAAAAATGCAACCCCTTTAATTTCATCTGATTGTTATGTTTCTTTGATAAATACTGTACAAAAATGTGATTGCAATAATAAAACATTTTGATTGCGACTCCCACTTTCAAACTTCATCCACCAGTGAAGAGGGGGGTCTCCTATATGGTCCTCTAGAGCTTCCGTAGAGTAAAATCAAAGAATAAAAGAGTCGTGTGTCCTTTTTTTCCTGCATGGAGACTTCTATACAACTTTTTCCCACCCCGGATTTTTCTGTACAAAAATAGTCCACGTTAATAGTCCACAGTTTCTCTTATAAAAGTTCGTTTTCTCTCTTTTCTCTTTGCTTACATGTGTGTTAAGGGCAGCGTGCCGTTGATCGTCGTCCCGGGCACGGTGCTCTGGTAGTGCCCGGACATGTGTAGCCTGGTCTGGGCGCTCTGCTCGCTGACCTCCGCCCCGGGCAGGTACATGCTGATCATGTCCCTCAGGTCCCCGCTTTGGCAGCCCGGGGCGGCTCGGTGGGACGACGAGGTGACGACGGGCGGGCTGGAGCTGCTGGACTCGGATTTGACCACGGAGGAGGGTCCCATGGTGCCCAGCGCGGTCATCCCCGGCGTGCTCTGCTGGGAGTAGGACATGGAGTAGGTCGGGGAGCCGTTCATGTAGCTCTGGGAGCTGGTCATGGTGTTGTACTGCAGCGCGCTCATGTCGTAGCGGTGCATGGACTGCATCTGGCCCGTGTTGTGCGCGTTCAGCCCCGGGTGCTGGTAGCTCAGCTGCTCCTGCATCATCCCGTAGCCGCCGTTGGTCCAGCCGTTCATGTGCGCCGCGTAGCTGTCCATCCTCTGGTTCACTCCTCCGCCCAGTCCGGCCCCGACCCCCACGCCGACCCCACCTCCCATCCCGTTACCTCCGGGAGTGAGCAGCCCACCTGGCAGGGTGTACTTGTCCTTCTTCATGAGGGTCTTGGTTTTCCGCCGGGGTCTGTATTTGTAATCCGGGTGCTCCTTCATGTGCAGGGCCCGCAGCCTCTTCGCCTCGTCGATGAAGGGTCTCTTCTCGCTCTCTGAGAGAAGTTTCCACTCCGCGCCCAGCCTCTTGCTTATCTCCGAGTTGTGCATTTTGGGGTTTTCTTGCGCCATCTTCCTCCTCTGGCCCCTGGACCACACCATGAAGGCGTTCATGGGTCTCTTCACGCGCTCCGGGCTGTTCTTCTGGTTGGCGCCGGTGCCGGAGGAGTTGGTGTTGCCCGAGCCCCCCGTGTTGGTCTGGGGGGCTGGGGGCTTGAGTTCAGTCTCCATCATGTTATACATTAGGAACAGCTTGTTTCAGAGGGAGCTCCCCGGAAGAAGAGAAACAAACTCCACGCGCCACAGACTGCTGAAGAGGAGCGCGAGGCTGCTGTAGCGCTGCGTAAAAGTTACCTGTCGATTTTTCTCTGCAACTTTTTTCTCTGGACAAAAACAAGCAGCACCGAGCGAGCCTCCACACACTCTCTCTCCCTCCCTCTCTCTCTGAGTGTGTGTCACAGTGAGAGTGTGTGACAAAGAGCCTTCTCCCAATAGGTCCCCGCGATGTTGTGTCCACAAAACTTCTCCCGTGGCTTCTCCCGGTAAAAAAGCATCAACAAACTGGAACCACTTTTTCGCATTCGCCGTCCTGCCCGAGCCTTGACAACTCCAGATAGTTTTTGAACAAGTTAATAGACAACCATTCATGTGACGGGGGCTGTCAGCGAATAAATGGCTTCGACCTGGCCAATCAGAGCGGGAGGCCTTAATTAGCATAAAGGGGGCGGGGTTAGCTTCGCCCCGAGACACACACACTCACACACACACACACGCACACACACAGGCGCTCTCAGGCTGCACATATGAGCCAATAACAGAGTTCATATTTACTATTTCAAGCCTTATGGAGAAATTTCTGTGGGCTTGTGCACATAAGTAGACGTGGGGGAGCCTTGTGTGGAATTTGAAGCGTAATATACAGAAATAAGGACGTGATAAGAGGTTAAGAGTGTCAGAAACTGAGTTTTATTGTGTGTTTGAGGACTTTAAATAATGTAAAATAAGGCAGAATGGGCACTGGAGAAGTGTTTATTTTTAGGACTGAAAGGATCTGATAGAATATTACACAGGTTTTAAGATTTAAAGGAAGTTTTCTGACATATTAAATAAATAAATATTATTTTCAATCAATGAAATTAGTGCATAATTGTGGGAAAAAGGCGAAATGTTCCCCCAGAAAATGATGGTATTCAGTATTTTATGTTTAGTAATAAGGGTTCCAGATTTTTGTTTTCAAATTGTGGGAATACAGATTTAATGATGAATCATGAATAAAGATCAACTTCAATCTAAAATCTTAAGTGAAAATATTTTTAAGCAGGGGGGCTGTAAAGGGGGGGAAGGTAGGGGGCCCATGACTGACAGGAGCCCTCAAAAACATTATATTATCAGTGTTTTAGGAAATTCAAATTTATTTACTCGTGTATTTACATGCAAATTACACTAAGCTTTCTTGTTTTTAATAGCACAAAAGTGACATTTGCATCAGTTAACTTCCACAAATGAACATTTATATATATAAAAAAAAAAATAGGCAATTTTGAGCATTTATTAGAGGATGTCAGTTCCATTTATGCATTTTGCTCAAACAAATGGCACATTTTAATTACGAAAAAGCAGCATTTTGGAATCTTTTGCATAAGACAACTCCTGTAAAACAACATTTACATGAAAAAGATGCAATTTCAAGCATTTATTAAAGGATTCTAGTTTAGTTTATGCATTTTGTTCAAACAAATAGCATGTTAAATTTGGGGACTTTTAGAGAAAACAGATTATAGACCTAGGGATGCTCATCGACATCAGTTTAAAATCTGTGTCGGCCAATAGTTTTGCTTTTTACTAACAAGAACAGATATCAGTATCAGATTTTATTTGTTCTGTTGTCAATTTGATGGCCACGTTAACTGCTGATTGAGATATTTTTTTATTAGGCAGAAGAAATTGACTTTTTAGACAAACTCTGTTCTGTATTTATGACCAAATATGTGAGAAAATATTATTTTTATGGGACAATTATGCCAACATAAGTAATCATGGAAATAACAGTGTCAGCATTGGCCCTGATTTTTACAATACGTGCATCACTAGTGTAATCTGCACAAGGTTTCAATCTTTTATTTTACTTATTTATTCATTTAAAAGAAGTGTTTAAAGCTGAATTCAAATTTTAAGCTTTAAGTTGATTTTCATAACAGAATTGAAGGACCAGCAATATATGAGGACTAATTATACGTGATAAAAACATTTTAATTGCTTAAAATGTCCAAATGGCAGAGAGTCCTGAATAGTACATAGTTTAATTCACTATTTATCCCATAATCTAAGGTGGAGAGCATTTCCTCCCCTGTCTGAAGCTTATTTGTGTCTTTAAACGTTATAACTTGACTGTAATAATTCTGAGAGGTCCATTATTAATCAACATATTTATTCATTTATTCTCTTTACAGGTGCTTGGTTTGAGAAGCTGTTTTGAAGTGGGATGGGGCTGATTTGATATTTCTTCATGAGACCCTGAATTTATGTCCAGATGCCTGTTTTTAAGTGATAAAACTACAATAACTGTGAAAAACTTTGACAAGCAGGACCAAAAAGTTTCTGCTTTGAGAAAATGTGCAGCAAATGAATTAAATCAACATTTTTAAAAATGTAGAAACTGTTCAGCTTTATTTTAGGGAGCTAACAGGAGGGGAAGTTGCATCAAAAAAGGGGTAAAGTGCTAAATAAACACATCAAATGTTGACATTGTCTCATGATGCTCTTATTTTGAAGGAGACACCAGCATTGTCCTGACATTAAGCTCCAGCCCGTGACATTGCTCCTGTTCAAAACCTAAAAAAGTCACTAATTCCCACCCCCGCGATAACATAACAACACTTAAATAAACTTTGTTAGTTAACTCAAAGCCTTGAATGGTGTGTGAACGTGAGAGGAGGAGGAGGAGGGGGGAGCATGGCTGGTTTTTAGCGATGAAAAGAGGAAAGGTAATCCAAGATGCCCCCCCCCCCCCCACCACCACCACCACCACCACCCCCCATCCCACCACAACCACCACCCCACACAGAAGAAGTCCCCCTCTTTGTTTAGTGAAGTTGAATGCCAACACACAGAAGGCAGACGGGCTCATCTCAGCACAAATAAGCGCTTTTTGTTTGGGATGTTGTCGCTACATCTGTCCGGACAAAGACCCCAACTCCACTCCACTTCCACCACCACAGTGCTGCTGCTGTTGTCCTGGGATGGAGGGGGGGCTTTGTAGTGCTATTAGAGGGAAGAGATGGAGGGGGGTGGGGGGATAAAGGTGAGGAATATTTTAAGATAAAGTGTGTTTTTGCGCAGCTCAAGCCTGGAGAAGCGTGTCAGCCAATTAGTGTGAATGAAAGCCTCCACCTGCTTCTCCATCAAACTGGGATTTTAGGATCACGTGACTTAAAACTGAAAATATTCACTCAAATGTTAGTTGGGCTGAAGTGGGTAAAGTTTTTAGGGAGATTGGAAGAGTTTGAGGCTCCTGCTTTTGCCTTTTTCCTGCGTGATGATCCATTAGTTTGAAGCAGAGGGGGCGTCCTACTGCGCTACACTACTGCCGCCTACTGGACAGACGGGAAACTGCAGGACAGGCCGGGAGCACAGACGGGGTTTAAAAAGTTTATTTTTCAAGATTAATTTAGTTTACATCTATAATTTCGCACATGCAAATAAGCCAAAAGAAGGAGAAAATCATAATACATAAAAGGCATGATATTAAGCTTAATTTAAGCCATTACACTATATCAGGGTTGCATGCTGCCATTTAGATTTTATGTCCAAAAAGAGGCAGAAGGGGTACACATATTTAATCCCACCCCTTCCCCCAAAAGCACTGACACCACTCATCCAGCTCCCTTATGAATATAAACCACAACAAGTTATTCTGAGCACAGTCAAATCTATAGTCTGATTTTGTTGTCATGATTTGACATTACAAAAGACAAATTATATGCAAATTTCCCTGAGTTATACTTAAAAACAATAAAAGTATGACCAAAGACTGAGGAATTTACAGCCCTAACAATAGATAACAGAGTTTTAAGACAAATAAATGATATGACTTTAATAATAAAGTCACCAACATAGGTCTGGAGTTCAGATGAATAGTCAAGCAGATGTACAATAGGAGTATAAATAGGTTTAATGTTGAATTAAGCTTGCAACAATACATTCAAATGTATATTTAATAGTGCCTACATAAATGGATTTGCAAACATATTCAGATTCTCTCTTATTTATCACATACTTGAGAAAAAATGAGGACAAAGCTGATAGTTTATGGCAGAATCCTGATTACTTTAATTGGTATTGATATCTGATTATTAGACACAGCTACCCACTGAGTTTATATTTAATGACATGCATAAAAAGGTATTAAACACCCTGAGTGCAAACTATTTCAGGAAAATGTGGGCCTATTTTAGCAAATAAGCCAATATTATATTTACTGCTTCACCTGTATGTTCAGTTTTCTTTTCTGTTGATTTGCTCGAATTAAATCAAAGCAAGAGTGTAGAAAAAAAAACGTAAATTAGTTAAAATTGTGTTTTGAAGATATCAATAAAGACAAAATATCTCAAATAATCAACCAATCTTTATTTTCATAACCCTAAATCTTAAAAAAAGAGTAGATCATGCCAAACTCTTCTTCTTTTGGTATATCTTGTTTTAATTTTGAAAGGCAGAGTTGTTTGTGAAGCTAAAGCAGGAGCCCCAGTAGGTGCATCAGGTATTTGGTTAAAAGGGAAAATGTACAGTCTGATTAATTCTGATTATTTAGCACAAAAATGAAATAAAGTGACTAAAATAAACTATAAAGTGTAAAGAGCACTGTCTAATAAAATACATTTTGAAAACCCTTTTTAAACTATTAATAAATGAAATTAATTCTGATAAATCAAAAGACTTGTAAGTATTATCTTCAATCATTATCATTCTTCACAACAAATGACCCTAATGAACTAAAAGGCAGATATTCAGCCCCTCTGGAAATATGTTCACCCTGCAGACAGCTCCAATAATTAAAGCCAGCTCGAGTACACACACCTGAAATAATTCAATTTAAATGCGTGTCTCCAGATGAAATCATAATTGAAAGCGCATAGATCAAGCCTTATTATTTTGTTTTTAGTCATTTGATGATAATAAACGGAGGAGTGGAGCCCTCGGTGCTCTCATTATGCCGGGCCGGGGCGAAACCTTACATAAGATTCATCTTGTGCTTAATAGGCTGCGAGAGGCGACACATGCAGCTCGCTCCATTCTAATGCAGGTCTGAAATGGGCCGCTCGGGCTGCCGCTATCTGCATCTGAGTGTGTTCCCCGCTACCTCTAATCTGCTTATGATAATAAAGGAACAGCGGGGCCCTGCAGCTCGGTGAAAGCAGGCCCCCATCCAGCCGGGAATGGCCCCTGCATCCACAATCATCCTGAATTAAAGCCGCTGTTTGACAAAAAAACGGGAGAAACGCGCGGGGGCGGCTCCCTCGGACCACTTGTAAACCCTTCCTGCAGGATACAGCAGGTTGGGATGGACATGGCAAATATAGGAAAAGGTTCAAAATGAAGCATTTATTTTAGAAAAGGAACAAGAATGACTTAAAAACTACTTAACACGAACATGGAAGGAGGAAATCTTGGGCGCAGAATTATCAAAAACCCATTTTAAAGCAAATTATAATCATATTTTCATGGTTCAGTCGGTTCAAAACATGCCAAAATTACAAACTTACAAATTCTGCTTCAGGGAAACACACCTCTATTGTACACCACACTGAGGAGGCCAGATTGCAGGTGAAATCCAAGTAAACTTGTCTTTTTTGCCACTAGAGGCCGTATCAGAGGCTGGGTACGAGCCAAAAATATTTATTAAAGGAGTTACAAGTGCATAAAAATTATGTGAACTGCATTTAAGAGCACATTTTGGAGATAAAAGAAAAAATAACATAGTTTTGAAGACAGAAAATACACTGGATTGATGCTCATATTATGCTTTTTTTAGTTACATTTTTCTTTTCTATGATTTTAAGTCTTATCGTTTGAAATATAATATTTATTTGCGATTTAGCGCCAAATTGCAGTGAAATAATCAAAGATTTGTATAATATTAAAAAGGCTGTGAGATTTAGAGTAAGTTTTTGGCACACTGCAGCCTAGTTCATTAAAAAATAAAGTGAGTAAAATCACTAAAAACATTATTTTTAGTCAATAAAATGAGTGCGTAATTGAGGAAAAAAGCGCATCAAATAAAAAGCGAGCAAAGTTGCAATTCAAATCTCACACTCTCACATATTGTTCGAACTAAAAACAACATCTTATTTTTAAAATATAGTTTAAACTTTAGTTTTTAATCGAAATAAATGAATGCAAAAGTCGATTTTCATATTTTTAATGTGTGCGTAAAAAGATCTGTGCGTAAAGCCAAAGCGGCCAACACCGTCTCCGTCAGCCAGCGAAGCTCATGATGCCATGCGGTGTCATTCCACAACACTGCATGTTTTACATACACACACAAACTCCAACACACACTAACATACACACCGACACACACACGAACACACCCAGGGCTTCTCCTCTCCGCGCACTCAGACTTACTGCCAGTTTGGGGAGTTGTCTTCCTCTCGTCTTGATTGGCACAAATTAAAACAAGATGCCATTTCTCGCTCAACCTCCTCCGTGTTAACTCCGAAGCTCCGAGGCACAGACAGCCTCCACTCCTCACCCGGGGAAAGAGCTCTCCCTAAGCCGGCTGTGAAAACGTCCAAACTCCCGCCACGGCGACTTCGTGTTCCGACCTCCACAAAAGTCCCCCACCCACCCCGGGTAGTCCGCGCTGTTCCATCCGCCTGCCGGTGCGCTGTGGCCGGCGTGCAGCTCCATGGAAGCCCCGCTGCCTGTGTGGAGCTCCGCTGTCTTCTTTCCGCGAGCCCTGCAACAAGAAAAGCCGTTTATGGCGACACACAATGTGAAAAGGGGGCCGATTTAAAAAGGAGAAGAATGCAAGCAAGAACAACAAAAGTCAGTTATAGCAAAGTCTATGCCTCTCCTCTCCTATCTTCCACCCCCTAGCTTAGCCCACATAATGAGCAGGAAAAAGCTTTATATTTTGTTCACTGGGTATTCACAGATAATTTGAAGCCATTGTTTCTGCCACAGATGGTTCTTTTTAATACAATAACGGTGCTCTTTGTGAATAGCGAGCCCACAATAAAAATCTAAAGCGTCCTCCTGAATAACCATTTTGTTCTCTCTTGTATAGGCCGAACAAAAGCGCCAGTGAGGTAATGGCCTGCCTTATTGAAAGCCTCAGAATGGGGATTTGATAAAGATTTTTTTTCGCTCCTTTTTTCCTTTTTTTGCACAAAGTACACGGCAATGTCACAGAGAAACTGACACGGCATGAAAAGGAAAAAGGCTGCAGAAAGGGCTTGCTGCTGCAGCTTTTTCTAAACTTATTTTTATTATTATTATTATTAAAATTATTATTATTATTGGAGGCTGCACAATGCTTTCATCAGGATGTTGGTATCAGCAGATAGCTCAATAAAAGTTAGGGATCTGTATGTGTTCATCCTACTTAACAGCTGCAGCATTAATTCAGGAATATCACAATAATTACTGCAATTCTATCTTGTGATCAAACTCTGGTCATTATATTAAAAAGGCCAGCAGATCATATATTTACAGGGGCACTGCCAGACATCCTGGGCCCTGCTGCTCCAAACAATCTCTCAAATCATGCATCTGTTAAGCTAATAAATAAATAGATTTTCAGGGATGCACAATATTATCAGACAGATATTTGCCTAAAGCGCAGAATATCAGTATCAGCAGATATGAGAATCTTTGACAACATTTAGACCATACAAATTGGCCATTGATATAGAATAAATTGACTGTAACACCTGCAAAATGCACAAAGTGCCTTGATGTTTTACCTCATCATAAATCAAAAGTGTAATTTATGAAAGAATAAAATGTTTCCAAAACAAATGGACTGGAACCATGTGCTCTTGATATAAAATATTAGTACTAATATCGGCGATCATAGCTCTGAAAAATATCTGCAAAAATCCAATATTGTGCATCTCTATAATTATTACAGACATATATTATGTTTCAAGACACGTATATAAGCTTCATACACTGGAGAAAACCCTCTTTAGCTAAAATTATACAACAAATGGAAAATGAACTATGCACAGCAAGTAACCTTTCAGCATTTGAAACATGGTCCATCCTTAATTTTAACAATGATTTCCGTTAATCTTAAACCTAAATACTCACCATTTCTTATCAAAGCTGAAACAGAAATTTGATTTGCCCAGACAATCCTTATTTTTGGGAAATTAATAGAACCATTGGACTTATTTAACATTAAAAATAAATATATTGTCTTTTTTGTACACAGTTTATTCTATTAATGGGCTTTTCTGGCTTTGAGTGACAGGACAGTGGATAGCATTGAAATTTCAGGAGAGAGACTGTGGCATGCGGGAGGTAAAGGAGCCACAGGCCACATCTAAACCGAATCAGCCAATTAAAGGACTACGGCACACACAGGGAATCAGATGAGGCCCTCAGCATTTCCTACACATTAATACTATTGAATAACATCTACAGGGGCCCATTTATCAGTCTTGAGGGGGCCCGGCCATGTCTTTGACCAGCCCTGCAGGAAGGAATTAGTTCTCAAAATCTAAATATTGGATTACTTTATTGATAAATATCACATTACTTGTTCAGATGATAATCATAATTTATCATCAGGGGAGATTTTAGGACTAACTTTTATAGGGTCTCAGCTTTAAGACTGCAACAGATTTTGTTTTATATGCCATTATTGTCAACAGTAATCAATTTATACAAGATTTTTTTTTGTCATTTAATTATTATAGCACACTTTTTGTGAGTATTGAAGCATAAACGTGAGTGAACTTATACTTAAGACATATTCAAACAAATTGTTGAATGCAGGAACTGCCACACTCCATCTCTACATTTTGCACCATAGCAGCTTTCTCCATAATTAATTATGATTAAATTTCACCCCAGCTTCTTGTATTCATGCCTTGTCCACTTCAATAAGAGCTCGAAGTCTCTATCATGTGGTGTCGCGGTTTGCTCAGGAGGAAGTTTTTGTTTTGGAGTAAGAAAAAAGAGCCTGTTTGATTAATGAGTCCCTCTGAACCTGATGGGATCTTTGGGGTTTCATTAGTGAATATCTACATTTGGAAAGAATAGATATATTGATTTTTTATATATGGTGGAATCATGTGTTGTCTTGTTAATGTCTTTGTCTTAATAAGAAAAATATATCTAAGTATGGATTGTTTCTGGTGTTTGCTAAAGTTATTTTGGACATACAATCAATCAAACTTTATTTATATGTCACTTTTCATACAAGAAAATGCACCACAAAGTGCTTTACAAACAGACAGACAAATTAAAAGAAGGTAACAGGAAGTACGACCCAAACCCACCCACCCTGCAATCCATACACAGTATTAATAAAATGCATCAGAAATAAAAGACAGGAGTAGAACAGGAACATTTTTGGACCCACTATGCACCAAGGAAACGCCATCTTAAAGGTTTGAAATGACTAAACACTGGAGGTCAAAGTGTAAAATTAAAAAAATAATCAAATAGAATAAAAATCAATTGAAATGAATTAAAAAAGAGAATAAAAACACTAAAAGGTAACAGCAATATGTTCAAAAGGAAAATAAATCTTGAGAAGAACTTGGGGAAAAATGATAAAACAAGAGGATAAACTACAAAACGATCATTCTGAAGTTAAAACAGAATAAGATAAAACTTAAATTACATTACAATTAACATTTCAATTGAAATTTAAGTCTTGATTTTGCTTTTAAAAACATTAACATTTACAGGTGATCTAATATCAGTCATTTATTGGCAGTAATATTGGCAAAATACATAAATTTGCCATAATACTTTACTGCATGGGTATGTTTAAAAATCAAGACTTTCATGTTTTTCCAAGACTAAAATGTTGTTTTTCTTGTTTTTTTTTTCATCTGCTCCTCACACAAATAGACTTAAATTGAAGCAACAAGTCAAATTTTAAAAAGTAAAGACTTTAAGCTGTTGACCAAAAATATTGTTTTCGGCGATAATGAGTTCAGAAATATCAACATATTGGGTATTGGTAAAAACCCAATATCGTGCATCCCTACTTAAAACAAACATTGATTTGGTGAAAGGGTGCTGTAATGAGAATAGAAACACTGAAAGGTAACGGCAGTATGTTCAAAAAGGGGAATAAAACACTTAAGAAGAGGATAAACTACTAAAAGATATATTATATATAATAAAAGATATAAAAGATATCAGCAGGAAAAGAACATCAGTATCACACATCCCTATCCGATATCATTAATACTTCCTGCATGAGTCAGAGGTTGTTTGCAGATGCTGCAGCAGAGCCGTCAGGAGCTGCAGACCTGTTCTGGATTTCACAATGAGCTTAAATCCAGAATACATTAGCCTGCAGAGGTCTGCAGTGGATTTGGCACACAGGCTCATGATTTAGCATATAGGGGAGTCAAAGTTATGATCCATAGAATTCAGTATTCAGGCCTCAGTGCCTCAGTGTCTCTGTGTTTCTAACTCGACCCTCTCTGCTCGGCCTTATATTTTATTTACTGAGTCTAAGTCCCTGTCCAGATACAGACTGAGGCTAAAAAATGCTCTGATGTCAAAGACTTTTGTTCATGATCATCTGTGTAATAATCAAATTTTTTTCAATTTTGCTTGACAAAATACTGCGCTGAGGTTTGGAGTAACACTTTCAAGAGCTCGCTTCAATCTCTATTCATTCTCCAAACAAGAGCAGCAAGGGTCATAAACACAGAAGCGTATACATTCATCGTTTCTTCAGTCAAAACTGTTCAGATTCACGGAATATCAAACAAATCATGTTCAAAATAATCAACTACCAGGAAATATTCAGGGCAGAGAGAGAGAAAATGTAATTTAAGGGGATTGTTTTATTTCAAGAATGTAAAAGTGAGAAGTGCAAGGAAAAGCTTGTGTGTATCTGTGTATGTTGTAAAACTTTGGGACTGTTTGAGTGATGAATTGAAACAAACACAGAGTAGTTAAAGAAAAGTATAAAAACATGATTTTTAAAAGCTACAGGGATGAAACTGTATAAAGATCACAGAAAGTTGATGTAGTTTCTCTTGTCCCTTCTCTTTCTTTATTTTCTCTGATTACTATTTGTATTATATTATTACTATTAGGTTTATTTTATTTATGTGTGATTATTTTATCACTATTATCATTGCTATTTGGAAATGGATTAATTATTGACTCCTTGTGTAAGGTGAAGGGGTGGGACCAGATAAATTTCCTCCTACTCCTTTTTGAACATGCAAATGACAAATTTAATTTGCGCTTTGGTTGATGTAGTTTTTTTAATTTTTGTTCTATGTTTAATTATTTTTTCATGTTCAAAATAAAAAAAGAGAAGAAGAAGAATACAGTTTAGGTGTTACTTTCTTTCATTATATTCTGTTTCTGTGTTGGCGCATTCTCTAATTTTAGTAAAATGTATGCTATTATTTGATTTTTGTTTGTTTTTCTTTTATTACTTAGGTTTAATGTTTTTCTGTTAATTTAATCCGTATTTACTCTTTAAGGTGAAGTTTGCCCACATTGGGTTCTACCTCAGCTGCACACGTGACTTAATCTTAGTCACTGGTTTCTTTTGTTTGAAGAGATTTTATTGAACACTTATAAGATTAACAAACAGACTATACTTGTTGCCATCATTATGTGGAACCATAGGCGAAGGAAGCAAAAAGAAAAACAAAAAACAGCGAAAGATTGTGATAATAATAAAATAAACAAATACATAAAAAGTAAAAATGGAAACCCTGCAATTCACTGGGTTCTTTGACTTCTCTTTTAACTATGTGCAAATAAAAAAAATAAAAAAGCACAAATAAGAGGGAGTGAAATGTCATCAATGTGTGGATGTTACTGGAGGGAAATCATATAGATTATGATAAACAGGAAATAAATGCTGGGTAATATTTGGATTTATAAGCTGTATTGATATATTTCCAAACATGTCAGAGGGTAAGACAATATTTCTTCTATCGTGTGTTTTTTGTCAATTCCAGAACAAAACAGACAGCATGTATCAGCTCCTCTCGGGTGGATCTTGTGTACGCTTGATGTAATTTGTAATTAACTCACAGCTAATCAATAAAGCGTTTAACAGAAGGCACAATGGACTCACAGGGGATGATCCCCAGCCAAACATATTGGATGTCACTGATCGTTACAAGGTGAGAACACCCTGTCCGTCAAAGGGGCGAGGTGAGGAGATGGAGGAGGAGAGAAGGGCAGAGGAGAGGATGGAGCGGGATAAAGGAGGGAATAATGGAGGACAGGAGAGGTGATCGCAGAGCTGCAGATCAGTTTGTCTGCAGACGTGATCCAAAGACTTAGAACAGTCACATGTATCAACAGCAACACACACAGGGATTAAGAACGAGGTCTTCGTCTCAGAGAGCAGTCACAAAGACAGGAAAGAGGGAATGTTACAGCTACAAGAGGTTAAAGATTCAAAACATCAATTTCAATGAACATTATGACTGTTATCTCTGCAACACGGACCTAAAGAGCTACAGGGGGGAGTGCAGGCTGATCTCCAATCCAGGCAGAGACAAAGGGACCAAAAGTAAGAATTCTCTTGTCTATATGGTTGTAAAGATGGTTACTATGGATGAGTAATCCATAGTTACCATGGATAGAGAGATCAGTCAAATATTAACATAAATATCTATAATAAATATAATCTGGAGAGGAATGATGTTTATTAATATAACAGCATCTGGCTGAAATGTCATTAAAATTGGTTTAACTGGTCTAAAAGTATGAATTTATGTTAAATAATGTCATTTCTGTTGATGGTTGATGCAGGATAGAGCACATGGAGTCAAGTAGGTCATCCATGACTGTTTGTCAAGGTCACACTAATATATGTGTGCTGTTTGCAGGAACTACCATGTATTTAACTCTGTTTATCTCTCTAAAGTTAATATCAGAGATTGTTGATGATGGAATGGGGCTAAAGGAAAGGCCAAAAATATTTGTAATTGTAGTTGTGGAAGTTTTGTAGGTCCACAGCAGCAGGCGGCCTACAAGACGAGAACCAGAGACGAGCACAGGAAACAACTAGAAAAGCACTCAGAGAGCGCAGACCTCCACCAAGCAGCTCAGTTCCTGCAGTGGCTTTTCCACAACCCCTGTAAAAGATACGATTCTGGATCACCAAATCCAGAATAGAGCCAGGATCCAGACCAAACTCAGCACATACAAGGAGGCTGTTATCCTGTATGGACACAACAAGTTTTGGGAACATCACTTAATATTTTGATTTTATATGAATTATTGAATGTTGTCAATGGGATTTCCCATTATAAAGTTTGATGTTTATTTGTGATGTCAGTCTGGATCGGCTCAAGATTATATTTACCTTGATGATAGAGACATGGACCCCATATTATCCTGTAAAATTGGAAATGAATCTGTTATGGCAGAGATGTTATTTTTTAAAATTTCACCAAAAGTTAACTTATTGGGATTTTTTTGCATCCAGACAAATATATGTATCACCACCAAAATCTAATCATTTTGAAGTTGGGCCATTATCGACATCTCCTGAAAATTTCAGCAAAATCCATCCAGTAGTTTTTTTGTGTAATCTTGCGAACAAACAAACAAACACCAGCAAAAACGTAACCTTCTTGGCGGAGGTAAAAAAAGAGGGCAAAGGCAGAGAGTGACAGAGAGGGGGGAGCTCAGTGTGCCATATACCCCGTCAGCCTAGGTCTATTGCAGCCTAGCTATTTTTAGTTTATTTCCTAAAGTTGGTGATAATAATTGCAGGCCCTAGAATGTAGAACAGCCAAGAATGTAGTAAAGGGAAACGAGGCCTGCCACAAACTGTTTGGGGAAACCAGACAGGAAATTAAGACAAGAGTAAAACTGCATTTTTTAAAATAAAATAAATACTGGTAACGGCACAAGTCATCATGGTCACCAGTTTACACAGTCATTCTTTACACAGTAACACCAGGGAACTCCTCCCAAAGGTTTGATCATTGAAGTGTCAATGAAGCTGCAACATGGGAGTGAATGTGAATAGTCTGGTTAGCAAAAGTGACACAAATCAAAGTTTAGCAACGTCAGGAACATTCCGGCACCTTGTTGAATAAACGACAGATGATCAGTTGTGAAGACAGAAAAAAGGTCCAACAAGGTGTAATAATAAAGTGGCCACTGATTGTGTAACTGGTCATATGAGTCAGAGCAAACGCTACCAACAATCATCATTTTATCAGGGCGGCACGGAAGCCTCACAGCAAGAAGGTTGCTGGTTCAAGTCCTGTGTTGGTCAGGGCTTTTCTGTGTGGAGTTTGCATGTTCTCCCTGTGCATGTGAGGGCTCTCTCTCACTCCAGCTTCCTCTCACAGACCAAAAACATGCCCATTAGGTTGACTGGTGACTCTTAATTGCTCATAGGTATGAGTGTGAGATTGAATGGTGGTCTGTCTCTCTGTGTGGCCCTGCGACTGATGACCTGTCCAGGGTGTACCACGCTTCCCAACCAGCGTCAGCTGGGATAGGCTGCAGCCCCATGCAACCCCGAAAGGGACAAGCAAGGGATGGACTTTATCACTCATTAATCCCAATTATTTCATAAAACATTCATTAAAATCAAAGTCGTCTTTTTCTTCCGATCTTCTCTTTCTTGCCCTTACTAGGGCTGGGCAATATATATCGATTAAATCAATTAATTTGAATTATTTCTTTAAGATTTAAAAACTAAAAATCAAGATTTTTTTCTTGGCTTACACTAACTCTTATTTTAAGTTGTTGCAATGATGGAAATTACAAATACTTAAATTTTACAGTTTTCATTGTGGTAGGCCTTGTTAGGTTTTTCACAAGCACAGTTTTAGAGTTGTAATTGTTTTTTAATGAGATTAAATTCTGATCAGAGTTCATTGTTAATGTACTGTGAGAACAGCTCAGAATTTAGTGTTCATGTAGACAAACCTGCCTACGTTCAAACTACATTATCAACATTTTATGAGAAAGTACCAGCATACAACTTAACTATTACTGTGAAATTCTGTTTAGCTTCAGAATATTTTTTTACAAAAGCAAAACTTGATTCCTGCTTTTTTGTGTCACTTGGAGGATTTTTCCTTGAGAGGGAAAAAATCGATTAAAATCGTAAATTGAGTTTTGTGAAAAAAAAATCGGGGATTTTATTTTTAGGCCATAATCGCCCAGCCCTTACTCTTACTTTTTTTGCCTCTCCTGCCTTTAATCCTCTGTCCTTACCTTTCCTTGTCTTTCCTTCCCTTGCTCCCTTACCTTCCTTTTCTTCTTTCTTTCCCCTTCTTTCTTTCCTATATCCACACTAGCCTTAAATCTCCTGGAATTTAGCCCTTTTCCCGTGATTGTTAAAGTTGCAAAGGCTAAACTCTGTCAGTTTCATATGGGTATAGCTTTGCCTTTTACCATTATTGAGCCCCTATTCTTAAAAGGTAAATAAATCATATTTTCAGAAATATTTCAACATGCAATAATCTGTATTTTAATTCAAAACAAGTGCCAAGTTGTTCAAGGCTTCCTTTTAATTTGCTGCAATCACTCATGACCCAGCTGCATTTTTCCTCTGCATCCACCCTCTCACAGACTGACACCACCTTTAAGATGTCTCCGGTTCAGTCGTGTTCTGCCTCCTGCGGCCGTGACGGATGAACAAAAAGTCAAAAGAGCACCACCTACGGAAAACAAGAAAGGCATCCGAGGACACAAACAACATAACCAAGCAAGGCCCATCCATCACCGAGCATATAGAGGAATTACATACACTGGAGGAAAAATAACAGTTTGTTGGTGGAGGGAGGGGCGTGAAGAAACGGCACAGCGAAGGGAAGCAGATAGTCTGAGTGAGAAAGTTAAAGCGTGAGCTGCAGAGGAAGATTTAAGGACAAACACGAGAGAGAGAGAGAGGATCATAGCTCTCGTGTGAAAAGGCTTAGCAGTTAAGAAATATGACTTTGGCTCTTTATCTGATCAATCTGTGCCGTATATTCTGAATCACAGACACAGCACTCACATTAGAGCAGCCCCAAGCTTTTAATTACAAACCCATCCACCGGGGCGAACGAATGAGAGAGAGGGAGAGAGAGAGCACTGGAGAGCTCGAAAGCCTTTAGAAAACCATCATCACTGAATGCTAATGCACTTTAAATAGAATCTGTCTATTGATAGTAGGGCTGGAAAACATATAAGTTTCTAATATGTAATGATATATTTCAAAATGAGACAAAAGAAAGGGCGATGGTCAGTATATCCCTTAAATAGTATAATTTGAATTATTTTCTGCAGAAGATTTAAAAATGAACTAGAAAAGCACTCAGAGAGCGCAGACCTACACCAAGCAGCTCAGCTCCTGCAGTGGCATTTCCACAACCCCTGTAAAAGAGACAATTCTGGATCACCAGATCCAGACTAGAGCCAGGATCCAGACCAAACTCAGCACATACATGGAGGTTGTTATCCTGTATTAATAACACAAGTTGTGGGAAAATCACTTAATATTTTGATTTTATATGAATTATTTAATGTTGTCAATGGGATTTGCTATTATAAAGTTCAATGTTTGTTTTGTGACATAAATCTGGATCGGATCAAGATGAAATTTACCTTGATGATAGAGATATGGACCCAATATTATCCTTTAAAATTGGAAACGAATTGGTTAAGAATGGCAGAGATATGACTTTTTAAAATTCCGCCCAAGTTAATGTATGGGATTTTTCAAAATTTTGAGAATCTTTTCAATCCAGACAAATATCCGTATCACCACCAAAATTTAATGGCTTCTGCCTTGGACCAAACCACACCTCTGGTAAAATTTTCATGTAAATCTATTCAGGGGTTTTTCCATAATCTTGCCAACAAACAAACAAACAGATGCTGGCAAAAACATGACCTCCTTGGCGGAGGTAAAAAAAAAAACCCTCCAATCATAAATTGTTGCAATGTTTGAAAATACAAACACAGAAAATGTACAGTTTTCATGGTGGTAGGCATTTCAGGCTTTGCACAAGCACATGTTTAGGCTTGTATTTGTATTTTAAATTAGATTATACTTTGATCAGTTGCTCAGTGTTTATGTAGACAGGCCTGCCAAAGGTCAAACTACATGTGAGTGTATTAGAGTAATTTAGGTAGTGCTCTCTCATTAAAACTCCTATCAATTAAGAAAAAAAAAGATTTGATCATTGAAACATGATATCAGACAACTAAATGCTCCATGATTTCTCGTCCATGTTGTCCTACCCTACTTGATATCTATACATACATGCAAATATGCTCACACACTCATACTAGTATTTCCATATGCATGAGAGCGACACATTAGCTGCATCTGTTTTGTGTTTTTGTCGCAGCTCGGCCTGATGGGAGATCCACGGTGGGCTTCTCTCTCTTTTGTGTGTCTACAGAGTATTGTGAGTGTGTGTGAGTGTGTGAGGGACACACACACTGACACAATAATCAGTGAAAAGAGAAAGGGGGGTATTGAGGGAGATGTGGCAAACTAACTGTCAATCAAGTCACACAGGCACACACACATTCATCCATTAAAAGTGGCGTATTTGTCCTTGAGTATGAAATAGTCACATTTGAGAGGCTGTTTGGAGGCTCATGCTGGGTCACTGTGAAAGGTCACAGCATTAGATAAAGTGTTCAGTGCTGTTTAAGTCCTTAACAAATGCCCTCCTGCCCTGTATTTTTCTCTTACTGAGGGATTTCAAAGTTGCTGTATGAAGTACAGTCCTGCTGTACGCAGTATGAATTGAAACGGTGGCATTGAGGAGGACAGGGGCACTGTTCTGTGACATGTACTCATACCTGAACAACAAAATAGTTAATTAGTTCAGTGTTGTTCCCATTCACTTGGCGTGGCATTGCAACATCCTACTTGGACAAAAGAATGGTACAAAATACTCTATCAGTGTGATTCAGGGCTTTAGACTGCAGAGAACGAGACTCTTAAGTGTTCAGCCGCAGTAACCACCAAAATATATAAAGCAAAAACCTGCAGTTCCTCAAGTGTCCACCAGGGATGGGAATCAAAAACCAGTTCTGGTTGAGAATGGATCACAATTCCCTCAAGGAATCAAAATCATTACTCTTTTTGCTTATCAATTCCTTCCTTTTTGTTCTGCATGTCTTGCAAATCAAAGGCATCACACTCTCATCAGAGGCAGTCAGCAGAGATGACAACAAAGAAGTCAAAAATCATGGCAGACAGGAGGTCAAAATCTAGGCTAATGTTCTTCAAAAAGATACTTACTGCACAACTTTCAGTAAGTGTAAAAACTTGGCACTAAAAACATATGCAGGCCAACTTCTGGCCACACAGAAAATGAGAAAAAATTGTTAAGGAAAACTGTTGAAGAATTTTTTCAGTAAGTAGAATCGTTAATGACAATGGTATCAAAAAAATCCTTTCAATTCCCATCCCTAATTTTAAAGGAACAGTCCAACATTTTTGTTGTTTTCGTGTCTTACCTCACTCAGTCCATGACAAGCAGATAGACACCAATTCAACTGTGAGTGCAGTAACAAGGAAGAGGCAGACAAAGCTCGCCACTGCTAGTTAGCTTTAGCTAAAACACTGGGAGTCAACAGGTAGCGCTAGCGGTTGGATGAGTAAGGAGGGACATCCAATCACAACTGGCTCAGCTTGGTGGTGGTGGGATAAGTTGTAGAGCGATCCAATCAGAGCTCCTCTCTTTATGAATTGATATATTCATGTAGAGCAGGTTCACTGTTTGTTGTCAGTTCTGGTATTGTAACTGAGATGCTCTGCCAGGTAGCCTAAATAAAGGTGACTGCATTTCACACAAAAGGAAAATTTGTTTCTGTTCATTTATACATTCAAACTTTACTAGCATTCAATAAAGGGTTATTAGATGTTTGATTTTATCCAAGTGTAAAACATGACTTCAGAAATTCAAGGAAACATAAAAAATGCCTTACACTTTACACTTCATATTTTAGTCGACTGAATTTACAGTAGATTTTGTCGACTGAAATGTTGTGAAATTTCATCAACTAAAACTAGACTAAAATTAAAACAATTTAGATGACTAAATTATGACTAAAGATAAAAGATATTTTAGGCAAAAGACTAAAACTAAAACTAAACTTAAAAATGTTGTCTGAATTAACACTGCTGGTATCCAATTTAAAGCCCATATCCTATGAGCTGATAGTCATCGTAATAAGCTCTCATTAAAATAATAATAATAATAATGAAATAAGCATTTAAAAACCTCACTAGTTTTACAAAACACTTAAAATTCCTGGATCTTGAAACTGTTATGATTGTTTTATGATATGCTTCCTGTACAACAGTATGATTTTACTTCCCTTTTCATCGCACTAAACTGCTGCCTGTAACATTGTTATTGTCCAATGGGAGGTATTTTTATAACCTCCTTTGCACAGCGTTTTAATTTAATATTTTGCGTTGTTCTTGTATATGCTATAGTTTACAATAAATTAAACTAATAAGTATTGTGTTTGAAACTCTTCATCACTCACTCTTCAGGCAGACTTGTTGTTTATTATGGCTGCTGCTTTAATATAAAGCCATCAAATCTTCATTATGTGGTATTTTCTTGTACGACAAAGGTAAAATATGTCAATGTGAAAACCAAAATTAAGGCCACATCATAATGTCGCTCCCCCTGAGATTTGGAAAGTCTCTACCTAATAACGCAATGCACAGCTTTAATATTTCTGCAGAAGTTTTGACACAGATGGACAACTTTCCAACAAAAGATTTTAAAATGCTAGTGTGGACATAAATTTCCATACATAAACAGCATTTTAAATATCTCTGCTGTGGCGTGAACCTGGTCAGACCGGAGAAGTGCAGGTCAGACTCTGTAAAGTTGAGGATTAGGGCTTTAAAAGATACTAAAGTGCTGACCGCCGAGCAGGAGGGAGGTGGATGGTCAGTCCTGCTGCTGTTTGTTCAGCAGGAAGAAAGACCGGCCGGCACACACAGCTGTCACATATTTACACAACAACCGACTTCACTGGCATCTCCTTAACCAAGAAAGCAGCATCAGCAGTTTAAACCAGGCCGATACAGGAGAAGAGGTATTCTTTTAGGCCACCAAATCAAACAGGTACAGTTTATGTTCAGAGGTTTGTCTGTAGCAAGGGGTGGGCAACTCCGGTAACCAAGAGGAAACAATCAACTTGGGGCTTTCAGATTACTTACTAGTTGTTTTTTCACTGTTTGTCCCTCTGATGTTTGTTAATATTTGTTAATAAGCAAGCATAATAATCAGTGCAATACCCGGTCAAATGTGGTCTACAGTCACACAGTGCTTTCATATAATATTCATATTGTAAATATTTTTAATGTTAACAGTGTAAATCCCTTGGTCTTGACTTATTTTGTTTATTTTCCCTTCAGAAGGAAGTTGATATAGTTTAAAGATTCTGCATGTTGCGACTTGCTTTCTTAATTGTTACTTAATTTTTATGCTCTTATCTATTTTAATGTCTTTATTTGATATTCCTACTTAGATACTGTGTATAAGACCAACTGAAACAATCGAATTTCCCCACGGGGTTTAATAAAGTATTTCTGATTAATGATTCTGATTGATGTTTATTTTACTAACATTTTAGCTTTTATTTTAACAAACAGTAATGCACAGAGGGGACTTTTAAAGAGATAATTACAGCTCTGTTTTCCTGGAAATATTGCTATTTTTATGTTTTCATGGTAGATTTTGTCATGTTTCATTTACTAAAATGCATTTTATGATATTTCAAATTGACTGGTGGACAGTATTGAGAGAGTAGGGGGACTGCATGTGGCCCCCAGGCCACAAGTTGCCTACCCCTGGCTTATAGGAACAATAAATCTGAACATCTAAATTAAACTTGTATCTAGCATAACATACAGATTATAGATAGATAGATAGATGGATGGATAGATAGATAGATAGATAGATAGAGTGGAGGCTTAAAGTACTGAAAGTGTTAAATTTAGGAATAACTTGCAGCATTTAACGAACATGTCTTGACAACAATCATTGACGGATGGTGACTGATGGCTCAGTCAGACTATTTGACAAACCTCTGGACTGAACCATCATATCAAACGATCACTGACATTAAATAAAATATAAAAACATGGAGGTTTGATCACTAAATCGTCTACAAAAATCCACTGAAGTCATATTAACATGATGATTCACATAATGGCTCACTCAGACCGTTTGATTGGCAGCTAATAATGATCAAAACCTGTAATATTTACAAGCATCGGGGATGTGATTGATGAGTAATGTGCGGAATAATCTAGAAGGATTTCTGCAAAGATTTAAGCCTGAGGCATCTAATCGAAACATCAGATCAGCCAGATGAAGCTGTAAAATAACTGATTCACTGAGCTGACTGATGGTTAGTAATGATCAAGTCAGATTAATCGAGCAAATGAAAAGAAAGCCCTCATAATCTGAGTGATTTAAAAATATGCGGCTGTGACAGATACGAGAGGCTTCATTTGGCACATAGAGAGAGCTGAATATTGGAGCAGGGATGTGGATTAAGTCTAACTGATCCGAAAAATGTACAGTTTATTTTTTAATAACAGACAACTCCACTACTGCTGAATCACACCACACAACACGCAGTTAACTTGTGCAGAGACCTGGATGAGGGAAACCTTGCTAGGATGAAAAACAGCTTTCAGTTTGGTCACTGTCCTGTAATATTTAATAAAACTGAGAACGTACGTATTTCACAGTCTAAGCCATATTTGACTCCCAAAGTTCAGATTTTCAGTCTCGTGTCGATGCTCAGTGCCATGCTCAAGTACTATACACTTTTCTGGCCTTGCTAAGGTTGGGTTCAATGATTCCAACTGGCTACGCGACACGTTTCCTGACAGCAAATCTGCCCAGACCGGCACACATTAGACCTGCGACCCATTAATACACTGAATGGATGGATGGATGCTTTATTTCACACTTGGGGAAAATTGGGTTTCTGGTTCTCCCCCTCCTCTCTCTCACCTGCTACCTGCCTGCATTGTGTTTTTTCACCTGTACCCATACCCAGGGCTGCCCACAGAAGTTGTTGTCATTTAATACCATCAATACTTCCATGTCCAGTTGGTTGTGTCAGCGCTCCTGGGTCGTACTCTAAGGTCTGGTACTCACATGAAGATTTTAAAATCTTAACTGATGCTGAAACAGAGAGAGCCACATGTGAAGAAAGTCAGATTGCCAGTTTATTCCTGTCGTGAAAATAAAAAGAGACACAGGACACCATAAACCAACTCATTCATTCACCAAGAGGGCAGCACCTCTGCTCTCACAGCCTGTGATCTCTCATAATCACGCATGACTTCAATGTAAACAAACATGGTGAACAGCGTCAGGAGGCTAAATGTGGCTAGTGGTTAGCTTCCTATAACATCCTTGGCTCCTCTGCTCATCATTTTGTTATATAAATTTACAGGTTACACTGTTTAGATGCTCGTATTTTTGAACAAATCAAAAAGTTGGACCTCCATCTTTACGTCTGTCTAAAGCGGGGTAGACACATAAAGATTATCGGGCTGTTTTTGTCTCGACTTTCTCCCTTCCCGACCAAGGATGGCAAATGCCTGACTATCTTCTGTCTTATAAGATTATCCTATAAGATTATCCTGTGGTCTGAGGTGTGTTAAGAGTGAGTTTGTCCCGATAATCAGCTCCTAAACAGGTCGGGGCCCACTGTTGTAAATATTAATAATGTTCAATATCAGGGTTCCCACTCTTTTCTAGAAATCATTTTCCAGGACTTTTTCAGGACATTTTCACCCGTTATAATATTGATTTGGGCAATTCTCAGGTTAATCTAGCCTTCTAAAAAGCAAGATTAGAGGTTGATGACCAATATCTCTTGCTAGCCCCACCGTATCATATTTACCTAAAAAAAATTTTATTGCTAACTCTCGGGCATGAACATTTTCTTTTTTCTTTTTTCTTTTTTTTTCTTCTGCCAGCTATCTTTTTGTCTGGCTTTTATGTAGTGTCTTACTATTATAAATTTATGGTTTATACAAATTTTTTAATCTTTATTTACTCTGCTTTTTTATAAATTTTGTTGATTTACTATTTAAGTAGCTTGAATTTTATTTTACCATTTTTTTATTATTTCATTTTGTCACTTTTGTTTTCAGTTTTTATTTTTTATTCCTTAACTTGCATTATTTTATCTACATTTTGATTTCATTTCCTATTTTTGATTTTTGTTCACTAACAAGGTAGAAAGAAGCTAAATAATTTTCCAGGATAATTCAATCTTTTCCTGGACATTTTACTTTTTTCCTCATTCCCCATATGTTTTCCATGACTGGAAAATTGGTCAATAATTTTCCAGGTTTTCCAGGACACGTGGGAACCCTGAATATTTAAGACCAAAAATCTTCATGTGTGTGGAGAAAGCCGACGACTCCCGAGTCATGACTCGGACATAGAACAGAATGTAGCCAATCAAGAAGCGAGCTGACTGAGGAACGAGGAAGCAAGCGTAAATATAAAGAAGCACAGCCGACCTGAAACATAAAGATAAAGTTTGGTGGACCTAAGAAACAGAGGACCAGCTCACATGTTCACATAGTCTTCAGAATTTTTCCACAGTCTTTTCTTTTATTTAGTTCCCGCTTTTCCGCCAAAAATAGTCCAAAGACCACCATCATTCCCTCTTCTCGTATGTCCTCTCCCATGCTGAGTGTTGTATTCTCCAGTTGTTGCCATAGACAACGTTTATGGTTGTTGCTGTGCTTCTTCTTCTTCGTTTATGTTAGATCACGTTTGATCATGCAAGATTTCTGTCTTTGAGGACTAGATCCTAGATCGGTGGTGGGACAGAATGGTTCTGTGTGTGGTGTGCTATGTTGAGATTATTGGAGCACACCACACAGTACGATCAAAACTGTTCAATGCCTGATTTTTTATCTTCATGTATGGGGTCTCTAACAGACACAAAATCTCTTCAGATTTAGAAAATCCTTATGTGTGAACCCTGCTTAACTTTATGCTTCACCTTTACTCTCATTGCCATGGCTACATTTGCTTCCTGCTTCAGCCAGCTCTGATTGGCTTTCCGCTTGTCTATGTGACAAACACAGAGGAAGAGCTCAGCTGTCCCCGGTGCTCCACACACATCAGAACTTCTGCTCCTAAATATTGAACATGTTCTCTTACATACTGTGAATTATTTCCATTGAGTTGTGATGGGGTCAAAGGTCTGCCAAATAGATCTCCAACCTTGATAAATAATTTAAAAGTCTGTCCATGTACCAGAAAAGATAAAACAATATTCTTCTTGGTGATTTTCAGACGTACTGAAGCAATAGTTCAAACTCTACATTCATGCTTAAGCCTCTGGATCACATACTCTTTAATTCTGAAGCTCCCACTCAGTGTTTAAACCCACTGTCAGTAACACACACACACACACAAACACACACACACACACACACACACACACACACACACACACCTCCAGCCTGCAGCTCTGTTACACATGTACACATAGGAGACATTTCACACTCACTTCATCATACACTCATCTCTCTCCCCTCTCATCTCTCTCCCGGCCACCGCTGGTTTTGTTTACAGGCCAATTTGAATGAGAATGAATCTCTCTCGGATGTTTCTAGAAAGCGCTCTAATCCACGCAGGCTGCTGCGAGGCCCCGGCCCTTTGTTTGGGATTACTGCAGCTTAGCCCGAGCTAACAATGACGAGATGAGCAGCTCACCTCATCGCCGCTAATGAAGTGTGGAGAGTCATTTAGCCGCTAGCTAGCTGCTACCGAGCCGGGATGATACCTTCACACACGCCTGCACACGCACATAACATACACACACGTTTGTTTTACTATGCATGTGAGGACTGAACTTTTATCCCTCTCAGTGAACCTCCTGAACTTGTGTGCTGCCCTTAAAGTTCCCCTTAAATAGCTTTAAATGACAAAATGAAGTCACAGCAAACATTTTCCAAATACAGTCAGTGTTTTGGTTTGGAAGTTTTAAGATACTGTGGCTGTTTTGAGTGAGAAACGGGATTCAAAGAAGTCGTTCTTTTTGAGCCTAAAGATCATATAAAACTATAATTGGAAACTATTTGACTTGGCCAAGCTTAAAGGAAAAGTGATAAATTTATGAAAGCGTTGCCGATGATCCTGAGCTCATGTATGGTGATAAAACTGAAATAAAAGTCTTATTTTGTTCCTCTTTTGTTTGTATGAATGATAAAATATTAGAGAATACTTTGAAGGATAATTAATAGAGGGGCTTTGTGAGGGAGGCAAAACTCAACAAAATTGATCAATAAATTGAACCAGCACTAAAAACTAATTGGGTCAGAGGAGAATATGATTTTAAATGTTTAAACATCATATGTGGCATCCCTCAGGGATCTATGCAAGGACCAAAACCATTTATCAAGTACATACAAGTGGTCTTCCTTCTTTCTCAATGTTGCCCAACATTCAATTTTAATAACAAAAGAAACAGGGATGCAAAACATTATGGGTATGATATCACTATAGACGGATATTGAAATTTTTGCCAATATTTACGCCAGTATAACAGCCAAATATCAGAAATATACACAAATATACCAAGAGTTTAATTTTTTCAACAGTTAAATGTTGTTACTCCTATAATGTCAGAAGACAGAAAAAAACGCCAGTTTTTTTCATTATGTACGACTGAAAGTTGCAGAATTTGAAGTCAGAGCGTGTATGCACATGGTACATGGCTTCTACCTGCGGGTTCTACGGTGCAGCTGTTTCCCTCTTACTGAACTGCATCGAGCCGTTGTAGGTAGTTTGCTCTTGTTGTTCACTGAGAAACCACAAGTAGAAGTCATACACTTTGCCTTTCTTCCAGTCGCACATAATGAAAAAACTGGCATTTTGTTGTTTCTATCTCCTGACATATTTTTTGTTTTTAGAAAAAGGAAATGAAAATCAACCCATTTTTTAAAGTTTTGTTTATCCCCTCTTGACCCGAATAAAAACAAATATCTTGAATTTCAATTTTAATTTTTTAATTCTACAATGAAAATCAAATAACCACTTATTTTTTGTTTTTTTAATATCCTCTTCTGAACGGAAAATCCAATGACCAAAACATACACTGACCCCAGCGCTGGCAGCTTCCGGTCTTTGAACAGGTCAACATCTACGAAGCCGAGCAAAATGCATCGTTCCAGTCAATATGCTAGTGCCACCAGATGCAGCTTTATCTGTTTGTATGGCACAGAATACTTCCAAACTGCTTCAAGATGAACAATGTTATTACTCAAAGGGTACAAACGCCACAGCAACAGCTCCAACTAGTAGTGGGGGCTAGGTTATCATTTGACAGGCTTTGGTCAGCTTGGTGCAGTGTGGCAACAAACCAAACCAAGAGAAAAATGAAACAATATCTCAAATTCACGTCCAAAATGAACCGAGTCCGCAGAATTTCAGGAGTAAAACTAGGGCTGGGCGATATGGCCTAAAGATAAAATCCCAGATTTCTTTCCACAACATTCGACTTAAATAGATTTTTTCCCTCTCTCTCAAAAAAAAAAAACTATGACAAAAAATACACGAAACAGGTTTTGCCTTTGTTGTCAAAATAAATTCTCAAACCAAACAGAATTTCCCTCTTGAATTTAAAGTGTATCTCATAAAATGTAGATTATGTAGTTAAAATGTTGGCAGATTTGTCTATATAAAGACTGAAAGCTGAGCTATCTTTTCTGTATTAACATGTAACTCTGATCAAAATTGATTCTCATTTACTAATCAGACAGAACTGAAAATGTCAGAACTGGTTTCAGTCAAAGCTTTTTGTTCCATTTTACTCACCAGGCAGCAAGAATCCTATGAGCAATGCCTGTGTTTTTAAATTGTTACTGTCCCTAAAACTGTCACACTTTCACTGTGAAATTGTTGAATCCTTTGCAATATTTATTGTTTGCAATTTATTGCCTCAAACTTTTTTCATGAAATTGTATTTATTATGACGTGTGCTGCTGACCTCTTGGCCAGGTCGCCCCTGTAAATGAGATCCTGATCTCAATGGGAAATTACCTAATTAAATAAAGGTTAAACAAAAAACAAAATAAAATAAATTTACAAATCAATTACAAGCCTAAACATGTGCTTGAGCAAAACCTGACAGGGCCTACCATCATGAAAACTAAGTTTTCAGCATTTATATTTTCAAACATTACAACAACTTGCAATTGGAGTAAGTCAAGAAAAAAAACTTGATTTTTAATTTTTAAATCTTCTGCAGAAAAATAATTTGAAATAATCGATTTAAACGGTATATTTCCCAGCCCTATGCAAAACCAACCTCAGTTCTCTGCAAACCTGATTAAACGAGAAGCTTCTTAACACAGAAATTTTAAAATATACTTTAATGTCTGATGTCTCTCTGAGCTGTAAACATGCTCCCTGGTTTGTGCCTATTTGAGGGGAGGATATAAGCCGTGGTCACCAGGGTGAGGAGACACGGGGGCAACAGGAGAAGCAGAAGATTTAAGCCTGGCACGCACACGGAGAGAAGCCGTCCACACTGAGAGTATGTTGGCCTGTCTTCTGACGGAGTGACCGAGCTGGCATCTGATTACCAGGCACCGAGCAGAGCGGAGGATTCTGATGTTTATCCAGGTCTACGGATCATGGTGGCAGGTTCAGACCTCTGTGCTGGACTTGGATGGTTAGCAGGGGAATGGAAGGGACTTGGAAATGAACCACAACATTCCCCTGGCTTTTGGATTATATATCCACATAGGTGCACACAGACGACTACAGCAAAGTTATATCTTAAACAGCTGGTGCTGAAATGGAGCAGCTGCAGCACCAACAAGCAGAAACAGGAAAATACACTGCTCACACCACCAGAGCTGTGTTTACTGTGACAGTTTGGTGTCATATTTACTGCAGGACATCACCACGAGAAATATCTACTCCTTACATACTTGTAAATATTTGACCACTTGTCTGTCCCACCTTCTTCTTGACTATTTAGCAGCTGGTTTACTAAACAAGGTAAACAAGGAGGACAAATTCCTCCAGTGGCAGCATGGACAGATCAGCTTTAAGACTTCAAAATGCAAATACTCAAAATTAAAGAATAAACAGAGAGTGTGAGAGTGAAGTGGGTCATCATGGTCCGTGCCTTTTTGTACCATGATGGCAGAGGAATGGGGAGAAATATTTCCCAGGCAGTTTGACTGGTTTAAATCTGTTCGCTGATAAAGAAAAATCAGGACAAAAACAACCTTTTTAGAAAAAAAAGGGTTATCTATATGCAAATATCTTGAAAATTTAGATTTTAGAAACACAGCATCCCAGAATTGGAGCCATAAAATAGGAGACAATTCGAGAAACTTTCCTTAAACAAACGAAATGCCTTTATTTAAAAATATTAGCTATGTTGGTCTCTCTAAGCATCCATCCATCATCTCTGCCACTTTTTCCTTTTGAGGTCAATCGCAGGGCCACATAGGGAGACAGAAAACCACTCACACACTCACACTCACACCTAAAGGCAGTTTGGAGTCACCAGTTAACCTTATGAGCATGTTTTTGGTCTGTGGGAGGAAGGTGGCATGCCCAGAACCATACCAGACAGGTATTCCTAAATACAGTCTAAAGTAGAGCTGAAAGATTTATCGTTTTTAGATCGAAATCGCAATTTCAGACAACACAATCATGGGATCACCAATACTGCAATTTTTTGCAGCGCTCCTGACTGACCCAGGATCTGTTGTGTCAACCATTTAACACGTACTATTTCACAAATTTGCATTTATGGAAGTGCTGGTAAGCAGGTCAACAACACAAAGCCTCTGTTTAGGAGTAGAAGGTGGAGTATTCCTTAAATAATGTAAACAGATTATTTATCATCAATATTAGATGACGAATAATGTGTTATGTGCTTTTGATCATTGATTCCCATACTGTTGTCTGTCCTGTAAACATATGAATATTGCACTGAAGCTTTATTTGAAGAAAATTGTGAATTGAAAATATCTGCCAGAAAAATCACAATTAGATCTTTTCCTAAAATCGTTCAGCCCTAGTCTAAAGTAACCTCTTAAAAATGTTTCACTGTGGTGACAAAGGCCTTGGTAAAAGAACAATCTGACTATTCTTTTTGTTTCCCAATTTCTGGATGTATTTAAGTGCCAAGTATTGTAGCAGATTATAAACAGTGGGCTTGGCAACCTTAATTAGAACTATGGCCTTATTTTTCCATTCATCTGAGTGTAAAGTCCCTCAACAAACAATAATGATATATTGAAATAGTATCTTAATTTATACATCAAATTTTGTATCATTGATCTGAATCTGAATCTAACAGCCCGAGCTACATTATTAAGCTAAAATAACATAACTGAACAGTAACGGTTTGAAATGGGAATCATTATCATCACTATGAAATAGATTCTGTGCACAATCAGCTGTTGTGTTGTCTACCTCTTGAACCAAAAAGCTGTGAAAACTGAAATTTTGTGCTCCAAATTTAGGACCCGTTTACATGACAACGTTATCACCAGAGACAGAAAGGTTTTTTGTTAGCATTTTCAAAAGCACTCCATGTTCACATGAAGACGGTGTGAAAACTATGCACATTCACATGGATCCGCAAGAATGACTGGAAACATGGTAGAGTGCATGCCAGGCCAGTAGTTGGCGGTGCTGGTTTGTAGTGAAACAGTGTTGTTACAACACACGTCTGCGCACTAACACTTTCTGGTGAAGACAAAGGTGTCAGTTATAACAAATGCGTCTCTGCTGGTCAGAGTTTTGGCGCAGCAAATCCACATTTTGTTGGAAAAGTGATAACAAAAAGAGCACAGTTAGCGGCACACATGTTGTTCAATAGTCAGCCATAGCTGCAAATATAAACAAAAATAAATATAAAATATGGCTATAGGCTACTGCTTCTTCCCGTCCTCTGTCTTCCTGTTACCCTCCCCCTGAGTGAGGAGTTGTACAGTCTGCAGAGTTTGAGTTTCTCAGTCTGTTGGTCAAGCACTTGAGATGTTCAGGACCAACAGACTTTTTTAAAGTTAGGATTGATTTTAACGTTTTAGGATTGTTTTTATAGTTTTAAATGGCTCAGGACCATCCTACCTAGTTTATCTAGTCCACCGCTTCACTCCAGCTGCTTTTGGAAGTGCCTAAAATCTAAAAAGCAGAGATCGAGCCTTTGCGGTGGCTGCTCCCAGACTTTGGAGCTCACGTCCTCTCCATATCAGACCGTCCTAGTCCATCAGCACCTTCAAATCACTCCTGAAGAACCATTTCTTCTCAATGGCCTTTTATTAAAAAACTAACCCTCTGTTTTACATTTTGGCATCTTTTAGAAAGTTCTTATCATGTTGGTTAATATGGTTTTGGTTATTATCTTGTTCGCCCTCAGCCTTTGTGCCTTCTTGTCCCATTTCGTCATTTCAGTTTGTTTGTTCTGAGCCTTACAATGGTCCTCATTGCTGTTTTCTATCTTGTTTTTTCTCTTTTTGGTTGTGCAGCACTTTGGCAGCGGCTGTCGGAGTGTCTAACAGTGAGAATCACAGTGTCAACAGGCCGTAAAGTGAAGCAGTCATAAATGTCCCGTGTTTATCTTCAGGCTGTGAAACCTCACACCTCACTGATAATGTGTGTGTGCTTCAGGAAGGCCTCGGACTCCGCGGTCAGAGCCGGCCGTGACTTAACACTCCCTGAACACACACACACACACACACACACACACACACTTGTCTCCATCCTATTTAAACAGCGTCTGTAGAATTTCACAACCAGCTCATAAAGGACGCGGAGATGCCTCCAGGTCCTCGGGAAAATAAATCAAAGCTGTTTGCCTTGCCCGCTGTGTGCACGTGTGAAAGGTAAAGAGAGTGTGACATTTCAGGAGCGATAAGAAAATTCACTAAAAGGCACAATGTCATGGCTGCAGGAGGAGGCGAGTGAGCACAAAGCTTTTTGTAAGAGACACCATTACCATAACATTATGAACAGGAGGGGAGATGTAATCATGTCTGCATCAACAGGTTTGTTCGTCTTAAAAACATGAATTTAAATGCAGAAATTCTTTGACGTTTTCTATGAGCAACGTCCTTGCAAGGGAGGAATGCTTTCTCTTTGTTGATGTAAATTTCTATGTTTTTACCACCCACCAGCACAGGCAGCAGAAGATGGGGAAATGCTGAGATGGACGATCAAATGAGAGGCTGACAAACATGAAGGAAAAAGTGTAAAACTATAAGATGGGAGAGTCCACGGGGCTCTTTACTAAAGTGTTCAGACCTGAATATTATTTGTCTTTTCTCCAGTTTGTTTGACCAATTGTTATATAACTGTCACATGTTAAAGAATTGTGTTTTATTAGCCTCAAAGTGGGTGAAATATTCTATAAGCGATGCCCTGTCCAGGCTTTTCTTGGCCGATACGGATCACCAATCACCTGTTAACGAGATCAGCCGATGCGATAATGCTTCAAGTTTTGTTTTTAAACAATTGTTGGAAAAGTTTGCTCAGCAAAGCAAAACAGAAAGATTTCAAGGAGTGTCCTACAGTGAGGACTCAACAAAAAGACTCATTTATCACTTGTTTTTATCACGTGGATAAACAAAACTACTGACAGACTGGTATGAACTCATTATCATAATGTAACGGATGTAATTGTTTCATAAAACCAAGAAAACAAATTTTGACTTTAAAGCAAAAAAAATCAAAGCCTTGAGTTTTTACAAGTTACATTTTTTAAGTCTACAAGTAGTAGTAGTAACACAAAGTTGTCTACTAGTAGGGGATTTTGTGATTCTAGTAAGGTTTACTCCTGACAAGTGCGCCAAAAATCTTAACTAGTAAAACAAATTTTTTGTTTACTAGTACAACTTCCTAATTTCCCTGAGGGAGTTTTCTAAAGGGATTAATTAAGTTCTATCTAATCTAATAGTAAACTCAAAGTATCTCATTTGAAGCACTAGTAGACTGTGGTAAGTCTACTAGTTCTATTAGTAAAGCCAAAAGATTCACTAGTAGTACTAGTAGTCCTAATGCAAATAATATAGGAGGAATAATAACCAAATCCAACACCCTGATTGGTTGTACTACTTTCAAAAGTCAATGGGAAGTCTGAATTTGCTTTTTCCCGCCCCCTTATCAGCATATAAGACTTACTAGTAGTACTAATGAACATTTTTCAATCTACTAGTAGTACTAGTGGCATTGTTTTGCTTCACTAGTAAAGTGTGCTCACGCACTAGTTGACCAAAATTGAGTACATGTCCAAATTTGAGTTCTAGTAGAGCTGAACTCTGGTTGATATCACTGTCTTCCATTGTCCATGCACACTGTGAGATCAAGCTGAGGCCTGGGCCCTTTGCTGGACGTCTTCCTCTGTCTCTCTGTCATCGATCCAAACAACATTAATAGCAAAGAACGCTGATTTTTCAGTTATAAGACACTGTACAACATATAAGAATTAAAGGTGCTCTGACTGTATCAGCACCGATCAGCATCAGACAATTCATGCAAAAAAAAAAAAAAAACAAAACAAAACAAAAAGGTGATTGATGGTTGATTGGAATAAATGCCTGTAAACATGGTGCCTAGTGTGAGTGATTGGTGGTGTACTTGTGAACGTCAGCCGTGTTGGCTTGTGTCAGCTGATAAGTGTTTATCGTCATGTTTTGATATGTAAGTGTGCTCCAGCGTGTGTTTCCCTCTCTAAGCTGTCATGATTTAACCTCCAGCAGTTTAACATCTGCTTCATTTAGTGCTGGGATCCACGCTGTCTGACAGAATTACAATCAGATGCTGCTTCAGTTCTGTCGTCCACTTAACACTTCGCTAAGCAGATGAAACCTTCTATAGGGCTTCAAAAGGCTGCAATGACCTTTAAATTCAAATTAAAATTGTTTTTTTTTTCTTTCAGTAAAATGTCCAGGTAATATCAATGTATTAATATATACAGTACATAAAGGAGAGTAAGACATGGGAGTTAGGCTTTACATTGCTTCAGATGGGGCCAAGAGCTCCTTCCACAAAAACAGCAATAAAGTTATTACAGAACAATAGCAACATAACAAAGGGGATTGATAGTGGATTGTGATACCAACATTTCCACATCCCACATACATAAGACAAAAATGATGCCAATTTAATCCACTTTTCCAATACCAGGAACAGACTGTTAAAGGCATTTCAATCTTCTGCAACCTTAATGTGGTATGAGCTGCAAAAAGACCTGTAACGCTTTCAAAAGGATGTTAAATTATTTGGAAGCAAGGGCATCTCACTGCGTATTTTATGCATTTTACTCATATGTTTAGCTTTCCATTACAGTAAATTACTTTGTCAGCTGTGCTGCTGCCTCTCTCGGCAAGACACTCTTGAAAAAGAGATTTTTAATCCCAACAAGATTCTTTTCCTGGTTAAGAAAAGGCTAAAAAAGTATTATTTTTATTACTAAACACATTCTGATGCCAATCGCTAATTCTCCATAATGAATCAAAAGAATCAGATAAAGCTGAGGTGCAGACTAGAGGACATACACATATGCAAGAAGAAAAGAGGAAAATAGGAATTAAACTTTAAAAGCAGCTGTAAAAATAAAATATATATAAAAGCAACATTAACTGAGACATCAGAGCTACTGATACAAGCCTGCATAGACAGTAGTTCAATAATTCAAAAATACCTTTTTATTGCACAGAATTAGAGTGACAACTACATCCTTTAAGTTATCTAATCCCTGAAAGAGAAGTGGACAAACTCCAGTAATTGAAATTTATTATGTTTCTAGGGCAACTTGTAGGCTTGTACGATGAGAAAATGGACTGATGTGCGATAGCATAGGTCAGAACTGCAATAATGACTTGGACTGCAATTATTAAAGAAAAGATGTGAGCATATAAGCTATAACTTAGTGTCCATGATTTTTCTGAAACTAAAAGAAATCCAAGAAATGTTTTTTTCTCCACTAAACTGGCACAAATAAATATGTAGGTCACCTACAGCCAGCTTAGACCTCACCCAACTGCACCAAAAGGTGTCCAAGCTTGGCCTTTGTACCAGGAAACTTAGCCTCATGACATTGAAAAGGACATTTCTAAATTACTGTGATAAATCAAATGCGTAGGGATGTGCTCATATTGGGGTAACAAACACTTTTTTGAGATCTAAAATTGGCTCATGGGTCCCACTGAGTGAGGAATGACACCTCATGTTGGTGTTGGCCCAGAGCAATCGCTATGTCATCCCTTTTTGGCGTCATATTTGGTGTTTTTCATGAGCAATTTTGAAAAGTATACACCAGCATCATCTGCATAAAACATTAACTTACTATGTTTTCAGTCACATCTACAAAAAACAGACTGATGGAGTGGGGAACTTTTTTCTGCATTTCTTTTGATCAGTTTGAGATTTTCAAACTTCGTCACAACTTTCATTTTTATACTCGACATTAAAAAAAAGACATTTCCAAATGACTGTTATAAATTTGAATGGTTAGGGATGTGCTCATATTGGGGAAACAATAAAACCAAGATTAACTGCACAGCCTGAGCAGGTTTTTTAATGTTCTCCTGCAATTTAAAACACTCTTTGATACCTGAAATTTGTTCACTGGAGTAGTAGTGGCCAGCCTGTAGACATATTTTTATTCATATCTATCTTTTTTATATATCTTGTTATTTATCTGCTTTACAAACTGCTACTGGAATCTTAATTTCCCTGAGGGAGTCTCCCCAAAGGGATGAATACAGTTCTACCTAATGTTATCTAATCGAATCTAATATCATCCCTTTTTGATGTCATATTTGGTGTTTCTCATGAGCAATTTTGATAATTATACACTAGCATCATCCGCATAAAACATTAACTCAATATGTTTTCAGTCACATATAAAAAAGAAAGCAGATTTATGGAGTGGGGAACTTTTTTCTGCATTTCTTTTGATCAGTTTAAAACTTTCAAACTTTACAACCTTCATCTTTATACTTGCACACTCTCAAAGTACCTAAAAATCGCTCTTTACCACAAATAAAATCCAATCTTCATAACAGCGTTACACCTATTTGCTCTGATGTGGAAAACCAGATGACTTCACATCATCAGCCTCAATGGCGAATATTTCTGGGCTCCCGAACCCAAACAATGCCGGCATCTGCTGCCAGGCCACTTCTTTAATGGAAAAACTCGCTCGCTCCCTCTTTCCCCCTGTGCACGTGTCCTTCGCTCGCCCATCCAGGCACTAATGTAAATGAAAAGCATTGGGATGGGGTGTGCTGTTAATGTGTGGACAGGGACAAAAAGACCAGGTCTGGGGGGGTATTGTGTTGGCCCTGTGACACACATCCCAAACTCACACACACACACCCACTCACCTCCCTCTCCGGCCCTCCCCTCTCCCCCTCCACTATTGACGGCCCCTCAAAATCAATAAAAATGATCTTGGAGTCTATCCACCATTTGGCTGCATCATCTTGGAAGTGGCTTCTTTAGGATATAGCGGCCATACTGTACAATGGGGCAGGCGAGCGCATGTAATTTGCCATTGATTTCCCCCTTTCTCCTCCTGACTCCTTAGCCCCTAGTCACTGCACACAAAACTAACTTCATCATACAGGCCCGTTAATGCACATGCACAATACCCCTCTTTTCTCCTGCCCTCTGGTAATTTCACTCTTTCTTTATCTTTTTCACTTTCTCTTTCTTTCCTCCGTCTTTATCTCCTGCGTGCCTCGGCCTCGTTCCTGAAATCTCTTCACAGGTCACTGTTCTCTCGCTGCAGTAATGGACGCACGACTTGTGCAAATGTTGTTTGTACCCAACCTGTTTTTTTTTCTTTGCTTCGTTTCTTTACTTAAAGGGAAAATCCAACATATTCGCAACAACTGCCTCACATTTCTGAAAAAATCTTTAAGCTTTTAAAAGTGATTAATGTGGTTCTGAACAAACTTCATCGACTTCACTTGAGGCAGAAATTTTTCTTCCTATAAGATCCTTTTCTCTTAATTCCTTGTTTACTTTAATGGAAAATGTTCATGTTATTTATGTTCTGTATCGATGTAAAGTTACTTGACTGGGCAAACTGAACTTTCAGTTATCTAAAGACATTTTTGTAAGACTTGAACAACAATGTTTGACCAGTAATTTAACTTAGAAATCATTTAAGTTGGATCCATTATAGTGTTACACATAGCGATGGACTCTAAGAGCTCCTCTTTTAATATTTTTCATTCTTATTATTTTGTTTACTATCTTGTCTAATCATCACATCATATATTTTCCATGCACAGGAATGCTAGTAATATTTCAGCAGGTTTATTTGGGATTAATAATGCACACAGATGCTCTTTGAAGAGCTTATATTTGCATTTTCAGGACACAAATTTATTATAAAACCCATGCACACCTGAAAGTCCTTGTGTGGTCCAAGTATGCCACACATACATGGGCCAAATATTGCTTGTTGAATCAGTGACATCTTTAAAATCACTTTTTAAAACCTGCTTTTACATGCTGCTTTACTTATTGCTTACATACTTGATTATCAATTTTGTGAGTTGTTTATTTTCTTTTGTTTCATCTATAGATTTATTTTACAATTACTTTTTTAATTATTTTTAATCGCGGATGCTCTGACTCAACTCAATGGTTTCTCATTGCTTTAATCCTGTTTCTAAAAGTCTTTTTGCCATTTAAGTTGATATAGCTTAGAGATTCTGCATTTTTGCAACCTGCTTACTTAATTTTTCATTCTCTTATCTATTTTAATGTCCATATTTGATATTCCTACTGCTATACTGTGTATAAGAGCAACTTACAATAAAGTATTTCTGATTCTGATTGATGTTTTAATCTGCTCTATTTTTTATCCATTTTTTTAATCTACCCTCATCTTGCCATTTTCCTGATGTGATGTTGTCAACTATCATCTATTTATCTATCATCTATTTAGTGTCTTATTGTCTCCTTATCTCCATTTAAAATAATTAACCATCTGAACTAATTTTACTCATATGCACACTTGGACATTTTCACCTGCTCTAATATAGTTTATTCCTGTAGCACTTCAGTCGTCTCCAGTTTAATATTTTCTCTCCATTTGTTGATTTATTTTCCACGACCTTTTGTGCCTTTTCCGTAGACTTTTTTGGTCTCTGTTTGCCCTGACTGTTGATTTACTGTCTCCAGAGTTGTGCCTTTTTTCTGCCTGTGTTTTGTCTGTAAAAGCACTTTGTAAACATCTGTTTATAAAGGTGCTATATAAATAAAGTTATTATTGTTATTATTTAGATTAATTTCTTGAGAGATGGGCAATTTTGGTTGCCAGGAGGTCCACATTGATCTTGTCCTGTTGCCAAAGGGCCAACTAGCCCAATATGAGTATACTCAGTTTAACAATTTGATTTATAAACTCATAATAGGAACAAGTAAAGTATGGGCATAAGATGTTATTATATCAACATACTGTATATACATTTGAACTAAAATGTAAGAAGTAATGCTTAATTTAATAAGGCAAACAGAGTTTAAGACAGTTGCAGTTACTTTCCCAAGGTGAATTACAAATCACTTTGTCCATTTTATTTACATATCTGTCTTTACCTTTACAGTTCATTCAGTAATCCAGATAAGTGTTTAAAGCTCTATTGTCTTGGAAGTATTTTCATTTTTCTGTTACTATGGCACATTCTGTCATATTTCTTCATGCTCACACATTTCTTTTTGATATTCTAAATCTACCTGCGGGCCACAGGGAGGGAATAGGTGGGCCGTATGTGGGTCCCAGGCTGCCAGTTGTCCACTCCTGGCTTAAACTCAGGGACCTGGGCCCACCCATAAGGCAGCTGGCACAACTTGAATGACTGCGATATCTTTGGATGCTACTCAACTGTTAAAATGCAGGTGTTTCATTGGAAAATATATGGAAATAAGGACTTAAACTTGCTTTTGTCATTAGGTTTTAACTCTAGTTCTGGTTTCACTTTATGATTCCTCACAGGAAGGCGTCAGAATAAGGAACCTTTAAGAGCTGGAATCAATGAGCAGAACTAAAAACAAAATCAATCATATCTTCACAAAAGGGCTGGGCATTTCCAGCAACCTCATGACATGATACATATCCCAATATACGTAAATTGTGAACACTGACTACGCTTTTAACAGAATTCCTTACAAGTTTTGTGTTTTATAATAAGAAAAACAACAAGGATGAGTTTTAAATGATTCTACAACTTAAGAAACTTAAATTCAGGTCCTCAAAGATGGTAGACCTAAGTTCAAATTTGAAGCATGTGCTTCATCATGTAGCTTGGCTTCTGCTTTGAACTGTGCCATTGTTAACATTACCTGTCAAAACATTGAGTCCGTATCAGTTCTGTAGAATCCGTATCGATACACATATCTCCAAGAAGTGCGTGATGATATTTTGCTGTATTGATATATTGAGTACAAGCCTACACGGTACCTATTCTTAGTGATCACCAATATGATCAGGTGAGTTTAAGCTTCCAGGACTAAGAAAACTAGCTTTGTAGGATGGATTTGCCTGATTACAGACATTGAATCAGGTGGATCCAGCTGCACTGCAAGATTACTGAACTAACATCTGTTACATAAAGTGCTAATCTTAGTCTAAATATAAATAACATAACATAACAGGGTAAAAAACGAGTCAAAACAAGCACACAGGACCATTTAGAGTTGCTGAAGAGTTTATCTGATGACTGAAGGAAGAGGTAGGCTAACGCTTCCCATTGTCTCCCAGTGTTTCAGCTAAGCTAACTAGCGTTGGGCGAGCTCTGCCTGTCTCTTCCTTGTTACTGGATGCGCAGTTTAAAGAATGGTGTCTATCTGTTTGTCATGGACTCTGGAGTGAGGCAAGACACGAAAACAAAAAAAAAATGTTGGTGCATCCCTTTCAGACGACACTTCTTCAAAACAGGGCCCCACCAAACACACCAGGGCTGAAAGATTAATCTTTTTCGGATCGAAATTGCAATTTCAGACAACATAATCATGTGATCGCCAAAGCTGCAATTTTTTGCAGCGCTCCTGACTTACCCAGGATCTGTTGTGTCAACTATTTTACACATTTGCAGCAATTTGCATTTACGGAAGTGCTGGTAAGCAGGTCAACAACACAATGCTTCTGTTTAGCAGTAGAAGTTGGAGTATCCCTTAAATAATGAAAAACAGATTATTTATCACCCCTCCTGGAGCCACCACCTTACCGCGGTGGAGGGGTTTGCGTACCTCCATGACCCCAGGAGCTATGTTGTCGGGGGCTTTATGCCCCTGGTAGGGTCACCCAAGGCAAACAGGTTCTGGGGGAGGGGTCAGACAAAGCGTGGCTCGAAGACCATTATGGAGAATAATACTATTGGATCCCAGTTTCCCTTGCCCAGACGCGGGTTACCGGGGCCCCACCCTGGAGCCAGACCTGGGGATGGGGCTCGATGGCGAGCGTCTGGTGGCCGGGCCTGCACCCATGGGGCCCGGCCGGGCACAGCCCGAAAAGGCAACGTGGGACCCCCCTCCCATAGGCTCACCACCCGTGGAAGGGGCCAAGGTGGTCGGGTGCAATGTGAGCTGGGTGGCAGCCGAAGGTGGGGACCCTGGCGGTCCGATCCCCAGCTGCAGAAGCTAGCTCTAGGGACGTGGAACGTCACTTCTCTGGTGGGGAAGGAGCCTGAGCTGGTGCGCGAGGTCAAGCGGTTCCGACTAGATATAGTCGGACTCACCTCGACACATAGCTTGGGCTCTGGAACCAGTCCTCTTGAGAGGGGCTGGACTCTCTTCCACTCTGGAGTTGCCGATGGCGAGAGGCGCCGGGCAGGGGTAGCAGTACTTATTGCTCCCAGGCTCGGCGCCTGTACGTTGGGGTTCACCCCAGTAAGCGAGAGGGTAGCCTCCCTCCGCCTTCGGGTGGGGGGACGGAACCTGACTGCCGTTTGTGCTTATGCACCAAACGGCAGTCCCGAGTATCCACCTTTTTTAGACTCCCTAGAGGGGGTGCTGGAGAGTGCCCCTTCTGGGGACTCCCTCGTTCTTCTGGGGGACTTCAACGCTCACATCGGCAACGACAGTGCGACCTGGAGGGGCGTGATTGGGAGGAACGGCCCCCCCGATCTGAACCCGAGTGGTGCTTTGTTATTGGACTTCTGTGCTCGTCACAGGCTGTCCATAACGAACACCATGTTCAAACATAAGGGTGTCCATATGTGCACTTGGCACCAGGACACCCTAGGCCGCAGTTCGATGATCGACTTTGTAGTCGTATCATCGGACTTGCGGCCGCATGTTTTGGACACTCGGGTGAAGAGAGGGGCGGAGCTGTCAACTGATCACCACCTGGTGGTAAGTTGGCTCCGATGGTGGGGGAGGATGCCCGTCAGACCTGGCAGGCCCAAGCGTGTTGTGCGGGTCTGCTGGGAACGGCTGGCAGAGTCTCCCACCAGAAAGAGTTTCAACTCCCACCTCCGGGCGAAGTTCGACCATGTGGCGGGGGAGGCAGGGGACATTGAGTCCAAGTGGGCCTTGTTCCGGGCCTCTATTGTTGAGGCGGCTGATCGGAGCTGTGGCCGTAAGGTCGTCGGTGCCTGTCGTGGCGGCAACACCCGAACCCGCTGGTGGACACCGGCGGTGAGGGATGCCGTCAAGCTGAAGAAGGAGTCCTATCGGGCCTGTTTGGCCAGTGGGACTCCGGAGGCAGCTGACAGGTACCGGCAGGCCAAGCGGAATGCAGCTTCGGTGGTTGCCAAGGCAAAAACCCAGGCATGGGAGGAGTTCGGTGAGGCCATGGAGAACGACTTCCGGACGGCTTCGAAGAGATTCTGGACCACCATCCGGCGTCTCAGGAGGGGGAAGCAGTGTGCTGTCAACACCGTCTATGGTGGGGATGGCGCGCTGTTGACCTCGACTCGGGACGTCCTGGATCGGTGGAAAGAATACTTCGAAGACCTCCTCAATCCTACCAGCACGTCTTCCAGTGCGGAAGTAGACCTGGGGGACTCTGTGGTGGACTCTGCTATCTCAGGAGCTGAGGTCGCCGAGGTGGTCAAAAAGCTCCTCGGTGGCAGGGCTCCGGGGGTGGACGAGATCCGCCCGGAGTTTCTCAAGGCTCTGGATGTTGTAGGGCTGTCATGGCTGACACGACTCTGCAACATCGCGTGGACATCGGGGGCAGTACCACTGGATTGGCAGACTGGGGTGGTGGTTCCCCTTTTTAAGAAAGGGGACCGGAGGGTGTGCTCCAACTACAGGGGGATCACACTCCTCAGCCTCCCTGGGAAGGTCTATTCAGGGGTACTGGAGAGGAGGGTCCGCCGGATTGTCGAACCTCGGATTCAGGAGGAGCAATGTGGTTTTCGTCCTGGCCGTGGAACTATTGACCAGCTCTATACTGGTCTACATGTGTTTTGTGGACCTGGAGAGGGCATTCGACCGTGTTCCTCGTGGGGTTCTGTGGGGGGTGCTCCAGGAGTATGGGATAGCGGACACCCTGATACGGGCTGTTCGTTCTCTGTACGACCAGTGCCAGAGCCTGGTCCGCATTTCTGGCAGTACATCAGAACCGTTTCCAGTGAGGGTTGGACTCCGCCAGGGCTGCCCTTTGTCACCGATTCTGTTCATTACTTTCATGGACAGAATTTCTAGGCGCAGCCAGGGTGTTGAGGGGTTCCGGTTCGGTGACCTCAGGATCGGGTCGCTGCTTTTTGCAGATGATGTGGTCCTGTTGGCTTCGTCAGACCGAGACCTACAGCTCTCACTGGATCGGTTCGTAGCTGAGTGTGAAGCGGCTGGGATGAGAATCAGCACCTCCAAATCCGAGTCCATGGTCCTCACCCGGGGGAGGGTGGAGTGCCCTCTCCGGGTCGGGGACGAGATTCTACCCCAAGTGGAGGAGTTCAAGTATCTCGGGGTCTTGTTCACGAGCGGAGGAAGGATGGACCGGGAGATCGACAGGCGGATCGGTGCGGCGTCGGCAGTGATGCGGACTCTACACCGGTCCGTCGTGATAAAAAGGGAACTGAGCCGCAAGGCAAAGCTCTCGATTTACCACTCGATCTTCACTCCTATCCTCACATATGGTCACGAGCTTTGGGTCGTGACCGAAAAAACACGATCGCGAGTACAAGCGGCCGAAATGAGTTTCCTTCGCAGGGTGTCCGGACTCTCCCTTAGAGACAGGGTCAGAAGCTCGGTCATCCGGGAGGGGCTCGGAGTAGAGCCGCTGCTCCTCCGCGTTGAGAGGAGCCAGATGAAGTGGCTCGGGCATCTGGTTAGGATGCCTCCTGGACGCCTCCCTGGTGAGGTGTTCCGGGCACGTCCCACTGGTAGGCGGCCCCGGGGAAGACCCAGGACACGCTGGAGGGACTATGTCTCTCAGCTGGCCTGGGAACGTCTCGGGATCCCCCGGGAGGAGCTGGACGAAGTAGCTGGGGAGAGGGAAGTCTGGGCTTCCCTGCTCAGGCTGCTGCCCCCGCGACCCGACTACGGATAAGCGGAAGAAGATGGATGGATGGATAGATTATTTATCATCAATATCAGATGATGAATAATGTGTTATGTGCTTTTGATAATTGATTTCCTCACTGTTGTCTATGCTGTAAACATAGTGAATATTGCACTGAAGCTTGATTGGAGGAAAATGGTGAATCGAATTGAAATCACAATATCTGCCAGAAAAACCACAATCAGATCTTTTCCTAAAATCATTCTGCCCTAAAACACACCCAGGCCTTTTTTTTGACCCAACACCGAACTTCCTGCCTCTTACAGTTGTAAACCTGGCTGAGGCATTGAGTAGCTCTCGTTGCCTCTGCTGTTGGCGGTGACATTTGTGTCACAGTGATGAAACCTCAAATTACAGTGATGACCTTTTCAAACTCTGTGACAGGGTTTCTGCCAGGACTAATCCTTTCTCCAACAGCTCTTAGTGTCTTTATACACTCCTCACCTGCAGTTCTACTGCTTTTCTGGTGAGCAGGAGGGTGTGAGTTAAGTTCTGAATGTAAAACGTGTTGTACATGTGGAAAAATGTGCTCAAAAACACAGACTGGATCATGTGATCCTCGCTCACAGACAGCTGTCAGTCAGTCTTTGAGCTCGGTGTGTTTTCTCACTCTGCTTTAAGCCTATTACTGTATTCTTTCTCTGCTGTTCACACACTCAGGTGCTATCACTGAGACTTTATTCAATAAGCCTAAAGCATATCCTCCCGCCATATCGCACATCATTCTGCCGGCAAACACACACACGGCATCCGCTGTTGTCGTCCCTGTTTGTTGAGAGTATCGTTTACAGCCGAGGTGTTTGAAGAAAGACACCTCTCCCCGTGGCGTGGCGCCGTGTGCGAGTGTGTGCGTGCCTTTAGAGCGGGGCTTTGCTGCTCCTGACACCGTTATCAGCTTTAGTCGAATGTATTTCTTATCGAGGTGGAGGTGTGGAGGAGCAGGAGGGGAGGGGGGTTACCGACGACCGACAATACAAGCTTATCAAACGTCCTCAGCCGCGATTCGGCCTGTCACTCAAGAGCCACACATACACACATAGATATAGAAAAACACACAGAAGGCAGACATGCCCCCTTTTTTTGATTGATAGATGGCTTTGGCAACAAATAGAAAGCTGGGATCAACATCCTCGTGGCCCCTTTTTACCTTACACACACTTATGCTGCGGTATAACGTGCATGAGAGTAGAGAACATTCCGAGTAACAAAGGTGGGATTAGAGATGCATTAGTTGGCCGTGGAGCGAGAGGCCTGTCAATAACGGCAGCCCGAATAAACCCCCTGAAACCTCGATAAGAAGACAAAAGGCCGAGCCAGATAGCACAGAGAGAGAGAGAGAGAGAGAGAGAGGGAGGGAGAGAGGGAGAGAGGGAGAGATCAATAGAATGAGAGAGGAGGAGGAGGAGTTGTGGAGCAGGGATGGAGAGTGGATCAATACGAAGAGAGACGGGAGGAGAGAAAGTTTCCCTGAAGGAAGTGAGCGAGGAGGGCGGAGGACTGAGAGGTGGAGTAGAGGATGCTGAAAGTTGGGATACAGGGGCAGCATTTGGACAAGAAGGTCAACAAGGAGAGCAGAAATTATTCTGGCCGAAAGTCTGAGGTTATTTAAAGTGTTAAAGAAGAGGGCGTTTCTTTGATAAAATGGCTCAGGGCAAACATTTGTTTGAGTTTAACACTTTTAGGGAAGCGTTTTTTCCCTTACATTGTGATTTTTTAAGGGAACTTTCCAGATAAATATTTGTTCTTTTCAAGTATGACAATTTAAACTGGATCATTTAGCCTGCGTTTCTTTAATCTCACTCATTCTTCAATGCAACCCTGTGATACAGATGCGAACACAAACCGAAAAACGAGGGTGAAGGACACAACATGTGCATTTAGTGGTGCAAGAATGAATCCAAAAACACAAAAAGTGAGTGAGCATTTAGCTGGTTCCCAGGGTCAAAAGTCTATGTGATATTAGAAAAGCTCTTTAGGAAAATACCTGAAACATGCATTTGAGATTAGGTAAGACAGGCAACATAAGGTTAGATAGGGAGCAGAAGCCAGCCAGTAGCCATATTTCTATTTTTATTTACATTTCTGTTAATATCTATCTTTTTTATATATATATCTGTTTATCTACTATAAATCATGCTACTGAAATCTTAATTTCCCTGAGGGAGTCTTCCAAAGGGATAAATAAAGCTCTATCTAACCTATCTATCTATCTATCTAAGATAGATAGACGGATAGATAGATAGACGGATAGACAGATATTTTATTCATCCCTGAATTCTGAAATTTTAATACTGATATTCGAAGATATTTGAAGATCAACCCCAGGTGCCTTAGGTGCCCTGATATGCTGATGCCCTTAATATTTTCTCTATTCAAATTTATATTTACGGTTTGCACATGAATTTGTACCCCAAAGTTTGAGCAGATATTCTAATATCGAGTCCTTTATGGAGAGTCGTTTAGGCACAAAATTGATATCAGTGATATCAACCATAGTTCAGCTCTACTAGTACTCAAATTTGGAGCACACATACTCAATTTTGGTCAACCAGTGCACAAGTAGACTTTACTAGTGAGGCGACAAATGTCACTAGCACTATTAGTACATTGAAAAATGTTCACTAGTACTACTAGTAAGCCTTATATGGTAATGGGATGCAGGAGCAAATTCAGGCTTCCCATTGGCTTTTAAAAATATAACCAACAGGGTGCTGCATTTGGTTGTAATCCCTAGTAAAGCTTTGAGTTTATACAAGTAACATTTCTTAAGTCTACTATTACTACTAGTAACTCAAAATTGTGATTTTGCTTCACAAATAAGGTCTATTAGCGCACTAGTGCACCAAAAACCTTTACTAGTAACCACAGTTTTTGTTTACTAGTACTACTAGTAAAGCCAATGGGAAGCCTGAATTTGCTTTTCCCTGGTCCCCCTTTAGCATATAGGGCTTACTAGTAGCACTAGTGAAAATTGTTCAATCTATTAGTCGTACGAGTGACACTTTTTGTTTCACTATTAAAGTCTATTCACACACTGGTTGACCAAAATTGAGTACATGTACTTCAAATTTGAGTACTAGTAGAGCTGAACTACGGTTGATATCACAGATATCAGTTTTATGTCCAAACGGCTTTCCACGCTTCTTTAATGACAGTTACTCTGAAAACAGTGACACTACCGCGTCTGTGACAAACATCGTTTGCAGCTTGACGATTTTATGTGCAAGTAACAGGCACACTGCATGCACAGGTCTGTTCCCAAAGACTACTGATCAGATGGACTTAAACTGTAGGCAGTCAAGAAAAATAAGAAAATTGGTGTTAATTATTTTATCAAACAAGAAGGCATCTTCCTCAACGTAACTAAAACGCGACTCATAAGCCCTTTAATAAACCTGTAACTGTAACATAATGGCATTTTTGTACTCACTGATTAGTAACATAAACTGTTTTGTATGAGGATGTTTTCTCTTAACATTTAAAATAATATGTTTTTATTTCTTTTTTAACTTCTTAGACAGGACAAAGTATATCAGGATAGTCCACGGAGCAGCAGAGCAGAGACTGCAGCATCGAGCATCATCTGGTCAGACACAAACATGAAGGACGCTACTTCATGGAAAGCTAGACTACATTTTTTTTCTACATTTTCCAACTCTGGTAAACTGGCAGACTAAAATGTGTCTATAATTAAATGAGCAGACGTCCTCTGTGAATGGAGCAGAGACATAGCCTTCAATGTCTCATGCCAAAGGATGCAAACATAAAGTCTCTTTGGTAGAGAAACTAAAGGAGGAAACCAAGGTTATCACCAGAGGATCCTCAATCAAATGGTAACAGTCTGTCACTGCTTCACAGCTAAAAATAAAATGCTTATCTCAGTGCAAACATTATTGCAGATCATGTGTTTTTAAGTATGAAATTAAGATAAAAAACAAATTAAAGGAACATACTTTGTCCAGATCAGCCCTAATACACACAAACATGTTTTTAATGTCTGTTCAAATTAAATTATAAGCACTATACACCCTGTTATGTTTGCTTCACATCATCACATGTCTAAATTCTAAATTCATTTTTGTTTCATATCTTTGCCCGGTCCTTTCACTAAAATCCAACAGCGAAATTTTGCCATACTCCTCAGTAACTCGATCAAAACCTGGCAGCAGATTTGCATAAAAACCTGCAAATTTTTATACTTTGTGGTTAAAAATTTAACTGCTGAATGATTTAATCTATTCAAGGACCAAAGCTTTAAAAATTGAATCCATTTCATGAACTAGGTGATGTAGGATGAAACGAATTTTTGCCAAAAAAAAAACTTTCATACACTATCTCAAATGGAAACAGTAACATAATTAAACATCTAGAGCCCTACTCTATGCCAGGAGCAAAGTGTTTTGGCGTGAAGTGCAGGCGCTTCCCAAATTTCCAGATGAAGAAAATACATTTTAACCTCCTTACATCTGGCCTAACATCTAAAGTCTGTGGTCACAGCTTGTTTCACTCACATAAGACGCACTGCAGCACAGCTCTACTGTTACATACCAGAGCATTTGTTGAAAAATTCAGTTTAAAGTTTACAACTGTACAGAGACAGCTAAGAGACAGTGTGTAATTCCCATGCGCTGCAGCGTGTGTTATACTCCCAGAAACAAGAAAATACACACACACCATTAAAGATTTTCTCAAAACATGGAGCTATATTTCTAATATTTCGAAAGGAAATGAGAGCGGAGGCTCTGATTGGTTCGAGCTATCTTTTCTTCGTGGAAATGACAGCAAGGGAATGGCAAAATCTTTAATCCAGTCTCATTAATAATTGAATTATAATTAATTAAATCCAAATATTTAGAGGTTTGATCTGCAGAATCCTGATGTTTTATTTGTGCTTTACTTTATTTACTGATATGTTGAGTGTTTGATGCTCACAGACAGAGATATGATGGTCACGGTTTGAGGCCTTATTTTATCAGTTTTATTTTTCATAGATGACCTGCAGAGGCTCAGATGAGATGCAGAATAAAGTTGTACATCTTTTTTGCACACAGGTGTTTGTTTGTTGTCATTAGTCCTTCCATGGTCGTCATTGCTGTGTCTGTATTGCCAGTTCAGACTTTTTACTTTACCTCAGAGGACACGGCACAGCAATAGTGGAGCAAATGCAGTGAAGTCTATCTGTAGCCGAAGACGGCAGATGAAAATGGGGCACGCAGTGCCACTTTGTTTATGGTCCATGCAAGTTGCCCAGCACTGCAAACAAATTTCTAGTCTGTTTTTTAGCATGAGAAAACAAACAGTGCTGGAGAGCCTTTGGGATACATTAACAACGGCTTTTTAAACTGCTGTTAACCTTGACACCAAGTAAATGTGCCACACCTCTTCTGTAAATCTGTATATTTAAGCCTCAAAAAAGGTTTGTAAAAATGACTTGAGTCGCTTATTTCCACCCCATTATTAATAACAAGAGGTATTTTATTTATTTCCTTGGAAAGCCTGAATAGTCACCTTGACATGAGGAACAACCTGAAAGGACTGTGCATTTTTGGAATGAGCAAAACATGTACGTAGAGTCTCCCCAAAAAGGCCAAAATCCCCTCTTCCCCTGGAAGAAAGCCTACAGTTCCTCAGAGAAGAGAGGGTGAGGAGCTGGTCTTCTCAGTGTGTTGTCTGGGACGTCCACTTCACTGTCTGTCTTTGACTTCACCAGTTTTATGGAACTTTGTCTGAAGTTTGAAAATGAAAAGCCAACTTTCCATGGATTAGTCACTTTTGCAATGAGGTACAACTTGTAAGGACTGTGCATTTGTGGAATAAACAACACAGCCAAACATCTGGGTATTTCCCAAAAGACATGCCAAAATCCCCTGAAGCTGGTGTTCTGGTATGCAGAGTGGCAGCTCTGGCACCATTTTCAAACTTGGAACCACGTTGAAAAGGTGATGAATCAGGCTGTCCAACGATACAAAATACAAAACCCTTTGTTATTATTAAAGGGGAGAAAAAATAAAAGAAGTAATGTTTCTGAACTTTTTTAAGGAGTATGTGTGTAGAAATGCAGAAAAGCGATGGGACAATTATACGGTGTCACAATTAATGACAGCTAAGAAGTTACAGTCAATTTATACCCAAGGCTTTCCAAAACCATGTGTTTTCCCAAACTAAAATACAGACCAGAACCTTGTTTCCAGTGCTGTATGAATCTTAAACAAATTGGCAATGGGTGCCCCTGCTTCATCTGCCGTCTTTAGCCAAAGACAGGCTACACTGAATTTGCTCCACAGCCATCGAAAGATACAGAAGTTATGCTTCTTTTTCCCCTGAGGAAAATCTGGGGATTTTGGCAAATGTTTTTTGGGCACTTCTCAAATGTTTAGCTGTGTTGCTTACTCCACAAATGCTTGATCTTTACAAGCCATACCTGTAAAGGTGACTAATCAGGGTTTTTAATGATATAAAATACAATACCAACTGGTATAATCCAACAGTGCTGTGCTCATGAAGGATTCATACTGGGTGTTGGATATATATTAGGGCTGGGCATTGTTAAGAACCTCACGATTCGATTCAATTCGATTTCGATTCTTTAGGTGGCGATTCGATTCAGTATCGATTCAGCAAGAAGTAGAAATACACAAATAATTAGAGTACCTGTTGACAATTTTTGACTTTTTTTTATTTTGATGCCAATGTGAACATATGTGGTATGTCACCTCATATTTTTGAGCAAACATCTGAAAATAAAAAATTGCACAGTAATAACTTATTTGTGCATATGGAGTACAAAAGTAAAAACATCACAGTTAAGACTATAATTATAAATGTCCACCTGGTCTTTTTTGTCAATAAATGTGTCAGGAATTGTCCTTTGAATACATTTTTTCACGAGAATTAAAAGTAAACAATTCTTGCAAGTATTTTTCATTATGTTGTAAATGCTTAAAACAGTGTGTAATTACAAGAAAAGAATAAAAACGGATTAGAATTTCCAACAGAATTCTCTTCATAAACAATTGTAAATAAACATGTAAAAATTTTCTGAGATGACCAAAAATAAACCTTACCCATTTTACAAAACTCAAACATTTTTGTTTGCCTACAGCATTTAGTGTTCATGATACAATCTGTTATATTAGACCATGTCCAGGTGCTTTTTTTTTACTGAGGATAGTCCCGAAGCAGTTCCTGTCAAGGTGAAGACAGAGATATCAACATTTCTTCCTCCAATAATTCTAAAATGACTATTTATGGAATCCATAAAAAACGAACTATGATCAAAAAAATACGATAAATGCCAAAGAAAGACGATAAAACACACGGAAAATACGGCAAAACACAGAGAAAATACGGCAAAAGAACGAAAAGAAAACACTCCAGAATGATACTAATGCTACTGTGTTTAATATTTTACATTATTTACACAGAAAAAACTGATAAACCGCCGTTAAATCCCTCTCATGGTCGGCTCTCAGTCCTTTTTCTATGTAAGCAGGGCTTCTTCTGCGACCGGCGGCAGCTGGATAAACAGTGAAAATGTGCGCAGCGCCCCCCACTGGCCAGGAGGTGAATCGATTCAGAAAATTTGCTAAATCGATATTGAATTGGGAGGGGAACAATTGCAATGCATTGCTGAATCGATATTTCCGTCCACCCCTAATATATATAAGTGTATATATATGTATATGTGTATTTTATATATGTATCTATGTGTATCTATAAAATAAAAAGTTTGTCTTCCACCTGCTCTATTGTAAAGTGTCTTGAGACAACACTTGTTATGAACTGGAGCTGTACAAATAAAGATCGATTGATGGATATAATTAAATAAGAGAAAAATAATCAACTGAAATGTCTTACTGTACTTTACTTTCTCATTGCTTAACTGTTTTGTTGTTTGCAGGTTTCAAATAAAGACATTAATCAGTCAATATGGAGCATATAGGACTTTTTTGCCCCATGTCAAAACAAGCATTAACACTCTTCATTTTTGACAAGTCTGGTATTGAACGTTTAAATTCTGGTTTAATGACAACCTGAGCTTCAAGCCAGAGTACTCCTCACCCAGCTGAGGCCAGATGAGCTTTGTTTAGATGGAAACGGACCTAAATAACTTGTCTGTATGCTATTTATCGCCCAGCCAAAGACATGCCATCTTGAATTGCTGGTTGAGGAGCGGTGGGCTCTCAGTCACAACAATCCTGCAGAGGCTTGAACCAATGACAGCAGGGGCGGCCTGCAGCGGCGAGCTGGGGAGGGGCCTGTAATTGTTTCAGCGGCTCTCATTAATTAATTTCCCTCCCTTCATTTATACTGGAAACACTACATAGGTCTGGGAGGTATAGGTAATGATACAGAAGGAGAGACATGAATACTGAGAGGGAGAGAACGTGTGCATCCTATTCCCGTCAGCGAGGCGGCGAGCTGTCACACAAAGACACAATGAGGCCCCGGCAACAAACAGCCACTTAAAAAACAGCCTGGCAACAGAGAGCAAATTCAATTAGAGAAGTAATTAGTAGATACAGGGCCAGGCTGCGGGCTGCGGCGACGCCACAACACAGGAATTAATAGGCGCGGATAGGAGGAGGACGCTGTCATAATTAAGAGGCAATCACCTATGTCAATGAATACCTTAAAAAAAACACGGCCCCCCAAATGCAAAACTATTAATTCAGTGATCAAAAAATATTCCTGGAGACGATTAATACAGCAAATTCATTTTAAAAGACTAATTTCTGGAAAGATAGCAAGACAATTGCACATAATGTACTCTGCCTGGCATTTATATTGCTAATTAAATTTTTTCTTGCTGATAATTTGTGGAGGGGCTGCTCTCTCTCGTCTTTCTCTCCTTCGGCGTGGAGGCAGTGTTGCTGCGGTAAACACAGCGTCGAACAGAGCTGTGTCCCGAAACGCCTCCTCGCCAAAATAAAAAAAAAAATAAAAAAATACAACGCCAAGCATGGAGAAAAAACATGAACACAAACAAAACTTCAACTCTGCATCATCCTCCACCCTCCTCTTATTTATCTCCTCACAACACAGATACAAAAAAGAGGCAGCAATTAAATTAGACGATAAGGACGTGAAATACATCAGCAGGTTATTGATTGATTTGTCTCTCTCTTGGGGAGGGGGGGCAGCTATCATTTCACACCAACAGCTCTGCTATCCCTAACTAATTACTCTGTTTCTAAAATCCCTCGGATGAAACGCTGAGGTTTCACACAGCAGATAGATAGAGAGGCTTTGCAACAAGAAAATAACACGAAGGGATTAGAGGGAATCATCAGAGAGAGGAACAAACAAGAGGAATGTTTCTTCTGGGTTGAATCGGTATTGAACATGCGGAAAGTGACGGGACTGTTTGATTCACGGTTGAAGTCCTGATGCAGTCGGAAAGTCAGACCAGTGTTACTTTTGACAGCACGAAAATATGAAGTGTAAAGGGTAAGGCATTTTTATGTGTCCTTGAATTTCTGAAGTCATGTTTTACACTTGGATAAAATCAAACATCTAATAACCCTTTACTGAATGCTAGTAAAGTCTGAATGTATAAATGAACAGAAACAAATTGAACTTTTGTGTGAAATGCAGTCACCTTTATTTAGGCTACCTGGCAGAGCATCTCAGTTACAATACCAGAACTGACAACAAACAGTGAACCTGCTCTACATGAATATATCAATTCATAAAGAGAGGAGCTCTGATTGGATCGCTCCACAACTTATCCCACCACCACCAAGCTAAGGCAGCTGTGATTGGATGTCCCTCTGAACTCATCCAACCTTTCCACACAACCAAAGTAGCTGTGATTGGATATATTCCTAACTTGTCCCTACTTTCTACATGACCACATTAGGTCTGATTGGATTAAGTCTCTGTCAAACATTTTAGTCTAGTTTATTTGTTGATGAAAATGTCAGTTAATTTAGTTTTAGCTTTTGTCCATGCGCACTTGTTTTTATCAGTTACAGTCTAGTTTTCAACAGGGGAAAAAACGTTGATGAAAACTATGATGAAAATAATTAATCAAAAAATTATCACTGGAATATATGTTGCTTTATATTAGGGCCCAACTGATATGGATTTTTTGAAGCAGATGCCGATACCGATATTTGGCAGAAAAAAATACCGATTACCGATTAATCGGCTGATTAATTAAAAAAATATATATATACATATAAAATGAATTTTTAAAAAAAATGGTCCAAAAACACTTACAACAATGAATATATGAATTACAGGCAGAACATTTTACAATTTTACAATACTTTGTCACTAAGTATTTGTTTAACTTTACAACAGAGGGGAATTTTCAAGTACAAAAACATGCAAAGCATTAAGCCTCTGGAATATTAATTATAAAACCTTAAAAAGAGTCACTCTTTATCTTGTACTTCTTGTTGATGAAAATAATAAAAAGGTAGGTTATAGTTCAGGTAGAATAATTTTTAAAAAGTTGTAAACAGGTCATTGTGAGAGGAAAGCAACAACATCCTTTTCATAAGCCTCTTTTATTTTTCTCCTCTGCAACTTTCAAGAGCAAAGAACTTTCAAATACAAAATAAAATAGTGGGCAAACCTGCAGTCAATTCCTGCAAAATGAAATAAATAACCTTATTTAAAATGTAAATATATAGATGAATTATGAACTCTTGTCCTGTCACATCTGACTTTCAGTCCCAGAGTCCTCATTAGTGTATCAGAAGTAGGTTTTAGTGCAGGTAGAACCACTTTTTTATTGTAAACATGAGGTAATATGTGTGAGGAAATCAGAATATTTAGTGGGACACTGCACATATTGCGCAAACTTCTTTAAACAGGCCTGATTAAAGTTCCCAGCTATGATGAAGGCTCCCCCCGATGACGTCAAACAGCTCCTAGAGAGCAATGCTAATGCTAGCATAGTTAGCTAGCTAGCTAGTTAGCTCAACTGCAGCGTCGGGGACAAGCAGATGAAGCCAGGTTTCTGTAATAATCATCACAGAACAGTCACAAATAAACAGATCCCCTGCCATCAGAAGGTCCAGTTCGTCAGTTTTGTAAATGACAGATCTGGTATTGGTCAGCTCGTCAGTGTCGGTCTGGCGGCTGCTTCTGTAGCCAAGCTAACAGAGAGCCCGGTGCTCTCGCTATGTCCGGCGGTATACTGTGCGAGCACTGAAAGTCGGTCGTTATGTCGGACTTGAAGGCAAAAACAACATTCAGCAACTCTGTGTGACTGTAGGTGAGTTTTGCCCCATACACGCCATCATCCATACACACAGCAGAGCTCAGCTTAACAACGTGCCGCCATCTTCCGCAACGTCATTGTTCTGCGCAGCTTGGATGCCAAACAGTGTTTACTGTTTTATGAGAAATTAAGAATATACTGGCGTTATATCGGCAAAACTTTGGCCGATGTTGAATACTTTGAAAAGGGCTAAAATCGGCCGATTTAATCGTCCAGCCGATATATAGGTCAGGCCCTACTTTATATGACTGAGTGATGCTGCAATACGTTTGTCAAGCGTTGTTCCTCTTAGTTTTCATTTATACCCCTGGTGTGTTTCGATGTGACTCCTGTATTCTGCTTTTTTCTGTTGAAGCATGTCCTCTGCATCATTTTTTGTTCTGTCTTCCTTCCCGGTTCTCTGTGCGAGTTACTCATGTTGGCTTTTTTCTGTGAAAAAGTTTTGCTTGAGTTTGAATACTTGTAAAGAGAATTTGTTTTGTATTTTAAGCCTTTTGTTTAAACAAACTGTCTTTTTGGTAGAAATCTGCATCTGGGTCCTGCTCCTAGTTTTTCGTGCATTGTTTGTACAATGACCAGCAGCACCACGCTGTCAGGCCAGTGTGCTACCCATGCATTACATCTACGTTGGCAAATATTAAAACCCATCTGCGTCAATAGGGGGGCTGTTGAGAAACGTCACACTCCACCAGCAAATCTTTTCCTCCAAGATACATCAGCCTGCTTTGATGATTTCTCAGCATTGTTAAATGTCAGCTTCTATACTTAAGTGTTAAGAAGTCTTGATGCTGCAGACTTATTGTCACGTGCATAAAAGCATTCTATCACAGTGGCTCTCAAATGGTGTGGCAGGGCCTTGAAGCCTGAACTTGTTATTGATTCTTGACTCTCTGAACCAAATGACTTCACTTTGGTGTCAGTTTATGGGAACAAGGACATTTATAAAGTTGCAAAAACTGTGCACCAAAGTCCATTTCTTATAAAAAGGCTTCCAAACTCTTTCTCTTCTACAAAAACTTGCACTAACTCTCAAATAACCAAGAAAATTTTAAGTTGCGGTGGAAAAAGATGAATGAACTAATGCAGCTGTAAAAATACTTGAAAAACTTGGGTTGGAAGGGAAAAAATAAACAAGTAAAATCTCCGGAAAAAGATGAAATAGAAGATTCACATGGTCAGTACTGTTTTATGTCCATTTGTTTGACTTTGTTTGCTTGTCTTCTCTGTCTAGTATGTGTTCTTACCTAAGTTGTGGATCTGAACTGGTGTTTAACTTGTCCTAAAGTCCTTTTCTGTTTGTTCACTTTCATTTGTGTATGCACCCTTACGCATTTATTTTACAGAAAAGTTTACTGTTTATATAATTTGTAATGCCATTGTCACTTGTATTGACATATTTAAGGTTAATTCTCTGTTTATACTCTTAAAACTATCAAATAAAAAGTAAAAAAAAAAACAAGAAAACTTAAAACAGCCAGGCTATCATCTATTATGCAGAGAAAGCTCTTGATAAATGATATTACAGTTTAAAAAAGATCTTTAATTGTAATATTGAGTAGAAATAATACACACAAGGGCATTAAAACCAAGGATTCTGCCTTCTCAGGCTTCTTGAAGACCCAAACCCTGAATAAAGGAAAACTGTGGATGAAGAACTATCAGCCTCCACAGTGTGAATTTTCCACAGCAGAGAGAAATAGCGTCACATTTTATTTCATCTTCTGTGAGGAAATGAAAAGCTCGGCCCGCGTTGAGGGGGGCAGCCTGTGATGATTTCCACATCCACATCTCTTAAATACAGATTTAGTTTTCTCTGGCTCGGTTTTTAAAAATGGAGGGAGATCTCCATACGCAGAATTTACATATTCATCTGTGACAGTTGGGGGTTATTTGGAGCCCCTATTTTGGAGTGATGTGAGAAAAAAAATATCCACTTAGCCATATCATCGCCTCCGATCGGGACTCATAAGCCCGGCAATAGGGCTGAGAGGGGAGGATAACACTAATATGGCCTACGATTTCTATGCGGGACTAGTTAATGCTATTTACTGAGGAAGGTAGATGATCGACTGGAGAGCAGGAGGGAAGGAGATGGACATTAAGTGGCCTTCGGAGTCTGCGGCCGCTGCTTTAAGAGCCAATTACCAGGCTAATGGAGTTAATGCCAGAGATGAGATGGGCTCGGGAGATGAAGAAGAGCGAGGAGAGAGGATAGCGGGGGAAGCCTGACACGGAGACAAACCGCAGCCGCGAGAACGATTAGCGTTTGCTAATCTGATGGGCAAATCATTAGGCGTCAAACTTACTGTAACTCACATCAGGAAGGGGACCAAAAAACGGGGTTGGAGGGGCAAGGAAACGTGCCACAAAACCGCACTTAGACTGGGTTTCATGATCCGTCATGTTCGGCTGCAGATTAAAAGCGTGATCTCCGGGCTTAGAAACGATTTAGCCAATTACGACGTTATCTAAAAACGCTTTAATTTGCCATTCAGCGCTTGCAACAGGGGCCCTCGCAGCCGTCAATGAGGATGATTAGAGCCCAGATTGCGGCATCGAAAGGCCCCAAACATCTGCTGTCAGAGTGACTTGGAGATGTCAAGGCAGGAAAAAAAAACCCCTCCTCTTCAGAGCCTGGCATCTGATTAGCGAAGGAGAGGCCGGGCGAAGGAGGGAGGAGAGGAAGAAGAAGAGGGTGAGATTGGAAACGAGAGGAAAGGAGAAGAAGGAGAAGAAGAAGAAGGAGAGGTGGAAAGACCTGCGTTGGTCGGCTGCCAGCGAGCTCAGTGTGACAGGGAAGGCCCATCTGCGCGCCCCGACACTCAAGATGGCAGATGTAGAAGCAGATTGATTTTCATTCAGCTGTCATGATACACAAGTGGAGGGAGAAACACACACACAGACACACAAACACACAATCCCGATGTTTGAGAGCTCTGTCAAGTGCCCGGGCTGCTGTTGGCTGTCGGTGTGCCAAGCTGTTCCTCTCCTTCCTGTCATTTCCTCATTCTCTCTCCCTCCCTCTCCTCCCTCCGTCTCCTTCAACCGGGAATCTGAACGCCACATCTGGCGCTCAAATTAAATCATTTACAGTCCATAGAGACGAGCGGCGTTTAGTGACAATACAGCCGGTGGGGAATCAGTGTGTTTTCTCTCCTCGCCCTGACACCGGCGTCTCCTCCGGCATCTGATTAGATGTCATCGCTACGCCGCTGCTGCTGCTGCTCACATGTGCGAGACGTGTTTTCTAGAAAAAAGTCGGAGGGTTTGGAAATGTCATCGAGGGGAGCTGATCATCTGGTGGCACCTGCACTTCTGTCTGCTTACATCTGCAGGTCTCTTAACATCAGAGGATCTGATTCAGGTGTAATAAGAGTCAAGGTGACATGCCTCTTTAACAGATGTTAACAAGGCTCTCTTCTTTTCATTCTCTGCTTTTGTGCATCTGGCTCAAGTTTGCATGTGTGAAAAAGTAGTCCTTGTGGAAAAATGAGGATTTTTTTAAGCAGTGGGACGATATGGGGCAGCAGCAGTGTTGCCAGATTGTTCTACAGTTCGATCAAAAAAAGCCCAAAACAAGCAACCGCCAGTTACTATTTTTTTTAATGCAATGGATTACTTTATTTTTTTTTTAAAAGATAAGTCTACATAAAGGCTGTTTAGATTTTCATCCACATTATATTTCAATATCACATTGACATTTTTCTTGTTTGGCTCTAAATTTACTTATTCAACATACTTTTGTTTGGAGGTAGGGCTGAAAGATTTATTGTTTTCAGATCGAAATCGCAATTTCAGACAACACGATCATGTGATCAACAATGCTGCAAGTTTTTTCAACGCTCCTGACTGACCCAGAATCTGTTGTGTCAACTGTTTTACAAATTTGTAGGCAATTTGCATTTACGGAAGTGCTGGTAAGCAGATCAACAACACAAAGCCTCTGTTTAGGAGTAGCAGTAAAAGTATCCCTTAAATAATGAAAACAGATTATATATCATCAATATTAGATGATGAATAAAGTGTAATGTGCTTTTGATCATTGATTACCTTACTGTAGTCTACACTGTAAACATAGTGAATATTGCTATGAAGTTTGATTTGAAGAAAATCGTGAATCCAATATTTGCCAGAAAAATCACAATTAGATCTTTTCCTGAAATTGTTTGGCCTTATTTGAAGGTGGAACATCCTTTTCTTCAGACAGAAATGAAGGGAGGAGCTATTGTTCTTTAACATTGTTATCACTAAAACAGTCTGTCTAACCTTGAGTTTTGTCACCACACAGACATAGTCAGGCTTTTGTTTAAGTTTTATGTTGATCCTCTACAGCTTTATTATGGAAAATCAGTAAGAGCTGCATTAGAAATAAGTTTAATTCTGGCTATAAGGATTTCTTTTTGATGGAAACATCATTTTTGACTCTTTTTATAGTCAAATTTACTTTTGTGTTTAGACTGGGAGAAAATAGTTTGTATAACTTCTGAACTGAGTTTATATTGGTAGTAGAGCAAGCATCAGATCCCTCCTGGGTTTGGGGGAACAGCAAGCCCAAATGATCAACTGCACATTAAGAACAAGCCCAAAAAAAAACACAACCCACAACTTCCAATATTTACAAGCAACTTTTCAACTAAAGAAGCCTAAAGTCGCTTATAACAAGCAGACCTGGCAACTATGGGCAGCAGTTTGATGGAGGCCAGATTCCTGCTGAGTCCTTAACTAAAAGAAAATAAATTAAAAATGCCCTCATTCATAGACATAAGAGCTCATGTAGAACAAGAAGTGACCTGCAATGAGCCATCAACCTCCTGAGTTTCTCACTCAACAGGCCTTTGACTAACTGTGCTGTAAGTGATGATGCCAAAGAGAAACATCAAATGAATGAAAGTCGGTTTGTAGAGCAGGTCAGGGGCAATGGATGAGCATCACAACACTGAAACTTTGTGAGGGACAACACTCTCGTTAAGATGACATCCTAAAGAGTGTTTTCCTGAGCCAACAAGTCTGTTTGAGACAAACACAAAGAAGTCAGTCACTGGAAAGCGTATTGAAGGAAATGCATTCATCTACACCAGACTCTCAAGAAGTCTTAAGGCCTGAGTGTTTGATAAAGTGGGATGTATACATGTTCAGATAGATTTATGAAAGAAAAGAATATAAATGAAAAGAAAAAAAACTCATAAAAATAGAGAATCATCCACCTTGGCAATTCTGTCCATCCACCCATCTGTGAGCAAGATAATTGAACAAGTACTCCACGGATCTTAATGACATTTGTAGAAAATGGATTGGGGCAGAAATTGCTAAGATTTTATTCAAACAATGCCACTGATCTGATTCTCTAACAAGTCCCTTATCGATTCCTGTGGGTTTCTTGAGTGGGGAAAAGTTCGTTTTCAGAGGCAGCAACGTCAAACACGTCACTCTTGATGAACAGATGGATGCCACTGCAAGTTAATGGTGTTTCCATCACCTAAAAGTTGTTCATTTGTAGAGAATTAAGCAAAAATTTTGACCACTTTTGCCCCATCTGCCATAATAATTTCTGACTCTGATAAGAGCAAGATGTCCTTGATTTGGAAGTCTTGCCAAACAAAGAGGAAGGAATTGATAAGGGAATTATTAAGCAAAAAGACTAATGATATCCATTTCTTTAGCAAACTGTTACCGATTCTCAAATGGAATTGGTTTTCAATTCCCATCCTTAGTCATGGAAGATGGTAGAAGTAATTTGATTTGGGTGGTGATCTAAATACAGTTTCAAAGGGTTTTAATGCAATAAAGGGCAGTTTTCCATATTAATAAAAAACAAAGTAACTCAAAAACTTGGACATGGATTTGAATAAAATTTTCAGGGAATGTTGTTTACAGCAAGAGAAATTTTTTAAAGGATTTGTGATCACTGTGCAATAGGGCAGTTTTCCACATTTTGTCAAAACCTTGGCTGTCAGATAGACAATGTCAGAAATGCCTTGGTGGAGATTTATGCTCTTGAAGCACCTCTAGTTACATCATTCTTGCTTAGACCTTATTTTAAAGAGACTAAAGGAAAGTCAGACTCTGTCCCGAAAAACTGGAAGAAAGAACAATGGCTAACACTCTTCCAAAGACCAACACTTCCACACATGACGGAAAAGGCATATACTCTAGTTTTACCAAAAGACACACTCTACATTGTGTACTGTAACTGTCTTGGTGTTATGGTCTAAAGAGTGATCATGTTAATTGGTGACTCTCTGCCTGCAGTGTTGGTATCTGTTGTAGTTAAGGCACAAAACAAACGATGTACTCTCGATGTGTCATTGTGAAGTGCTTTTAATCAGTGTATCAAAAACACTGATCAGTGGATGATATGTTAGATATACACCCATAGATGCTAAGCTATTCGAACAGTCACTTGTTTAACCAGCGCGGCGCGGTGGCGCAGCAGGTAGTGCACATGCCTCACAGCAAGACGGTTTGATCCCAGTGTCAGGGCATGGGTTCCCTCCTGGCACTCCAGCTTCCTCCCACAGATCAAAAAACATGCTCAGTAGGTTGACTGGCGACTCCAAATTGCCCTTAGGTATGAGTGTGAGCTTGAATAGTTGTGCGTATCTCTATGCTGCCCTGTGATTGGCTGGGGATATATTGGCTGGTTCAGGGTGTACCCCGCCCCCTGCCCAGTGTCAGCTGGAATAGGCTCCAGATCACGACCCCAAAAGGGACAAGGGGAATAGACAATGGATGGATGGATAGTCTTTCAGATAACAGCCATGTCAATGTCCGTACAGTCCTATTAACACATTATTTATAAGTGGAGGGTAGTGGACTTGATTTTTAACTTTAAAGCTTTCTGTTATAGTTCCTTCAGCTGCTTTATTAATGCTGTCACATCTCCTGTGCCTCTACACTGATCCTACTGGTGCAGCTCACGTCTACATTGCTTTAACTCTAGACAATGTGCACTATGGAAAGCTGGCATAAATTTTATATTGGTGATATCAACCGTAGTTCAGCTCTACCAGTACTCAAACTAGGAGTACATGTACTCAATTTTGGTCAACTAGTGCAAAAGTAGACTTTACTAAAGAAGCAAAAAGTTTCACTAGAACTACTAGTAGACTTAAAAATGTTCACCTTATTAGCATATAATAAGCTTTATATACTAATAAGGAGGCGGGAAAAAGCTAATTCAGGCTTCACATTGGCTTTCAAAAATATAACAGCCAATCAGGGTGCTGGATTTGGTATATAAGGCTTACTTAGTTGTACTAGTGACACTTTCTGCTTCACCAATAAAGTCTATTTGAGCGCTAGTTGACCAACACTGGGTACATGTACTCCAAATTTGAGTACTAGTAGAGCTGAACTATGGTTTATATCACTGTTATCACATTTATGCCCAAACATCTGTCAGTACAACAAATCACACTTAATTACTGAAAGCTCATTATAAAGGAATTGGCTCTCGAATCTCAAAGCTCTTACTTTCACTTTAGGACAAAACATCTGTCCAAACCTGCTTAAATCCTAAATATTTATCTATCTATATATGAGCTAGGATTCAGCATATGAAGCAGAGCTAACAGAGAGGACATGACGAGGAAGTTGATGATTGAAACATTGCAGTGAGCTGTGCTTGCTTGAGCTTGTCCAAGGAAAAAACAAGACTTCAGGACTCAATAACCGAAGAAATCTACTATGAAAGCGTTACAGCACAATGGCAGCTGAACAAAATGCCCACCAGGGTCCTGTAGTGGCACAAACATCCCCCTCTGATAATCACATTGAGCTGTCATTAACAGCTGCTCTATCAATGGCTGATTCAGACCTAATAAAATCATAAAACATTTCTCCTTTTTCCCAACATCTCCCAAACACGCTGTCTGAGATTTTTGGGAAGCCCCACAGACTGGAGCACATTGACTTGTATCTCAGCCTGGGAACGTCCTGACTCCTGTGAAATCCCTGTAAAATATGAGCCTGCTGGTCATCCATCATTACAGTCGGACAGCACAGGCCTTTGTCTGTCCGCCACCGGCCAGCGCTGGACTGGCCCGGCTGCTGGCGAGGCCGTAAAGTGTGTGTGTGTGCGTGAAACAGAGCGCAGTGTGTGTTTGTGCGCGACAGAGGGAAGCGGTTGACCTGGTGTCAATTAGGAGCCCATATCGTTCCATTCCCCAGGGGCGAGGCCGCCTCAGAAACATTAAATCATTTCATTCACTTCTGAGCGATCCTGCTGTTTCCTCTCCGCACGCTGCCCGAGTCTGAGAGCTCCCGCTGCCCACTGCTTTGGCGACATTTTCACTAAAACTGCGGCTGAAAGTCGCTTAAATATCAGACCTATTGATGCTGAAGTAACGCCTCATTTAGCAGGCGGAGAGGTAAACATGGAATAATTCCTCCAAATGTTTTATTGAATCAGTTTGATCCACTTACTGATGTTTATTTGGTTCATTTACGGGACAGCAGGGATGCCATGGAAGACGTTTTTGTAACATAATCCAAGTTTTACAAATTTATCTGTTAATTGAATCACACATAAATATTTAAAAGTGTATTAAATAAGTTAAAGAGGAGGAGGAATTGACTAACTATGAGATTTATTTAGGTCTTCATTATGTAAACTTTCATAAAAACAAATCTAGATTGTTAATTTTATGCTTTTAGTTGTCAGTACATTGTTAATTCTACCTCTGCACAGATATTTGACTTGGAAAGGGCAAAAATATCCCAAAATATAAAATACAAGTTCAATTTCAATGAAGTTGTGTAAAACATAAAAACAAAGTACAATAAATTAGTAATACTTTTTGATCTATATTCAGTTGTATACACTGCAAAGGTGAGATATTTAATGTTCAAACTAATAAACTTTATAGTTTCTTTTCACAAATATTTACTCATTTTGAATTAGATGCCTTCAACATGTTCCAAAAAAACTGGGACAGGATCAAAAAAGACTGGGGAAGTTGAGAAATGCTGAAGAAACACCTGGAACATTCACAGGTGAACAGGTTAGTTTCATGATTGGGTATTAAAAAAACTAAAAAAAATTGAAAACCAATTCCAGCTGAGAAACGATAACAACTCATTTAAAGGGTGGAAACACCAGCGACTTGTAGAGGCATTCATCTTTTTGCCACTGAAACTTATGGAGGTCGACTTTTGTCCAATCAGAACATCCACAACATCTAATAACCCTTTATTGAATGCTAGTAAAGTCTGAATGTATAAATGAACAGAAACAAATTGAACTTTTGTGTGAAATGCAGTCACCTTTATTTAGGCTACCTGGCAGAGCATCTCAGTTACAATACCAGAACTGACAACAAACAGTGAACCTGCTCTACATGAATATATCAATTCATAAAGAGAGGAGCTCTGATTGGATCGCTCCACAACTTATCCCACCACCACCAAGCTAAGGCAGCTGTGACTGGATGTCCCTCTTTACTCATCCAACCTTTCCACACAACCAAAGTAGCTGTGATTGGATATATTCCTAACTTGTCTCTACTTTCTACATGACCAAATTAGGTCTGATTGGATTAAGTCTCTGTCAAACATTTTAGTCTCGTTTTTATTTGTTGATGAAAATGTCAGTTAATTTAGTTTGAGTTTTTGTCCATGCGCACTTGTTTTTATTAGTTACAGTCTAGTTTTCGTCAGGGGGAAAAAGGTTGTTGACGAAAACAATTAGTCAACAAAATAAACACTGGTGTGCACTGCTGTGTACTAATTCTTCTGTTCATTTTCATGTAAGGAACAAATAAACTAAGCTCCATAAGGTCCAATTTAGAGTCATGTTTTTGGTCTGTAGGAGGAAACCAAAGTGCCTGGAGGAACTCCATGCACAGAAAGACCTGGTTGACACGGGAGTCGAACCAGCAACAACCTGCTGCGCCCAACTTCTGCTGAAGCACATTTAGAAAGTATCACAAACACTTAGCGGCTGTAAAACTTCCTCCTCTCAAACTGATTCAGTAATAAATCCCATATTTCCGATCGTTGTTTGTTGGTGGCAGACTCCAAATCAGCTTTTCCATAAAATCCTCTCTGACAAAATGTGACAAACTATTGTTGTTCTTTGTCTCTCTATCACTCTAATCCTCTTTCTCTCTCTCGGCCTCTCCATCCTTCCATCCGCTCTCCCCGAACCACAGGGAGAGGCCTCAGTACTGACCGCGGTGACAGGCTCGGTGGGCTAAGCTGTGTGGTCATATTTTACATGTGTGTGTGTGTCAGAGATGGACTTGGCTGGACACGGAAGAGGGCTGGCCGGATTTAACCGTTCTGAGCGTGTGTTTGTGTGGGTGGGGGGTGATAGTGTGAGTAACTTGTTGGCACGTTCACAGGTTGGTTTGTTGTATTCATACATGTGCACGCCTGCATCCATGGTTTTGTGTGTGTGTGTTTGGCTTCTGTTTAAGGTGCTGCAGATCAGTTTAAGCCTTATAAACCCTTTTATTGTGAAATGAAGCCATCGTCTCATCTCTTATGGCCCTTTTTGTTTGTTGGTCTACCCATGCCTATGTCTGATACATCACTGTGAGGAAACAGTGTTCTTAAAGATGCACAATATTTAATTTTTGCATTTTTATTACACATTATTTCTGATAACTTTACTTTTCATCAAGAGCAGAGAGTCTTTATTTTCCAAAAACTGCCTTGTTGATTTCAATGTGAGTCTGTGTGAGGAACAGATGTAAAACAAGAAAACAACATTTAAATCTTGAAAAATGAATATTTTCCTAGTAAAATGTACCCATGAAGATGAGGTGGAGATATATGGTATATTTGAGTATTTTGCCAATATTACTGCCGATATATGGAATAAATATGACCAATATGTATGGCTGAAATATCGGCTGCAAGTTTGCGCAAAGATTTCAACACTGGCTGATGCTGAAATTTAACTGTTTAGGACAGTATGTGCAGATTCCAATCAGGTACTGGTATATATGTTTTTGTTTTTTTTTTATTCAAAACTCAAACAACACAACCAAGACAGAAAAATAAAACTGGCATTTCAACAATAGCTTGCATATTATATACACCAAAGTCTTGGGTAAAAAAGTAATTAATAAATAATGGTCATTTGGGGGTTTATTCTTTCATTCTTGTTTGATTTTAAATGATGCTGACAAGAATGTCCAAAAACTTCCAAAATTAAGGACAAGATAAAAATGCTGGGATTTACTTAGAACTTTTAATATACTGTTTGTCTTTTGTTTTTTTATCATAAAAGACAGCAATGTAAAACATATGTAAAGATGAGACAGCCACATTCTGTAATTATTGTTGGTCAAAACATTAAACAGTTATAAATAAATACATTAATTTCTGAAAGCCCTTGTTTTTGTTGGGGTGTGTGGGCATAACAGACATTAAATTCCTTCAGGGGAGGATCACATTTGACCTTATTTAACTCATCTTAGAGAAAAAAAAATATTAATAATAAAAATAAAAAAAATAATATAATAACAATAATAATAATAATAGTGAGCTTACGACTTCATCCACAGAGTTCTCATACATCCAAACCTCATTCCCAGATTACGACTCTCATCTCCTAAATTGTTTTTTTGTACAACTTTAGCTTCATTAAAGTTTATAAGCACCAACACTGAAGCCAGTGTCTATTCCCCGGCCTTCTCAGAAACATCCCTGCTCTGCGTCTTTTTCTGTGAAGTCTGTAAACTAACGCCGCTCTGATTAAAGTGGATTTAGAGCTTGTTGCATTTGATCAAAGTCCAGCTGATATCAGAACCGCCGACTGGCTAAGCTCTCAAAGCCAAATCCATAATAATACTCTTACACCACCCACAACAAAGAGGCAGCCAACGCCAGTAAATAAACGTGGGCTGAAAAATACATTTAAGGACCCCTCCTCGCCTAACGGAGTGAAATAACACTGCAGTAGTAATTGGAGGGAGAATACAGTTGATAAGAGATGGTGGAGGGACAGTAAATCCATTTAGCTCATGTGTTTGCTATTAAAACTTTGAAGAAAAGTGTTGTTTGTCCTTTATTTTGTGTTATTAAGATTAGAGTTATAGATTTGTATAATTGTTTTCCATCTTGTTATTGATCTTTTAACAGTACAGGATGAAAATATCAAAGAAAAAAAAGTCTGTGACTGAACAAACATTTGAAAGAAGAATCAGACTGGTTTGCAGTGTAAATGATTAAAATTACCATCATCTGCCATAGTTTGCACATATTCAGCCCTTTGAGTAAATACTGCTAAAAATGTATTTCTACAACTTTCCATTTCAATCAATCTTTACTTGTTTAGCACTAGTTCATAAAAAGTGTCTAAATATCTAAATACACTTTACAATAGAGCAGGCTGAAGCCAAACCCTTCATTTATAGATACACATATATACAAATACATATAATAAACATATTCATATATACACATCCATACATCCAGAGATGCATCCATCCAGGCAGAGACAAAGGGATGAAAAATAAGAATTGATCACATTTGTTTCTGCTGAATAGAGATTTAATTAATCAATCTTTATTTGTATAGCACCATATTTGTTGAATATAAATTTATTAAAGGTAAGTCCCTTGAGATGTGGTATCTCATTTTCAAGAGGGACCTGATGTCTGTGTGTCTGTGTGTCTATCTATCTATCTATCTATCTATCTATCCTGCTATCCATCTCTCTATTGATCCATCTATCTTGCAATCATCTATCTGTCCATCTATCCGTCTATCTATCCTGCTATCCATCCATCCATCTATGTACCTATCCATCTATCTATCTATCCATCTATCTATCTATCTAAAGGTTTAATGAATCTAGTGAGATGAATATCTGGCCCTTGGTGTCTATCTTAACAACAGTATTTTCTCCCTTGCAGTGAGCCCTGCAACAGAAACTAAAACACATTAATGTCTTAACGCTCAATAAAAGAGATGCAACCTTTAATGCACACAAACACTTTTCCCATCTCCTCCATCGTGTCCTTCTCTTGGGGAGCAGAAAAGTTTTCTTAAGTGTGTGGCCTTCAGCTACACTCCGGCTCGTCTTAATGTGTTTGATAAAACATCAGGCGTGGAGGAAGGGCACAAGGCAGACGATGTGCTTTTTTAGGCTGGAAACAGGCATCAGCTAAAGGACGAGGATAAAGAACTGAATCTGCTCCGTCTGTCCGTCCACTCGCTGCATTAAGACGCCGTCCAGCTTCTTTTCAAAGACAGCCACTCTCACCGGACCGCCGCATCTCAGGGCCTTTTGTCCCCCCCCCCCCCCATCATTCCCTAGCCTCCATACCCGCCGCTGAGTGTCTGTAATGGCCCAGACGGGGAAAACTAAGGAAGTGAGAGAAATGGAGGGGAGAAGAACTGGAGGGTGAAGGAGGGAGGGAACAAAAGGAGGAGAGAGGAAAGCGAGGGAGAGAGTGGTGGCGGAGGAGAGAGAGGAGACGCACGGAGGGGGGAGAAAGGAGGCCGAGTCTTTAGGAGGAAGCCAGGCGGCACTAAGCGTCTCTGTCGCTGCCCAGTCAGGCCTGCTCTCCCCCCGGCCATGAAAACCCTCCTACTCCCCCCCGGCACCGCATCCCGTCCTGACCACGCAGCGCTCCTCTCCTCTCCCCTCTGTCCACTTCACCCTCTCATCCTCACACACTCGCACTTTCATTAGGATTTGGCACACTTGTAAGGACCCTGGATTACTTTAAACCTATTGAACCTGAGGCTGTTCCTCTCTCTTTATTTAAAGGCTCAGGGTCACTGCGTGTCACAGCGGGGTCATGCCATATGATGTCAATCATCATTCAGCAATGGAGTGGTTTTATGCACATTCGCCTGAATTTTGTTGGAGCCTGGATCACGAGATATACAAGAACTTTCTATAAATGTACGTTTTCTGTGTGTCGTTTGTTTCTTAAAGGAACACTCAAACATTTTTGTTGTTTCCATGTCTTGCCTCACTCCTGAGTCCATGACAAGCAGGTAGACACCATTCTTTTCACTGTGCGTGCAGTAACAAGGAGGAGACGGGCAGAGCTCGCCCACCGCTAGTTTGCTTAGCTCAAACACAGGGAGTCAGTAGGTAGTGTTAGCCTGCCTCTGCCTACAGTCATCAGATAAATTCTTCAGCAGCTCTTAACGTGTGTTTGTTGTGACTTGTTTTCTACTGCTTTATGTTACGTTATTTCCTACTATCATCACATTATCTTTTTTACTCCTAAACAGAGGCTTTGTTTTGTTGACCTACTTCGGCGGTGGTTTGCGGTACAGATGTGAGGTTTGCGAATGAGTCGAGTCTTTTGAACGGCTTTTTTAAGTGAATGATGAGAATCAATTCGCAGTTCCGAGTTCCGAGCTTGCAAGCCATTATTATATGCTAATTTCTTGCAAATTTAAGGAACAAATGGCTCACTCACAACTGTGAATCGGTTGTCATCGTTCATTTAAAACAGCTGTTCAAAAAACTCGACTTGCTTGCGAAAGTCACATCTGTTGTGAAAACCACCACGGAAGTAGGTCAACAAAACAAAGCCACTGTTTAGGAGTGGACGAGTCACAACAAGCACACAGGACCGTTTGAGTTGCTGAAGAGTTTAGGCAGAGGCAGGTGAGTGTGCCATCCACTGACTCCCGGTGTTTGAGCTAAGCTAGTTAGCAGTGTGCGAGCTCTGCCCATCTCTTCCTTGTTACTGCACGTACAGTCAAAGAAATGGTGTTTATCGGTTTGTCATGGACTCAGGAGTGAGGCAAGACATGAAAACAAAGAAAAAGTTGGAGTGTTCCTTTAAGTCTGATTATCTGAAGATGCTGTGCATGTAAAAGTTCAAAATAAGCATCAGCGATGAACTTCATGCTCTGTGTTGGAGCTTCATTTCACTGCATCATCACTCTCATATTGATATAAATGGATTAAATCAAAATGCATACTGGCTGCACAAAGTTGCAGCAGATAGTAGAGATGCAGGGTAGGATAATATCGCCTAAAAGTAAAATCACAGATTTTTTTTTTTATACATAAGTTGATTTATCAATCAACTAATCACTCTTTATTCGTATAGCCCTGGTTCATAACAAGTGTTATCTCAAGACACTTTACACCAGAGCAGGCTGAAGCCATACTGTTCATTTTACAGATACACGTATATGCATATATACAAATACATATAATAAATACATTTGTATATCCATACATCCAGAGATGTATCCATCCAGGCAGAGACAAAGGGACTAAAATCAGGTATCTGCTGAATATAGACTCAATCAATCAGTCTTTATCTTTTATAGTACCATACCTGTCTTTGCTGAATATAAATTTATTAAAAGTAAGCCCCTTGAGATGTGGCATTTGATGTCTATATGGTTGTAAAGATAGTAACTATGGATGTATAATCATTACAGCCATGGATAGAGAGATCAATCTAATATTAACATTAATATCTATAATGAATATAATCTGGAGAGGAACAAAGTTGATTATTACAGAAGCATGTAGCTTAATTAAACATAAATGCTTCCATATTTTACCAAAGAAAAACAGTTTCTACACAATAATTTAATGATCTAACAACACAAAAAATAAAATGAAAACAAAAAGGCAAAACAATAGCAAACAACCAACTAAACAAAACAGTCATCCCTCAATGTAGTGTGATACCTCCTGTTTTATCCATATATCTACTAAAGATTCCATCCAGATCTGTTCTTATTTTTTGAGTTATCCTCACAAACAAGAAAAGAAACTCACAAATGCCAGCGAAAACATCAACTGCTCCCATTTTTTCAATCAGCTCCACAACCTTGTTTATTTCTTTACAGACAAAAAAACAGGAAAGTGGTGCCATTCTTTGGTGAAATGAAGCTAAAGATGAAGTTTCAGATAATTGAAAAACTCTTAAATGTTTAAACTTTTTGGTAATTTAACACAAACAATAACAAACATTAATAGAGAGCGATAGGTTTCAGGCTCTTGATTAAAGCAGGCTTAATTTTGAAAAACTATTGTTGCTGGAAGAGAAACAATCATCTCCACTGAAGATCTGTTTGTTTTTAACGATTATGAGAAAGTGAAAATATGGGACTAAAGATGACATATTGATGTGTCAGAGGAAAAAAACACACATCACTGTCTGTCAGCAACTTTGGTCATCCCAGGAGTACGAGTGCACCCTGCACACAGACACACACAGTGGCCTCAGGACTAATTGCTAGATTGGAGCAGATTTTCTAGTTCAGTTCAGGGCTGTAATTGTGAGGAGAGCGGGGAGGAGTGACGGCTTCAAGCTGAGAGGACAAATCACCAGGGGCCACCGATTAGACCGCACTCATGCTCACATGTCCATGAGAGAGAGAGAGTGTATATATTAGGGGTGAAGGGGTTAAGCCAACCATCTCTCAATTCTGGGTTTCCGTGGCACTGACCCCAAACTGCCACACACCAGTTTGACCCCATGGACCCCAGGGTGCCACCGAGAACGGCATCAGGAGGGTCCACTTGTACGACCACTGCCTCGCTAAAGTGAGTTTTATCTCTCTGGAAAAAAATCCACATTACAAACATTTTACCTCAAGGTCCACAGCAGCAGGTCATCCATGATTATTTGTCAAGGTCATACTAATATGTGTGCTGTTTGTAGGAACAACCGTGTATTCAATTTAGTTGATCTCTCTGAACTAAAGATGAAATTAAAATTGTATACAAGGCTGGCCACACACTAGAGCTGTCACTTTATACTCAATAAGGTGTGAAGATAGGAAACTTTCTGTGACCTCCTCCTACCTTTTTCATGAAATACTGTATATAATAGGGCTGGGTATTTCCAGCAGCCTCATGATACTATATGTATCCCATTAAGTGTAAACGATGGACATTTTTTATGCCTTTATTAGAATTCCTGACAATTTTAAATTTGCTTTTTCATTGCAAAAAGAAAAAGACTGTTCTATAACTCAAGATACTTATATTTAGGTCCTCAAAGATTTTAGATCTTAGTTAAATTTTGAACATGTGCTTCATCCATTAAGTTTGACTTCGACTTTGTCCTGTGCCATTGAAAACATCACTCAAAGTGTATCAACAACAGCTGTCACAGCATTTGAGGCCGTATCAATTCTGTAGAATCTGGATCAATACACATATTGCCAAAGACCACATGACGATATTTTTCCTTATCGATATTTTGAGCACAGGCCTAATATGTAATGTGAAATCATTCTGATAGGTCAGAGGAAAGAAGTTCTGCAGAGGTTCAAATCTGAGCTCAGAAACTTAGAAATACGATGGCCACAGGAGCACATGTTTACAATAATGAGGATAATGCTGCACATCGGCATTGGCAGAGGTAGGCAGCTGGATGTTTTCATATCCATGATATGTTTAAAACTATCAATCAGTCCATCTTAATTTGTATAGTTTCAGATCATAACAGGTGTTATCTCAAGGCAATTACTCTTTATTTTACAGATATACATATATAAATATACATTTTTGTATTTACACATACATCCAGAGATGTATTCATCCAGGTAGAGACAAAGGGACACAAAATAAGAATTTATGATAGAGACAAACCCACGGACACACCAATCACAAATCTGTCCTCATCACATTTGTCTCTGCTGAATTTAGACTCAATCAATCAATCTTTATTTGTATTGCAACATATTTGTCTTTGTTTTGTATAAATTTATTGAAGGTAAGCCCTCTGAGATGTGGCATTTCATTTTCTATATGGTTGTAAAGATAGTAACTATGGATGTATAATCAATAACAACCATGGTAAGAGAGATCAATCTAATATTAACATTAATATCTATAATGAATATAATCTGGAGAGGAAGGATGTTGATTAATATAGCAGCATCTAGCTGAACTGCCATTAAAATGTGTTTAACTGGTCTAAAGTATGAATTTCTGTTAAAAGATGTCATTTCTGTTGATGGTTGATGCAGGATAGAACACATGGAGTGGAGCAGGTCCACAGCAGCAGGTCATCCATGATTGTTTGTCAAGGTCATACTAATATATGTGTGCTGTTTACTGTTTGTATTTGGACTGTAAATACAAATTTGAGATGGAAATATACAATAAAGCAGCACATCAGGGAACAACCTGATTATCTGATGTTCTCTTGACCTCAACGACAGTAATCCACGAGAAAAAGTACAGGCCAAGTCACTCCCAGCGGACATCTGATTGGCTCCACATGGAAACACTTTGGGTTCCACACTGGCAATGGCATAACAGGATCGAGCTGCGTGTAGATTATTTGCAAAGCAGCTGGTTCACTCCTCATCCACAACAAATCTGGGGGCCCATTTATCAGCCTTCCACTCACTGCAGTCAAGTGCTCAGCCTCATGCAACCGTGCCTTCGACAGGCCGATTAGTTGCTCACAGTCAAATCCACACCCATTAGCTTCGCTTGTGTTTTGTAGCATACATTTATAATCAGTGACAGTAACATTTAAAATGTTGCAATAAAAAAAAACTAAGAAAAAGAATACTGATCTTACAGTAGTCCTGTTTATTACTGATTTCGACTTTAAACAGATTTGTTAGTTTTTGTTGTTTTTTTCTTCATAAAGTGGTCCAATAGCAAATTATACTTTAGTACTCTCAAGCTCCTCCTCTGTGAGGTTCTGTAAGGTTCTGTGTCTGTCAAGTGTCCAACTAAATATTCTAGTGTGTGCTTTTGATGGACTTTAGTTTAAGAAATTAGTTTAAAAAAACAATAGTGTTGCTCTTTAACATTATTTTCTGATTTATTATAGTTGTCAAATTAGCTGTATTTTGCCTACTGGAGAAATTAAATATTTTGATTTCACAGCTGGTAGAATTTTATAGAGATGCAAATATACAAGGATATAAGGAAGTTTATTGGTCATTATAAAACAGGTTGCATAATGAAATTAAATTGTGGTTTCCTCTTGATTGGTTAATTGATTGCAGAAAAAAAAAAAATAATAAAATTACTGAACATGGAGGAGTAAGGTCACAGCCTGAGGGAAGAAGCTGCCCTGCAGTCTGGTGGTATGGTAATATATACTTTTTCTCAAATTTCTTCACAAACAAATACTAACACTCTCATTTCACAGACTAAACAAAAACAGGAGCTCACAAAATAAAGTACAGTATCATTTTTAGTCTTGCTAAAATATTGCAAAATAACTGAGATCATCACGTAACAGTGTTTATTTCTCTGACTACAATTGTGGCCCCAAAAGTCAAAATCATCCCATCCCTGCTTGCAACACTGTTTTAGTACCTTTGGGCCTAGCATGTTGAAGTGCCCTCTGCTAAAACATAAGGTGGTGGTCATATTCAGTCTCCTGTGCAGGTAATGAAAGGATGTAGTGTTCTGTAAGTTGATTTTAAGCCAAAATAAAGCTGCTTGAACATCAAAAAAAGGATTCCAGCACAATCAATATATAAACGTAAAAATGAAGAAGACATTATTAAGAAAAAAAATCACATTTTTGTAACTATTTAGCCCCTTGTTATATATTTTCCCATGCTATTTACATGGTTTGGTGTGTCTAACATTTACCTGATTTCTAATAGAACATAAAACACTTTTATATTTCATCTGCTGTGGCACAATGAGTGAGCAGTCTGCCCCCTTAAGCTTTTTTTAACTTCCTAGATGATCACTGTACGGCTCTAATGCAGGGATGGGCAACTCTGATAACAAGAGAGCTTCCTAAAGAATTTTTTCAGAGTCGAAGGGGCACATTTTTACCAATTGTTGTGCACAACAAAATGACTCTAACACAGAGTTTATGCTTATTTAAGATTATTTTTAAATGAAACAATGTGTACCAACCACTTCTTGAGGTACAAATATTTTATTTTTCCCCAGATAAAATATTTATCTTTATTCTAATGGTACATTAAAAGTGATTTAGAGAAACAATTATGGAAAAGTATGTTCTAAATATGAATACCATTAAATATGCTAATTGTGAGTGGTGTTCTACTGGTTTCTCAGGTTGAATCTCATTTGGCAGATTCTGTTATTTTTCTTTATTTTTACAATTCATTGATTTTTTAGAAAGGACTGGCGGGACAACACTGAGCAAGAAGGGCTGCATGTGGCCCCTGGCTGCCAGTAGCCCACCCTTGCTTTAATGAGTGACTTAAATAAATACAGATGTTATGTAAGGAAGTACTGAATGCACACAGAGGTGAACACACCTTTCTCCAACCCTAACCTGCCTCCATCTCTCCTCCTGTCTTCAGGAGTCTCATCACACACACAGAGTTGCCCCACACTGATGTTTATATCTGCATGAAAACAGACAAAGAAGCAAAAGATTCCTGCATGCATGCTGTCGCGAACATTTACTCCTCGCACCCTGCACATCTGCACGCACCTGTATTCAGAATAGAATACAACAGAATGCCCTTTATTGTCATTACACAAAATGCACCAGATTGGAAAGCTTTTTCAGTGAAATAGATAGTTAAAAAACAGAAGTGAAGTTCAAAATAGTTATAAGTAACGTAAAAATACTAAATATATAGAAATAAATTTAATATCTCTAAATACAAAGACAAGATAAGAAAAAATAGGATAAATTTACGAATAAAAAAAAACATATATGTGTATGTGGGAATGTATTGCACTCATTCACTCATTATGTCCAAAGTTTAAGAATGATCAAGGAAAAGCACAATAATAAAGAATGAAAACGGAAAAGAAGCAGAGATAGAGGCATTCATTGAGCCTGCTTACCTTGCAGTGATGTCATGGTTGTCATTATGACAAGGCCCATAGTCCTGATGTCTGATTGGACGTCAGCAGCAGTCCGAATCACAGTTACATCCACAGAGGGAAAATGGAAAACCAGGTTCTGATTGCTGGCTAATTTGGATCTTCGTTGTCTTCATCCTAGATTATCGTGATGTGAAAGTCATTTTTGGAAATCTTCCTCAGCCCTTTTCTTTACCTACTCCCATGAAGTGATATTTTTGTCTGTTCTAATTAAACCTAGACGTCTCATAATTGCGCCTTTCTCCTTATTAGTGCTTCATCTTTCCCACCTGGCCCCTCCGCTCACCTGTCCTAGCCTCAGTGTTAGCCTAGCATCTCCCCCATGCCTAATCCTGGCCTCCATCCCCTCACCTTTCTCCCACCTTACCCACCCCACCCTTACACCTTGGGCCTTCCTAGCCTTGGTGCTCCCATCCCCGGCCTCGGTCCCTTGCTTCCCCCGGTCCCTGCCTCTCTCCTCCAGCCTGCCTGCCTGCCTTCCTTCCCCTCTCCTCTGCCTCCCTCAGCCCCAGCCTTCTTTCTGCTCAGCGTTCAAGGGGAGAGCCAGCTAGGAATGCTGTGGCTCTAGACGTTTTGTCCAAGCCCTAGGTCTCTTTCACTGAGGCAAGATTAGTTCATACAAAAACTCAACAATACACCACTGAAAGCCATTGTTGATATTCAACATTTTTCACATAGCGGAGCAGAATAGACAATGCGGCAGCCGGGAAAGCCCGTAGCGGACTCGCAGGGTTGATGGCTGATGGTATCTCAGCTGAGCGAGGGCCTTAATCCCTTTTTATACACTCACGCACGCACACACGAGTACAAACACGCACACACTCCGAGCAGCCTGGAGACGCAAAATCAATACCTCTCTCTCTCTTTCTGTATGTCTGCGTGTGGATCAGTGGGTGGGCGAGTGTGATAGTGAGGAAGAAGAGAAAAGGCCGGCTTGTTCCTCTGTTTGTGTGCATGTGTGCGTGTGCGGTGGGCCGTCTTGTGTCACAAGCTACCTCAGGTCTTTGAATATTTGAAGATCCCCATCACAAGAAATAGTTAACTTTGTCGCAAAACTATTAAAAAAAAACAGTGCATTGAAGTTCATTTTGAAGAGCAGAAGAAAACATGCAACAATCAACCAAGGAGCTTCATCCTTTCCAAACAGAATAATATTATAAGATAGGGCTGAACAATTATAGGGAAAGATCTAATTGTGATTTTTCAGGCAGATTTTGTGATTTCAGTTCGATTCACGATTTTCTTCAAATCATGTTGACAGTATAGACAACAGTGAGGAAATCAACGATCAGAAGCACATAACACATGATTCATCATCTAATATTGATGATAAATAATCTCTTGTCATTATTTAAGGGAGACTCCAACTTCTACTCCTAAACAGAGGCTTTGTGTTGTTGACCTGCCTACCAGCACGACAGAGATGAGATACTCGCGAACGAGTCGACTCTTTTGAACGTCTTGATGAAGTGAACAATGAGAACCGATTCGCATTTGTGAGTAAACTGTTCATCTGCAAGCCATTCTTAAATGCACATTTCCTGCAAATTGGTAAAATAGTATGTGTAAAGTATTTGACACAACAGATCCTGGGTCAGTCAGGAGCTTTGGCATTCACATGATTGTGTTGTCTGAAGTTGTGATTTGGATCCAAATGATAAATCTTTCAGCCCTAGTATGAGACCTCCTCCCTGATCCTCTCTGGAAGACTGCATTTTGACATTTTTACTTTCCAGGGGCCAAATTTCATTGCTGTATAATCTGTTTGTAAGTCAGTCTGAAGAGTCATCACAACGCTTACTACAAGCATGAAGAATGGTCAGATGCATGTCTCCTCGCTCAGACTCAATCCATTGATACAACTCAAAACTACTGAAGTACAAATGTTTAACTAGATTATATATAACTCCTGCCAAATTACATCACTTTAATCAGAATATACCCGATACTTGCCTCAAATGTAAAGACCAAAAAGGTTCCTTGTTTCATGGTATGTGGGAATGTCCAATGATATTTTCATTTTGGAGGAGAGTGTTGAATCTGGTTAGCCAAATCACTGGTGTGGAAGTTCCTCTCGATCCTAAATCATGTATATAAAAAATTCTATCCAGAGGGCTCCATTACCACCCAAAAAGTAAAGTCTTTACTGAATATTTGTTTTCTAGAAGCCAAACGATGTATTGTTTGCTCATGGAAGTCAGATACACCTTGTTTCACGTGGTCATGGTTGAGGAGAATGACCTTTTATTTTTGCTTTAGAGAAGATAAGATACACAACCAAGAAGAAACTTGACAAGTTCTGGAAAATATGGAGAATAACAATATGAATGTTAATGGTTAGAGGAATTACTTTTTTTTTTTTTTTACCAAAAATGTTAAGTTGATAAGTTGCTCAACTTTTAACGTGCACTTCAATCAGAATGTAACAGAGAATTAAAGACATCATTTATTATAAACTTACAGCAGTGTCTTTAATATAAAACACTCAGTGTGACTGTAAACCAGTGTTAATTTTGACTACACTTTTTAATTTAGTTTTAGTTCTAGTCTTTTGCCTTAAATATCTTTTAGTTTTAGTCATAATTCAGTCATCTAAATTGTTTTAATTTTAGTCTAGTTTTAGTTGATGAAATTTCACAACATTTTAGTCAATGACATCTACTGTAAATTTAGTCGACTATATATGAAGTGTAAAGTGTAAGGAATTTTTTATGTTTCCTTGAATTTCTGAAGTCATGTTTTACACTTGGATAAAATCAAACATCTTTATTGAATGCTAGTAAAGTTTGAATGTATAAATGAACAGAAACTAGTTAAAGTTTTGCGTGAAATGCAGTCACCTTTATTTAGGCTACCTGGCAGAGCATCTCAGTTACAATACCAGAACTGACAACAAACAGTGAACCTGCTCTACATGAATATATCAATTCATACAGTAGTAAAGAGAGGAGCCCTGATTGGATCGCTCCACAACTTATCCCACCTCCCTCTTTACTCATCCAACCTTCACACAACCAAAGTAGCTGTGATTGGATATATTCCTAACTTGTCTCTACTTTCTACATGACCAAATTAGGTCTGATTGGATTAAGTCTCTGTCAAACATTTTAGTCTAGTTTTTATTTGTTGACGAAAATGTCAGTTAATTTAGTTATTGTCCATGTGCACTTGTTTTTATTAGTTACTGTCTAGTTTTCATCAGGGGAAAAAAGGTTGTTGACGAAATCAATGACGAAAATAATTAGTCAACAAAATTAACACTGGTGTGAACCATCCTGTTTATCCTCATAAAAGCAGTCTCACTATTTTATAGCCATACTTATGTTATATATAATATATATTTATATATTTCCAGAGAGAGAAATTGGAGTGGTGGGTCACTTGGCCCCTGACCTTACACTTCCTAAATGTCATCAGTTCATCTTCAAGTCACTCACTCCCACACCTTAGGGCATCTTGGAGTCACCAATTAACCTAATGAGTATTTTTTTGGACAGTGGGAGGAAGCCAGAGTGCCCGGCATGTACAGGGAGCACATACAATCTCCACACTGAAAGGCCATGACTATCACGGGTTTCGAACCAGCAACCCTCTTGCTGTGAGGCACATGCACAACCTGCTATGCCACAGTGCTGCCCCATAGGGAAACAAAAAAATGCATTACCATTTTGTAAATAACTGAGACAGAAGGGTGTTTTACTTTGAAAGGACAACCAAATCCTCACATAAAGGTCTGCGCAGGTCTTACACTCGTGCATTCTTTTTCTGTCTCCTCTGTGATTAACGAAAAAGTACAACCTGAGATAAACTTCAGGTTCATTCTTGCTCTCCTCCACCTGTGCTCTGGACATAGCACATAATGTATATTTGACTCTGCATGATGTGTGTTACTGGAGGACAGTTGAAGGATTCAATTCAGAGCTCAACAGGTGTAGCAATTTAAATAGTTACCATGCCAACTGGTGACTTTCGGCCAACTACATTCCTAAATGTCTTTGTTAATCATAGCTGATGAGAGCAGAGTGAGTCCAGATGAGTGTCTCTTTATTGGGGTTTAGAAACAAGCTCTCTCTCTGATCCTGCATTATGGTGAATTACACCACAAACAACAACACAATATGTGTGTGTCTTTTGTCAAGATTTTTGTTCACAGTCTCCACACACCGCACTGTTTTGCCACAATTTTCTTCCTCTTGATCCTGAAAACAGCACCACAACACCCTTTTGGGCCCTGACTCACTGGTTGAGAACCACTGACACACTTTAAAAAATGATGTTCTGATCACGTCCCTGTTTCCCATACAGACAACTGATTCTCTTTATGTGATGTCAGCCAATACAAATCACTGAGAATATCTAGTGTTTCCCTCTACTTTATAGTAGACTGAGAGGTGGGGGCGTGCCATACCTAAAGACACTTCAGAGTTACAAATTAACCTGATGACTATGTTTTATAGTCAGTTGGAGGAGGCCAGAGGTAGCTGTGAGGCAGGTGCACTACCTGCTGCGCCACTGTGCCACCCCCTTTGTTATCATGTGAATTCAAATATGAGATGAGATTGAAAAACTCAAGACCTAAGTTCTTGAGTCCAAGCATGTGAAGAGGATAAATCATTACATCTCACACCTGTTGGCCAGTTTCAGCCTTAGCGGAGTTATAAAAGACAAAAAAAAAAAACTCCTCCAAAGTCAGTTTAAACAACCTGAAACATCACATCTTTAGTGATAATTTGTATTTGTTTAACTCTCTTTTTGAAAAATCATGCCTTTAGAGCTACCTTTGCTTTTGTAAGTCCTTTACAAAAGAAATATCTTGACATACACCAAGTGTCAAACTTTAGAATAAGGGTTTTAAAAACCGATCTATGGATATTTCTCGTCCCTACAACTGACCAAAAATCTCTGAGTGCAACAACACCAGTAGAGTCTAGATTCATTCATAAGAAAGTGTCTCTCTGTCACTTTCAACGAATCAATCAAACTTTATTTTTCATACAAGAGAATGTAGCACAAAAACAACATTTTAGTACCCTGCACGCACCAAAAGGTTTAAAATGAGTCAACACCAGAGGTTAAAGTGTAAAATTAAAAATACCATCAAATAGAATAGAAATAAATTAAAACGGAGAATAAAAATTAAAATCAAAATAATAATAATACCTTCAAATGGGAAGAAAATTTAGATCTGATGTTGTATTTTATCATTGCAATAATTATTATTGTTATTATTATTATTATTGTCTTTTATTTGTTCTCCTGTTTTCTACTTTCACCGCCTTTTTTATTGCCTTTTCTCTTTCTTACTGATTTTATGTTTTTAGCTTTTATTTTTGTCCTCATGGTCTCATTTTATGTTGCAGGGTTCTTGAATTGTCTGGGTTCACTCCACAAAGGTTACTTGCTAGTGTCTGTTATGTCTTTTGAGTTTCTTTGGTTTAAAATGAGCTTTTTGGTTTCTTATTACTTTTTGTGTTTAAGCTCTTCAACTTTGCTGTCTGTATGTCCCTGCCTGATTGTCAAAGCACTTCTGTTTTTAAAAGTGCTATACAAATAAAGTTATCATCATTATTATTAGTAGTAGTTTTATTATTAAAACACTTAAGAAGAACTTGGGGGAAAATGATAGAACAAGAGGATAAACTACTAAAAAATAATTCTGAAGTTAAACAGAATAAGATAAAACCTAATTATTAAAACAGATTAAGATGAGGACATTAAATTCAGGTAAAAGCCAGACTAAAGAAGTAGGTCTTGAGCTTGCTTTATCTAGTTGTCTACAAAAAGCATGAAATTATTGACAAATTCAGAAAACTGACCTCAACAGCTGCTTAAATCTGACCAATCTTTACTCCTACTTCCCTGAAGGACTCCTCAAACCAGCTTTGAACTTCGGAGAGTTATTTCAAAATGCGGGGATGTGATAAAGAATGAAAACTGCATACTTGAAAAGTTTAGAGGAAGAAAGCAAATATTTGAGAAAGATTTAAAAAATAGAGTTTCAACCTGAAAGAATTAAATATTTTTTGTCTCAAGGACAGGACTGAGGCTCCCGATTCTGACTGCAGCAGGGCCGTTTAATGCACTGTGTCATGTAAGACTCATAAATCATGTCACGGCGGCAGAAACATTTCATAAAACATGATTAAAAGTGTCGTGTAACATTGGGAGCCGCGGTGTCAGACTGAGACATGTTAATTGTGCACTAATGATATGTAATGAATGTCATCAGCCCCGAGGCTGCGGCTAACGAGCTAAATGAACTGGCACTAATGGGCCTGTTAGCTTATCTTAGCGCTAACATTAGCTAGCATAATGAAGGGTTGGTCCTCCGCTGACAGCAATGGAGTGGCATGTTTCAGGAGGTGACATATGAGCATTAGATCCTTCTTTAAAAAGGATTTTTCACAACAACAACAACAACAAAAAGGAAGCAGGCGCTCTGATGGCTTTCTGACAGCTTCAACTCGAGGAGGAAAAAATGTAGCATTCACACTTTTGAGCTTTTTCTTTTAGGCTTTTCCTCCCTCCACCTGGACTCCAGATCCAGGTCCGGATCCAGCTGCCAGGCTTTCCTAGGCACCCCTAAGGCCGCTAGGTAGCAGAGGAGAAAAAGAGGAGAACGAGGAGGGAGGGAAAAGGGGCCTTCTCTTTCTCTCTCTCCCTCTTTTTTCTCTCTTCCAATTGACCAATTGACAGCTGATTGATGGCTATCTCCTCGGCCCGACAAAGAGCAGCATTAGCATAACTAAAGCGATGTACAGTAGAGTGGGGCAAACAGTAAATTACATGTTACCCCCACTCCTCTCTTCCTCTCTCTCCCCTTTCCTCTCCGCTCACTCGCTCGTCGCGGCAGGCAAACAAAACAAAACAAAGTATGCTTTTTGTCCCTCCCGTGAGCCCTTAAACAGTACAACTTGACAGCTTCTTTTGAAGGAGGCGCATAAAAGGACTGACAGAGAGAGTGTGAGGGAGAGAGAGACGTTACGCTGACACACAGACACACAAAAACACACACTTTGAATAAGACGCTGACCTTGAAGGGTTTCTGCCTGTTTGGTGGGGTGGAGGGGTGGAGGGGGATGTCAGACAAATGATGGGTGTGAACTGTAATTGGAGGGAAAATTAGCAGTGAAGTGTGTTTTCTAATCTTATTAGAACATCAAGTCCACAAACTCAAGAATAAAGCTGAGCAATTTGTCTTTTTTCCATCTGAGTGGAATAAATTGGTTTGATAATGTCTGTTGACGGTCAGGTACGGTCTGGCACACACATGAAGATTTTTTAAGTAATTTGGAAACGTGAGAGAGCCCACTGCGTTTGTGTTCACTGGCGTTATGAGCATATTTGTGACTATACATGCCTGTATGTGACGCATGTCACTGGAAGACACCACTAGAGGGAGCAAATAAAACCTCAGGCATAATGAAACTACTTTTTGTCCAGAATTAATATATGGGCATAAAATTGACATTGGTGATATCAACCATAGTTCAGCCCTACTGGTTCTCAAATTTGGTCAACTAGTGCAAGAGTGGACTTTACTAGTGAAGCAAGAAGTGTCACTAGTACTACTAGTAGATCAAAAAAATGTTCACTTGTACTTCTAGTAAGTCTTATATGCTAATAAGGGGACGGGGAAAAGCAAATTCAGGTTTCCTATTGGCTTTCAAAACTGTTAAAACTAACCAGGGTGCTGGATTTGGTTATAACCCCTCCTACTTCATTTGCATTAGGTCTACTAGTGCAACTAGGGAATCTTTTGGCTTAACTAGTACTACTAGCAGACTTAAAACATTCTACTAGTACTACAACTGAGATATTGAGTTTACAAGTAGTATCTGTAAAAAAAAAGACTAGTACATTTTTTTGGCACACTAGTGCATGAGTAGACCTTACGAGTAAAGCAAAATCATCTACTAGTAGACAATTTTGTGTTACTAGTACTACTATTAGTCTTCAAAAATGATACTAGTAAAAATACACAGGGATTAAAGCAAAAAATAATCTTTTGCCTGAAATTTTTTTTCCACACCAAATCACATTACCGGATCATCAACCCACCATGCCACACATGTAAGAGAGTTTGTTCTGCCTGTTCACTTCCCAAAGGTTTTTATGTGAAAAGAAGTACACTGTGTACTTAGCCCAAGGGTATGTACACAGTATACTGTTCTCTAATAAAGCATTCCAGTTGTAAAAAGACTTCACCTACACTATTAAGATTCTCAAGACTGGTGGCATTTTAAAGGAAGAGGGCGATTTTTAACAGCTTTTCTGTTAGTTTGCTTCGATACACTGAAGAATAAAAATGAAGCATTGAAGAGTTCACCCTCTGCTTTTTATGGTGCTTTGACTAAGGCATCTATCAGCACAGGCGGCCACATAGTCATCAGTTAACATGGTAACTCATTACACCCATACACCGAGACAGTTCTGAAGGTGCACGGAGGAAAATATCGTAGAAACAGACGATGCTGATGGTGAGGACTGACCACTGTTCATGAGTTTATTGATGCTTATTTTGTTGCTTTAACTCTCAGAATTACCAACCTTGTTTGCAGTTTACTGCTGACACAACAGGTGGTTACATACAACCTGAGGTCTTTTGCTCCCTCTCGTGGTGTCCGTCAGTAACACGCGTCACATACAGGCAGGTATATAAACAAAAACGCTCATGACGCCAATGGATGCAAATGCGAATATCTACAATATTTTCGTCTGTGCACCTTCGGATATGTCTCAGTGTATGGGGGTAATCAGTAACCGTGTTAACTGATGACTTGCTGCTAACTGTGCTGATAGATGTCGTAGTCAAAGCACCAGAAAAAGCAGAGGGTGAACTCTTCAGTGCTTCACTTTTATTTATCACTGTATCAAAAATATTTTAGAAGTTTATAATGTGAGGGCATATAGCCAAGGAAGCCAAGCTAACACAAATATCTACAAAGTCAACCACTGTAATGTTCTCTTTACCTGTTAGTGTTTTGTTTTTTGTTTTTTTAAATCCTGTTGCTGTTGTTTGATGTCTAGTTTTGTTCTTTTCCCACCTTTTGTCCCCCTCACCTGTATATATATAAATACACAGCCCTCTGTCAGAGTGTTGATGTCTCTCGAGTTTGTACATGCTTTCCTGCTCTGCAGTTCTTGTATTTGTTTGCCTGGTTTTTCAAGACTTTAAGGACTTTTAAATTGAACTTATGGAAATACCTTTCTTTCAGTTTTGCTTGTTACTTGAGTAAAGAACTTTCACCTGACTGCATTTTCTAATCTTTTGAAACACGTCCACCACGGTGCCAACTCCAAGGCACCAATGTACATGGTCACCAGTTGAATTCGTACACCGGACTTATTTCCTCGTTTCTTGACATCTAAAGGAGGATTATCATCATCAGCTGGATGAACTGTCAGATTTGTGTCTGTAAAGTCTCACACATTATTCAGATGATGATTGTGGTCTTGGTTTAGCTTTAGTGTGCTCTGCCATCAAACAGGTCAAGGGTTCAAGCCCCTCTCAGGTTGTCACATGTCGATGTGTCCTTGGGCAAGACACTTAACCCTTAGTTGCAACCATAGGGGTTTCTAACATCAAAGAAATTTTACTCAGAATTTAGTCATCTAAATTGCTTTAATTTTAGTCTAGTTTTAGTCGATGAAATCCACTGTAAATTTAGTCGATTAAAATATGAAGTGTAAAGGGTAAGGCATTTTTTATGTTTCCTTGAATTTCTGAAGTCATGTTTTACACATGGATAAAATCAAACATCTAATAACCCTTTACTGAATGTTAGTAAAGTCTGAATGTATAAATGAACAGAAACAAATTGAACCTTTGTGTGAAATGCAGTCACCTTTATTTAGGCTACCTGGCAGAGCATCTCAGTTACAATACCAGAACTGACAACAAACAGTGAACCTGCTCTACATGAATATATCAATTCATAAAGAGAGGAGCTCTGATTGGATCGCTCCACAACTTATCCCACCACCACCAAGCTAAGGCAGCTGTGATTGGATGTCCCTCTTAACTCATCCAACCATTCCACACAACCAAAGTAGCTGTGATTGGATATATTCCTAACTTGTCCCTACTTTCTACATGACCAAGTTAGGTCTGATTGGATTAAGTCTCTGTCAAACATTTTAGTCTAGTTTTTATTTGTTGATGAAAATGTCAGTTAATTTAGTTTGAGTTTTTGTCCATGTGCACTTGTTTTTATTAGTTCTTGTCTAGTTTTCGTCAGGGGAAAAAAAGTTGTTGATGAAAACTATGACGAAAATAATTAGTAAACAAAATTAACACTGTTTGTGATGCTTAAATAACTTTATTTCAGCCATAAGTCATCACTGTATGCACCCTCTTCAAAATCAGTTATATTTAAATGATAACTTGAGTGATTAAATTGACCATTACATGTTCATACAGCAGCACAGAGGGCATTCATGGAAGGACGTATGTATGGATCAACATAGGAGTGATCACCTATCAGCCCCGTCTCCTCTCTGCCTTTATCTTTTCCCGTCTCTCCTCCACTTAGGCCAGCAATCTGTTCTCTAATTGTTCATTCATGGTGTGAATCTTTAAATAGGAGGCCCTAGCCTGGCGCTAAGATAATGACTCGCTCTGTGTCGTTAGCAAGCGAGGCTAAATTACCGCTCGGTGTAGAGTTACCATGGAAATAGGCCACAATGAGAGTGATTAGTCTTGTGTCTTTTACACACCGAGACGCTTTGCAGTTCAGCAGGAGATGCAGAAACCCTCCCTCGTTCCCTCTCTCTGCCTTTGGATCAGTAACACAATGTTTTCTCAAAGTCAGAAGCAAAGAGAAGAAGACAAATATGCTCAGGTTACTGATTTAAAATGTATTTCCATGAATGAAAGTGCAGATAAATACAAGTTTTATTGATACTTACTTACTCTTATGTGATGGTCTGAGAAGCCAGTTAAATACACATTAGAGAGAGTATTTTTAGCCTCCTATCACAATATCAGCGGCAGCTTCAGGTTCTTTCCAATTAACACAGTGTGTGATCTTGGAATGAGGACGGATTTAATGTGCAATGGATTTTCATCAGCAATCTGTGGTATTTATGACATATTTAATCTTTCCTTAAAAACTTTCAGGAAAACTCTGCATAGTTTTCAGGAAGCCAGGGTGATATAGCCTAAAAGTAAAATCTTTGATATTTTCACAAATGATTTGATTTTTAAGCAATTTTTTCCACCCTTCTTGAACAAAATAAAACTACAGGAGCTTTAAAATAAGTTTTGCTGTTATTTGTCGAAATACTTCAAAGTTTTACTGCAGTCACCACTTTAAATTAAGTGTAAGCTGTAACTCTGTTCTCAGTTTGGAAGGAAGGAGACTTATTTACATTGGTATTAAAAGCTGCACGGTTTTCACAAAACATTAAAATGGCATTTTTTTGGGGGGTTATTAGATAAGAGACACCCCGTGTTTGAATGTTAAGTGTAATTTTGTGTTGTTAATTTTTACTTTTTTTTACTTTTATTTATTTATTTATTTTTTGCTTTGGTTTCATGTACCTTATATCATTAAGATATGATTGGAAATTATGTTTAAAAAATATTTAAAAAAGGGAGATTATGCTGAAAGTTTGTTTGCCAGTCCTATATCACTGTGTTTTATGTTTGAGTCCAAATAAAATAAAAAATAATAAAATGGCATTCTTCTCTCAGTGTAAAATATCATTGTTTAATCTGCCATAAAAAAAAAAATCAATTTTTTAGTATCTTTAGCTTCGAACAATGCCATAACTTACAGGGATACATAGCATGAACATGCTCTGCGTCTTGTTATTCAAACAAAGGTCTTATTTTAATAAACTACTTCCTTCTTACAGTGATAAATTGGACCTTGAACAGAAGACTAGTGAAGCTCCAAGGGGAGCAAAGGAACAACCTAGCAGGTCAAGGAAAATACTTGAATAATGTCTTTATTAAGGATGCACAATATTATGTGTACAATAACGGTATCAGCAGATACTGGTCAAAATAGTTGAATATTGGTATTGTCCAAAATGAATTTGTTGATTTTTAGAGCTGATATATTGGTTATACTTATTAGCCAATTTGACGGCTGGAACATCAGCAAAATACACAAATGTACCATAATTGTTCTCCTCATTATCGCTGCATGAGTACATTTATAAACCAGAGTTTCATTTTTTCAAGGGTGACATTTTGTTTTTTCTTTTTTTTTTTTAAATCTGTTCCTCACACAAATAGACTGTCACATCCAAAGTAAACTTTCATAAACTAAAGACTAAAGACTTAGTGCACCTGAACCAAAAATGTGGTATTGGTGGTAAAGTGTTTGGAAATACTGTATTTTATTTTAATGTAATATTGGATATTGTCAGGCAAAGCCGCTCCGTTGAGGCACTTGCACCCTGCAGATGACAAAATGTTAAAAAAAAAAAAGGACCAGACTGTGTGTTGATTTTGTGTAAATGCAGCTGACCAACTCCTCATCTACAACAAATTCATCTGGCCATTTGTTTTCCTTCCATCCAACGCAGTCCAGCAGCGCCTGTCCTCCAGTGCAGAGCCCTACCAGAGGGATTGAGAAAGGCCACAATGGACAAGAATGCAAGATTCATATTAGGGCTGTCGCTATTCCAAAAATCAAACTGAATTGGTTTTCCTGACTCAGTGAAAAAACAAAAACTGTAGCTCCCTCGACTCTTCCCCTGGCTGCAACACTCAAGGGGCTTTTTTATTTTTACCTCTCTTGAGGCCACACCAGTGGGCCACGTCCTGTCACATGAAGTTTGCCCATTATAATCTTTTGTCTGTCAAATAGGCCCGTCGATTTGTTGTAGATGAGGAGCGGGCCAGCTGCTTTGCACAAAATCAACACACACTGGAGCCCAAAGTGATTCCCCGGACTCCTCATGTGTTTCAATGTTGCTGTTGTCTGCTCAAGGTGGTTTTGCCTGTCCTCAATTTCCTTGAAGTATCTTCTTCTTCTACTGATTTCTGGCAGACAAGCTGAAGCTTTTGCTGAGGTCTAGAGAGCACTGGCCAAGCACCCTATATGCATGTATGTTTAAAAGTCTATTTACTGTTCGAGCACAACATTTTGCTCATGCTTGACTGGAATACCAAGAACACGGTGACAGCCCTAATTCATATGCAAGAACATGTGGCCTATCGATTTGGCCTCTGGAGAAGTGGTTTTTGAATAACTTTGGTTATCAGCATGCATGCACTAAAAACTAATCGAGCTTGATTTTGGGAGAAAAGGCAGCCTTTGTAAACGTCTTTCAAATGCCACAGATGGTGACACTGCACCAAAAGCAGGTGCCTGAGCTCTTCGATTTTTTCTAAATGCAAAACACAGATATTCAAAAATCCCTCTTAAGTTTTGGCATCCATCTGCTGTGGACTTCACAAAGAAAAGATCAGAAATGTATGAATAGAGGGACCGTACATTCAACAAAACATAATAATAAGAATAATTTCCTCCCACCTTGGTAGGATGATGTGCTCACCGAGAGCTTTTGTAGTTTAATTTCATTTTTGATTTTTGCCTTTATGTTCCTTCTTCCTCATGAATGATCGTCTGTTTGTTTCCCTGTTTTCTCTGACTCATGTTTGTCATGTTGTCTCGTCCTCTGTCGCTCAACTCTGTGCAGATGTGTTCGTGCGGACACGTTTGTGTGTATTTGCTGATCCACATGCGAGAGCCCTTGGGGTGAGTGTGAGTGGCACGCCGCTGACACACAACAGGAGAGTATTCTGCCCACTTCCTCTCCCAGAAGAGGGGACAAGGCGAGAGAGGAGAGGGGAGAGATTATCCGACTCAGTGTGAGGCTGCCCATCAATGTGAACATCAGGAGAGGAGAAACTCAAATAGCCGTCATTACCTGGTCTGCTGCTGACTCCCACTGAGAGCCGAGAGTGTGTGCACGAGTGTGTGAGTCAGTCTGACTATCAGGCTCCAGACGACCGCTGATCAAAATATTTCTTAGCAGTGACGGTTAAATACTTATCGGCAGAGGAATGATATGATGATTCAGGTTGGATGTGTTGGTGCTGTAAAGTTTCTGAAAAAGCTAAATTAAAAAGTTCATATCCAGAAAAACATTGTTACACTAAAAATTAGGGCTGGGAAATACATAAGTTTTAATGATTAATCTGAATAATTCCTTACAGAAGTTTAAAAGCTTAAATCAAGATTTTTTCCTTGACTTTCACTTACTCTTATTTTAAAGCAATAGTCCAACATTTTTGTTGTTTTCATGTCTTTCCTCACTCCCAAGTCCATGACAAAGAGATAGACAGCATTCTTTCGACTCTGTGTGCAGTATTATTATGTCTTTACTCTTTTCCGTGGACTTATAAAAAACAATAGAAAAACGAAGGAGAAATCGTATGAATATTGTTTGATATTGAAGGGATCTTAAAGTCTGCGACGATACTGCACACTTTGGTTGTTGTTTTTGTACATATTTATTTATTTATTTATTATTCTTTCTCCCTTTCCTGCTTAGTCTTGAATTTGTATTTATATGTCTACAAAAACATTGTTACACTAAAAACTAGGGCTGGTAAATATATCAGTTATATCAATCAATCTGAATTATTTTTTGCAGAAGCAAAGCCTTTAAAAGCTTAATTTTTTTTTTCTTGACTTACACTTATTCTTAGTTTAAAGCAATAGTCCAACATTTTTCTTTGTTTTCATGTCTTGCCTCACTCCTGAGTCCATGACAAGGAGACAGAAACCATTCTTTCGACTCTGCGTGCAGTTTTATTATGTCTTTACTCTTTCCTGTAGACTTATAAAAAAACAATCAAACAGAAAAACGAAGGAGAAATCATATGAATTTTGTTTGATATTGAAGGGATCTAAAAGTCTACCACAATACTGTGCACACTGGTTGTTGTTTTTGTATATATGTATTTATTTATTTATTATTCTTTCTCCCTTTCCTGCTTAGTCTTGAATTTGTGTTTATATGTCTAGAAAAACATTGTTACACTAAAAATTAGGGCTGGAAAATATATCAGTTACATCAATTAATCTGAATTATTTTTTGCAGAAGCAAAGCCTTTAAAAGCTTAATTTTTTTCTTGACTTACACTTATTCTTAGTTTAAAGCAACAGTCCAACATTTTTCTCTGTTTTCATGTCTTGCCTCACTCCTGAGTCCATGACAAGGAGACAGACTCCATTCTTTCGACTCTGCGCGCAGTAAAAAGGAAGAGACAGGCAGAGCTTGTCCACTGCTAACTAGCTTAGCTCAAATAACCAGAACTCAATGGGAGGTATTAGCCTGCCTCTGGTATTGCCGGGTGTGGAGCCCAAAGTGCTTACACATGGCAATCTTCAGATGTTTAGATGTAGTTGTGTCCATTAAGGTTTTGCCCACCATTTTCTCTTGGTGTACTTCCTGTTGACTTGAGGTCAGGAGAGCAATGGACAGTTTGGTTGTGATGGGAACACCGTCTGTTGGATTTGGTGGTTCATTGCTTTGGCGTTTGGTGCTCTACGGTGTTCATAGAGAAGCAGAAGATTTTGCTGTCCAGCCAAAACAGGCAACACCTTTTTCTGCCATTGTTTCTGTTGTCAGAGTTAGTGCATGTAGTTGAAGGGAGATAATATGCATTTTGTTTTAAACATGGAAACACTAGGGCAGCATTTTGAGAATTACACTCTTGGACCTGGTTTAAAAAAATGTGAGTTTTGGGCTCCCAAAATGCCTGCATCATGCAGACGAATCACCAGTTAGATACAAAAAACTTTTGTGGTTACTTCTGTGGACAGCCCCAATGTGATGAAGCTAAAATTGAATTATTACCTAATGAAAGGTGCATCTTAAGCAAAGGAAAAGTTTTTAGACTACTTATTTTTTGATTATTTATTTACTTACTTATTCTGTGTGTTAGGGAATTTTATGTCTGATAGGTCTGTGTAATTAATGTGTGTCATTGTATCGAGCTGTATGTGTTTGTGTATGTGCTGCAAATGAAATTCCCCCGCAGCAAAGGTTTTCAAAGTCTAAATCTAAGTCAAATTGTCTCAAAGTGGTTTCCTTAATTTGGGCTTTTCCAATGAAAACTGGACATCCCGATCTCCAAGATCAAACTGAGCGCATTATAAAGCCTCGATTACAAATCTCTCAAGCAAGACTGGCAATTAGTTTAGACTTTTTTATAACTTTAAATCTGAATTTATCAAGTTTACTTTTCAGGTCCGAAAAACAGATTTCTTCCTGTGTCTGATGAAATATGTTTTGGCAACAAGTGTTCAACAGTCATCAAAATCTCAGCTGAGTCTAGTAATGACTTCTGTTTCCGGGATTTGGATAAGCTGATAGAGTTCACTTTCCTCCACCTTCCACTTTTAAATCCAAATGTATATTAAACATCCAGGTGTTACTGTTCCTTTTTTGGGCTTCATTTAGGACACTTTCTGATATTTCTGTTGGGTGCTGTCAACATTACTCAATTAAAGTGAGTTCCTGGTTATTGTCTGATACTTCCAAACAATCTATTACCCACCCAGGCTCACAGTTAATGCTCTTAACACACATTAGAAGCAGTAATCCTCATCTCTGAGTAAAAGCCGTTGTGTCTGGACAAATGAGTGGGACTGCCGCAGTGACAGCAGGTGCTAAAGCCTTAGCTAACCCCGGCTAACACCGCCTGAGCTCCATAAGACAGGAAATTCTGAGAGGGATGCTTACCTACTCTCTGAATCACGTGCTGACTCACACAGAGACTGACTCAATCACACACATACAAACACGAGGGGGAAGTAAAACAAAGGGATCGCTGGGAAGCATCTCCATGACAGAGCAGCACCGCAGGAAAACACCAGGACCCCCTGAAACCCCCTGGTGGGCATGTTGTTAGCCCTCGGGCAAGCATGCATGTTCGTGTGTTCACTAAGGACATATATTTAAAATTCTAACTATGACTACTTCTCTAAATACTACTACTTTACATTTTATTTTACCTTTTTAAAAATATTTTTTCTTAGATTTTTATAAATATAGTTTTTCAAATCTCTTTCCCCCCTTTTTTTCCCACCTCTCTTTACCTCACAGCCAGAGGCCAAATAGATTTATGTTATTATTTTGTCGTTACTCTTTCCTGTGGACTTACAAAAAACCTCAGAAAAACTAAGAAAAAATTGTATGAATGTTGTTTGATATTGAGACCTACAAGTCTACCACAATACTGTACACTTTGGGTGTTATTTCTGTATGCGTTAATTTATTTATTTCTCTGTCTCCCTTTCCTTATAGTCTTGAATTTGTGTTTATACTTTTGTGTGATTTGTGTTTTATCAGTAAATGAAATTGTTATACTCTGTGACAAATAAAAATACAAATTTTCAAAAAAAGAAAATAAAATTCTAACTACTACTACTTCTCTAAATACTACTACTTTTTATTATATTTTACCTATTTATTTTTTATTTTATATATATTATTATTATTATTATTTATATATATATTATCATATATTTTCCCTTTCTCACCACCTCTCTTTACCGCACTAAGAGAGGCCAAATTTTGTCTTTACCCTTTCCCATGGACTTATAAATAAACCAAAAAACAGAAAAAAAACTTATGACTTTTGTTTGATATTGAGGAGATCTAACTTTTTGGATGTCAAATCCATTTCAAAAAAGACATTTTTTGTTTTATGACTGGTTTTATTATAATGCTACATTAATCTATCTGAGAAATTCCCCTGTTTTATAACAAATTAATATAACATTTTTTTCTCTTATTGAAATTACACTAGCTATGTTGGTTGGCCATAAACACCTAGCTAAACTGTTTTGTTGAGCATATTTTATATTATTTTGACCTTATTTTGATATCATTTATCTTACCCCTTAAGACTCGTTTAAATTGTAAAAGTTATATTAATCTGTGCTTGTGCAAAACCTGACAAGGCCTACCACAATGAAAAACGTAAATTTTCAGTATTTGTATTTTCAAACATTACAACAAGTTACAAATGTAGTAAATCAGGACAAAAAAAATCTTGATTTCTAATTTTTAAATCTTCTGCAGAAAATAATTTGAATTAATCCATTTAATCGATACATTGCCCAGCCCTACTTGTTCAGTGTGAACATAAAGTTTAAACTGAGTCAAAGCAGAGCGGACAGTTAGCTTTTATTTCATTAAACACACCATTAACTCAGGTCTTTTTAGCACTAAATGCTGCTCAAATGGTGACAGTTTTTAGAGATCCAACCTAATACTTTGAGTGCACTTTGTTGTATTGATCTGCTCTGGCAGGACTGGTGGAAAAGGTGAAATTAAAGGAGTTTGGGACAAAAAAGTCAAATGATAACCTGTCAGCATGACATGAAAATACATGAGACAGTATAACAGAGAGAGCTTAACCAAAAACACTGCTGACGGAGGCGCTTTATTACTGAGAAAACAGGGGAGAATAGACCAAAAATGAACTTTACTGCATTCCCTGTTTGACAAAGACCTCTTTCATGTCATCATGAAAATTTGGCTGAAATATCTGGGTTACTCTGGTGATAAATTAATGGCTTACATACCAAATCCCCAAGATCTGTCCTCTCTAGTTACACCATGCATGTTACTTATTGTTTTTATTCGACACTATGCAGCAGTGTGATTTATAATGAGGCCTATTTCAGTATGCGAATCAGTGTTAATTTTGTTGACTAGTTATTTTTGTCATAGTTTTCGTCAAAAACTTTTTTCCCCTGAAGAAAACTAGACAGTAACTAATAAAAACAAAAGCACATGGACAAAAACTAAAACTAAGTTAACTGACATTTTCATCATTTCATGCTCACCAGACTTCATGTAAAGAATCAGAAGAGAAGGTCCTGACCCCTCTTTGTTTAAGGTCGGATGATTTCTTTGAGGTGAAACTATCAATCAACATATTGATTAGCACTAATTAGGATCAATCTGCCTGTGTTTAGCTCAGCAGGTGTGTGTTTGGGCAGCCATGCATGTACACGGCTCTATATGTGTGTGTGTTCTTCTGAGTGTGTGCGATAGTGTGTCTTTGTCTCCGCTGTCACCCTGAAGGTTATCTCCTTGGTGGCAGCATCGTCAGGTGACAGCCGTAGCCCATGATGCCAAGCGAGACGTCAAACTGTCCTTCCAAACGGGGTTCCCTTGGCGACGGAGTAACACACACACATACATGCACAGCAAACTCCGCTTGCAGGTGAAAGGTGTATATATGTGTGAGCAGGGGGCTGCTCAGACTTTGATAAGCTATCACATGTCCCTGGTGATGTTCTCTAACAGCACATCAGTCCAAAGGCACTCCCTGACAAACGAATCAAATGCACCCAGACCAAACATCCTGGCAACCCAGACCAAACAAACCTGAGCTGACGATATATGCTGCATATACATTCACCTAAAACACATCGGGGAACGAGGAAGGGCTTTTATTTGATGCAGCTCACCCAAAAGGACACACCTCTGATAAGACTGTATTTTAGGGACACGCTTGGTTCTTCAGCCACAGAAGGGAATCAGACTTGTCACTCCAATGTTGTATTCAGTTTTTTAAACATTTCAGCGGCTTTTATCACATTGTCAAAATGTTTTACAAAGTGATTCTTGAAGTATGTGCATAATGGTCATGCAAAACACATCCTTCTAACCGCTATCTCTGTTTTATTTTGTACTTATTGATTTCTCTTTGTTAATGTTAATTTTCAATCATTTTCTATCGTTGGTTTAATTTAAGCTTCCAAAGGTAATTCTACTGACTGATTTGATTTGCAGTTAAAGCCTCTAACAGGCCCTCATGATATGAAAAACCACAGCATTATACAACTTTATGAAATGGACTGCTACAATTACTATTTAAGATTATTTTTTGGGCATTTTGTGCCTTTATTGACAGAAGAGAGAGACAGTGGATAGGCCTGTGAAAGGGGGCAAGAGAGAGAGTAGGGGAGGACACACTGCAAACATGCCACAGGCTGGATTTGAACCCTCCGTCTTCCCATATGTTCATCTGTATAATCTTGCATGTGACATTTAATCTCTGTTATTAACCAGTGCATTGTTTTGTGGGTGATTTAGCCTGCTTGCTTCCTTCCCATAATGCACGGCGTGACTCATAGTCATAGCTACAGTGTAAAACCTTTAGGTCAGCTTGGGCCTTCTGCTTTAATATACTGCTGTGTAAACATAAAACAATCCAAAGAAATAGCACATATTTGGAATTTTTCAACAAAAAATGAGTAAAACAACTGAGCTGTAAGCGTGAAAATCATCTCACTTTGGTTGGATACAGCCTGGACTGGTGGCCAGCCAATCACAATCATCAATTTGAATACAAACAAGCCCTCCAACACCTTTTTTCATCAATTAACCTAACAAGAATGCTTGTAGACTGTGTGAGGAAGCTGGATAGAAGCCTCACATGCACAGAGAGAACATGCAAACCACATATAAATGCCCTGATTTGGTTTTGTACCAAACACATGCAGCCTGCACAGCTTTGTAAAAATATACCTGGACAGGTAGAGTTTATTAGAACATATTTCACCTTTGTGCAATATCTCAGCCTAACGTGTCCCATTATAGAAAACAATGGACTCTTCCAGTTGATAAAATAAATGTCTGAAGCAGAACATAAGCATCTCCTCGACCTCATTTAGGTTCAATATTTCCTCCAATGCTTCTTCATCGAGGGTAACTCACACTTGGAAATATACACAGACACACACACACTCCTTCAGCATGCCTTGTTCTATTATAGAATTACAGCATCTTGAAAATGAGACATGACAGAGAGAGCATGGTAGCACTGTAGAGAGCTGTTCCCTGTCAGGCTCAGACACACACACACACAGTGCTGCTATAATGAAGTGCTCCCTGTGTGTGTGTGGAGTCACTGACACAGGTTTCATTACCTGTTCTGTCACCACATCACTGCACTGACAGCTCCTCAAACTGTTTGTTTGCAACAGTGAGACACCCAGAGCTGTATGATTAAATAACACTCAGCTTTGACTGGTTTACATGTTGGGATTCATGCTGCATAACCTGACCTGAGTGTGTGAAGGTGTGGAGGTGGTAGGGCTGGGCGATTTGGCCTAATAACAAAATCCCTGATTTTTTTCCCTTGCAAGGAAAAAACCTCCAAGTGGCACAAAAATATAAGAATCAAGTTTTGCTTTCAAGTTATAAAAATATCCTGAAACTAAAGAGAACTTCCCTCTAATAGTTAAGTTGCATGCTGGTATTTTTTCATAAAATGTTGATAATGTAGTTTGAACATAGGCAGGTTTGTCATGTTACCCTCTGATCAGTATTTAATCTCATTAAAAAAACAAATACAAGCCAAAACAAGCAAAACCTGACAAGGTCTACCACAATGAAAACTGTAAATCTTCAGTATTTATATTTTAAAACATTGCAACAACTTACAATAAGAATAAGTGTAAGTCAAGAGAACAAATCTTGATTTTTAGTTTTTAAATCTTCTGCAAAAAATAATCTGAATTAACTGATTAGATCAACATATTGCCCAGCCCTAGTATGTAGCGGACACCTCAATCAACTTTTGTGGCCCCTGATCCTATTCTGAGTTTTTCAATATGTGTATTTGCAGATATCAAGTCCTGATTCAATATATATATTCACCTTTTTTTTAATCTAATTAAGTAAACAAAGTAACAAGATGTCCCTTTCAACTCCATCAGATTCAATCCAATGAAGCTGGGACATTATGTAAGACATCAATAAAACAGAATGCAATGTTTTGCAAAACATTTTTCACCTATATTGAATTTATTACACTACAAAGACAAGATATTTCATATTCTAGCAGATAAGCTTCATTGTTTTTTTGCAAATATTCACTCATTTTGAATATGGTGCCTGGGGCAGGGGCATGATGCCTGGGGCAGGGGCATGCTCACTGGTGTATTGCATCACCTCTCCTTTCAACAGTTTGGGAACTGAGGACCCTAACTGCTGAAGCTTTATTCTCTACCATTCTCTACCTTGATTTACGATCTTTGGTTGCTCAACAGTCCAAGGTCTCTGTTGTCTTAATTTTTTAATGGGAGACAAGTCTGGACTGCAGCAGGTCAGTCTAGTACCTGCACTCTTTAACTACGAACCCACGCTGTTGTATCAAGTGCAGAATGTGGCTTGGCACTGTCAAGGCACTTCCCTGAAAAAGACAGCTTGTATGTACCTTTCAGCATTAAAGGAGCCTTCACAGATGTGCAGGTTACCCATGCCATGGGCACTAACCACCCCCCACCCCCCATACCATCACAGATGCTGTCTTTTGACCTTTGCTCTGATAACAGTCTGGATGGTCCTTTTCCTCTTTAGCCCGGAGGACACCAAGTCCATGATGTCCAAAAACAGTCTGAAATGTGGACTCAGACCACAGCAGACTTTTCCACTTTGCCTCAGTCCATCTCAGATGAGCTTGGCCCAGAATAGCCGGCGGTGTTTCTGGCTGTTGTTAATATACGGCTTTGTCTTTGCATGGTAGAGTTTGACCTTGACCTTGTAGATTTAGCAAACAACTGGAATAAATGACAATGGATTCCTACAGTTTTTATTGTTCTGATTTATATTTTATACAACGTCCCAACTTAATTGGAACTGGGGTTTGTAAAACTGATTAAAAAGTATACTCAGAATGGTATGTGATTGCTGAATGACTGGTATGTTAATATATAACAAGAATTATGCATTGTTGCTTTACAAACATCATCAGTCAGCTAACAATTTGAAGAAAAAAAATCACCTGCTGCTCCTGCTGCTGCAGGTCCATCCTCCTCCACCTCCAAAGCAGCCATGGTAAGATCTCCATATAGTCTGATAAGGCCCATTCGCTTAAATATTATCCATTGGAGAAATCTGTGAGAAAGAGGGAAGATAGAAGTTGGTCAACTAACTAAACACGGCAACATAACATTTGATTGTGATGTGTTTAGGGTCCAGTTGGTGAACTGATTATAGGGAAAGGTAAACAAAACGTGATCACGATGTATTTGAATGCAACTATTAAAAGTAAAATTACTGTTAACAGAATACCTGATACAGAGTACAGTTATTTGGAAAGAAAAATACAGGCATTAGAGAAAAAACAATTTTCAATACAGTATTGGTACAAAGTCCACAGTTCAAGATACTCTCTTCAAAAAAGAAATGTAAAAAGTGTGTTTATTTCTTTAATTTCACAAACTGCACCAAGTATGTATTTGTATTTTATTAATAAATACCACTTTTATGGAGTAAAAAATGTTTTTTTTCCTCAGTAAACCCTTTCTGTTCTGGTAACCCCGTGAACCGCTAGCGAATCGTGGGGCACTTTGCTCCCTCTCTAGTCTATCGGAGCATTTCCACAACTAGCACTTCAGTCTGGCAGCGGCATGTGCCTACTTCTACCTCGTAAATTTCCAGTCATTCAGAAAGCACCAGAAAACAAAGTCAAATGTGTGGAGTATCTGTTACTTTCAAAATAAAAAATATGCACAGACTCCTGAATGTAAATTTCCTCAATAGGTTGTCATTACTTCACAACCAGAGGCACGAGCATCAGGTCAACAGAGGGTCAGAGGGTTCCAGAGGCAACACGATGCCATGGATGATGAAAAGTTAATCGTGGAGGTGGAGAAATATAACATCATATATGACACCTAACATCCCTTCTACAAGGATATAAGCAGATAGAAGTGATACAAATCACCGAGCTGTATGGCTGGGACCAGCAAAGCGACCTTAAAGAAGCAAAGTTATGTGTTGTTGATTTCTTTTCTCAGTTTATAACGTGTTTTGTTATCGTGTGCTTGAGCTCTCCGGGGATCTTGTGCCCTCCCCTTCCAGCTGCACAGGGCTGTGCGCTGCAGCACAGCGCTTCCAGTGGGTGATGTCAACCTTTCGGTCGGAGTAAAACCGCGGTGCTTCAGTGCACGTTCGCTCTATGTGGAAATCAAGGGTAAAATCATCCACACATGCCTCAGAATGAAACAGAATATTTCAAAAGCAGCTAAAGTGGCCAAGACTGTCAAAAAAACAAAAAAATGAGGTTCATACTGAACCAAAAATGTATTTCTGCATCCCTTTGGTTCTTGTTTATCTATTGTTAATATAAACACTTTTCTCGGTGATTCAATTTCAGCACTGAGTACTGGTTTACATATGTTCTTGAGAATTTGGTTGAACATTAGAGTAAAGGAATGATACAAAAACTAGTTAATTATTTCATAATTAAATGCAGACATGTCAGATAATCATTCTCCTTTAAAGATTTTCTACAAAGCATTGAACACAAGTTAAATGAATTCAAAAGGAAAACATTCAGGTTTGAATTACAGTGGCTTTTTTTGTTTTGTTTGTTTTTGAGAGGGAAAAATATTTAATCAAATCGTAAATCAGGTGATCTGGGAAAAAAATGGGGATTTTATTTTAGGCCATATCGCCCAGCAATGGATGAAACCTGTGAGTTAACCAGTATGTCATACAAACATTTATATATGAAGAATATTTAACAGATTCCTTTGACTAGCGTAAATATGCTGAACAGCCTGTTCCCCAAATGAAGCTCATCACGCTGGGAGTACAGATGGTAAATGAGCTTCAGATAAGAGCGGAGGAGGAGTTTCGGTTCCACTCACTTCATCTGTACAGTTGCTCCAGTGTTTCCCCCCACCAGAGGGGAAAATCAGAATAATTGATTCCACTGTTTTCTTCTGGTGTCAGATCTGCTGCCGTTTATCATCATCACATCTTCCCCCTGTCTTCTCCTCCCTCTCTCTATCCATCTCTCTCTCTTTGCTCCTTGTTTGTTCTGCTAATTAACTTTATTACCCTGATAGCTCCCCACTGCCTCTGACGAAAACAATTAGGCTACCATCTCTCCCCCTCCACCACCCTCTCTCTCTCCTGTCTTTCATGATCTCTCGCTCTTTCTCTTTCTTCTAGCAGAGAGCAGCAATCTGAAGCCTTGTTACTCTTCCTCTGCATGTCAAAAAAATGTCTGAGGCTGTTTTCACAGCTACAGCTCAGTTACTTTGTTCCAATTCAGTTGTAAAAAAAAAAAAAAATCACTACAATTTTGCACATTTCCCTTGGATTAGTTCATGTTCACACTGCAGTATTTTGAATCGGGCCAAGTCCCACGAAAGGCGAGAGCTGCCCTAACGTCATTACCTCACAGTAGGCCTGAGCGATATGGCCAAACATTGCAGTAACTTACAATAAAAGTGAGTGTAGGTCAAGAGAACAAATTTCAATTTTTAGTTTTTAAATCTTCTGAAAAAATAATTTAAATAAATCGATTTTATCCATATATATATCGTCCAGCCCTACCTCACAGCCAGCACTGCTATGCTACTGTGAGTCATGCTGTGCATCATGAGAAAAAAACCTGGCAGCAAAGTTACCCACAAAATGACTCACTGACTCATAGCGAAGGTTAAACATCTTATGTAAGATGATACAGATTAGCACTGTCATCCTTGTGTGACACACCCTACAACATAAGTGTAAACAAACTGAGCATGAACAAGAGGGGCTGACATCAGATAGCATGGTAACTTATTAAGACATAACATCTGCAGAAATGTCAGCAGAGACATGATGTGGAAAAGTAAAGAGCAGCAATGAGCTCAAGATATACTATACAGAATATATTTCACAAGTCCATCTGGGAAAAAGCCCATAGAAAGTGTTTGGGAAGGGCAGAACCTTTAAAAAGCAAATTCAGCAGGTGATTGGATGATCATTCCATCAATCACATTCATTACGGGTCAATCACATGATGTAATAGGTGGAAGTTATTGCCACGGTGTCAAGTACAAAACGTGAGCAAATTTGTGGAGAAAACTGAACAAAACCTGTCAGAGGTGGAGCGAAAATATATTTTCTATGAAGTGCTTTCAGTGTTGATATTTGTACTTATTTAATAAAGAAATGTGATCCAGATCTGATAGAATTGCTACTGAAGCTGTTAGCATCTATGCTAATCTTTGCACAACCATGTCACTTCCTGCTGTCATCTCCTTCATAGCTCCTGCCACCTCCTGCTTTAAAGGATGATGATTGGGCCGTGCTGTTTTGGGCTGAACACAATCGTTGTAGATTAGAGCTTTGCAAGATGGATGTGCCTGATTACAGACTAGGGCTGGACAAGTAATCGAAAAATAGTCAACATTTAGACCCTCTAATCAAAGTAATTTTACTCACAATTATTATATATTATATTAGTCAAAAAAGATTCTTAACTGGAAGAGCTCCTCACATTCTGCTAAAATGTTCAAAATCCTACCCTGTGCATTAAAATGAAGAACAAAAAACACTTACTTTTTGAGGACATAATCTCCAGAATCTGATTAATAACCAAACATAAAACCCTGTTGTAATAAGCAAATAACAAATTTTCTATTATGGCAGAAAGTGTACTCACTGCATCATAATTTACATGAAAATAATAATTTATTGAAACTTTTTTTGTGTCTGAATCTCCATCTACCTCTTCTCTCTCCCTCTCTCTCTCTGCGGTGTCAGACAGGACGGCTCTGCATTGTCGGTGGTAATTTACCTCTCATCTGTCTTCACTAATTATCGTCACATTCATCAGCTTCATCAAGGCTGGAGGGCCTCTGGCAGAGATCGCACCATTTGCTGTTAATACAGCATCAACTGCTATTAGGCCTGGAAGCTGAGAGGTGTGTGAGAGAGAGTGTGTGTGTGTGTGTGACAAGAGGGACAACGCTTATTCATCTCTAATTAGACCAAGCTGTGTGATTAATTATACATTCCGCCTTTTTTTTTTTTTTTTTTTTTACTCCAAGGGCTGAGGATGACGCTGTTCACAGGAGGAAAAATAAATATGGACAAGAGGAAAAGATGGAGGGAGAGAGGGGGAGATGTTGTGGCTAGGAAATGGGGGAGAAGAGGAGGAGAGAGGAGAGGTGGCAGGATCCAAAGGGGAGAGAGGAAGGAGTGAAGGAGCGACGCCGAGGTGAAGTGTTTTGTCATGTGCTCTCAGTGTAATTCCCACCTGACAAAAAAGCCTCGAATCAGGGGGGAAATTGCAACTTGTCAGCCAGCAAATAAACTGCCCTGATAACTGATTAATAACGCACACCTGGGACAGCTGCACACACACAAACAGATGTACACACATGCTGACACACACCTATAAACAGAGAAAGAGACAGCACGCAATGGTATAGAGCAGTGTTAATTTTGACAGCACTTCTACATTTAGTTTTAGTTATAGTCTTTTGTCGAAAATATCGTTCAGTTTCAGTCATATCTTAGTCATCTAAACTGTTTTAATTTTAGTCTAGTTTTAGTTGATGAAAATTCACAACATTTTAGCCAATGAAAGCTATTGTAAATTTAGTCGACTAAAATACGACGCGTGAAGTGTAAGGCATTTTCCTTGAATTTGTGAAGTCATATTTTACACTTGGATAAAATAAAACATCTAATAACTCTTTATTGAATGCTAGTACTTTCTTAAATGCAAATTGCCTGCAAATTTAAGAATGGGTTGCAAATGAACGGCTCACTCATAACTGCAAATCAGTTCTCTTCGTTCACTGAATAGAGCTGTTCGAAAGACTCGACTCGTTCGTGATCATCACATCTCTAGCGCAAACCACCGCAGAAGTATAGGTCAACAAAACAAAGCCTTTGTTTAGGAGTAGAAGAAGATAATACAATGATAGAAGATAACGTAACATAACGCACTAAAAAGATGAGTCACAACAAGCACACAGGACCGTTTAGAGTTGTTGAAGAGTTTATCTGATGAGTGTAGGTAGAGGCAGGCTAACACTACCCACTGACTCCCAGTGTTTGAGCTAAGCTAATTACCGGTGGGTGAGATCTGCAAGTCTCTTCCCTGTTACTGCACACAGTCTAAAGAATGGCGACTACCTGCTTGTCATGGACTTGGGAGTGAGGAAAGACATAAAAACAACAAAAAAAATGTTGGTGTATACCTTTAAAGAACAGTAAACAGCATATGTACACACCCAATATATGTAAATATGATTTTGCAGTGATAAAGGTTCGGGTTGTCACAACTGCTAGAGTGATCCTCAGGTTATGGAAAAGTATAGCTATAAAAGATATTAAAAAGTGTATGGAGCTCATGTTAGAAATAATATCATATGAACAAATGTTAGCTAGAATTAGTAATGAAAGCGAGAACTTGAATAAGTCCTGGGTGCATTTTTTGGTGCAAAACCACATTAGCACATAGTCAAAATGAAACTGCTGCAACTGTTTCATGTAGGTATGCTTTGATCATCTAAAGGTTCAAATGCATCACAGGCCTGTTTTTTTTTTTAAATGTATTTATTTGATCGTTTTATATATTTTGTAGCGCCAAAGTGGATATACTGTATGACTTTTGTTGGGGAAGGAAAATAAAAACTTTAGGATATAAAAAAACAGTAAACAATGAAGGCGGGCAGGGTGACTGGGTCACTACATCTTGATTAATCAGAAGTAGTTTTGTTTACTTGAGAGCCCCAGGCAGCTGAATTTTACAAACTGTGCCTTTAACCATAGCACAAAAAAAAAAATCACCATATGACAAAATGTCCCTGAGATTTTGTCTCTAAGGAAGAATGAGGAAGCCGAGATTCAGCAGCACCTGAGGAGGAAAAAAAGAAACATCTGACCATCCTGTCCCAGGAGACAAAAACCACAACAATGGAAGCGGGAGAGAATTCAATTACAGACGGATAGAGCTTCTGATAGACTGAGAGGATCAGCTCTGCTCCTTCTTTTCCCTTTTTACCTCTCCTGAGATGATACGCAGGCTTACACACACTCCCTCTTTCTCAAACACACACACACCGGCACGTCAGTCAATGTTAGCACACACTGACCCTCCCCAGAAAAGCCATTTATAGTGACATCTACTCTTAGTGTTTATTACACCCTCTCACCTCTCTCTCTCCTGTATTTCTAAACACTCGCACGTCCCCATCCCCTGATCCTCACTTTGATCGGACAACAACGGCCACACCAGATCAAGGCCAGGCCACGCTGGATGCCCTGAAACCCTCACACCCCTCCACACAAACACATGGCAGACCATCTCCAAACAAAACCTCTTCATCTGCAGCACAATGGAGGCTCTCCTGAAAGCCTATCATCTTCACCAACACCGGGCTAACGGTGACGGAGAGGAGGTTGAGGAGGAGGTGGAGATGAAGGGATGACGGGAACGGTGTTGGAAATTGGATCAGAGCTGAGTGTTGTCATTTGGAGTTTTATCAGCCAAGCCTCGACGCCCCTAAAGGTCATCTGACATAATGGCTGATGAATTTAAAAAAACGCGCCGAGCAGGATTTTCATTTGCAATTTTCAATTTAGCCAGGCGGAGCCTCGTTCTCTCACCGTGGCCCTCGCCGATAACCGTCTGCAGACTGTCAGCGCTATCGCACCGCCTGTCACAAACATCAAGCAGCTGTCACGACCGGAGGGAGACTTACAGAGAGAGGGAAGGACAGACAGATGGACAGAGACTGGCAAAGCAGGGCAGAGATAAAGTGAGAAATAACAATAAAAAGGGACAGAGATATCAGAGGCTAAGAGGTCAAGTCTGTTTCAGTCATTGATAAGCTGATGAATAATCACATCAGCAAGCACTGTTCAATAATTGTGCTTGATAAATACAACTAACTCATTCATTAATGATTTTTTTTTAAATTTGAATTACCAATATATGTTTAATAATACTTATCTTTAAAGCCCATCCCTTATGCACCACTGACAAGCCAGGCATCTTTTATTTAAGATTATTTTTTGGGCATTTTGTGTCTTTATTAACAGGAGAGAGAGAGACAATGGATAGGTTTGTGAAAGGGGCGAGAGAGTAAGAGAGGACACTCAGCAAACTGACCACAGGCTGAAATCGAACCCGGACCGGCAGAAGCATATTCATGGGTCGTGCCTGGTTGCTTACCACTCCACCACACCAGAACCCCACAAGTGCAGCATTTTTATGTCCACTGACAAGGATGTTAGTTCCAGCGTTTGTCTGTCTGTTAGAAAAATAACTTAACAGTGTTTGATGAAGTTTTTGGGGAATGTTGAGGAAGAAGAGGTTAGATTTTAGTCATGACTGAATCACTAGACTTAAAAAATGTTACTAGTAAAAACTCAGAGCTTTACTAGTAGTACTAGCAACACAACATTTTCCACTAGAAGATTTTGCTTTACTAGTAAGGTGTATTCACACACTAGCGTGCTAAAAACCTTTACTGGTAAAACAAAATTGTTGATTACTAGTACTACTAGTAAACTCAAAATATCTCACTAGTCGTACTAACTTACAAACTTAGGCTGTTTGTAGTCTACTAGTAGTACTAGTAAAGCCAAAAGACTCACTAGTAGTACCAGTAGACCTAATACAAAGGAAGTAAGAAAAGAAAGAAAGAAAGACATCCTTTAATCGCCCTTCATGGGGAAATTCAATTCTTTACACAGACACAGGCTGAAATACACATGCAAATGAAAACAGGTCCTACAATCACACATTAATGGACAGATGTCAGAGTGATGGCTTGCTGCTCCTGAAGAAGCGGTACTAAACAGTTTTAGGGTTAAGTGCCTTGCTCAAGGGCACTTTGGCAGTCAGCTGGCACCTTCTCTGGCTACCAAACCAACTTTCAAACATGGTTCAGTTGGGACTTTAATGGGCCACCCTTCGGTCACCAACACAAGTCCTTGCGGGAGGGATTATAACCAAATCCAGCACCCTGATTGGTTGTAATATTTTAAAAAGCCAATGGGAAGCCTGAATTTGCTTTTCCCCACCCCCTTATTAGCATATAAGGTATACTAGTAGTACTAGTGAACATTTTTAAGTCTACTAGTAGTACTAGTTACAGTTTTTGCTTCATTAGTAAAGTCTACTCGTGCACTAGTTGACCAAAATTGAGTACATGTACTCCAAATTTGAGTACTAGTAGAGCTGAACTACAGTTAATATCACTGATATCAATTTTATGCCCAAACAGCTCTCCATACCTGGTTACCTAATAACCTGCACAGGTGTCCTGGTCACAGTAATGATGGTGGAGTATTACTGAGCCTCAGCTGAGTCGTGTGGCGACTGACAGAGTTTACAATTTACACTCCTGATGTGTCATACAGTATCAGGCCCTATTGTGCTTTAATTACACACAGCAGAGCACATATATATATAGCTCAATACTGAAAACAAACCCTCAGTGGAAACACTCCTGTTTACATTCTCTTATTCACTCAGTGGACTTTAATGATCACAACATGAATACGGAGAAAATTACCAAGACTATAGTGTTATTGTGGATGATGGAAACAAAGAATTCACAAGGAGTCACTGTTTTATATTTTCTGTTTTCAGTGACCTCATACAAGAGACACACTGATCAAGTGTTTTTTTTTTATTTTGAGCAGCATGTTTTAATTTAAGGGTAGTTCTAAATCAAACAATATTACATTTAATTGTACTTCCACAAGACTCCGAAAACAATCTCAAAATGATTCTTCTATATTTTTATCTGTACAAGGACCAATAAGCTGTCTTTTCGTACTTCCCTCCTGTCCCTGGCCTGGGGTGTTACATGTTGAGTGAAATACCATCTTTCTGGTATGCCTGTGTTATGATTATTTTCTGCAGTATATTGCTTTAAATGTCATTCTACTGCCGTTGTTAGGGGTTGTTTTGTGGCACAACTAAGACTCCTCGCCCACACTGGATCATCCTATTATAACAGAATACTGATTGAAATTTTTTAATGCATGAGTTTCATTGTTTGGGAAATAATGAGAAAAATAAAGACACCTGCAGGCACAGAAAAAGGTTACAAGGCTGGGCAAGCTAGTGCATTTGGATAAAACACCTAAATACACCTGACAATGAGTGAGGTGAGGAGATTTAAGTTCTTGAGATCAGTCACTTAAGAGGTCATATTTAACTTTTCTTTCAACAAGTTTGCTCTTGTCCTACATACCCCAGAACGTTTTTTTTTATTTTAGCCTAAAAATCCACTCAGCTTTTGGATTTTGGCTAAAAACTCTTTGTTTTATCCCTGCTTAGAACAGGATACCTTGATCTCACCCATTTCAAAAAGTAGATGTGGCTGCAGCTTAAATCTGTCAAAATAATGACATAAAATGATGTTAAAGGTAATAGGAAACAGTGCAAGTGTTCCCCTACTACTCGAGTGCCCCATCACTGAGGAAAATTAGTCACAAATAGATTATAGTCCAGGTCCATCACAAATTAGTGGTGAAAAACATGAATGAATGTTTGATTGATTGACTAATCCTTCAGCAGCAACAAAGTAAGCACAGCTACTAGGGCAGAAAGAGGCAATTTCAGACAACGCGATCATGTGATCGCCAAAGCTGCAATTTTTTTGCAGTGCTTCTGACTGATCCAGGATCTGTTGTGTCAACTATTTTACACAGACTATTTTACAAATTTGCAGGCAATTTGCATTTAAGAATGGCTCACAAATGAATGAATTACCTCCAACTGAGAATCGGTTCTCATTGTTCACTTAAAAGAGCTGTTCAAAAGAGTCGACTGGTTCACGGACGTCACATCTCCACCACGGAAGTGCTGGTAAGCAGGTCAACAACACAAAGCTTCTGTTTAGGAGTAGAAGTTGGAGTATCCCTTAAATAATGAAAACAGATTATTTATCATCAATATTAGATGATTAATAATGTGTTATTTTCTTATGATCATTGATTTCCTTATGGTTGTCTGCACTGTAAACATAGTGATTATTGCACCGAAGCTTGATTTAAATAACATCATGAATCAAATTGAAATCGCAATATCTGCCAGAAAAATTGCAATTAGATCTTTTCCTGAAATCATTCAGCCTTAATAGTTATCCTTTCGTTTGCCTCTTGTTTCCAGCCAGCTCGCACTCTCTTCTGGATTAGTGGTAATTTTGTTGACTAATTATTTTCGTCATAGTTTTTGTCAACAACCTTTTTTCTCCTGATGAAAACTAGACAGTAACTAATAAAAACAAGTGCAAATGCACTAAAACTGAAACTAAATTAACTGACATTTGCATCAACAAATAAAAACTAGACTAAAATGTTTTACACAGACTTAATCCAATCAGATCTAATTTGGTCATGTAGAAAGTAGGGACAAGTTAGGAATATATCCAATCACAGATACTTTGGTTGCGTGGGAAGGTTGGATGAGTAAAGAGGGACATCCAATCACAACTGCCTTAGCTTGGTGGTGGTGGGATAAGTTGGGGAGCAGAGGAGGTTCACTGTTTGTTGTCAGTTCTGGTATTGTAACTGAGATGCTCTGCCAGGTAGCCTAAATAAAGGTGACTGCATTTCACACAAAAGGAAAATTTGTTTCTGTTCATTTATACATTCAGACTTTACTAGCATTCAAGAAAGGGTTATTAGTTGTTTGATCTTATCCAAGTGTAAAACATGACTTCAGAAATTCAAGGAAACATAAAAAAAATGCCTTACCCTTTACACTTCATATTGAATTTACAGTAGATTTAATCGACTAAAATGCTGTGAAATTTTATCAACTAAAACTAGACTAAAATTAAAACAATTTAGGTGACTAAATTATGACTAAAACTAAAATCTATTTTAGGCAAAAGACTATAACTAAAACTAAATTAAAAAGTGCTGTCAAAATTAACACTGTTCTGTATTGTTTTACGTTGTGGTACAGCCGTGGCAACTCTGGAGGAGACAAAAGCCTTGTACAAGGGGCATAACATAACACTGAGGAAGCAATGACAGCAATGTATGAGTCACTGTTTTGCCCAAATGGCCTCGACCAACTCTACCACTGATCCACAGACACTCCCTGTGACTTTAAATTCTTTTGCAGTCAAGCAGCTACACATTCTTATATTCTTATGAATCAGTTGTTCTTTGGTGCCATATTGAAAATCTGTTCAGGGCTTCCTGTGCAAAACTGAGGGCCTGGTGCCAAGGGCCTCACATCGCAGCTCCCCATCACTGCCTATTCATCCCTCAGCATCCCACCTGACTGACAGAGAGAGAGAGAGAGAGAGAGAGAGAGAGGGAGACTCTTGGCAGCTAATCCAGGCCTTGCGGGGTTCAGTTGAACAGCTGTGTCTAATAAAGTGTCTCGCCTTGAAAAAAAAAAAAAAAAAAGACGGAGTACTTCACAACAATCCAGGGTAAAGGAGAAAGGCAGCAGAGGAGGAAGAGGGGGCGATGAATGATGAAGATATTTGGTTAAAAAGCTTAAATGACTGAGACCAATTTCTCCTTAACAGCGGGGAAAAGGTACAAAGAGTCTGCTGATTGGTGGATACTCAGAGTTAAAAGCTGACTGATTGGCTAAAACAGGATCTTCCTGTGCCTGTTTAGATCAATAGCATGATGAAAGTCCTTCCATCACTCATGCAGCGGCAAGAAACTGGGCTGTAGGGTAAGAAAATAAAGCTTTATTCAGGAATTAAAGATAGTATTCTGTTTCCGCATTGGATGTGATAGTTTAATGTAAAGGTTCTTCTCGAATTATCCTGTTGAAAAAGTTAGTTCCACCCTCCAAGCATTGTTCATTCAGTTAAATACATTACAGCCCCTGAAATAACATGAGAAAACAGGTTTATTTTAATAATTGTTGTAAGTGCGAAACAAATGGCAGGCCTTTTGGACCTATATTCAACTGCAAGACAAGATATGCAATGTCCAAACTGAAAAACACCAGTGTTCTTTGCAAATATTAACTAATTTTGAATTTGATGCCTGCAACATGTTCCAAAAAAGCCGGGACAGGGGCAACAAAAGACTGGGAAAGTTGAAGAATGCTCACAAACACCTGTTTGGAACATGTTACAGGTGAACAGCTTAATTAAATCAGGTGAGTGCCATGATTGGGTAAAAAAGGAGCATCACTGATGTTATTCACAAGTAAGGACGGGCTGAGGTTCACCAAATATTCCAGCAGTTTAAGAACAACAACAGATTTGTTAATCTACAGCACATAATATACTCAACAGAATCAGGGAATCCAGAGAAATCAGCAGCAGGCCGAGGGCAAAAACCAACACTGAATGCCTGTGACCTTGTAAAACCTAGTGCAAGTTAAAACTCCACCAACAAAACCCAGAAACACTGCCGGGTTCTCTGGCAAATGAAGTAGGAGGGATTATAACCACATTCAGCACCCTGATTGGTTGTAATATTTTTGAAAGCCAATGGGAAGCCTGAATTAGCTTTTCCCCAACCCCTTATTAGCATATCATGCTTACTCGTAGTACAAGTGAACATTTTTAAGTCTACTAGTAGGAGTTGTGACACTTTTTGCTTCACTAGTAACGTCAACTCATGCACTAGCAGCACCTGTTATTGAGAAATGAGTGTGTGGTGATTTCTGAGTTTTCGTACACCAAACTGTTATTTAATGTTTGAATTTGTGAATGTTTGGAAACAAAAGTGCAACTCAGCTGATTTTTGAGTGCCTGAAATTGGCGACGTGTATTTCTCTCTCTGTGTTGTTGTTGCTGGAAGTTTGTGTGGGCTGGTGTGTGTTTCGGAGAACATCCCAGGTTTGTGTCGGTCTCTTTCTAACTGAAACACATTGTTCCATACGAAGGGATGGGAACAAGGCCTTTGGGAGCATGAACATGCCCTACAGACAAAAACCACATTCAGTATTAAAGGGTTAATTCAGAGTTTATGAAGTGGGGTTGCTCCAGTATGGAAAGTCGTTTGGACACAAAATTGATATCAGTGATATCAACCGTAGCGCAGCTCTACTAGTACTCAAATTTGGAGTACATGTTCTCAATTTTGGTCAACGAGTGCACATGTAGACTTTACTAGAGAAGCAAAAACTGTCACTAGTACTACTAGTAGACTTAAAAATGTTACTAGTAAAAACTAAAAGCTATACAAGTAGTACTAGTGACACAAAATTGGCCACTAGCACATGATTTAGCTTTACTAGTAAAACTAAATTCTTGTATACATGCCTACTAGTAAACTTAAAATATCTCACTAGTACAACAATTAGACTGTTTTAAGTCTACCAGGTAGTAATTATAGACCTAATGCAAATGAAGTAGGAGTGATTATAATCAAATATAGCGCCCTGATTGGTTGTAATATTTTCGAAAAGCCAATGGGAAACCTGACTTTGCTTTTCCCTGCCCCCTTATTAGCATATAAGGCTTACTAATAGTACTAGTAACACTTTTTCCTAATTAGTAAAGTCTAATTTAGTACATGTTCTCCAGATTTGAGTACTAGTAGAGCTGAACTACAGTGGATATCAGCGGTTTTCCATAGTGGTGAATATTTGGACAAAAAAGCAGGAACGTTGTTTGCAAAAGAGCTGTTTCATTTCAAGGCTGGACTCTAAGAATGAAAAACAGCACGATGGCCTTGAGAATATGGATCCTCGCTTCCCAACACCTTTGTTTGTCTCCGAGTGTCACAAGAGAGCCCTGCATGTGCATCTCTAAATGTGTGTGTGTGCAGTGGGGGGGTGAGGGGTGAGGGGTGGGGGGGTGCTGGGCTGTGTGACAGAGTCTCTCTCTGCATTAATTGCTTAAATTGAAGCGCTGCCACGTCTCTGTGAGAGACGCTTTGATATGATAATGGCAGCCTTCTCAGCACAGGAGAGGCCTGCTTTTTGTGCGCTTGTGTGTACGTGTGTGTGCGCGTATGTGTGTGGATGGTAATTTGGTGGCATGCACCTGCCAGCACGCCACCGTCTCCTGTCGCCATCAACACAGCCAGGGAGACGGGAAGGGACAGACAAACAGAGCAGGAGAGAGACGGCTCAGCCATGTTGATCAGGTTTGCTGTAACCAAAACATTTGTAGAGCTTGTTATTCAGGTAGAAATCGTCTAAAACTGATTTTGATTATGTTTTAAAGTTTGTGGTGCCTGAACTTATAATAATAAAGGCACAATGATTTAAATCCAAGTGGAGAATTCAAGAACTCTGTTTTCTAAAATTTTTAAAAGCTTGCAGTGAGGATTTATTTTGTAGGCCAACCTGGACCTTTGCATCACACTGGTTCTCTCAATTCTAAGCCTACAGGATTATTCATGTGTTCCTGGATTACTGCTGAGGAGAGAACAAAATAAAGAAACTCTCACGTTTTGTCCATCATGATAAACTCCACAAATGGCTCTAATATTTTAGCTTAAAGGGACAGTCAACATTTTTTTGTTTTTCGAGTCTTGCCGCACTCAGAGTCCATGACAAGCTGATAGACACCATTCTTCCAACTCTGCGTGCAGTAACAAGGAAGAGACGGGCAGAGCTCACCCACCACTAATTAGCTTAGCTCAAACACTGGGAGTCAATAGGTATTGTTAGTCTGCCTCTGCCTACAGTCATCAGATAAACTCTTCAGCAACTCTAAACGGTATCTAAAAAGTGTCACAGGGTCCTACAAACACATGCAAACAAATTAATTAAGCAGCTAAGCAGTAAACCAACATTGAATACCTGTGACCTTCTACCCCTCAGGCAGCACTGCATTATAAAGCAGCATCAATTTGTAAAGGATATCAGCACGTGGGCTCAGGAACACTTCAGAAAACCATTGTCAGTTAACACAGTTCATCTCTACATCTACAAGGTCAAGGTAAAACTCTACCATGCAAAGACAAAGCCAAATATCAACAACACCCAGAAACACCGCCGGCGTCTCTAGGCCGAGCTCATCTGAGATGGACTGAGGCAAAGTGGAAAAGTCTGCTATGGTCTGAGTCCACATTTCAGACTGTTTTTGGACATCATGGACGTGGTGTCCTCCGGGCTAAAGAGGAAAAGGACCATCCAGACTGTTATCAGAGCAAAGGTCAAAAGACAGCGTCTGTGATGGTATGGGGGGGTGTTAGTGCCCATGGCATGGGTAACCTGCACATCTGTGAAGGCTCCATTAATGCTGAAAGGTACATACAGGTTTAGGAGCAACATGCTGCCATTCATCTTTTTCAGGGACGTCCCTGCTCATTTCAGAGACAATGAAGACACATTCTGCTTGAGTTACAACAGCGTGGCTTCAGAGAAAAAGAGTTTACAGTGTCTCAACTTTATTGGATTAATGTTCATCAGTATTGACTAACCCCACAGGTACACACCACTGACGACTGATCCAAAGCCATCCAAAATGCACATTTAAAAGCATTTAAATGACAGTCTTTGCAGTGACTTTGGTTTTACATGCAAGGGAGACTTCAAGAGGGGGGATGCATGTTGATAGGTAGGTGGAAGGGTAAGAATAGAGTTTGTGTTTAATTTGTCAAAACAGAAAAACAAAGACAGTCAGCTGTATTTCACGAAGTCTGACAGAGTTTCAGAAAATAAGATTGTTTAAAAAAAGAGGTGAACTCAGATAATTGTTTTGATACATTAACTCAGACTTGTTTTGCCAAAGTAACATAAACTATACTTCGAAAGAAATCAAAGTATCGCTGATAACATCAAAAAATAAGGTTAAAAGGGGATATTTTTCAATATTTAGCCCTATATACAGATTTAAGGTCACTTGGAAAGCATTCATTCTGGAAAAAGCCTGTATGCTGAACTCAAAGGGCCGTCCATGCCTGGTAACAAGTCAGAGGTTTCATTTTATCTCATCACAGTTGAAAAAAAAAAAAGTTAACCCGACTGAAGCACAGCTCTCACCTTATAATAGCTGTCTAGAATCTTAAACCACTCTGAAGTTGCATCTTTGCTCTTAACCCTCATGTAAAGTGTTCATATATGTCCTTCTTATGCCTCCATCACTAGAAATCCAACAATTCCCAAAATAGTTCCTCTTTCAGCTGCTTTGACTGGGGCCTCATCTGCCTTTCCTCTTACTTTGTACATTTTATTTGGTTTTTATTGAATATTGACATCTGATTAATGTCTGTGAGTTCTTGTATAGACCGGAGGAATGGCCTCTGCAGTGATTAGAGCTAAAGGGGAAGTATTTAAGTAAGCTCCAGTGAAGCAGGAATAATCTTCACTGCAATGAAATGCATGATTGGGGGGCAGGGAATGTTTTGATCTGTGCCTCAAACTGTTTATGAGTGCTATTTTATACACTCTCTGTTTTAAATCTGTTTTTACTGGTAATGCTTAAGGATGAAGTATTTCAATGAGGCTTTACAAACTGTTCATGAGCATCACAGAATCATTTAATGTTTATATTATAATGTGATAACTTTACCAAACTGCTGTTGAGGGTTGTACTATTAATCTTGTGATACATAATTAATATAAAGTAAACTAGGACACTCATGTTTGATAGAGGTTTCATAGTCTGTCTGTATCACAGATACCTCAATTATGTATATTTTTCTCAAATCCAAAATTAACATAGATCGTCTGTGTGTGAAACTTATTGCTTAATAATGATATCAATTGGATAATAACAAGTGTTTCTGTCAGAGGACCGTGTATGATGATGAAAGTTTAAGGAAGTTTAGCTCATCCCTCTAACTCTCTGTCTGCCTATCTCTATATGCTGTTGGCAATTTTTGTTTGCTCCTGTACTCTCTAGTTCTTGTCTTGTAGGCCGCCTGGGATCCTTGGTGTATTATTACAGTCCCTAAGATAAAATTTAGAGAGATCAACAAAATTCAGTACATAGTAGTTCCTGCTAACAGCACACATATATTAGTATGACCTTGACAAACAATCATGGATGACCTGCTGCTGTGGACCTGCTCCACTCCATGTGCTCTATCCTGCATCAACCATCAACAGAAACATCGTTTAACATAAACTCGTACTTTTAGACCAGTTAAACACATTTTCAGGGCAGTTCGGCTAGATGATGCTATATTAATCAACATCAATCCTCTCCAGATTATATTTATTATAGATATTAATGTTAATATTAGATTGATCTCTCTATCCATGGTTGTATTGATTATTCATCCATAGTAACTATCTTTACAAACATATAGGCATGAGAACCATCTTGAAAATGAGAAGCCACATCTCAAGAGGCTTACCTTTAATACATTCATATTCAACAAATATGGTGCTGAGTCTATATTCAGCAGAGACAAATGTGATTTTAGTCTCTTTGTCTCTGCCTGGATGGACACATCTCTGGATGTATGGATCTGTATATACAATTACATTTATTATATGTATTTGTATATATGCATGTGTGTCTATAAATGAAGAGTTTGTCTTCAGCCTGCTCTGTTGTCAGGTGTCTTGAGATAACACTTGATATGAACATGTGCTACACAAATAAAGAGTGATTGATTTCTCTGACATGCTCTGTTATATTGTACTTGGTCTTTAGTATGGAGATAGCATTAGGCCTTACTCCAAGTAATGCTGCAACTTGGTTTTGCAGAACACGATTCTGAGGTTGCTCGATCGCACAGGTCCTATCCAGATCAGTCGAATGTGGAGCAGACTCCATGTGACCACTGGAGCAGGGCCCATGTTCACAGGTACCAAGGAGACACCTGATTGTCAGCTTAAAGCTCAAAATAAAAGTGAATAACAACCGCCAAAAAGTTGTTTGGTAATGGTAGAGAAGATTTGGAAAACTTTTCAAGGGTGCAATCCAGTGTTCATTTTGACAGCACTTTATATTTAGTTTTAGTCTTTTGCCTAAAACATATTTGAGTCTTAATCATAATTTAGTTATCTAAATTGTTTTAATTTTAGTCTAGTTTTAGTTGATGATATTGACAACAGTTTAGCTGATGAAATCTACTGTAAATTTAGTCGACTAAAATATGAAGTGTAAAGGGTAAGGCATGTTTTATGTTTCCTTGAATTTCTGAAGTCATGTTTTAAACTTGGATAAAATCAAACATCTAATAACCCTTTATTGAATGCTAGTGAAGTTGAATGTATGAATTAACAGGAACAAATTGAACTTTTGTGTGAAATACAGTCACCTTTATTTAGGCTACCTGGCAGAGCATCTCAGTTACAATACAAGAACTGACAACAAACAGTGAACCTGCTCTACATGAATATATCAGTTCATAAAGAGAGTAGCTCTGATTGGATCGCGGTTGTGACTGAACTTATCCAACCTTTCCACACAACCAAAGTAGCTGTGATTGGATATATTCCTAACGTGTCTCTACTTTCTACATGACCAAATTAGGTCTGATTGGATTAAGTCTCTGTCAAACATTTTCATCTAGTTTTTATCTGTTGAGGAAAATGTCAGTTAATTTAGCGTTAGTTTTTGTCCATGTGCACTTCCTTTTATAAGTTACTGTCTAGTTTTTGGGGAGAATGAGCTGTTGACGAAAACTACAATGAAAATAATTAGTCAACAAAATTAACACTGGTGTAACCCCCATACCCAGCTCTGTATGCCCCTTACAAATGTGGCAACACTGAAAATGGAAATAAACAAGCTTTGCTTAGTTTAAATAGTTTGAGTCCTTGGACTGATCCATATTTATTTGATCTAATATCACTTTTTTGAACTAAGTGTTTATTTTTTTAAATAACTTCCCATCCATCAACTCTCTGATACTATCAACTCACTCCTCTGGCCTCATTTATTTATCTTCTGTAATTTCCTGTAATTAAAGTTTTCTCAGTTATTCCCACAGTTACTGACCCACTCCTGCCCTGATTAGCCACCATACTCATCATGTGTCATGGTTACCAGAGCACCAATCAGCTGTCAGGTTCACTGCTGATGTCACAGGTCAGCAGGGCTTCCATTAAAACACAGAGCGGGCGCCATGGTTACGCCGATGTTCTGCTGCCATGGCGGTGGTCGTGGTAGTTGTGGGAGATGGTTTACGGGAAGGGAAGTGTGTGTGCACATGTGTGTGTGTGTGTGTGTGTGTGTGTGTGTGTGTGTGTGTGTGTGTGTGTGTGTGTGTGTGTGAGAGAGGGATTCAATGGTGTCTGGGAGTTGAGTCAGCCATTACCCAGAAGCCACTGCAACTTCAGGAGGAGAAAGGAAGCTCTGTGTCCGAAGGTCTGACACATAGACACACACACACACAGTGAATGGTCAAACACACACACACACAAACACACACAGACTCACGGACCTCCTGGTTGCTTGCTAAGCCAGCTGACCTTTACACAGGCCACCCACAGCTGACCCGTCCTCCACCATGTGACGAGGTGGGAGGCCAAAACCACTACTCTGTCCCAGGGCTCCACACACACCATCGAACCCTGTGTGAACTTGCTATGATCAACATCTAGTTAGACACCTGAGGCCGACGCTGTGGTTGTGATTTTATTTAAGGACCCTAAAAAAACTCCATCATTATGGCTGGATTTGTTACCTAATTTTTCCTCACTGTTGTCTTTCCTTTGCAAGCAAATCACCTTCATTTTATTTCTGTCTTTGATTTTATAACATAAATGTATCAAGGTAATGCATTTGTTGTAAAATGGAGAAATTGATTAGGAATGGACAAAAATAGCTTTTCTCTCCTCAAGAACGGCCCTAGTTGACAGTTATATTATGATGTGTTCAATGACAGCTCCAAAAAATGACAATATGACAGGCAAGCATAAAGATGCATTTAAATACAACATCAAGAAAAGGAAGATTCAAAGTTTGTCTAAAAATGCTGATAATTACATTTGTTTTGAGGTCAATGTTTAGTTTCTCAAGCATTAAAAAAAATAGATAAAACAGATGTTTCCTCAGGACAAAAAGCACCAGAAAAGGTGACTTTTTCAGCAGGTTTATTTTTACAAATTATTTAAAGATACATTCATAAATCAAGGATGTTTATTTGTTTTGTATAAACTTAAAATAAAGAAATTATTTAGCAATGGAAAAAATAGCTTTTCTCTCCCCAATAACCCCTTGCTCCTGATTTTGGGGAAAAGTGACAGCCCTAGTTGACAGTTATACTCTGATGTGTTCAATGATAGCTCGGAAAAACTCACACTATGATGAACAAGCATCATTAAAAATCAAGAAAAGGAAAATCAAATTTTTGTCTAAAAATATTGATATGGCATTTGTTTTGAGCTGAAATGTTTTGTCTCTCCAGCATTAAAAAAAAGTAGATAAAACAGATCTTCCCTTGGGACAAAAGGGCTTCTTAAGGTGATTTTGTTTAGCAGGTTTATTTTACCAATTGTTTTATGCACGAATCAAGGATGTTTATGGAAATTGTTTTGCATAAACTTAAAATAAATTATTTAAGAACGTAAAAAATAGCCATTTCTCCTCAATAACCCCTTGCTGCTCTGGAAAAAGCCTAAGAATGGGTAACAATTTCTAATGAAAAAAAAGGACTTTAACGGGCAAACTGTCTAAACCAAACACTGTGAGCATAAAACTATGGTATGTAGAGAACCCTGGGTTAAGTGTATGGCTGCATCCTTACATGAACCTGGTGTAAGACAAAATATGGCCCTGAAAGACGATCGATACCTTTCCTCTCCTCCTCAGTGCCCTCCATCATCTCCTCCCTGGTATGAGTCACAGCAGAGGGTTTCAAGAAAGGTGAAAAGCTGTGGGATCCACCTGAGAGCCTCAGCCTTGACACATTCTTAGTTTTCATCGGGCTGGAACAGGAGAGAGGGTTTGTGAGTCAGAAAAAATGTTGTTTTCTGGAAACAATGGAGCTGACTGAAGTGTCACAGACTGATAGATGCAGGACTGTGTCATGATGACTCATGCCCTACTTAAAGGGATATTTCGGGTTTTTAAAGTGGAGTTGATCCCCATGGCACTAGTAAACACAAATGCCATTAAAGCACCCGTCCAGCTTGGATACTGAGAGGAGAAAGCAGGGTGTTTACACTAGGTGATCAAGTTTAATCTCAATTACAATTATGTCCTTCCACAAATATGAAAATTGCATAATCAGGGTAAGGGTTAATGTGCCAAATGACATTTTGACTTTTTTCTATTATTTTTATTATTATTATTATTATTATTATTATTATTATGAGCATTATTTTGAGGTATTTGTATTCTTAAGATAACAATCCTATATATTTTGCCCTTTCTTTAATGCTCAAATTGATAGTGTCAAAAGCATAAACGTTCAATAAAAGCATGTAGTGCACATTTTAAAATCAGAAAGTAATGCGTGGGTTCTCTCCGGGCACTCCGGCTTCCTCCCACAGACTAAAAAAAACATGCTCATTAGGTTATTTGGTCACTCTAAATTGCCCTTAGGTATGAGTGTGAGTGTGAATGGTTGTCTGTGTCTATACGTTGCCCTGCAATCGACTGGCGACCGGTTCAGGGTGTACCCCGCCTCTCACCCAATGACAGCTGGGATAGGCTCCGGCCCCCCGCAACCCCGAAAGGGATAGTCGGTATAGAAAATGAATGAATGAATAAATATCAATATTTATTAAATCATCGCCATTGCGATTTTTGCAATAATAAGCAGCCCTAGTCACTTCTCTCCCCACAGGGGCAGAGCTGGCCAGTTGCTTCAGTGACTATATGTACCAGTGCCATGGGACTAAAGCATAGAAAGTTGTTTGGGCATAAATTTGACTTAGGTGATATCAATTGTAGTTAAGCTCTACTAGTACTCAAATTTGGAGTACATGGACTTAATTTTGGTCAACTAGTGCACAAGTAGACTTTACTAGTGAAGCGAAAGTATCACTAGTACTACTAGTAGATCGAAAAATGCTCAATAAGGGGATGGAGAAAAGCAAATTCAGATTTCCCTTTGGCTTTTGAAACTATTACAACCAATCAGGTTAAACCAATTAACCAATTTGGTTATAATCTCTCCTACTTCATTTGCATTAGGTCTACTAGTATCACTAGTGAAACTTTTGAGTTTAGTAGTAGTACAATAAACACAAGTTTTGTTTTACTAGTAAAGTGTTTGGTGCACTAGTGCATAAGTAGATAAAAGTTGAAAAATTTGAACTTTAAAAGCAACGTTGCGTGTGGCTGTGCTGCAGCAGACTGTTTTTATTCCAGCTCACAGAGTGACTATCCATGTCCGTGTGGGAACATTAGTTAGTGAGGACATTAGTTCCTCTTAGACGGAACCGCAGAGAACTCCCTGCTCGAGGTGTAGCTGACAGACGATGCAGGGCCAGCAGCTGCAGTGTTTTGTGGTTGGTAGGTGAGTGAAAAGGATACAGTTGGAATAATGTCGCCCGAGTCGTGTTTGGTGTGAACACAGCTTTACTAGTAAAGCATAATCATCTACTAGTTGACAATTTTTGTTACTTGTACTACTAGTAAAGCTTTGAGTTCTTTCTAGTTACATTTTGAAGTCTTCTAGTACTACTAGTAACATAAAATTGTGTACTAGTAGACAATTTTGCTTAATTAGTAGGGTCTACCCGAGCAATGCGCCTGAAAACCGCAAACCTTCAATAATAAACAACGTTTTTGTTTACTAGTACTACTTTTAAACTCAAAATATCTCACGTCATACTAGTAGATTGTTTAAAGTTTACTAGTAGTACAGGTAAAGCCAGATTTTCACTAGCAGTACTAGTAGACCTAATGCAAATGAAGTAGGAGAGATTACATCCAAATCAGCACCCTGACTGGTAGTAATATTTTGAAAGCCAATGGGAAGCCTGAATTTGCTTTTCCCCCTACCCTTATGAGAATATAAGGCTTACTAGTAGTACAGGTGAACATTTTTCCATCTACTAGTGACACTTTTGCTTTACTAGTAAAGTCTACTCTCACACGAGTTTACCATTGAGTACATGTACTCCAAATCTGAGTATAGAGCTGAACTAAGGTTGATATCACTGATATCAATTTTATGTCCAAACAGCTTCCCATACTGGAGCAACCACTAAAAACACTACACTACAAAAAAACGTGTTTGTGTCTGCAGGGCGTGTTCATGCTGCCAAAGGCCACGTTCCCATCCCTTGATGTGGAACAATGTGTTTCAGTTGGAGAGAGACAGACACAAACCTGGGATGTCTCCTCCGAAACACACACCAGCCCACACAAACTGCCAGCAACAACAACACAGAGAGAGAAATACACGTCCCCAATTTTAGCCACTCAAAAATCAGCTGAGTTGCACTTTTGTTTCCAAACGTTCACAAATTCAAACATTAAATAACAGTTTGCTGCATCGGAAACTCAGAAATCACCACACACACTCATTTCTCACAAACAGGGCCCGTCTCGTCCCATGAATAATAAGTGTCCAACTATGCCAGAGGTCACATCCACGCTCCACTCCCCACAGCTTTCCCAACCGACCCCCTCATTAGAGAAATGTTTGTCCCAGTTGAGAAGGTGGGACGGGTGAGAAACGGCACAGAAGAAAAAAAAAAAAAAACACACAGTTGGGAGGGGACGGAGCAGTGGTTACAAAAATGGAGGATGTCTGGGAGACTAATTGCATTCATCCACTTTCTTTTCCAAATTTTGTCACTTAAAAGTTTTCACAAAAGGTTTGAAGACTTCCCAGCATTGAGAGGAAATCTCATGAAAATGCATGTCCTCTCCAAAAGGATGCTTTTTATTGCTGTTAACAAGTTTTATTTCTGTAGGGAGGCTGTGTTTGTGCTCTGTCATATTCATCACAGCACACACAAACAAGCTGACAGTCAGCACTTCTGGCTCCGTCCACAAAATTGGGCGCGTTGGCAAAAAGTGTTTACCTTTCAGGCGACGGCAAAGATGGAAACACACGCTTGAAAAGAGCGGAGCATGTGTTTAGGCGCAGGAGTTTAATGCATTATTAGGGAGGAAGTTAGATAAATGTGTTATTTCTCAGTGGTTTTTATGGTGACAATGGTGCTTCAGGTGTTTGTTGATGTGACAGAAAAAGATATATAGGCCGGCGTGTGCTCTGTTTTTCTTTGACATGAAAAGTGAACAGAAAAAGAAAAAAACAAACTCAAGCAGAGTTTATTAAGTTTACTCGTCACTTTTTCTTTGGGTCCTTCAACTGAAATAGCACATTCATTTATTTCCTCTGGGCTTATGTTATTTGGGACTCAACCTCTGGATATTTAAATATTTGTAAGCTTGTAGAAATCAGAAGAATTCCCACCTCTATGTCACTTCTTAAGATTATATATTTTTTCTACTATTATCAGCGTTGCTTAGTTGTTATGCACTCCTACCACCTGAGGAGGGCTGAAGCGGATCTGACTGCTGGTTGCAAAACTGACATTTCAGAAAAAGAAAAGAAATGTGCCTCAAAAAAACAAAAAAAAATCAATCAGTAGTCAAACTCAGCTTTTGTGAGGGGAGAGAGGGATAAAAAGACTTGGGTTGCATATCGGTATTGGCAGATATTGGCCTAAAAAGTTCAATATCTATATCGGCCTATACTGAAGTTTTTGCCAATATTTACGGCCAGTGTTGATGTTCATTTGTCAGGAGTTAAATGTTGTTTTTCTTATTTTTACACCTGTTCCTCACACAAACAGACTTAAATTGAAAGCAAAAAATCAATTTTCATAATATTAAGACTCTCTGCTCTTGACAAAAAATATCGGATATCAGCAAAAATCCGATATAATGCATCACTAAAGGAGCAGCATAGAGTGGTGGCAAATTATTGTTAAGATGGTTTTCATACCTGAGGACCCTCTTGAAAATGAGATGCCACATCACAAGGGGCTAACCTTTAATTTATGTTCAACAAAGACAAATATGGTGCTATATAAATAAAAATTGGTTGATTGAAACTATATTCAGCAGAGACCAATGTGATGAGGACGGATTTATGATCTGGGCGTCCATGGGTTTGTCTCCATCATAAATTCTTATTTTTAGTCCCTTTGTCTCTGCCTGGATGGATGCATCTCTGGATGTATGAATGTGTATATCCAAATATTTATATTTATATCTATTTATACATTTAAATGTATATATGAAAATTGATTGATATTTACAGCTCAGTTGCTTTGTTCTAAACTAGCTGAAAAACAAGCAACACATTTGTTTATTTCCGTTTGATCATTTCATGTTCATATGGCAGTGTTTAGAAAAGGTCTTAGTCCAACTCGCCCGTTCTGAGTCGCACAAAAGGCCTGAACTGACTTTGAGTCATAATGTCTCAGCCAGTGTTGCTTTGATTAAAAGTCTCGCTGTGCATTATGGCAAGAAAGCCAGCAGGCTACGTTAATGACAAAAGGATAATAGAAAAGTTTAAATGTGTTAAGATAATACACATGAGCATATTTATTTATGTGTGTGCATACAGTGGTGGCAAATTAATGTTAAGATGGTTTTCACATCTGAGTTCCCTCTTGAAATGGAGATGCTACATCTCAAGGGGCTTATCTTTAATTTATGGTCAACAAAGACAAATATGGTGCTATATATAAATAAAGATTGTTGATTGAATCTATATTCAACAGAGACAAATGTGATGTGGACAGATGTATGATCTGGGCATCTATGGGTTTGTGTCTATCATAAATGTGTTAAGTAAGACTATACATATGAGCATATTTATTAATGTGTGAAATGCCTTATGATATAAAGTGCAGCAAAGTGTGGGTCCATATAGAGGACACCATATAGCATGGTTACCTATTACACCATGACACCTGTAGGAGTGTCCTCAGAGAAACTGCCAGCAATGCAGAAAAACAGAGCAGCTTCTTGAACAAGCTGGACTAACTTCTGTGAACTAAACCAGTTTTTGAATCAGTCCATGTTGTACCACAAAATTGTCTGCTAGTAGACAACTTTGCTTTACTAGTAAGGTCTACTCGTGCCAAAAATTATAACTAGCAAAACATTTTATTTTTTTTTACTTGTACAATTCGTGAACTCAAAATATCTCACTTGTAGTACTGGTAGACTGTTTAAGCAAATGAAGTAGGAGGGATTATAACTAAATCCAGCACCCTGATTGGTTTTGAAATTTTTGGAAGCCAATGGGAAACCTTAATTTGCTTTCCCCACCCCCTTATTAGCAAATAAGGCTTACTTGTAGTACTAGCGAACATTTTTAAGTCTACTTTTAGAACTACTAGACCCAAATGAGTCTACTAGTAATGCTAGTGACACTTCTTGCTTCACTAGTAAAGTCTACCCACACACTAGTTGACCAAAATTGAGTACATGTTCTCCAAATTTGAGTACTCATAGAGCTGAACTACAGTTGATATCACTGATATCAAATTTATGCCAAAACGGCTTTCCATAGAAGAGAATGGCTGGACTGATGGTGGACCCTGATTTCCTCTGCTTTGATAAAAGCAGCCCCATCTGTATAGAGAGCTAACAGCCTCAAAACTACACTGCAGGAATCGTAGCAGACATTACTTTGGCTTAATAAACTCCTAATACAGTCTGTCATGATGAACTGTTTGGTAGACAGAAATCTAACGACTTTAATAAATGCCTCAGTAATTTTTGATTGACAGTCTTGTTAATTATTTACTCCAGGACAGAAAAAAAAAAACATTTATTGAGAGAGTTGGCAAATTTATCTCCAACCAAAAATTGTCACCTTTCAGCCTTTAACTCCAGGTGGGACAATATGATGATAAAAATCAGAGAGATGTTCAAGAGGATACTGTTATCTCCAGTGAGCACACACACACACATATTCACACACACACACTCGCACACAAACACACACCAACACTCTCCCCCGTCAGTGGCTCCTGCGTCCCCTGAATGAATGAGAGCCTCTGTTCTCCCTGGCTCTCGGCCCTCTTCATGCCCCGCTGCTGACTGGCAGATTGGAAGTAACAAATTGCTGCGTCCTCAGAATGATAATTAGCAAAGCCATGAAGGCGGTTTTGTTTAAAGCAGCATCGTGTGAGCCAAACTTTTTTTTTGCTTCTTGTGTCACCTGACTGACTTCTGATACTCTCAAATAAGGGGGATTCAATGAGCTTTAAAGATAGATTTAGAGATGATCACACAAGATCCAGGGTAAGATGGTACCAGTTATTTCAATGTGAATAATGATGATTCAAGTGCTTAACAAAGTTTTTAGACCCCCACCTAATGCAAGGTTTATGACACAGCTACCTTATTGGTAATTACTGTAACCCAGTCAAAAAACCATGTATTAAATAGGTGATGCCATAAATAACCTTAAAAACATTTACATAAGGTGTTGATTGGAAAGGTTAAAAGCATTTAAAAAATGTTAAAAACTGTAATGGAAAGTTTGTTAATTCTTAAAGTGTTCCTTGTGTTTTTTTATTTTCTATTTACGAACCATGTGTCGTGATATCTAAAGTTAACATTACATTGAGTGTAACAGTCTGCGGGAAAGGGTGAAGTTCAAATTAAAAGATTTACAAAAAACATGGAAAGAAATAGCAAAAGCACTTCTTCATTAAAATGTCAAATTATAGTAATTTACTTGCACTCCTGAACAGAAAAATTAGTTTTAGTTGTTGAATTTTCTGCTTGATTAATTTCTAACTTCACAGAGAAGCCCAGTGAGCGGCTAGTATTTGGGCATAAAAGATGAATACAGTTTAAAAATCCACATTTCTGCTCAAAAATGTATGTCCAATAATAGTTTTAAACATGTTTTTGAAAGATGTCTAAAATATGTATTTATACATATATATTGGGGATGCATTGCAATATTGGTAAAATACTGGTAGTGGCCAATATTAGCCAAAAAGTTAATGCTGTTATTAGCAGGTTTAGACATTTTTGCAGATATTTGTGGCCAACATATCAGGAATATATAGCAGGGCAGGGCCATATAGACAGATGGACAACCATCAACGCTCTCGCTCACACCTAATTTGGAGTCACCAATCAATCAAAAAAGCTTGTTTTTGGTTTGTGGGAGGAAGCCAGAATGCCTGGAGAGAACCCACGCGTGCACGGGAAGAACATGCAAACTTCGCACTAAAAGTTCTTGCAGTGAGGAAGATCTACAGACTTGTGTTTTGGTTCATGCTTCCCAGCCCTCCTCTGAAACTCAAACACAGGAGAGAAACTTTCTGGAGTGGAGTTCCCACATCAAACACAAAACCTGTTTTCTCACACAACTTTGCCAAGTCTTCACAAAGTCCCCAACATCTTAAGCTAAATCTGATCCACAGGTCAAAGGTTAAAGATTGAGTTAAGTCCATGAAAACCTTCCATTGATGTCTCACAGTAAAATCTCCACATATGAATCATTGCAGGTATCACAAAAACAGAACCGGCTGTCTTTTGATGATCAAGTCTCTGCGGCGAGGAGAGTCTCCTCCCATCGTCCCACTGTCTTCAGCACAGCTCCAGCATCTCCATCAACAAGTCAATAGAAGCTCCGGCTCGCAGAGACATTAGCTAGGAAGCTATGGAGGTGAGCAGGGCTTATTATAAGCCTCTTAGTGATTCTGCAGGAGGTGAAGAAATGGTCTCTGTTAGGGGAATCAATCCCTGGGTAATTACCCAGACACACCGCAGGCTGCTGGGGACGACGAAAACCGGGGACGAGGCTACCAACGACACCCTGCTCCGGTTCAATAAGAGCCTTTTAGGAGAGCCCATTGTCTCAGACTTAAGAGAGGGGTGCAGGCTGATAATGATAATGATGACGAAGAAGATGATGATGATAAATACACAGCCAGTAATCAAGTGGTCTTTGACGGACACAAGTGCGCAGCAGGGCTCATCAGTGCTCAGCTGTATGTGCTGCAGATCTATAATCCATCCACGTTTGAGGCTTGCTTACCCTGCGCGGGGTCACAATCCCAGAACACATCAGGAGAGAGGAAGAGAAAGGCCCTGGATAGAGCTAAAGGAAATACAGGTGAAGAACAGGTTAACACATCCATACAGAATACAGCTTCTTTATGCTTCTACTCAACTTTTCCTCATTTTGAAACAGACATCTCCGTCCAACTGCACATTCTTTCTTAACTAGAATCCTTTCTTTCTTTCTCCATGTTAAAAAGAAACAGCTTTACCACTGCTACCCATAACACCTTGCAAATATCCCCAAAAAGGACAGGCACTTGGGACATATTTAATGTGATAAGCACATCACTAACAAGAGAAGAACACACAGAACAGCATTTAGGGCAGGGGTCACTATGTCGGGTCAGAACACGATCAGAGGTTAATATACAGAGATAATTATTTTAAAAAATTCGACCTATGTTTTCTAAAGTACAGAGTTTTAGTTGATTTTGCCTCAACATGCTGATGGTGTATGGAGGGGGGAGAGGGAGAGAGAGACAGTATTGGGGTGATCGACACTTGGTGTCTCCATTACTCACAGAATAATTGACAAAAAAACACGAATCTTACATCTTTACTCTGTATCATGATATCTGAAAAACGTAGTTTATCAACACTGCAAGCTCTTACCTTGATAACAATTAATGAAAGATTATTTTATGCTATGCTGTAAAAAATTGGTAGTGTTACTGACAGTCGTCGAAACGGTCTTCCTGCAGTATTTACACTTAATTCTTTCTGCTCGATGTCCTCTGCACAGAATCCAAAATGTGCCCAAACAGAGATGGCATTTTTCTTGGCTACAGGGTCCTCTGATAGATTGGTGCTTGTCTCCTCCATGTTGGCAGCGTGTCCTTCACTCTTTGCGAAAGTGAACGCAGACTGTATGGAGGGGGCGCGGTCACATGACTTACACAGGGAAAAAAATTTAAATAATCATCATCAGTAAAATTACTTCGATTAGAGGGTCTAAATGTCCGTTTAGATTATTTTTTGATTAACTGTCCTGCCCTACCAACATCTTTAATTGATTTATCAGTTTTCAAGACGCAGAAAATCATATGTTATTGTGAATTTATTGGAATATTGAGGAAAATTCATGCTGAGGGCGGCTTTTAATAGCTCCCATATAAAACAGACTTTATGTATATTCTCCTTCTTCTTCTTCTGCTTTCTTCCTCAGCTGTTTACTGGCACACACGGGCCCTGTGGTTTCATTTTGTATGTATTTATTTTCAATAATTACATAAAGTGCAAATCTTAGACTAAAAAAGAATAACGCTGTAAAAAAAAAAAAAAGAGTCACGACAAGCACACAGGACCGTTAAGAGATGCTGCAGAGTTTATCTGATCATCGTAGGCAGAGGTAGGCTAACACTAACCATTGACTCCCAGTCGAGTCGACTCTTTTGAACTGCTCTTTTAAGTAAACAATGAGAGCCGATTCGCACTTCTATGTAAACCCTTCATTTGCGAGCCATTGTCAAAGCAATTGCCAGCAAATTTGTAAAATATATATATATATATATATATATAGCTGAGGTATTGGTTTGAGAGGATAAACAAAACAAAAAGCTGTTTGATGTTATTACTTGTTGTAGTTCATAATGATTTTCACTCAGTGGTTTCAGGGGAAGTGGAGAAAAGTGAAATAGATAAATCATTTTCTGTTATATTTGTATTTTGTTCCCTCTTAAATTCTAGTTTGACAAATGCATAAAACGAAGTTTACAAAAGCAATAACTGCCAATATAGCTCAATTTTTTTAAATATTATTTTTAATGCTGTCATGGATAGAGCTGTGCATCCTTACTAGTCTCACGACTGGATTTGATTATTAAGTTGACAATTCAGTTCAACTAAATATCTCAATGCATAGCAGGGAGTAATATCCTTGATACAAGCAGTCAGATGAATATAAACTTTAATTTCAAACAGCCTTTGAGATCAACTGCAGCAAAAATGTATTTGCATTGTTAAACAAAATAAATTAATTTCACAGGTCTCATCTTCCATTACCTGCTTTTTCTTCAAGATGAAATGATTATGCACTGATTAAAAGACTATTGTTGACTCCCCTAGTTATGGCAGATATTGTCATGTTTCATATATACAACTTTTGGCTGCATTTCAGTGCTAGGATCTTTGCACGTGGCCCCCAGGCTGTCAGCTGCATTGCTGTAAACCAATGTGAACAAATTCGGGTTTGAATCCAGCCTGTGGCCTGTTTTCAGAGTGTCCTCCCCTATTCTCTCTCACCCCCTTTCACCAGCCTATCCACTGTTTCCCTCTCTTCTGTCAATAAAGGCCTAAACATGAAAAAAAATATTAAAAATTAAAAATAAAACATACATATATATTACCTCTTTAAAGTTAGATAACAATTTATAGGTGTGGCTATTTTTAGAAATAAATATATATATCAAATACAAATACCTCTATTTTCAAAGGTTGGTAGAGGTCGTCAGCAAAACAAGACCCTGGCAAGGCGCCCCCAAGAGGTGGAGAAATACAACTGCAGCCTTCAAAGGGAGCTAAAACTAAAGGTTCAGGGTTCAAGGACCAATGCGACAAAAATATATCAAAGTAATCCTGGATTTTTCCAAGGCGAGTATTTTTAGGTTTATAAAACCTCCTTGTAGATGTACTTGTCCTTGTTCACAAAATAACGCGAGCAGTTCTGTATCACTATTCTATTTTTATTCTCATTGTTGGCTCAAGTGGATTTTCTTCCTGAGTAAAAAATAAATGTGATTCTTTTTCAAGAGAAACTAATAGTCAAACTAGAAGCAGACAGATAATAAGAAAGTTAGACTGATAGACAGACAGACGGAGAGACAGACAGACAAGCACTGAGCTGAAGCCTTGCCACTCTGACACCTGGGGAAGCTATTTGCAACAACGCACGCAGAGAGGGAATATGAAAAAAGCTAAAAGAGAGAAACTAGATAAAGTAAAAGCACTCTTTCATATGAAATCAAGAGTTTAGGGGGCAGAGTTCAGACATAAGTGGCGCCGCTACAACACGGTGCAGAAAAAAAAATTAATTTCACATTCTTTAATTTTCAGAGTAAAATGGCCAGCCATTTCAGGTCGAATAATTGTTTGAACCAATGATTTTATCATTAATCCGACAGCGGCCCCCGAGAGCTGGGGGTCACACCGGAGGTTGATTAGGTACGAGGCTGCACAAAGAGCCCTCCAGTCGATGCCATTGAAAAGGAGCAAGTCATTTAGATTGTGAATTGGTCCCGGGGCTTCGAGGCTCGCTCCATTACAGGCCATTTTCAATTTCAGCCTCACAATAAACATCAAGCCGGGCCAAGGAAATTACAGCATCTTGGAGATGTAGCCGAACAGATAGGTGGACAAGATGACACGACTGGAGGGAGGGGAGGGTAATGGCGGGGGCTGAAGGTGGAGGGAGAGACAGAGTAGGGATTATACAAAGTGGAAAAACGGAGGAATGACAGAAAGAGAAAGAAATTACATACTCTTTGAGCTAATGCATACAGTATGTGCATGTATTTAACAGAGTGATGTATGAGTGTGATGCCAAAGCACTATTATTTTGAGAAAATGTTACCCAAGTACAAGTAAAACCCAGTGTCAATTTTGACAGCACTTTTAAATTTAGTTTGTCATAATTTAGTCATCTTAACTGTTTTAATTTTAGCCTAGTTTTAGTCAATGTAATCTACTGTAACTTCAGTTGACTAAAATATGAAGTGTTTCCTTGAATTTCTGAAGTCATGTTTTACTCTTGGATAAAATCAAACATCTAATAACCCTTTATTGAATGCTAGTGAAGTTTGAATGTATAAATGAACAGAAACAAATTGAACTTTTGTGTGAAATGCAGTCACCTTTATTTAGGCTACCTGGCAGAGCATCTCAGTTACAATACCAGAATTGACACCAAACAGTGAACCTGCTCTACATGAATATATCAATTCATAAAGAGAGGAGCTCTGATTGGATCGCTCCACAACTTATCCCACTACCACCAAGCTAAGGCAGCTGTGATTGGATAAATTCCTAACTTGTCTCTACTTTCTACACGACCAAATTAGGTCTGATTGGATTAAGTCTCTGTCAAACATTTTCGTCTAGTTTTTATCTGTTGATGAAAATGTAAGTTAATTTAGTTCTAGTTTTTGTCCATGTGCACTTGTTTTTATTAGTTATTGTCTAGTTTTCGTCAGGGGAAAAAAGGTTGTTGAGGAAAAATATGATGAAAATAATTTGTCAACAAAATTAACACTGGTAAAAATAGCACTCTGTGAATGTAATAACTACTTACCCTAAAAGCTACTCAAAGAACTGAGTAATTTTAGTACCATTTTCTGTATCCTGAAAAAAAAAAGCCCAGTTGAAGTGTGATAAGATAGAGGAGTGTATAATGTGCATTTCACCTAATGACAACATAGAAGCAAATTTGTCTTACATTTATACAAAAGGTACTTGTGAAAATGTTCTTTTTTAAAATTGAGTACAGCTGTGTTCACAATATTGGATTTTCACCTCTCAATTATTGAAGTCAGAAAACATCACAATAACAACAATATTGCAACATTTTCAGAAAATTTTGAAAAAAAATTTCTAAATGTTCAATTAATCCACAGCCGGTCACCACGGGTTTACAGATTAACAGTCCTTTGTTATAAAACAGTTACACAGCATTACTGACATTCCTAATTTTAGCACAATATGAAAATTGCATTTTTTAAAAAGGACGGTTATCGTCCATACCAGCTTAATGTGACAGCCCTTGTTCACAACAAATACGAATTTCAGTTCAAGTTCAAAGTATCTAACTTCATCAACAAATATGCCCGAAGCCATTGCGTGACAGCCAATCAGCAGCGAGAGTGAACGGTGACGAGGATGACATCACAGACAGAGGAGAAAGTAAACATCACTGCATGTCAGCATTGGGGTTCCTCTACACTTTTTTATCGGCTGCATTATAAACAAAATCAGCCAGCACAATGGCAGTTAGCATTTCGTTGTGCTGGCTTATTAGCGGTGATTTAATGTGTTTCTCATGAGAGAAACTATGTTGCACCTCATGGAGGAACTACTGGAGCACCCATGAGAGAAAGAGTTGACCGAAGAGAGGGGAGTAAAAAATAAAAGGCTAAAAAAGGAAGATAAAAATGGGGCCATGTGTGGCTTCGTGTTAAGGATCAGCTTTTCTAGGTTTTTTTAGCTTCTTGGTTTCAAGTTTCAGGAAGAAGACAACAATCGTAGAAACATCCACCATGGTTACTCGTGGATTGAGAAGACTGAAACGCATGTTGTTGTAGCTGGGAGACAGGCTTTCTTATGAAATTTGCCTCCATAAATATGAACCATTTAAACAGGCAAAAACACAGCTTCATAGTTTTTCATAGGCACACTGTATTTGACCAAATAAATAAAGCTATATAGAAATAAATGAAGAATACTGAGTTATGTATATTGAGAATTTGCCCCAATAAATATGAAACTGCTTAAGCAGTTGTGAATGTATTTTGATACTTTGCATTTTGGCTAATCTTAGAATTACTGCCATGTTTGCGGTTTACAGTTTACTTCACACATAACAGGTTGCTTCATACAACCTGAGGTCTTTCATGCTGTCTACAGGTATCCTCCAGTAACAAGACGTGAACACAAGGACAAACTACAAGTATATCTCCAGCCTAATGTGGAAATTTTGTCCGACTCAAATTGAAAGAACTGGTGAGCATTTCCTGCCCTTGCATTAAAGTTACACAATGCTGATATGAAATAATAAATGTTGGACTAAACAAATAAATGTGATTTACTGCTACTCCATTGTCAATACCAACAACATGCACTCTTTGTTATGGCACAAATCTAATTAATATTAAAGGAAGCAATATTTATTATGCCAAGGATTTGCTATCATTGAACCACCATGATTAGCAGTTATACACTTTAATTTACTTACACAAAATAAGAACAAACACCCTTTTGTCTGTCTAAAAGTGTCCGATATTGGCTCACACACAAAAGTCTGCAATCTTGGAGCAGACATATGTTGATCTTGAACGTCTCTCCGTGAATAGATGTGCAGACGCAGCTTGTTTACAGCACGATTATTTGTATAGGCCATTCAGCATGAGCATAATTGCATTACTGTATTTTGTGTCCTAACAAATGGACATAATTTAACTGCTCGCTATAACAGCGGCTCCACATACGAATGTTAGGTATACAAATCTATATGAGGATGAAATTAATGGTGAGATGCAACAATTCATAATCACTCCATGTTTTCAAAAGATGAAAATTCATCCTATCTAATTTTCTTTAGGTACAGACTAGAAGGTTGCATGTTTAGTTCTGTGATTACAGAGACCTCTTCGACTCAGTTAAACCCCTTTTATCTAACCATGGTTACGCATGTTATTATGGTGGACCAGCTGACCCTCATCGGTAGCCTGTTGAAAGACTCAGAGAACCACACAATCATAAATACTTGCTCTACAGCATCTTGATTTGATGTTACAACAGCAACCGTTTCACCCTTGTTAGATGGAAAGTGAGGCAAAGCAAATCTGAGTCTGGTCAAGTAATTACACCAGCTGGTTAGTTAAAAAACTATTTAATCTAATTTTCTAATAGTAAATCAGTCCGAGTTACAAAACATATAATGATAAACCCATCAGAGGGTTAGTCCACACCAGAATAATGTGATGTTTGGCGTAGCAAAGTACAGCAAGAGTTCCTTTGATAGACTAACTCATTGGTCCCTAATTACAAAAATATCACCTCCCAATAACTGCTGTAAAAATAATATACATCATTTTTTCTTCTATAAATGAGTCAGGCTTTTACAACAAATTCAGCCTGAAATATACATACCAAATATTAGATATATTTTGGGGTTTGGACCATTTATGGCCAAGTTATCTATGATGAACATCTGTATGGTTCTTTTGTCAAAGCCTTAGGACCTGTTTACACGACAACAAAAACTGCCGTAAACTAGAGCTTTTGTTGCATTAGTGCCTTCCGTTTACATGAGAACGGTGCTCAGAGTGCCTGGATCCACAAACTTTTAAAACCAGGGTCCAGAGAAGGGCTGAATGATTCCAGGAGAAGATCTAATTGTGATTTTTCTGGCAGATATTACAATTTCAATTTGATTCACGATATTCTTCAGATCAAGCATCACTGCAATATTCATTATGTTTACAGTATAGACATTAGTAAGGAAATCAATGATCAAAAGGACATAAAACATTATTCATCCTCTAATACTGATGATAAATAATCTGTTTTCATTATTTAAGGAATACTCCAACTTCTACTTCTAAACAGAGGTTTTGTATTGTTGACCTGCTTACTTCAGTAAATGCAAATTTGTAAAATAGTATGTGTAAAATAGTTGACATAACAGATCCAGGGTTCAGTCAGGAGTGCTGCAAAAAACTGCAGCTTTGGTGATCACATGTTTGCATTGTCTGAAATTGCAATTTCAATCTGAAAACAATAAATAACCCTAACCCTAACCCTTTCAGCCCTAGTCCATAGTGAAAAGTTTTGAAGACGTTGTTGTCTCCTTGTAAACAGGAATTGTCGTTGTCAGGGAAAACAATGACAGGCGGCACATGCGCAGTACTCTTTCAGATTAAGGGTTACGCACGCACCTAGGAACAACAACAACACCACAGCTATGGCCAACTACTGGGCAACTTGTGTGCTGCTAACTGCGCTCGGTTTGTAATCGCTCCTCCAACAAAATGTGGATTTGCTGCGGCAATACTCTGACCAGTGGAGACGCATTTGTTATAGTCCTTGGCGAATATAAAAAAAAGTTTGTCTTCACCGGAAAGCATTAATTGGCAGATGCATGTTATTTACGTTTCTGGTGACAACATTGTTGTGTAAACATGGACGTACGGACTTTATTATCCAAGGAATTAGCGACTATGTCAAAAACTGACAATGTTGATGAATCCTATTTACACATTCCTGTTTCCAGAATCAAGATCCATTTCTTACTTTTTCAGTCATCTTGTGCACGGATGACAAACACTGGCAAAAACCTGAATAAATGTACTCTTGTTTTTAAAACATTTATATACTTTCCCTGCTTTGACCTCAGTCTAGTATTTTGCTGATATTTTGCCTAATAACAATGCAATGCCTCAATTGTCACTCCTGACCGATCACAGGCTCATTCCATGGTAAGTGTACAATGGTGAATTAATTAATTTGACCTGTTTGGTTTCATGGGGACGAGGGCTCGCCCCCTGGATGGTAAATTTTTCTTTCTGCCTGACTGCCCCATGTGTCTGTGGAAAGCCCTGACCCCTAGGACACTGTAGAAACTTTAAACATATCAAATATGAACTCATCTGTGCCAGGAACTCAACTTATAAACAAAAACACTGAGGCAATTTTGTCCTGAAATTGTTAACATAACTTCTCAAATTCAAAATACACAATTATTTTATCTGGACGTGATTGGCAGGGTAAATACTTCACTTTTAGTCAAACCAGAAAACTCTTCTCTACTATGGCATTAAATTTAGCAAAAAGTTGTTGTAGTTCATCTTGCAGAAATCTTTTGGGTAGAAAGCTAACCTTGAAGGTTCGGAGTAGCGCATACCTTGAGACAATTACTAGTTATTTTACAGAGTATTACCATTTTTTGATCTGAGAGAAAGAAAAATTGCCATCCAGCAGCAACTCCATACAAGGTTATAATAAACAGAAAGTAGAAAATAAAAACCAAAGCAATAAGAAAAAAAACACCTTCTGTGTGGTGGTATTAAGAACATTAAACACCAGCGTCTTCTCTCCATCTGCTGCAGAAAATCAATGGTCGCGGCCAGGGAGGACAGCCGAAGGCTAATTTTACCCTGCATTTTCTCTGGCGGCTAATCCCGCGGCCAGGAGCTAAACCAGGCCGAGCAAGATGAGGAAGAGGAGCTGAGAAGAAAAGGAAGAGAGATCTGCTTCCCTAAATGAATATTATCAGCATGAAAACAAAGTGACTACCTGAACAAAGTCTATTTTACAGAACCACTTCAATAGATTTCACCCCTATCGTTGCCTCTCTCTTTCTCTCTGCAGGGGCACTACAGAGATATATATATATATATATATATATATATATATATATATACATACATACATATATATTTATTTATTTATTTATTTATATTTATAAAAATGCAATAAATACATTTACCCTCCAACACCCACCCAAAACCACAGACTCCACATATAGAAAGCAGAAACATGTAGGAAGCTGTAATGGAGAGAACTTCATCAAAGTCTCCTTGACAAAAGATGTTTACAGGAATAAAGAGGAACTTTGTGGCGTGAGTGAAGATGAAATTCATCCATTTGTTTCAAGTATTTCCTCGAGAGGTGGTGGCAGAAGTCAAGCAGATGAAGCTTGCACACAGTGACCCAAATAAATGTTAAGACTGAGTATTTTCCAGGCCCAGTGCCCAGCCAAGACGGGATAAATGAGATACTTTAATATCAACCATAGTTCAGCTCTACTAGTGCTCAAATTTGGAGTACATGTACTCAATTTTGGTCAACTAGTGCAAGAGTAGACTTTACTAGTATAGCAAAGTGTCACTAGTACTGCTAGTAGACTGTTTAGGGTCTACTAGTACTACTAGTAGATTTATAATGTTCACTAGTACTACCAGTAGGCCTTATATGATAATAAGGGGGTGTGGAGATGCAAATTCCGGCTTCCCATTGGCTTTCCAAAATATTACAACCAATCAGGGTGCTGGATTTGGTTATAATCCCTCCTACTTCATTTCCATTAAGTTTACTCGTACTACTAGTGAGATATTTTGAGTTTACAAGTAGTACAAGTAAACAAAAATTTTGGTTTACAAGTAAAGGATTTTGGTGCACTAGTGCGCGAGTGGACCTTAACTGAAAAGCAAATGTTTCTATTTGAAGACAATTTTGTGTTACTCTATATCACTCTTGTGAATGAATTTTCAGTTTTATTTTTTAAAAAAATCAAGAAATACGTGTAAGAGAAAAAAGACAAAGGTTCAACCATTTTGTGATAACTCAAACTTTATCTTAAAGGTACTCTGTTTTTCAAAATGAGTAGTTTTTGTCTTACAATAAAGGTAGGAATCACTGAATACCAGCTCAGGTATTCCTGAAAATCGCACAGGATGATTTCTGTTTATCTAGAAAGACTGCTATGCTTACAAATCCCTGCACCTTGACTATTCAGTCAAAGCACATTTTTCCCAAGGTTGATTTTTGTTCTATGGCTACAAGCTAGTATTTCTTTTATGTGCTAATCATACAATAGAAAATTAATAGAAAAATAGATGAATATTAATGTCATCACAGGGCAGAAGTGTGCATGCTTGTGTGAGCGTGCATGGGCCAAAGTGAGCTCTGGCTTCCACACAAAGACCGAGGGGAGGGATGCTATTTTAGTCATTAAGAAAATCAAGTGAGGGGTGAAATCTACTGAGAGATAGATTTCTATAGAGTCATGGTACATGCTCTATCACAGCAGGCGTCTCACACACACACACAGCACCATATCAAATCTTTCTGCTCAGCTGCCACCACCTCGCTGCATGGGAACAACAGACTTGGAAGCACAGTATAGCTTGATTCAGTGTATTTGCATATTGATAAACGTGTTTTTGTGCAGTTTTTTAAGTACAAATCTGGTGAGGTCAAAGTCATGCAACTCCTCTGTTTTATTATTTTTCATCATAAAGTTTTTTAATCTAACTTAAAGCTACATAAACTAGATTAAATAGTCCTGAAAGTCAATCTCTTGCTCAGTAAATTTGGGGAATTTCAATCATCAACCTCGAGTATTAAGTGACACAAATAATTAAAATCTAGCAGTTTGTTAACGTAAGGCACTGAACAATCAATCAGCTTGATCAGAGTATAACTCACCATATCACAGAATCAAAGAGGGTCATGGGCTTGTCTCTGATCCTTCATCACAAGGACTCATCGCTGATTAACAATTTAATTTGGGAATGCAGTCAGTAAGTCAGCAGTTGACTCAGTAACTAATTAAACTGCTAAACCTGTTGAGCACAGAGGAAATTGCGTAAAAAATGGCATGTATACAGTGCTGGTGTTCTTTTCTTTTAATATTTTATTTGTAGTTTTTAAGGAAGAATTTAACATACAGGAAGTTGATGAACAAAAACATTACCCACCTCCCTAACCATAAAAAATAATAATAATAATAAAAATAATAACAACAATAATAATAATAATAATAAGAAACATACAAAGAGGGAAAGACTACTGTGTACTTTGTTGAAAAATGTATGTGGTAATCCTTTCATACAAATATATTACATTTGGAGAGTGCAACAAAAAATAATAAAGTCATGAGGGTCCTTCAGGGCCGAGAAGGTCTATTGGTCATCAGTCCAAACTGGTGTTTCTGGATTATGGACCTTCTCTGCCTATGATGTGCTACTACAACCCCAGAACCTAAAACAGCAGGAAATGGAGATGGACGACGACAGGTGAACCCAAGAGGGAACCGGGAAAGAGTGTGGGTGTACAACTACCTGGTGTTTCTTCAAATTGATAACAGGAGATTGTTTTATTACAGGTGAACTGAATCCTCCACATCAGGAAGTTGAGCGCTCTCCTATGCCTCCACTGCCCTCCAGCTACACACATTATGCAGGGTCACGTATACAGTATTTATGTTCAGAGCACAGGTGAACGAGTGCATAAGCACAAGGTATATCAGTTAATTTAACTTAACTTGGACCTTTTCATTTATCACAGAGTTGACATGTACAGGGTCCTATGTGTAAAGTCTGTTTAATGAAGCTACACAGAAGTTAGAGGATATGATCATCCTTTCAAAATAAAAGATCCTTCAGTCTCTGTTGATAAAAAGGGTAATAAATTAATTAAATTTGACTATGGGCTGATACCAAATGATAAAGCTCGGCACAAACAATACAGTCAGGTACCAAATGATCTGAGACCTAGTACCAAATAATCTAAGGCCTAGTACCAAATAATCTTAGACCTGGTACCAAATGATCAAAGGTCTAGAACCAAATGATACAACCCAGTATCAAATGATCTAAGACCCAGCACCAATTCTGAGCCCTAGTACCAAATAATCTAAGGCCTAGTACCAAATAATCTTAGACCTGGTACCAAATGATCAAAGGTCTAGAACCAAATGATACAACCCAGTATCAAATGATCTAAGACCCAGCACCAATTCTGAGCCCTAGTACCAAATAATCTAAGGCCTGGTAAGAAATGATACAGCCCAGCACCAAACTTTGGCTTTGTTGGCCTGGTACCAAATGATCTAAGGCCTGCAACAAATAATCCAAGGGTCAGTGCAAAATGATGTGAGACCCTGTACAAACTACCAAATGATACAGGCCTAGTACAACTTGATACAGTTCGGCACCAAACTTGGGCTTCTACGGTCAGGTACCAAACTATAAAAATGACACAGCTCGGCATCAAATGATCTAGTGCCTGGAACCAAATGATCTGGGGCCTGGTACAAAATTATCGAAGGCCTGGTACCAAATGATCTGGGGCCTGGTACAAAATGATCGAAGGCCTTGTACCAAATGATCTGGGGCCTGGTACAAAATGATAAAGCCCAGCACCAAATTATCTAAGGCCTACTACCAAATGATCCTCGCTCAGTTCCAAATGTTCTTCAGCATGGTACCAAACTAAAAATTTTATACAGCCCAGCATCAAATGATAGAGCAGAGTACCAAATGATACAGCCTAGCACAAAATGATCCGAGGCCTGGTAATAGGGATGTAACAGTATGACATTTTCAAATCACGGTTATTGTGACCAAAATTATCACGATTATCATTATTATTGCGGTATTGTTGCAGTATGCTCAAAATGTTCAAAAGTACTTTTACACACACTTGAAATCATTTAACCCATTTAATATTAGAATTATAACTGGTCTTTTTACCTTTTTTGTCAATAAATGTGTCATGCAAAGTACTTTGAGTATTTTTTTTCACTCTTTTCTTCATGAGAAATAAAAGTAAACAATTCTTGCAAGTATTTGTCATTATTATGTTATAAATGCTTGTGTGTAATTACAAGAAAAGAAATGAACAGATTTGAACTTTAAATAGGATTCTCGTCATAAACAATTGTAAATGAACATGTTCAAAGTTTTGAGATGACCAAAAATAAACTAAACCTGTTTTACATACACTCACATTTTTTGTTTGCCTACAGCATTAGTGTTCCTGTTACAGCTGCCTGTCTTGGCCAGGACACTCATGAAAAAGAGATTTTTAATCTCAAGTTTATTTTCCTGGTTAAATAAAGGTTAAATAAAAAACAGCTCATTATATTAGATCATGTCCAGGCGTTTGTTTGCTGATGATAGTCCCTAAGGCAGTTCCTGTCCAGTTAGCCCCCTTCATGGCTCTCCTCTGGTCTCCCCTCTCCCTGGCAGATCTTCTCCACGTTTCCACCTCCAATATCTCCAAATTACTACTGATGAAATCCATAAATCACGAACTGTGATGGAAAAAGCCAATCAGTTACAAAATACAGCACAACACAGCGCATAAACGGCAAAAGAACTACAAGAAAACTCTCCAGAATGATACTAATGCTATTATTTACAACATTTATACATTATTTACACAGAAAATACTGATAAACCACCTGTAACTCACTCAGGTATGGCTCAGGTATAGATCTTCTCTCTCTCTCTGGCTCAGTCAGCTCACTTACTCGAGGAGTTACAGTAGTTTTAATCATGCAGGTCTTTTTCTTCCGCTGGCAACAGGGTGACCGTCTTCAATCAGTTTACCCTTGGCATCCTTGTATAATCCAAAATTCGACCAGACTTTGTCTGTTTCGAGGGGAAAAATCTCTGCTATAGTGTCTGTGCAGCACCAACCGTGGCCAAACTTTCACTTTCAGAGGCCAAACATTGCAAACTGCGCATGCGCGCCTCCATCTGTGAGAGACCGCGGCTGCTTTACCAAGGAGCAGACACATAGTTCTGGCTTTTCCAGGCAATGAGCAGCATCACCATGAGCTATTGACACAGAGTGGTAATCAAACTCAGTTTACCGGTAATTAAAACAGGACACAGTAATACTAACCGTCAGACATTTTACCGCGGTTTACCATTTTACCAGTAACCGTTACATCCCTACCTGGTAACAAATAATCTAAGGCCTGTGCTAAATGATCTGCAACCCTGTACCAAACAACCAAATAATACAGTCTGGCACCAAATGATCGAAGCTGCCAAATAATCTGCAATCCAGTACCAAACTAGCAAATGATATAGCCTGGTATCAAATGATCCAAGGCTGGGAACCAAATGATCTAAGGCCTGGAACCAAATGATACAGCCTGATACCAAAGGATCTAAGGCCTGGCACCAAATGATCTAAGGCCTGATACCAAATGATCTTCAGTCCAGTACCAAACTAAAAAAATACACAGCCCAGTACCAAATGATACAACGGGCACCAAATGACCTAAGGCCTGGTAACAAATGATACAGCCCGGCACCTAACTTCGGCTTCTTCGGCCTGGTACTAAACTATAAAAATGATGCAGCCCGGCACCAAATGATCTAAGGCCTTGTACCAAATGATGGATGGTCCAGTTCCGGTCAGTTGCTCTGTGGTTTGGGACCTCTGATCTAACAGGTATTGGGGCCAATATGGTGTGAAGTTTGGCTTAACTATTCAATAAATAAACAGCAATGATTTAAATAATCACACAGTAATGAAATCAACAACTTTTCGATCAGTCTGTTGTCTGAAGTTCAGCCTGTTACTGCAGCAAAGGTCACAGAAGATCCATTTCTGTAACACTGTGTGTGTGTTTAACAGACCACCCACCTGGGCTGAACTTTAAAACCTTATCCAGCTCTGCAGCAGATCTTTTCATTTACAGACATCTAAAATCCCTGGCTCTCTCAAACAGACGCCCTTTTTAATAGGAAGATGATACAGAGGGGGAGAGAAAAGGGGAGGAGGGAAAGGATTGAGGGAGGCAGACAAAAAGAGGGGAAGACAGGAGGGTGGAGGAGAATGAAAGAAAGAGGGGAGAAGGGGAGATAGGATAGTGAGAAAAGAGAAAAGGAGGGTAGACACCTCTTCCACATCACTGCCTTCAATTTAACACAGGTGGTAAAGTTAGCAGATAACACTGATAGTTTCGCCAAGGCTTCGCATGAGGAATGATACACAACAGACTCACAGGTTTCTGCCTCTTGGTACGAAATAGGGGGAGGATGGAGCAGCAGCGATGGAGGAAGGAGATGCTGGAATCCAAGGACAGAAGAGAAAAGAGGAGGAGAGGAGGGGCTGGAGAGGGAGAAACCATCAGAGGCTGCTTTTTCTCTATGTGTGTGTGCTTGTGAATTACACAGAGCTGAGATAGTTTATTAACCTCTCAGGCCTGCGGGTCATCCAGGCAGCACAGGTGAGGACCTGCAGGTAATTGATGAAGTACACTGTGTCACCCTGACCACATCTCCACACCTCTGTAACACATGGACAGTTTTTTTTCCTCTAAATACACCAGAAGATAATTTAGAGGACATCATGCTGCCTGCCGAGGCCTGCAGGTCTGCTTCACAAAGTCAAACCTATCACAGAAAGACAGGATCGAATTTTCACCTCACGAAAGACTGAATTCTGAGGAAACTGCTAAGATGGCATCTCAAACCTCCATAGACTTCTCTTTGAAAGTTTTAATTGTCATGATTCTGATAATCATTTGATTTATTTATTTTGAAGTGTCTGAAGAGGTAACTTTCCAGCATCTCGGAGTGCAAACCTCCGCCAAGGTAGCTCACATATTGCCGTTACATCTATAAGCAATAGTTCCATGATAAAGTTACCACTATAATATGATTCATGACCCTGAAAACCCACACCTAGCACTCAGAATCATGTTGATATCATTATTAGTTAGACAGTTATTGAGCAAAAACAACTGTTCAATAATGGAGATAATCTGGATCACCACCAAAATCTAATCATTTTTTGAGTAATCTTGCGAACAAACATACAAACAAACACTGGCAAAAACATAACCTCCTTGGCAGAGGTAATAACATTATTTGTGGTACTAGGGCTGGGAAAGATATCAATTAAATCAATGAATTCAAATTATTTTCTGCAGAAGATATAAAAATGAAAAAAATCGAGATTTTTTTCTTGACTTACACCAATCATAAGTTGTTGCAACGTTTGAAAGTATAAATACTAAAAATTTACAGTATTCATGGTGGTAGGCCCAGTCAGCTTTTGCAAAAGCTCATGTTTAGGCTTGTATTTGTTTTTTAAAATTAGATTAAATATTGGTCAGAGAGTTTCATGTTAATATACAATGAAAATGGCTCAGCTTTCAGTGTTTATGTAGACAAACCTGCCTACGTTCAAACTACATAATCAACATTTTATGACAAAATTACAGCATGCACTTTAACCAAAATAGGAACACTCTGTTTAGTTTAGGAAGATATTTTGATAACATGAAAGCAAAAGTTGATTCATGTCATTTTTTGTGTCACTTGGTTTTTTTTGTTTTTTTTTTTGAGAGGAAAAAAAACGATTAAAATCGTAAATCAAGTGTTGTGAGAAAAATCTGGGGTTTTATTTGTAGGCCATATTGTCCAGCCCTATGTGGTACAGTTATCAACTATTCTGCACAAGCTGGTGAATAGCTAGACAATGCAGGGATAAATTAAAGGCTTATGCATCTTTATTGCAGCATTTTTATGAACTATGAGTCTGTCAATAAAGAATGGATCATCTTATGAGCAGAGTTTCCGATTTCCAAGAGCCCAAACCTCCATCAAGGCATGTGCAACATTGCCGAGTGAGTTATTTTTTTAAAATGTGGAAAATTGCCCCACCTGGCACTGTTAACAAATTCTCAGAAAAAAAAATCCTGGATCAAAATCTGGATTTGGATCACCATTGGGGTTGCAAAATTCAAGGAATTTTCAGAAGTCAGAAACTTTCCATGGTTCGTTCCCTGAGTTGGTCAGGGCCTTTCTATGTGAAGTTTGCATGTTCTTCCCGTGCATGTGTGGGTTCTCTACAGGCACTACAGCATCCTCCCACAGACCAAAAACATGCTCATTAGGTTGACTGGTGACTCCAAATTGCCCGTAGGTATGAATGTGGGAGTGAATGGTTGTCTGTCTCTCTATGTGGCCTTGCAATTGGCTGGCAACTGGTTCCGGGTGTACCATGTGTCTCGCCCAATGTCAGCTGGGATAGGCTCCAGCCCCCCTGCGACCTCAAAGGGATAAGTAGTGTAGATAATGGATGAATGGATGGACAACCAAAAATCTGAATTGAGCATAAAGACCTGCAGTGTGAACATAGCCTTACTATTGTCTACTACTGCTAACTGACTTTTGATATGTAAAGGAGAAAGGATGGGATTTAATAAGTCTGTACTTCTTCCACTCCTTTTCGAGCATGTAAACCAGTGTTAATTTTGACATCACATTTTAATTTAGTATTAGTTTCAGTCGTTTGCCTAAAATATATTTTAGTTTCAGTCATAATTTAGTCATCTAAATTGTTTTATTTTAGTCCAGTTGTAGTTGATGAAATTTCAAAACATTTTAGTCGATGAAATCCACTGTAAATTTAGTTGACTAAAATATGAAGTGTAAAGGGTAAGGCATTTTTTATGTTTCCTTGAATTTCTGAAGTCATGTTTTACACTTGGATAAAATCAAAAATCATATAACCTTTTATTGAATGCTAGTGAAGTTTGAATGTATAAATGAACAGAAACAAATTGAACTTTTGTGTGAAATGCAGTCACCTTTATTTAGGCTACCTGGCAGAGCATCTCAGTTACAATACCAGAACTGACAACAAACAGTGAACCTGCTCTACATGAATATATCAATTCATAAAGAGAGGAGCTCTGATTGGATCGCTCCACAACTTATCCCACCACCACCAAGCTAAGGCAGCTGTGATTGGATGTCCCTTTTAACTCATCCAAGCTTTCCACACAACCAAAGTAGCTGTGATTGGATATATTCCTAACTTGTCTCTACTTTCTACATGACCAACTTAGGTCTGATTGGATTAAGTCTCTGTCAAGCATTTTAGTCTAGTTTTTATCTGTTGATGCAAATGTCAGTTAATTTAGTTTTAGTTTCTGTCCATGTGCACTTGTTTTTATTAGTTACTGTCTAGGTGTCATCAGGGGAAAAAAGGTTGTTGACGAAAACTGACGAAAATAATTAGTCAAAATTAACTGGTTTATTTCTTACATTTTTGAACTACTACTACCTGACACAACACAATGTTAAAAATGCTGAAATATTCCTTTAAAAACCACACAGTATCCCTAAGAGTCTGCTTTCTTTTTTTATTCTTGAGGATTATACCTGCAATTTCTAATCTAAGTCACTGTTCTGTCCTCATGAAAGTTGTGCATAATAATAAGACTCTTTCTAACACTTGAGAGAAAAATGAAAAGGAGAGATGATGTCTGGCAGGTAATTCCTCTTCCTACAACACAATCAGCACTTCCTTCATCCTTATTAGTTATAAATCAAAGAGTCTGAAGAGACCAAAGACAAACACTGCGACGGTCACAATACACCTCTTTTGTTTGAGAACAGCGTGTCGTTCGTTAAGGTGTGATCAAAGCAGCTTAATGATGAGCAGAGGGAGATAAATGAGGAACGCCACAAACCTTAATGAGAAAGAAGAATAACTACTCTCTGGTGGCTATATTCACATTTGTTCGCTGTGTGTCTGTGAGCTACAAAAGAGCGTTTTTATGTGTGTGAGAGGACGTGTGTGAATGGAGGTAATGGGCAGTACAGCTGGCCTGCGCTTGACTTAAATGAAGCCTGATTGTTTTAGCTCATCCTGGGTTTGATGATGGAGATGGAGTTGTTGTTTCGAACAAACGTACGGCACAGCGAGCGCACATCTGTGGGGCGCTAACAGGTGTGGAGCAGACAAGAGGAGAGAGGGGGAAAGTGAGTTTTGGAAAGCATCCCAGTCCAAATTAAATAGAAAATCAAAGCCTTTTTCCTGTCCACTTGAAGATGATAGCGCTGTTCGAGTATGAGGGAGATAAAGAGGCGGAGTGTGAATCTGTGTTAGATCAGCTGTGTTCACATTGGCTAAATATGAGCCGATTCAGTTTAGAGGAGACACAATCAGATCATCACAGCAGGAGGAGCAGATGGCTGCACGTTGGGAAGTACAGAACATGCTGGTGATGGTGACAGAGGTGTTACACCAGTTATCACAACAACAGAACGCGAGTTTATGAGGACTGGAAAGTAAAACATTACAAACATTTCTGCTAGGTTCTGCAAGATATTGGATTTTTGCCGGTATCTGATATGGCAATATTGTCAGGCTCATTAGTTTAGTTTATTTGTTCCTTTCATACTATATGAAAGTTGACAATAGAGTTTATACATAAGTGCCCCATACATTTTCAAATCAACACCTCCATGATTGGAAAGGCGCAGCAACAAGAAATAGTTTCTTATATTTGTCTGAAAAGATGCTCTGACATAGCATCTGTGTTCAAAATATCAATACGGCAAAACATCATCACGCACTCCTTGGGGATACGTGCATCAATCCAGATTGTACAGAATCGATACGGCCTCAATGTTTTTTCCCAGTTGTTGTCAATACACTTAGGCTAATGTTAACAATGGCACAGTTCAAAGTAGAAGTCAAACTACATGATGAAGCACATGCTCCAGATTTGAACTTGGGTCTCCCATCTTTGAGGACCTGAATTTAAGTTTCTCAAGTTGTAGAATCATTTAAAACTCATTCTTATTCTTTTTCTTCTTGTAATAAAAGTCAACACTTGTGGGAAATACTGTTAAGTTAAGGTTGCTGGAAATACCCTGCCCTAGTCTGACATTAAATACAGTTGATATTCAATAGCCTACACCAACAACACTTCGATTATAACAACAAAAACAAACAAAACAAATACAAAACTAGAAAGCACTCGGAGAGCGCAAACCTCTGCCAAGGTATGTTTTTGTGGAGTTATATGCACAAATGCCAAAATGGTCCTATCTCCCAATGTTAAAGAATCCTTTACAAATTCCTGGATCCAGACGGTGATCCGGATCACCCCAAAATTTAATCAGTTCTTCCATATCCCATTTCCGACAATTCCTGAAAATTTCATCCAAATCTGTTCAGAACTTTTCAAGTTATTTTGAACACAGACAAACAAACAGACAGACAGATAAACGCCAGCAAAAACCTCCTTGGTGGAGGTAATAAAAAGAAAATAAATAAAAAACCCATAAAAGTACAAATTTACAAGCTCAAAACAATTGATCATTAACATCCAGTTTAAGTTTCGAGTGCAAAATAACAAATCTTTTTTTGCATTTGGACATTTTTTAAATCAATGAGTATCTTTAATACCTTTCAAAACCTGTAGTTGAATTCCATATTTTTACACCAACAACTGAAATACACATTTCTTTCAAAGTAGTCCGAGCAACTTGGTGCTGAAAATCAAATCTTTTTCTTTGATTTTCATCTTATGAAGTGAACACAAATAGCTTTTTGTAAGTTTTCTGGTAAAACTCTGTTTTTGGCTTTGAACATAATTAGTAATGTCTGGAGTTCTCATATCTCTGTTAGTTTCAATAACCCTGACTTGATAAAAAAAAACTATTGGTATGTTCTCTACATTTAACTTTGTGGACTACTCATTGTTGCCAATAACGATATTGATGGTCTGTGGTAGAAACAGATGTCGATTTGTCGATTCTGCTATTGTTCTGATAGTACTGTGCACCCGTTATTTGTGCTTGTTGAACATCCCATATGGCTTGGTGTTGCCTCTGAGTCTCAGTTAATTTTCAGGATACAGCACTATGCAAAAGTTTTTTTTTGTTTTGTTTCTTTTTTTATATAACAAAACAGAACAATAGGAAACTAACAAACAGGTCATCAGGGGTAGGACAATACTGTCCATTTTTCAGTAAGGTTAAGTCAGGGGTGTTTTCTCCAGTGTCCTGGTACTGTCATTATTTGTCCATCAGATCTTTCAAATGAATGAGCAACCGGAGTGGGACCCTTACAAAACATCTGACCAATTATTATCCTTGAGTTAGTCACTAAAAAGACAAGAGCCACAAACTTTAACTTCCAACATTTAATGAGGCTTTTGGTTCAGAGGAAATTAAATCAATTACTCCTTAAGTTCACACAATGTGCAGGAGAGCAAACAATCATGGCTGCACAGGAGAGAGAGGTGGATGGAACACACCATTATTTTGGACATTATTTTGTTGAACACAAGGCTCACCCAGGGACAGTGAAAGTCAACGACAGTAAAGCTAATGCGAAGCTAACGCTACAGATCAACCAGCCAACACTTGACAAGCTTGGCTTGGCTGCCTCTAAGTTCTGAGTGATATGAGGAAATTGCTCAATCTTTTACTAACAAGAAGTGCAAAGACTGAAGGCCGCACTAAGTAGTGGAAAACAAAAGCATTTGTTACATGCTTGCTGCCATCTCTTCAGTTTTATTTCCACAGCAGCAGCACTAAAGCTCTTCGGAGCACTTGAGCTAAAACCAGCAGAGCCCTCTGCACTCACTGGCTATTTAAGCTACTTATGTTTTAATAAAACTGAAGAGATATCATGAATATATTGAGATTTGTTTCTCATTAAATCTTAGAGAATTTGGTCATTTCTTTCTTTTTGATGTTAATGCAGACAATAAAGGGTTAAAAATCACAACATACCATGACGTTTAGTATCGTAATATTTAGCACTGGGCTGGGCCATATGGCCTAAAACTAAAATCCTCGATTTTTTCCACAAAACTCAGTTTACGATTTTAATCATTTTTTTCCCTCTCAAAAATAGAAAAAAAAGTCCAAGTGACACAAAAATGACATAAATCAAGTTTTGCCTTTATGTTATCAAAATATCATAAAATGTTGATTATGTAGTTTGAATGTTAGGAGCTTTGTCGACATTAATAATGAATTCTGAGCTTTTTTCACAGTATATTACAGTATATTGTATTCATATTAACATGGGAATATCTGATCAACATTTAATCTCATTTAAGAAACAAATAAAGGCCGAAATGTGTGTCATGCAAAATCTGACAAGGCCGACCATCATGAAAACTGTAAATTTTTAGTATTTTTATTTTCAAAAATTGCAACAATTCTTGACTGAAGCAAGAGTAAGTTGAGAAAAAAAAATCTTCTGCAGAAAATCATTTGAGTTAATCAATTTAATCAATATACTGGCCAGCCCTACTTCAGGACCAACTGTTTACCACAGTAGAAGCTTGAGTAAACACTCACCATGGCCATACTGCAGCTCAAACACTATCTTCATCCATACACTATCTCTAAATTCTTCATTCCTGTAATTGACCACAGTCTAAAAAAATCAAAGACTGCATTGACTGGCTATGGATTAGAAGAAGAGGTCAAACTAACTACAAATTCTAGTAAACAAGTGCTCAAATTCTGCACATTCCCTTTTACAGGGGCATTTTATAATCTTTATTTAATTAGATTCTTTTAATAAAACCACAGGAATAAATGAAGTTTTTTTCTAAATCTTATATCATGATGTATTGTCAAAGTCACAGCACTCTGGTGTGTTCGATATCTCACCAAAAACTAATTTCAGCATGCTGCTTCGAGTGGCATGTGTGAGGTTATTTGGTTCAATTTCTGCACCGCAAAGACAGAGCTGCACGAAGCAAGTCTTTTATAAATGTGTAAGGATGTATGTGGTGTTTGTTTGAAAAAAAATGTCAATAATGTGTTGACAGATTTCACTGTAAATTAGCTGCACGGTGAAAAAAGACTTTCATACAGAACATGTGTTTCAGCCTTGAAATTAACAAACTAGACGGTCTCTTTCATCAAACCAACAGGAGCAGATTCAGGAGGTCAGGGTCAGAGGCTATTCTTGTTTATATTCATCATGCCAGGAAACTGTGAGCATGTGAGCACTGGCATACTCGATACATTTACTACATTAACTGTAGTGTGAACATCAACGCTTCAAGAAGAAACCATCTACAGAGTTTTATAAGCTGATAGCAGCTTTAAGCTTTTATGTTTTTCTGTGATTTTTTTGCCAGTGTGTGAGCAGTGGCATAATTTAACAACAAAAATGACAAAATGAGCACAGGCAGACAAGGCCAGCTGCTGATTAAGTGAGTGAAATCTGTCCTGTTACATCTTATCAATCAAATGCCAGCTCTTATGGAGAGCTGTTTGAGCATAAAATTGATATCCGTGATATCAACCATAGTTCAGCTCTACCAGTACTCAAATTTGGAGTACATGTACTCAAATTTGGTGAACTTGTGCACAAGTAGACTTTACTAGTGAAGCAAAAAGTGTCAATAGAGGTACTAGTAGATCATAAAATGTTCACTAGTTCTACTAGTAAGCCTTATTTGCTAATAAGGGGGCAGGGAAAAGCATATTCAGGCTTCCCATAGCTCTCAAAAATATAACAACCAGTCAGGGTGCTGGATTTAGCTAAAATCCCTCCTAACCCATCGGCATTAGGTCTAATAGTACTACTAGTGAGATATTTCAAGTAAACTAGCAGTACTAGTAAACAAAAATGTTGTTTTACTAGTAGGGGTTTTTGGCAAGCAAGTGCACAAGTAGACCTTACTGGTAAAGCAAAAAAGTTTGCTAGTAACGTTTTAAAGTCTACTAGTAATCCTAGTAGACTTAAAAATGTTACTAGTAAAAGCTCAAAGCTTGACTAATAGTACTGGTAACATAAAATTCTCTACTAGTAGAGGATTTTGCTTTACTAGTAAGGACTACTCACAAACTAGTGCGCCAAAACCTTTACTAGTAAAACAAAATTCTTGTTTACTAGTACTACTAGTAAACTCAAAATATTTCACTAGTAGTATTAGTAAACTGTTTTCAGTCTACTAGTAGTACAAGTTAAGCCAAAAGATTTACTAGTAGTACTAGCAGCCATAATGCAAATGAAGTAGGAGGGATTATAAACAAATCCAGCACCCTGATTGGTTGTAGTATTCTTGAAAGCCAATTGGAAGCCTGAATTTGCTTTTACCCGGCCCCCATTAGCATATAAGGCTTACTAGTAGACTAGTAGTACTAGTGACATTTTTTGTTTCAATAGTTAAGTCTAGTCATGCACTAGTTGACCAAAATTGAGTACATGTACTCCAAATTTGAGTACTACTACTAGTAGAGTTGGTATCACCGATATCAACTTTGTGATCAAATGGCGTTCCATTAGTTGTGCCTCGAGAGCACTGTGCATGTGTATGTTACATTGTGGCTGCATTCTTCTGCTCTCACAGCTTTATTTCTCCATATATTTCACCCCAATAATACGCTTTTATTGAAGGTCAAAGCAGGGCCACAATAATTCACCTACAAGGGACCTGATTCACTGAAGAACAGACCTGGAAATCTGCAGAATGAAAGTATTCTTACAAACAAGTGGAGTTTCTCCACAGCGGAGACAAACTGAGCTTTAAGTCTGAGAGGCACAGGCAATAAAGATTAATTGGACGGTTTCTATCTTTTCTGACATATATTCTCACACATACCAGCTGGATTAAGGTAAATATAGCTGTGTTGGCTTGGAAATGCCCATTGCTTGCAGAAAAATAGGCAAGCCTCCTATTCTTAAGATTTTTGGTGCAGGGGACACGCTCTTGCTTGCAGTCCCACAGCTTTGACTTGAGAACATGCTTACCAGACTGATCACACAAATGCACGGCTGTTATCATGCAAGGCAAATGCATCCAATATGAAACAGCCTTCATGCACTAAGGCTGTTCCGAATAGGGATGGGAATCGAAAACCAATTCCAGTCGAGAATGGATAACAACTCCCTCAAGGAGTTTATATTATTTGTCATTTTGCTTATCAATTCCTTCTACTTACAGGGGTCAGAAATGTCAAAACTGTGTCTTAATTTTTGACTAAAAGGTGCTTGGTGCACAACTTTCAGTAAGTGCAACACTGAAAACTTGCAGAAGCATATTTATATGCAGCATGTCATTGAATATCAAGAGTGACGTGTTTGACATTGTTGCCACTGAAAACCAATGTCAGCCAAATATGACCCAGACAGAAAATCAGCAGGAATCGACAAGTGATGTGTTAAAAAATTGGATAATAGCATTGGTATCAATAACACCTTATCAATTCTTATCCTTAGTTACAATACCAGAATAGTTTACGTCAATACAGTATCAGTAAAGAAATCCAATATCAATTAGGGGTGTAATGATCCATCGATCTGGATCGATACATCGACTGGTTAAGCAATGATCCAATGAAATCGATGGAAACTCAAAACATCGATCAACATCGTCGTCTTCAACGCCTTTACTTTGAAATTCTGACCGGATATCCATTTCACCGGTTCCGCCCAATAGCGCCTCATTCTGAAATTTCAACTTTACAGGGCTCTCAAGTATCATGCATTCAGCGTATGAGACGCGCACTTTTTCACTCTCTCACACACCACACCCGGTATTTCTCCTGCTTTAAAATGTACTGTGTAGCGCCCACCGAGTAACACTGCTATATGCTAACATATAGCAACACGCTCTTAGCATCACAGAACTAAACGGGAGCTTGACATGTCAGCCAATCAGAAAATAGCACTGCTGTATCCGGGTAAGATACGGTCGATCTGACAGCAGAGGATGCATACTGCACACACACAACGGGAGTAATCACACGAGTACAGTAAGTTATCTCATCATTTGATTTTGTAGCGCACTGATTAATGAAATAACTTATTGTTTGAAAGGAAAACAGTGAGAGTTTGTTCTTATTCTTCCTCCACACCTACCATTAAACAGTGAAAGTCTAAATCACCGGACTACTAATTAACCCAATTTTAATTTTAAACATGATTAGATCATACAGATGGTTATAATCCTCTATAACCTATCATACCCAAAGGTCAGCACATCGTTTCACATTTCAGTAATAAAACTGTCAAAACTTAGAAATTGCTTTGTATTTCTTTCTTTGCTTGAGGTGAAATGTAGCTGATTGTGTTCAGTGAGTACATAACATCGTCTTAAATCAATCGAAGGCCCCTGAATCGTATCGAATCAAAATCGAATCGTGGCAGATTTTGTGATATTGGCAAATATTGTATCGTTGTCCAAAGAATCGATATCGTATCATATCATCATGAAACTGGTGATTTACACCCCTAATATCAATCACCTGTTTTGAATAAGTAATAAATGGTCCTTAAATTTTTATTTTTTTTAATTGACAACCTGCAGGGCAAAAAAACTGCAGGTCCAGAAAACATGACTTCTCACACCAAACTTTTTTGCAAACTAACACAGTCTTTGTCATAAAAGCCCTTTTTTTTTGTTTGTTTTTTTTTTAAATGTTGCTCAAATAGCAGACTCTGGTTATTGCTTATGAGCATTATCTGAGTTCTGATGAAGAAAAAAACTTAAAAGAACAGGAAAATAAACTACAAACGAAATCAAAAATGACTTGCCATTGTAGATTCCGTAATTCTGTACAGTTTAATTCAGCTTCCTGTCTTAATCCAGGACTAAATCCCTTGACTGGTTTATTTCTGAAGACTGAGGACCCTACAACTAAATTATATTAAACTTTTTCTTTTACTTACTAATCATGTCATTTCTTTGAAACCACACTTTCTGAGCTGTCTGTCAATACTTAACAAAGATTTTGATTTTTTAAATGATTTTTTGATTGAGAATCATTTTTTGGTCTAAACTGAAATCAATTCTGAATCAAATTGCCACCTTCAGAATCACAAGGTGAAATAGGGAAATATTCACAATTATGGCACTGAACAAAGTCTCTCTGTTTTGTCAAATGGCGTCTCCACAGTATTTGTTCTCTTAATTCCAGATTTCTTTTTTCTTTACTTTGCAACTCAAAGTGAAAGGCCATTATAATTGCTGTATTTAGATCATGTTAGGATAACTTTGGACAGGGATAATTACCAAACTTGATCCAAGAGTGTTGAAAACAAGAACTCCAGACTAGGGCTGAAAGATTTATTGCTTTCTGATCAAAATCGCAATTCCAGATAACACAATCGCGTGTGACCGACAAGCTTCAATTTTTTGCAGCGTTCCTGACTGACCTAGGATCTGTTGTGTCAACTATTTTACATATTTGCATTTACGGAAGTGCTGGTAAGCAGGTCAACAACACAAAGCCTCTGTTTAGGAATAGAAGTTGGAGTATCCCTAAAATAATGAAAACAGATGATTTATCATCAATATTAGATGATGAATAATGTGTTATGTGCTTTTGATCATTTATTTCCTCACTGTTGCCTATACTGTAAACACAGTGAATATTGCACTGAAGCTTGATTTGAAGAAATCATGAATCAAATTGAAATCGCAATATCTGCCAGAAAAATCACAATTTGATCTTTTCCTAAAATCCTTCAGCCCTACTCCAAACCCTTCCAGTGACATGACCACAGAATATTTTGATGCTGCAGTAATGTGTTAGCTTCTCCATGACCACACAGCAGCCCACTTCCAAAGATGAAAGTTTATATTAAATGTCGCCCACAAACTCTTCCACTTCTACTCATCTTCTTCCACTTTTCCCCTCCATACATCCCTCCATCCACGCCCCAGCAGGCCTCCCTCACAGCACAGAGCAGATTACCAACAAAAACTAAGACGTTTTAATTTCTTACTTTTTATCGTACCCATGCAGGCCACTTTCAAACTACTTCCCTTTCGCCCAGTTTCACTTCCAAGCCGCCAAAATCTGCGGCTCTCTCGCCCCTAAATCTTCACTGCCCAACAGTCCCAGGATGACCTCCCCCTCCCTGAAATCTGGCTGGAGCTCCAATCTTGGCGTGATGGGGTGCGTGGAATTAAAAACCAGGCAATTACAGTGAAAAAATTGAAATCTTGTGTTTTGTACTGGAGTGGTGTGCCAAGGGGAGGGGGAGGGGATTAGGCTAAAGCTGGACTGGCGGTTGAATGGTGAATGAACCGAAGGGTCCCTGAAAGACACCACTTGTTATTAGAGTGTGTAAACACTGCCAAGCTGCTGAGAAGCTGGTAAAAACACATCGGACATAAAGACGCTGCCTGTGGACACGTCGTATTATCCCTCAGTACATTAACTGGCTGCTAAATACTCTGCTTTAGGATTCCAGCTCTTCCCCCTCTATCAAATTCACCCCCCTCTGTAATCTTTTCCAAACAATGAGAAAGAGAGGGAAGAGATACACTGAAGACGAGAGAGATCTACAGTAGAAAGTATGTTAGTAGAGTTTGGTTTATCTCTATCTAACACTGTGGGCTCGACACTGATCTTAACCCACAAGGGAGCATCAGAGGGTTTATTATTGGAAAGCAAAATATAGTCAGCATTTTATTCTGTGCATCACTGGAGAAGCCACCAGTCTAAAGGCAAGTAAGAGCTTTATCAACAATACAGCTTACTATTTAGTTTGATCTGACAGGGATCAAGTTCTGTGTTCATATCAGTCAATCAATATTATTATCTTAAGACAATTTACAATAGAGCAGGCTGAAGCCATACTCTTCATATAAACATTTATAAATAATAATATATTTGTATATACACATCCATACATCCAGAGTTGTATCCATTCAGGCAGACAAAGAGACTAAAATCATATTTTTCTCTGCCGAATATGGACTCAATCGATCTTTATTTGTATAGCACCATATTTGTTGAACATAAATTTATTAAAGGTAAGCCCCTTGAGATGTGGCATCTCATTTTCAAGATGATCCTCATGTCTATATGGTTTTAAAGATAGTTACTATGGAGGTATAATCAATACAACCATGGACAGAGAGATCAATCTAATATTAACATTAACATCTATAATGAATATAATCTGTAAGGGAATGATGTTCATTAATATAGCAGCATCTAGCTGAACTGCCAGTAAAATGGGTTTAACTGGTCTAAAAAGTATGAATTTATGTTAAATGATGTCATTTCTGTTGATGGTTGATGCAGGATAGAGCACATGGAGTCAAGCAGGTCCACAGCAGCAGGTTATCTATGATTGTTTGTCAAGGTCATACTAATATATGCTGTTTGCAGGAACTACCGTGCATTTAATTTAGTTGATCTTTCTAAAGTTAATATCAAAGACTGTAATGATGATGGAATGAGGATAAAGGAAAGGCCAAATATTTGTATTTGTAGTTACTGAAGCTGTCAAAAGTCAACTGTGCTTTATTTTTTTATTGTCCCTAAAAATCCCGATTAGATAACCCAGAGTTAGAAGTATACCGGTATAAAAAATAAGTTAAATTACTTCTTTATTGCAGTCATAATCAAACAGATAAAAATAAAGATTGAATCCGAGGACATGGACTCACTGAACCTTTCAGCATCTTCATCATTTCTCTATGATGGCAGTACTCTTCAAGAAAAACAGTCTTATGAAGAATGTTCGACAATCTCAAGGCAGTGCTGTCTGTCTTAAAGCTCAATGAGGTGGACACACTGTTGATGCTTACGTTTTATGCCCACTAGAACTACAAAAGGTCTAAGAAACGTAGGACACTTGTACTACAGCCATAAAAGGTACTCAGAAGCTATTTACTCCTCCTGTGCCTTCACATTTCTGATAAACATTCACACATAAAAATGTTGCAGGCTCCTTTTCAGACGAAGAGCCAAACATTTGTTACTGAAGCACCCTTGAAATGTGATCAAATATGATTCGTACTAGACCAGCAAGAAAGAGAATCAATCCCTGGTTAGAGAGAACTTTAAGATCTTCTTCCCTGTTTTTCTGTGAGGCTGTGCACAAGAGCAGAGTCACAATCAGGACTCAGTGTTTGGATGCTTTGATGGACTTTTATACAAGCATGAAACCCTCAAGAGACACTACATGGCTTTGATTCCATGTAGGGCTGGGTGATATATCTATTAAACCCATTTATTCCAATTATTTTCTGCAGAAGACCTGACTTACATTTACTCTTAAGTTGTCGTAATGTGTGAAAATATAAATACTGAAAATTTACAGTTTTCATGACGGTAGGCCAGGTTTATAGGTCAGGTTTTGCACAAGCACTTTTATAGACTTGTATTTGTTTTTTAAATGAGATCAAATACTGATCAGAGAGCTCCATGTTAATATACAGTGAAAATAGCTCAGCTTTCGGTGATTATGTAGACAAACCTGCCTACGTTCAAACTACAGAATTAACATTATATGCTCCAAATTACAGCATGCACTTTAACCACAAGAGGTAAATCCTGTTTAGTTTCGGAAGATATTTTGACAACATAAAGGCAAAACTTGATTAACGTAATTTTTGCGTCACTTTGAAGGTTTTTTTGAGAGGGGAAAAAACAGATTAAAATCATAAATGAAGTGTTGTGGGAAAAAATCGGGGATTATATTTTTAGGCCATATTGTCCAGCCCTAATTCAGCGGACAGAACAGATCCTGGGTCAGTCAAAAATTGCACCTTTGGCGATCACATGATTGCGTTGTCGGAAATTGGGATTTCAGACAATGATCAAATGGCACGAAAAGCTGTAACTGAAACCAGTTCTTACATTTTCAGTTCTGTCTGCACAGTGTTCCAGGCTGTGGGGGCAGCATAACAAAAAGCCCGTTTCCCCAATTCGGTTCAGACTCCGGGCACATTTAGGTGATAAACTGCACAAGAGTGTAAAGCATAGGTGCTTCTCGATTTCTGCAGAAGAGAACATAGGTAGGATGGAACAAATCCAAGGAGAGACTTATTTTCAACATCATCCAGTAGGTATACCTCTGGGAGCTCAAGGAGGGCCACTCAGCTTTGGCACAGAGCTCACAGTGGTGAGTGAAATACCCCTATTGTCCCTTGCAGTTGCTATGTAAGTTGCCTGTTGAACTACACAGCCATTATTCGTCATCACGCCCATGATACTCTGTAATTTCACCTTTCCTAGCTCATGCCACGTGTCACAGGCTGCCATTACAACAGCATAAACCACAGTAAGCCTATATTAGTCTTAATATATTGCAACCTATACTCTTTATGTCACTACATCTCTCCCCCACTCCCCCGCTTGGGTGAATGAAACCATCTGCATAGTAAGATTACGCCTGTAATTATACAGGCAACAGCACATGCATTGTCTCTATATGTCTCAAACGAGAACACACACACAAATACACACTTACACACAGAAAGCGTCTAGCCCTGCAAGGCCATTATAGTAAACCACGTGAGCGGCTCCTATTCACAGCTCTCTATTGTTCAAGCCAAGGTAAGTAGAGGAGCCTTCAGACAGTAACCACCTGCACACACACAACTACACAAACACAGACACACACACACACACATACACAGTGAAGGGGAATAAGAGGAAGGAGAAAGTGAGAAAATAAAGATTAGGGTGGAAACAGCTGCTCAGAGCTGTGCATGAGTATCTATGTTTTTTGCGTGAACACGGGATTTGATACTTTTATCAAGAGTGTTGTTAAAAAAATCCCTAAAACATGATGATCCGCTAACAGAAAATAGTGAACAAAGAACCCAAGATGCTTTATTAATGTGTTCATGAGCTTGATCATCGTTATCAGCTTCAATTTAACAAACTTTATAAAAACAGATTATTTCTTTGTTGTAACAATGCCTCAAAATATTATACTGATGGAAGGGCTGTTAATTGTAAGACCACAAAGTTTTGGTCAACTAAAGATTACTTGATTAAATCTATATTAAGCAGAGACAAATGTGATAGGGACAGATTTATGATCTGGGCGTCCATGGGTTTTTCTCTATCATAAATTCTTATTTTTAGTCCCTTTGTTTATTTGTGCATATATGTGTATCTATACATAAAGAGTATGGCTTCAGCCTGTTCTATTGTAAAGTGTCTTAAGATAACACTTGTTATGAACTGGTGCTATACAAATAAAGATTGATTGATTGATTGATTTTAGGACTGGGCGATATGGCCTAAAATAAAATCCCTGACTCTTTTTGACAACAATCAACATTTGATTTTAATCGATTTTTCCCTTTAAAAAAAAAAAAAAATCCAAGTGACACAAAAATTACATGAGTCAAGTTTTGCCTTTATGTTGTCAAAACATATTACAAAACTAAACAGAATTACTCTTATATAGTTGAAGTGCATGCCATAATGTTGATCATGTTTTCTGCAGACCTGTCTACATAAACACTGAAAGGTGATATATTTTAACCCTAAATTGACATAAAACTATCTAACCAGTAGTTAATCTCATTTAGGATTCATCTCAAATTCTTTGTCTATGGATTAAAAGTTATGACAATAAAATGTAATACTAGATATTTAAGGCATTAATAAGCTAAGAACATCTAGTGTTAAAAGCTTTTTAATTCCGTAATGTACTCACCCATTGTAGAGGGAGGGAAGGCACTGAAATTATAGCAAAAAGTAATCACTGGAAAAGTGGTTTTCAAAGACGAGCTGGCTGTAAAACCAGTTGTTTACACGTTGTTCATCATATATATATATATATGTTTATTGCTGCGGCGTTGCGCCTCCACTGCCAGTGGGCAAGTTCACATGCCATCGGCTGCTTTCGGAGTATGTGGAAAGCCAAGGTTAGAAATTTCAACCTGTGCCGAACACTGCAAAATTGGACCCAGGGACGTACGATCACCAAAGTTTTGATGATTACTCAATGTTAGTCAACATCAGCTACTATACTTTGATGTGCAATTTCGGCATAAGGAACATGCATTTGTGGGATGAGCATGAGCCGAGTATCCTCTCTGCCAAAACCAAATGCTTATTATTCTGCTACTGACTCTTGTTTGGTGTTGTTTAGTTGACTGAATGATTGAAGTCTGAACAAACAATACATTTTGTCAATTTAACAACCTATTCATTCAACAAACAGGAGCCTCAGTAGCGTATGGAACAGGGGTGGGCAACTTGCGGCCCAGTCCAAAAAAAACAAAAAAACAAATTGGAAATATAAAGAAAACATAACAACTACTAAATATGATTCATCATGAGTAACCAGTTCTACATAATGCACAAATTGGGTCATAAAATATTTCTACAAACCTTAAAATGCTGTTACATTCTTTGTTTTTTCAAGTCATTAAAGATCTTACTTTGCTATGACTGTATCTCCAAAGATAATTTATGAGGCATTAAAATACAATATATTGTATTAGTAAAAACTATATTTGGAAACAATGCTACAGGTAATATATTTGTGCTTAAAAAAACTAGTAAACATTATTTTTTTAATCTAATTAAAAAGAAGCTTAAATCGGCTTTAGTTATGTGTCATGGTCATTAAATCATGACTTTTTATTGTGTTTGAGTAAAATGTACAGATGTTGGTATAATCCCTTTTGAAGCTTTAAATTCGTTATTTTTTTATTTATAGATTTTTATAGATTGAGAGTACCCGACAATATGCAACACTGTGGCCCTCAGGCACTAAAAATAAATTTATGCGTCCCTCTTGGTATTCAAAATTGCCCGTCCCTGGTGTGGAAGAACCATACACAGCCACAATAACCGGGCATTTGATGGCATCCCATTCTTTAACCGGCAATTTGTCGCATTCAGCCAGCGTGGCTGTGTTGGTCACTCTGGCATGAACAGCACACCTAAGCTGATCCCACATGTGTCCAGTGGGGTTAAGCTCTGGCAGGCCATCCTCTTCTCTCCCGAATTCTGGAGGAAGTCTCTGGTAAACCCCATTGTCATCTTGGAGGGTAAAGTTTGGTCCATGATTGTGGAGATATGGGATTGCCACTGTTTGCAGAATCTCATCTTCATATCTCTCTGCATTGATAATGCCTCAGACAATGACAAGCTTGATTTTCCAGTGAGAGAGATGCCGCCTCACACCATTAAACTGCCTCCACTAAAAGATGTTACACTATCGGTGCAAAAATCAGTATCGGATCTCTGTGTCTTCTCCACACTTTGATTCTTTAATCCAACCAGGCACTGGGTTTTCAGCACTTTGGGGTACCAGGAGCTCAAAACAAGAGTCAATAGCAGAATAAGCTGTTTGGCATTGGCAGAGAGGATTTGGCAAATTTTCACACATACTCGGCTCTACTGCTCTTCACACAAATGCATGTTCCTTGCAAATGTGGCGCCATTTTAAAGGGAAATAAACAGGCTTTACAATGGGATAAGATTTATTACAATGAAGCACTGCTACAACAAAAAAATCTACCAAAGACCAACTTTTGTGCAATGTTTAGATATTAGCACATTTAAGAGTCATACATAACAACCCCTTTTGGCAGGTTTATATTAAGATCATTTCTATGACCCTGACCTTCGACCAACATTTTTTTTTTTTTTCTAACGTCGCGCATGACGTCACTGCATTGTGATTTGAGCTAAGGTGAGCGAGGCGGAGCAAGTAGGTGATTTCTTTGGCTTTAAAACAAATGTGCACAGTGAAGCCATTAAAACCAAAGCACCACTGTGCAAACGGTACTGCAAAACATGTCTGGCCAAGGGTGGAAACACTTCCAACTTAGCAATTCACTGGAAGGACAAGCACCCAGACCTGAATAAGGAGTTCAGAGAATGACAGGTAATAACTTATATTCACATGAAAAAAGCCACATTCAGTGCTAAAAGCAAGCAACGCCAGCCCCCTTCACTCTCCACAAAAGTAGCTCTGGAAAAAAATGAAAGATGCATTGCAATTAGCTACCGCTTTCTCTGGTTTAAATAGCCTTTTAATATTATTTTTCATATTATTTTATTTTATACTATTATATTATATTTGTACTCTCACAGTGATTTCAAAACTTTTTGCCATACATGTAGACATGCTGATTTACGATGAATTTGAAGTGGTTCCTTAATTTTTTTCCAGAGCTGTAAATGCACACATGCATGATCTTTATGAAGTAACAAAATTTTACATACACATTCAGCCATTTACTAAATTATAAAGACTACAGCATAGTAACATAACATTTAAAGACACTGGTCCTTTGGTTTTTGTGTTTTCGAAAGTATCGAAATACATGTTGGTACCGGTATCAATACCAAAATGTTGGCAGCTGACAGCACCATTAAAAATCAAATCAGATAATCATTTGTCAAAATGTTGAGGAAATTCCTAAAAAGATTCTCGAGTTGTTGAGTTCACAAATTTCAGACAAACGGGCAGATGGGCAGACAACTCAAACGCTGAATGCCTCAGCTGTCACCAGTGTGAAGGAATAATAATAAAAGACCTCTGAATCAAAATCGCAAGAGGATACACTGAGAAATTATTTAAAGAGCTTGAGCAATGCAGTGCAGGGGAAAAACAGGTGCTATGACAAGCAGGTACTAGGTCAAGAGTCGTTTTTCCTGAAAATCAAATTCGAAGGAATATAAATGGTCAAAGATATTTGACCAAGTCAAACTGTTTCTGCAAAGAGTTTCTTCAAAATATTTTGATACTGTAGAAATTCTCAAAACCCTTGACATTAAGAAGATGTCTTGTTTAGTTAATTATCAGTTCTAAACACATGCACAGTATGTGCTCCCTCTGATGTTTGACTGCATGAAAGCAAATATTCAGTCTGAAAGGACCTTGCATGTGTCGCCATAAAAGAACCAACCAACCTTCACTAACAGGTCAACATCTAAAGGAAAGAACCTTTAGGCCTTTCTACAGTCAGCTCTGTTGATTCAGGTTTTGAACTTGCAGGGAGGGATGAATTTTATCAGGAAAACCACAAAGAGCAGGCAGAAGGTGAGCTGACTTTGACTGCACTGAAACAGTGAGCTAATAGAGATAAGAGTCTATCTTCTACAAAGAAAGTCAAATTATCAGCACCGACGGGGAGACCTGAAGTCAGACATCAGCATGTGAAGTTTCTAGGGGCAGAAAGAGGAAAACAAGAAGGACAATTTCACCAACAGAATTTTCATCTCCTTTGTTTTTTTTAAAGTAAATTTACAAATACCTGTACTTGTAAAGTTGGTAATATACCCCTGCAGAATCAGTGTCAGAATCTTTTGAACGTAATTTATTCTAATAATCATATTTCTATGTCTTTGAGTGTGAGTGTATCTTTCTGTTCTAAATCTGTCTTTGCACAATAACTGAATGTATAAACTTTCTATGAACAAAAATGTATTTTTCTTTGCTTTTATGCACTTTCTGTACTGTAAATGCACTTGATATTTATACCTTAATTTCTTTCTTGCCTGCCGCAGGGACTGCAGATGGAAATTAGCTAGAAAGCTCTAATCTGGTGCAGAGCATCTCTATTGTGATGAGTTTAATGTTTTGGTCCCTGACAAACAAAATTAAAAAAAAGGATCTGAATGATGGGGGCCATGGATGACACTGCAATAAATGAACAAAGTTTTCTTTAGTTAAAAACTAATGTGAATTTAAGAATGACCTGCAGTGGTCAGAACTTGACCCTCTTCACCTCTCTGGTTTCCTCAACAATCCTGCCAGGCCTCTCCCCTCTGATGCTGCTGTGGGGGGGTTTGTGGTAGAGGTGCTGCTGGTGCTCTGTGGTTCTTCCCTGCCTCCCTTCTAGAGAGTTTTTCTACATTTTCTGCAGACAGATCTTTAATTAATTTCCCTCTGGCATCCTTGTAAAATCCAAAATATGACCAGACTTCAGTTGGGATGCATGATATTATCGGTTTGCTATCGACATCGGCTGATATCAGCCTAAAGAGTTAAGAATCGGTAGCGGTCGAATTTAAATTTTTGCAGACATTTACAGCTGATATATCAGCCACATATATTGGCTGTATATCAGCTGGAATATTGGCAAATTACACAAATGTACAATATTGATGCACCTTCTCATCACTGCATGGGTACATTTAAAAATCAAGGGTTTCATTTTTGCAAGAGTTAAATGCTGTTATTCTTGTTTTACATCTGTTCTTCGCAAAGATATACTGTAACACTAGGGCTGGACAATTAATCTAAAAATAATCGAAACCAACATTTAGACCCTTTAACTGACGTAATTTACTCAAGTCGATTATTTTGATTATTTTCCCTATGTAAGTCACGTGACCACGCCCCCTTGATACAGTCTGCATTTACTTTCGCCAAGAGCAAAGGACATGCTGCCAACATGGAGGAGACGAGCGCCAATCTTGTAGGCAAGAAAAATGCCGTCTCCATTGTTTGGGCACATTTTGGATTCTGTGCAGAGGACATCAAGCAGAAAGAAGTTAAGCGTAAATACTGCAGGAAGACCGTTTCGACGACCGTCGGTAGCACCACCAATTTGTTCCAGCATAGCATAAAATAACCATTCATTAATCGTAACACTGAAAGAAACAAGTCCATTTTTGTTAAGTACAGAGCTTGTGCTGTTGACCAGAAATATCGGTATCGGTGATCATGAATTAAAAAATATCGGCATATCGGATATCGGCAAAAATCCAAAATCGTGCATTCCTTGACTCACAGTGTACGCACAGTGTCCATGCCAGCACCCTCCGCTACACTTTCAGAAGCCAAACACTGCAAACTGTGGATGCACGCCTCTGTCTGAGGGAGCGCAGCTGCTTTGCTGAGGAGCAGATTCATAGTTCTGTCTTTTCCAGGCAATGAGCAGCATCACCCTGAGTTATTGACAAAGTGAGGTAATCAAACATGGTTTTAATGGTATTTAAAATGGAGAATGGTAATATTAACTATAAAAATTTTTACTGCGGTTTATCACTTTATTGATAACCGTTACATTTCTAATATTTAGTGTCTTTCATTTAGAGTGAAGTTCATTTTCAAGTCTTAATACAGCGTCACAGCAGGGACTCATGTTTGTCATATTTAACAAGTTATCGCCTGTTTGAAACACAGCTATTTGTCTGAATTAATTCCTCTTTCTACTATTTCCATCCACCCCTTTACTGCGAGCATCTCTCCCGGGCTGACATGTTTTTATTAGTTCAGTGTGGTGTTCATTAGAAAAACATACAGGTAGCATAGCCTCCCCGCCCTCTCTCCTCCCTGTGGCTGTGGGAGGCAGCAGAGCGAGATGGGATGATTTTTTTTTTTCCTTCCTCTCCCTCTCTCTCTTCGTTTTTTTTTTTTTTTTTTTACAAGCTGAAAATTGTTTTGTGGTGTTTCACGGCTGACAGGTTATGGTAATCCAGGAGGAGCATCGGTCTGGAAACTAATGAACTCAGAGAGAGAGGCGGTGGTGTATCACTGTACTGGGAGCCGAGTTGTTCTTGTATCAATGATGCTTTATTTTTACTCATTCTCACAGATGGAAAGAAATCACATTGTGATAATTAAAGTGCATTCAGCTCTGGGATGATGTGTTGCTGTGAGTGAAAGCCTGACTGACAGGCTGCTTGATAGACCAAACACTGCAGCAGGGCCGGCAATATTTTTATCATGAAGCCAGCTACTCGCATACGTCCTTCAGATTAACAAGGCAGCAACAAATCGGATGAACTCTCTCTGTCTAGACATAATATATTAACTAAAGGTGAGCGGCTGTGATCAACTCAGATTACACGACAAGTCAGGCCACGTGATTTGTGCATCAATCCGCCCAGTAAATTAAGTCTTAAATAAGTTTGTCTTGTTTTTTTTCTATTTACAAAAACAGGAAATAATGCATTTATACATCATTACGTGTATTTGTTAACTTTGTATTTGTCTCCCCACATCTGTCATGTTGGTATAAGTAGGGTTTATTCCAGGAACCTTCAAAGTTGTACATTTTCCATGGGACATAACAAGAGTTTATAGAAAGAAACAGAAATAAACCTGGAGTTAACCAAATTAATGGTTGGCCTTTAACAGGGACTTTAAATTTAGTTTGGGTAATATATTTTTGCATCATCTTGACAAGGGACAGGAATTGATAAGATTTTATCGATATCAAAGCATTACTGATTCCTCTTTCCTAGTCAATTTTTAACAACTCTTTTATCAGTTCACGCTGATTTTCTAGGTGGGCAAAAGTTGGCCTAGACAGGTTTTAGTGGCAACGATGTCAAACACATGATGCTCCTGAAATTTTGACCACTTCTCCCGTCTGTCATGATTTTTGGCTTCTCTTTGTCATCATTTCTGCTGACTGCCTCTGATGAGGGCCGGACATCTTTGATTTACAAAGCATGCAGAAGAAAGTGAAAAGAATCGATTAGGCAACAAGAACACTGATTTTTATGCATTATTACTTTTTGTGCAGTATCAGATACACTAATATGCAAGAGTAGAATTGACTAGTGAAGCAAAAAGTGTCACTAGTACTCCTAGTAGACTCAAAAATGTTCTGTAGTACTACTAGTAAGCCTTATCTGCTAATATGGTGGCGAGGAAAAGCAAATTCAGGCTTCCCATTGGCTTTCCAAAATATTACAACCAGTCATGGTGCTGGATTTGGTTTTAATCCCTCCTACTTCATTTGCATTAGGTCTACTAGTACCACAAGTTAATCTTTTGGCTTTACTAGTAGATTTACTAGATTTTACAAGTTGTACTAGTAAACAAAAAAGTTGATTAACTATTGAAGGTTTTGGCACACTACTAGTACTACTAGTAACATAAAATTGTTCACTAGAAGACAATGGAAAGCCTGAATTTGCTTTTTCCCGCACCCTTATTAGCATATAAGGCTTACTAGTAGTACAAGTGAACATTTTAAGTTTACTTTTAGTACTAGTGACACTTTTTGCCTCACTGGCAAAGTCTACTTGTGCACTAGTTGACCAAAACTGAGTACATGTTCTCCAAATTTGAGTAGTGTAGAGCTGAACCACAGTTGATATCACCGATTATCAATTTTATGCCTAAATAGCTTTCCATAGCTTTACAGATGGGAGGAGAGTTTAGTGGAAAAAGAAGAAATTCAGTTAACCAAATTCTGAAGCCTTGATATTGTTTGGAAGAGGAATTTAGTCGTAAAATAAACGAAGAAACATCCGTCTAAATGTGCTGTCTGATTTATTTTTCTAGTGTCGTCATGTAATGAGCTGTCCCCTCTCCTCTCACTCCCCCTCCCCTCTCCTTATGAGAAAACATATTTCCATTTTAAGGCCTTAAACATGATCAAAGCATCGGCTTAATATAATCAGTTCAAAACCCCATTTATTACCCTCTCCCTCACTCCCCCTCCCCTTAATTCAGCCCTCACCCTTTTCTTTCCTCACCTCTTCTTTCCTCTCTCTGTGAGTCTTTTATTTCCACTTCTCTCCTCATCTGTCCATCCCTGCTCCTCCCCTCTGCCTCCCCCTCTAAACCTCTCCATTTCATCAGTGTATGTGTGTGAGTGTGTGTGTGTGTGTGGGTGTGTGTGTGTGTGTGTCCTTCTCTATCAGGCCTGAAACAGGTGCTATATAATGGTAAATTAATTAGACGGAGAAGATGCGCCTTGTTCACCGCAAAGCCCCTCGTGGCCTGCCAGGATCACACACACATGCTGAAGCACACAGCCACCGGGAAAAAAGCCATCTGGGCCAGGAAAGGTCCCATGGGAGAGTGTGTAGATGTCTGTGTGTGTTTGTGTGTGTATGTGTCTATTAGAGGGGAGAGATTTTGAGTGACTGGTCGTGAAGTTGACTGCAGCGATGGTTTAACGTGACAATTAACCCTATTAGCCTCACGTTAGCCCCACGTTTACTGAGTATGTCGACTTTGCTCTAGTATTTGCCAGATAAATGGAAGAAGCCTCCTGCAGTCAGATATTTTTGTAGCTTTATTTTAATAATGTAGTCAAACAATCAACAAAAATCCAAATTGCCAGTTTGAAAATATGTGGTTGATAAAGGGATAGTTCAGGTTTTTTTGAAGTGGGGCTGCACAAGCCTTTAGCACTACAGCCAATAAAGCAACTTGCAAGCTTTGTCCCTGACTCAGATAGCTGGGTGCAGATGCTAGCCAATAAATTTATTAGTCAATGGTGCCACTAAAAGCCTCATAATTACCCCACTTATATGTTTATATGTTTACTTTTCTTCAACAAACTTAGCCATTAAGATGACGATCAATTTCCTCTAACATAACGTTCTGGTAATTCGACAAATAAGACTCATTTTCTTATAAAATCAGTATTAAAACTATAATTTGAGTTATCCGCATGTGTATATTTATTAAATGATGTAACTAACTATCACTTAGACTCGAAGAAATGTAGACAGCTGATAATCATAACATACTTCGCCAAAAAATGTATACTCCTCATTTGGAAAACAAATCTCTACCGACATTCAACATGTTCCCGACTCAAATATTCCATTTCCTTCCTTTAGAACAAATAACACTCAAGAGGCATAATCCTGATTACTTATTCCATGACCTTTGAGATCTATTATATGCTCAACGGGAAAAACAAGACTCATAAACAACTACATTTAACTTGTCACCGTTCATGCATTGATGTTTATATATCCAGGTTTGTTTGCGTATGTTTTTTTTTTAAATTTGTATTGTTTTCTGTTTTCTCTTTATGTCTTGTTTTTGTCTGTTTTTATTTAGTTTGTTGTTTTTGTATACATTTTATTTCCCTTCTGTGTAAGTGTACAGAAGGAGAGAGGACCAGGGTAGGTGTGGAGTATAACTGAACACTTGTCTATGAAAATGGCTGGAAACATTTGTGAAACTGAATGAAAATAAAAGTTGAACATAAAGATGTCCTCCACTTCACTGGACACTCAGAGGCATCATCTGTATATTCACTGATTTTGTCAAATTTAAAAGTGAAAAGAAGACTTTATGTCGAATATAATATGTTTTTCTATGGTTTGTAGAAAGCAAAAAATGTATCATAATAAAAAAAAATAAATAAAAAAGAATGTTCTCGCAGAAAAGAAAGGCAATAAAATATTAGTGTTTAATTGTTCCACATTCTATGCAACCAACAGGAGATTCATACACATCAAGACCAGGACCCTGGTGCAGCCACAGAGTCGAACAGATTTAGCTTTAAATTTATCTCAAAGTGTTGTCACCATTATCACGTTCACCCTCTTCTTAAGCTAAGTCAGCTATCATCCTCTCATCGTCTCCCTGGTTTGATACCTGGTCTGCTGTCTATCTTTTGTAATGAATTGTCAATCAACTCTGAATCCATTCAGTGGCTGTCCTCAGCTGAGGATAAGGCTACGGGCCAATGACAGGTCAATGAACGGTTTGGTGGTGCAGGAGGGTTCAAGTGATACCCAAGTGAAGGAGATGTCGGTAAATAAACGGTTGTACGGCGAGCTTGGATCATGTCACTCCCTGGTTGGTTGATCACTGGTCATGCCAAACTAAAATCAAATGATTGGTCTAAAGCTCTGATCCCTGTTTACACAAAGCTGAAGCAAGAGAGAAAACTTTACTAAAGCTGATTGTTAATAACAAAAACACACCCAAATAAAAAAGTAATGAATGCGTGCAGAGCAGTCCTGCATCAGTGTGACAGCTCAGCCTGAAATCAACCGAGACAGAGACAGACAGAGACGTGAGAGACAAAGCAGACAAAGTGACAGTTGAGTGTTTGATTGACAGGACCGTCTTTTGACTTTGGGTGTAATTACTGCAGAGGGGGGGGGGGGGTTGTGATGAGGGAATATGTGAATACAATACAATAGAGACTCGAGGGAGAAGGGGGAGGAATCTGGGGTTTAACTGATATGAGATTTAAAGGGCGATGCCGACTGTTTAGGGCTGAGACTCGAGGAAAAGCTTTATCCGGTATCTTGGAATTTGAGACATTACTTTGACAAAATATGTTAAAGCTCTTTGTTTGACGGTGCTGCTAAAAGCTGACAATTTTCTGCCTTTTTATAGGACAAAAAAAATGACCAGAATATCCCATAATTCATTTGTTCTATGACAAACAACATTAGGTTGTTTGCATACATATTTCTGGATGATCTTTCAAAAGGGTTTTATCAGAAAACAGTAAACAGCATCAATTTAAAAACAACTGAAAATGATTCTTAGATGGCACTTTTTGGTCTTCGGACCAGTGTTAATTTTGTTGACTATTTTTGTCATACGTTTCATCAACAGCCTTTTATCCCCTGATGAAAATGAGACAGTAACTAATAAAAATAAGTGTACATGGACAGAAACTAAAACTAAATTAACTGACATTTTCATCAACAGATAAAAACTAGACTAAAATGTTTTACACAGACTTAATCCAATCAGACCTAATTTGGTCATGTAGAAAGTAGGGACAAGTTAGGAATATATCCAATCACAGCTACTCTGGTTGTGTGGAAAGGTTGGATGAGTTAAGAGCTACATCCAATCACAGCTGCTTTAGCTTCATGGTGGTGGGATAAGTTGGGGAGCGATCCAATCAGAGCTCCTCTCTTTATGAATTGATATATTCATGTAGAGCAGGTTCACTGTTTGTTGTCAATTCTGGTACTGTAACTGAGATGCTCTGCCAGGTAGCCTAAAATATCTTACAGCAACAAAATTGTTCCTTTAATTTTCATGCCTACCTTTTCAAAGTGTTTGGAGTAACATAAAACATTAAACTAGACTATCAAAATACCCCAAAATTATAGTTATTCAATCCAGTTCAGAGGTAAAAATGAGGGTCTGGTTGTTGAAAATTCGTCTTTCAAGTTTGAGCATCACTGAGCTGGAAGGTCACCAGGTCAACACGGGCGAGAGTGTGTTATAATGACGTGAGATTATCACTGCGGAGTCTTCCAGTGCCACTGTTACCACCCAAACACAATGCAACAGCTTGCTAAAGGGATTAGCTGTGCATTTCACTTTTCTCCCTCCAATCACACATATTCACACAAATGCTCCTCTGAACCTCATCCATGTGTCGCACAGATTTAGAGATTAATCAAACAGAAAAGCAACAGAGGGAGCAGAGCCAAATGTGAGGCCCTCCCCGCTCCAGGCAGTTGGAGAGGGGGGCCCCTAGCAGACCCCAACATTGGCTCTCCGGGGGCCTGGAGGAGCCTGCTGGATCACACACTCAACAAATATTGGGATTGAAGCTCCTGCGAGGCCAAGCGTGTGTTTTCTTGGCATGTGTGTGCGTAAACCCCTGAAGCAGATGGTCGGGGATGTTCGTTTAAGACAGACGATTGATTTTAGGAAACAGATATCCAGCCTCGTTAAGCAGAAAGCACCTCTGGGACCCGGTGAGGGGGAGAGAGGGAGGGAGGGGGAGATGGAGCATGCTTGTCTAACCTCTGCCACCGCCAACTGTGGAGGGATGGAGGGAAGAGAGGAAACGAGGGGAGAATGAGGACATGAGAGGGAGAGAGAGGGAAACCGCACCTATTGAACTTCATTACTGCTGCAGGAGAGAGAGGGAGGAGAAAGAGGAGAGGAGGAGAGGATAATGGGGTTAATGCCGGCAGACAAGCAGCAGTGGTGTTGGGGTTAATAACACACACACACTCGGTCTCTCTGGGGAGGTGGGACGCCTGTATTTGATCTGCGAGTAATACATTAAATGTGTATGAGAGACCACACTTATGTAGGCTTTGAGAGAGTGAAGTGTGCGTTTGAGTATGTGTTTACAGGCCCGATCTGAGGCAGTGTTTTCTTACACAAGGATCCGACCAAGCAGATGGAAATCAGAAATCATTTAATACACTCTACCTTAATGTAGCTCAGGCTAATCCAATTATCCAACGTTGACATAACATCATTAGAAAATGACTCTCCTGTTGCCACTTCAACACTGGGAATAATAAAGCCTGTCACTTCTTCTAAAGCCAGAGGGAAGTTTTATTCTACATTTTATATTAGTGCTGACAAATCCAATCAAAATCCTCCATGAGCGAGTCTATTTCTTATAGGGTTGGGTAAAAATATTGATTCATCAATGCATTGCAATATTTTCCCCCCAATCCCAATTCAATATTCAGCAAATCCTCTGAATCTATTAATCTCCTGGCCAGTGGGGGACGCTGTGGACTTTTTCAGTGTTTATACAGAACTATCATGTTTTTTTACTTTTGTACTCCATATGCACAAATAAGTTATCATTGTGCAAATTTTTATTTTCAGATGTTTTATTGCTCAAAAATGTGACGTCACATACCATATATGTTTACATGGGCATGAAAATAAATGTTTAAAAATTGTGAACAGGTATTCTTATTATTTGTTTATTTCTACTTCTTACTGCATTTAAATCAATACTGAATCAAATTGCAACCTAAAGAATCAAAATCAAATCGAATTGTGAGGTTCTTAACAATACCCAGGCCTAATTTCTTACATTTATTCTAGGGCTGAAAATTATACTATTTCTGCATGCATGTGCAATGTCAGCCACATGGCTCAAAGTACTGATTGATTGATTGAACTTTATTTTTTCTGAATATATTCAAAAGAAAGATAAAAACAGAAATAGAAGAAAGAATATAGCGTAGTTGTTACATACAATATATTCAAAAAGGAGTGGTAGGAAGTAATACATATCAAGTCCCACCCCTTCTCCACTGGTTAATAAAACATAAATGTTTCCATATTTTACAAAAGAAAAGCAGTTTCTACACAATAATTTAGTGATCTAACGAAACAAAAAACAAAACAAAAACTGTGCAATTGATAACATTACCCAAAGTGTATTGACAACAACAGAGTAGAATCAGTATCGATACATGTATCTCCAAAGAGTGCATATCGATATTTTGAGCACAGGCCTAATCAGGAGTGACATGTGTTTGACATTGTTGCCACTAAAAACCTACGAGGGCCAACTTTTGTTCATGGAAAAAAATTCACAGAAATCGGCAAGAGAATCAATAAAGAATTTGGATTGATAAGCAGAATCAATAATAGCATTGGTATCAATAAAATCTTATCAATTCCCATCCCTACATATGAACAGGTTCCAGCATGGAAGATCTGGGCCCAGGGGCTTGGCATGGTTTGGGGAATATTGGGGGTCTTTGATTGATGGGGCTGGAGACTTCAGGGTGCCCTGTGGGGGGCGTAAGCCCATGCGTGTTGGGGTACGTTTTGGTGTTTCTGGCTCTTCGGGTTGAGGGACTTTTTGTGTTTGTTGCCTGGGCCTGGATTGTTTGAGCCCACCTTTTGGGTCTTAGTTTTTCCTCATGTTCCTTGAACTGCTTCTATTCAATGAGCACAATGGGTCTGAAAGACATGAGAAGCATTGATGCTCTCTCTTCTTAGGTTTTTGTCATTTATTATAGGTTTGATGATTTGAAGTTGTGCTTTTCGTAGGTTGGTTCCTTTTGTGCCAAAGCTTTTGTACTTTGTTGTCTGTATGTTCCAGTCTGTTCATTAAAGCACTTTCTAAACCTATGTTTTAATAGTGTAATGCAAATACATTTACAGTATTATTATTTAAATTTTTACAATTACACAGTAAACATATTTGCTCTAGATTTTGATAATTACAATTGTATGCCAACATCTGTCTTGGCTGCAAGCAGAGATGGGCATGGTCAAGTCTCCTATGAGATTTCTTTTTTTTTTTTCTTTGTGGTCTTTAAATAGATCAGTCTGTTATCGTTAAAGCCTAAATATCCTGATAGCCCAGGTTGTCCTGGAAAATACAATGTCTTTAACGTACCCTATCTACTGGGGCTGTGGTTTTATGTGCATTACTGCAATTAAAATCCAGGAAGACTTAAAGAAGCAAAGCATTAGCCTGGAGCTTCAAGGGTTACTTTGAAGGAAACACAAGGTGCTTGTGCGCTAATGAAAGGACAAGTTCTCAGTGAAAAGACTTCTGACCGCACTAGCATCTCCACACATTTATGAGGAGTTACCTGATCATTTCCACAGTATACCGCCTTCAGCTGACCCAGGTGTCGTACATGCAAGCCCCAGGTAGCGGGGCTTGCTGATACAACCTTCCCCAGTCCACTTGTCAGCAAGTTAAAGTTCAGTTAAAATTAAAAATCAAGACTAGAGATAAAACAATTCACAGATTTGTAGGAATATATCATGGTATTACCTTAAAAAACGGTAATGATGGCTTACACAGGAAATAATCTCATATTCTACTGCCCTCTCCTTTTCCTTGTTTTTATGTTAGATGCTAATTAAACTTGTTTAAAGTACAGTATTATTGGACCATATCCATATCAGCAGATAAGGACATTTTTGTAGATATTTACAGCCAATATTTTGTCATCACATATAATCCAAATATATCCAGATACAGGCTGTAATATTGGCTGAATGTACAATTGTACCCTAATGCTTTACCTCATCATAAATAAATGTCCAGTTTTATAAAACAAAAGTACAATTTATTAAAGAAAAAAAATGATTTTCTTGTTTCACATCTGTTTTTAACCCTTTAACTGGCATTGTAACCATACGGTTGACATTTTTGCACCATATTACTGTAAAACTCTGAAAGCTCATCTCTGTCTGTTTTTCCTTATTCACCTCTCTGAATAGCGTTTGTGACACCAACATGTATCCACTGGGTGGCGCTGCTGTACATGAATATAATTGTTTCCAAAACCAGAATAAATCGAAGGTGAATCATTGCTGCATAGCTCCTCAGAAATCTAACAGTAGGAAAAAAATCTTTTCACATATTTCTAGATCCTCTAACAATCATAATTTAGTTGAAGGAAATAAATTTGATGATAAAAAATGTAACTATGATTCCCCAGAAAGTTACATATCTAAATTTGGCGCTCTATGATCATTCATACAAAAAAACAATAATTTTGTTGCAGAAACAAAAGAAATCCATTCACACCCAGAACTACCCTTAACGGGCAAGACAACCAGCGGGTTGACCTGCATATCTGCTTCCCGATTGGGAAATCTGAAAATAAAACCTGAAATGGTGCTCAATGCAGAGGCAGGAAAACACTAACAAATAATTCGCTGCAAAAATATTTCTTAGTTTGGAAGTCAAATGGTCTGTAACATAAAAGGAACAGGTCAGTTTTAGGTAAGTTGAGACTTTGTGCTTTTGACAAAAAAATATCTGTATTGATATATCTACTTCAAGCAAAAATCCAATGTTGTGCATCTCTAGTTTGACTAATTATTAAACTGTTGAGGTTGTGTTGGGATTGATATTTTCCCTATCAGCTCCTTTAGTTATAAAAGCAGTATCTAATGCTTGTATGAATTTTTACTCCCATCTCTCCTGACAGAGGGGAAAAAGTGATCCTCACAGCCTGTCTTTATCTCCACACTAAAGATTCTCCTACTCGTGTATTAATTTCTGGTCGTGGCGGTCGTGCTGTAACCTTTAGGCTGAGCATCGATGTTAGCTGGATAGCATACTACACTGTTCTCCACTCTCCTCTAAAGGTCTCCCTCCTCTCATCTACTGTTTCACGTTATTACACATCTTCCTCTCTGGATTAATCAGGGACGGATCTGTGGAGGTGTGCAGCACACAGATGATTGCATATTTCTTTCTTCTACAAAGATGCAACCTGCCTAAATCAAGCCTCCTCATTTCATCAGTTTAATTGGCTAAAATAATACAGCAGCTCTTCATCAATATCATGTTAAAAATTCATCTCTCGCCTCATTTTTCCCCAAACGTTCACCCCCCCTTTTTCTTTTGTTTTGTCTTTTATTCCATCAAACCATGGTCAGCGGGGATCTCCACTGAGGCCGCAGCCAAGTCTTTGTGTTTCAGCGTAAAGAAACAAAGACAGAGACTTCACTGCAGAGAGAAGAGATCACATTAGTGATTACAAAGAAGAAGATTATCAGTCTGCACCCAACACTCTGAGATTTAAATGACATTAAAAAGGGCATTGAAAGGATATGATACCTCAATCTTAGGGCTGCCATTTTCCCAAAAATCAAACTATTTGAGCAAAAAGGCTGCTTTGCACACAATCGACCCACAGCCTGGTCTTTCTTATTCCATTACCAGTGGTGTGGAGCCCAAAGTGCTTCCACTGAGTGGCTTTGCCCATCCTCCATTTTCTCAAGGTGTATTTCCTGTTGCTGAGGTCAAGAGGGCAATGGACTCTCAGATCCCTCTGTTGGACAGGGCACCATGATGCACTGTTGAGCTGTTAATTTTATATTTGAATGTTTATTTACAGCTCAGTAGTTATATTACATGGAGGAATTTTGACAGTAAAATTTGGAAATATCACCATTTGATTACATTAGATTAGATTAGATTAGATTAGATTAGATAGAACTTTAATTAATTACGATTGATATAGTTGTATATCTTTTTAATCTTCATCATTTTAGATTAATTTTAATATTTTAACATGTTTTTATGTATTTGTTTTAAATTTATTTTAGCGTTAGATTTATTTCTGTCTGATGTTTCTTGGTTTTATTACTTTGCATTTTCTCATGTGTTTTCTTTTAAATTTTATCAGTTACCTTAATTTAATCATTTTTCTTACTTTAGCTTCTCTGGTGTGCATTAGTCTCCAAATCCTCCTGACATCCTACCTACTATCATTACAATCACAGTGGAATAATACTTAGTAGATGGACCTCTGCTGAGTGTTTATTTGCAGGGTGGGTGGTTGTACGAAAATGATTGTTATCATTATTTATGTATATGAATGTATGCATGTATGTATATGTGTTGGTGCGCATATATCTTTTGTCAACCATTTTTTGTCTTGATGTAAAGCACTTTGAGCTGCATCTAAATCTGTATGAACTGAGCTATATAAATAAATTGATTAACTGAAGATTCCAGCAGCAGCATTGTATAGCAGTACAACAATTTGCAGATATAAATAAAAATATTGCTACTGGCTATATCCATATTGGTTATCAGGAAAATCCAGTTGTGTGCATCTGTAATTTTGATTTATTTTTATTGTTTACATCTGACAGTAGGGTGTCAAACATTCAGCAGATGGCCCTAACCAAAAGTAAAAATCAGTTTGTGTCTGAGAAAAGCAGCAAAAATATCCAAATAGCTGTTTGCTGGTGTTTGTTTTCTTCTCTCCACTTCCTCTTCATGCAAGCAAACACAAATTCACATCACGGCATCCTGAAAGCAAACATGCCGCTCCTTTCCATCCTCGTGTAATTTCTAATGAATACATTTTTCCTTCCCTTTCCCTCAGAGTCTCTGCCTGTTTTTAGGCCACAATCATTTGTCATTTCAGGAACCCCCCCCCCACACACACACCTTTTCATACATTTGCTGCAGAGAAACGCTCCATTATCCGAGCGGACTATCTTTTTCTCCTGTCTGGAGTGTCTGCAGTGAAACAGACCAGCGGGGGATTGACACACAGAAACATTTACAGTCACACACACATTTCTTCGCTTGAAAGTGAGCGGCGGTGGATTTAAGGATGGCTGCTCTCAAGCCAAACGCACGGAAACGCACAGAAACGCACAGAAATGCTCTCACGCGGCGGCCAAATAATATTATTTTATGTGAGCACGGAGAGGAGCTGTTGTGATTTATGGCATGAGCGAATAAAAAACGGTGTTAATTCACTATAAAGCTGTGCATTGTGGGACAAATGAGGGAGGGATAATGGAGTGTGATTAATCACATTACAGAGACATGGTGCAGGTTATAATCCTGAGTCATAACTGTCAGCGGTATCACACTGACTTACAGGACTGACTGGCTTCAACAGGCCTGAACCTGATAAATTTAGACAGCAAATTAGACATGACAGGCAGTCATTTTTTATGTGTCATATTCAATTAAGTCCATTTTTATTGTCAGGAATGATTATTGCAGAAAAACACCCACTAAGATGTTTGTAAAGGTGTCATTTCTTAAGAATTACAACCAATATAATAGAGGAAAAATCACAACAAGGTTCTGCTATGCGGTATTTTTGTTTTACATACTCATTTTATCCATTTGTTTTTTGCTAAATGTTGTTACAGGGTCTTTTCCTTAACATTTTCTCTGCAAAGATAAAACAAACCAACTTCAGTTCTGATTAAATCCTCCTGAAACACTGGTGGAAATGTCTCTTTGTATTTTCATTTATCACCTTTGCTTGCATTTTGTTTTCTATATTTATGTTTGTATTTTTTTGTTTTGATGATGGGTGTTTGGTGGTGGCTTTCAAACTATTTGGGCACAAGGCAAATCTGAAATAAAGCCACAAACTGAAGGTACACATATTTTTGCATATTTAAACTTTGAAATTCTATATTGTTATATTTTTATTCTATTGTGTGTGATGTCATGAGTAACTGGATACCAGAATTTACCCAATGGGATGGAATAAAGTAGTCTCTCTATCCATCTATCAAGTATCTTATCAGTCTATACATGTTAATAAATATCCACTAAATCCAGCAAAACAGGCATATTGCTTATCTTATACTTATCTAAACCTTTTTTTGATACAATAGTCTGACACTATAGTAAATTCATTGATTCAGCAACACACATTTAAGCTTGAAAAACATATTTTAAGAAGTAAAGAAACAATAATTATGAGATAACCAAAAGCAATAATTCCCTTTATACAAATGTACTTCTAAATGTAAGATAAAGTGTTTCCACTGAGGTTTTTGAGACTTTTACAGAAATTGCTGCTGATGGTGAATATTACTGCACCTGAAGCACTTTTAGAAAACTCAGAAGTTGTTTCATAGTTATAAAAAATGCTTATTGTTGCACAAATTCCCAAGGCACACTAGTGTTCCCTGCCACACCATCTATTCATTAAACACTGGTTGATTTAGAAGCAAACCTGCGCCCATGCTTGCTTTTTATGTTGTTTTGTCACATAAAATGTCTTTTTATTATCTCATGTTGTTCAAAATTTTACTGCTAGTTTATTCTTAATGTTTAATTCTCACAAAAGCCCATCCAGGGATGAGTGTACCAATTTAGCAATCACTGCAAACACTATGATACTTGTACTGGATGACTGTTACTGTATCCATCCCTAACATACAGTATAAACCAACAAATAATTAAATAAATATAAGGCATTTGCATAAATAACAAATAACAAAATAATTATTGGATCACTACTGCCAGTCATTCTGGCTGTAAACAATCTTTACACATGGAAGTCTAATTAGTGTTATTTAAATCAACATCCAGTTAGTATAAATGGTACCAAACATGGAAGTTAGTTTAGAGAAACATTAATATAAAAAACTCAATGTGTTTCCCTGCTTTATTATTGATCAAAGTTGATTATTGTACCTAAAAATACTTATTTCTTCATCACTTTAAAGGACAACCCAGTGACAAAGCAGACATATCAGTAATCTAAAAATCAAACTCCAACCCTGAATAACATTTTTACCCTTAATCATTCTGAAATATACTGATTTTCAGTCCTATTTAGGGTTTTTCTAGTTTGCCATATATGCAGTTTGCATCACAGCTGGGCTCAAGAGCAGCATTGCAGCACAGCAGCAGAGCCGAGGCTGAAGTCTAGTGCTGTGATGCCATCTATTGGAGCCTCGGCTGCCTCCATATCACACCGGAGACAGAAAGAGAGAGATCCTCTCCCAGAATGAATCCACACAGAAGCAGAGATAAAAAAAAAAAACAACCTGAAATCCCCACAATACAGCCTTAAGACAGGGGAGTAAGGAGCATACAGCAGGTTAATTTAAGCAGTTTGAATAAATACTAATACGTTAAATGGAGAATTAGACAGAAAACAAAACAGCAAGCTACAGCACCTCATTGATTTTTTGTTTGCACATTTTGGAGAATAAATTGCTGAGTGCTGCTCAATAAAATATTAAATAAATGGCCACAGTAAAAGAAGAAAACTGCAATGGATGGTTTTTGTCTCAATGGATGAATAAAGCAGATCAAAAAATCAAAACCTGAGGGTCACAAGAATAAAAATAACATTTAAGCTTCAAAGTGTAAAAACTCAGAGAGTTATAAACAACATCTAGCAGCAGGATCTCAAAGCTCTGATCTCCCCTATGAAAACAAAATCTGAGGCATTAATTATCTCAGATGGTTATATTTGGAAGATTCACCAAATTAAGAAATAAAAATCAAAGCTGTCAAATGGCAGAATATTGAGCCAAATAGATCTGAAGCATCAATGCTTCTCTCTTGGTCTCTGTCTCAAATGTTTGGAATTGATATTATAAAATTTTATTTACCAACACATATTGTGTCAAGGTAAGTGATTTTATTTAAGTTTGGTTTTCTGAAAAACACGTTTCTTATGCCTTCAGAGTTCTTAATGTTGCTGTTGAGAAGAAATCTTTTATCTTTATGATTACTTTTATATTTTTATATATCATAAAAGACATCTATTGGTAATCCCTTATATCTTTTAGTGGGTTTAATAAATATTAAACCACTCAAAAATATCAAAACTAATCGCCAATAATGCAAAGTTTGCAACTTACAGTTTAAATTTATTTAATTTTTGAGGGGATGACATTATAATACATATCAAAAAAAGATTTAAAAAAAAAACTTAATCTTCTAAAAAATAAAAAATAAAAAACAAAGTCATAAACAGCATTTAGATATTGTATTATCCCATCCTGGCATTAAGAACTCGAGTTTAACATTAAATAATTTTAGTTAAATGTCTAGGATATGATGGATAGGATAGATTTTATTGTCCCCAAGGGGAAATTTGCCATGGACTGTCCAGTGACTGCAGTAAAAAACAGCACATACATTAAAACACTATAAGCAGATGTTAAAACACCTTAAATTACCATTAAAAGGCATAAAAAAGTCTCCCATTAGGGGTGTGTATCGGCATGAATCTGGTGATACATGATACATGATGATGCTACAATAATTCAGTTTTTTGTCAACAAAACCTCTTTCTTTATTATTTTTTATTAAATAAGAACTTACAATATTGCCTGCTAAAAAATACAGTTTCTGGTCAGTGTTATTTAAAATAAAGCATACAAACATTACTGTGAGAGACAGTGACAGAAATAACAGCAACAAATGCAACAGAGAGAAAGAGTAAAATGAATGAATTTCTACTGCCAACTAGTGGTCAGAGGCTGCACTAAACTACAAAACAAGACTCTTTTATTTATTATTTAAAAATAAAACATCACAATATTGCACTAAAAACATCAATATCGTATTGCACCAGAAAGTATTGCGATATATTGGTGTACTGATATTTTCTTACACCCCTATCTTCCATGACAAACAGACAAATTAATATATATTTGTGTAAAAAAATCCTCCTGAAATACTGGTGCAAATGTCTCTTTGAATTTTCATTTATCACCTTTTTTCACATTTTGTTTTATATATTTGTATTATTATGATCTGATGATGGATAGGTAGATGGGAAAGGGTTCCCAGATTTACCTTCACAATGCCTAATTCTGGGAACCTTTTATAAAATACTTTCGGAGAACTGCAGCCACTCCCTCCGCAGATTATTAATGTTTTAGCGTTTGATGAGGTAAATTATAGTATATGTGAACATTCTGACAAAATTACAGGAAATATATGTGATATTAATTGCCAACTTAAACAGCTAAAATATCTGCTCTAAATATCTAACCTCTAATATCTGCCAATACTGATATTGTTCCAATAATATTGTGTTTATCTTGAGAAATGCGTGAGCCTTAAGGACACAGGATGTAATCCCTCTTTTATTTCTTCAGACTTTGACAAACAAATAAGTCACAACCTTTAGCAGTGGTTCTGTTACGTCCTGATGTAGGATTAAAGAACAAAAGTTACAGCTTTAACTAGTTTACTGTGACACTCAAGATCCACTGACACACAAACAACAGAGAATTTCTTTCATGTAAGATTTAAATGATATGTCCTATATTTCACTATTAAGCTGTCAAACTGAGTTTTAATGCCAGAAATATCTCATCTCTAGATTGATGCACACAGTTCACGGCCCTCTATACTGATACATTGAATATGATTCATAAATTGAAAATATATAGACAGATACTGCATCAAGGTGAATGAGTTACTATAAATGCATTTAGTTTCAGTGTCACTGAAAAACAGAAATTACATTTGAAAGAGAAAAGGGGAAATTTAGCCCTCAGAAGACTTTTATTAAACACTGAAAGAAAAAAAATCATCTCAGCACTATGGAGTTTAGTAGGCTCGAAGGCTTTAACAATTAATAATTCACAAAGGTCTTAATTTAGTCTAATAAATAAAATGAACCGTGTCAGCATGTGCATTTTTACAATCACATTTTCATGCAGTAATTAGGGCTGTGCATTTTCATAGGTCTCTTCGTTATGATTATTACATCAATCACTCGATTTGATTCAATATCAGGATGCAAAACAACGGCTAGCATCCCTGATATTCTACATATCTGCACATGACTACTTTTTATCAATGTATACAAGTAGTCAGACAAATATGAACTCCTTTTTAATTAATTAAATAGCACTTCTGCAATAAATTGAACAAATATTTCTTTTTAGCTGGCCAAATGGTGTGGCGAGGGCCTTGGACATGTGTAAAACCACGTTATCACTAAAACTGTACAACAGGTGGTTTAGTTTTAATTTTACTCCATCAGTGCTTTATGTGCTTTAATTTGTGTATAAAAGTGTCAGTTTAGCAGCTTAAAATAATTCCTGTAAATCCCTTAAAAGGTCCTGCAAAATCTATTTTTCTTTCCTTATACTGTTAAAAGTAGTGATGCACTGAACATGAAAATCAGGGCCGATGCCGAAATTAAGAAAAGCCAATATTTATGTTTTTCTAATTATCTCTACTGGTGTAATTCTGCCGTAACAACATTACTTTTTTCTCCCTTCTGATCTTGAAAATAGATCGTAGTTTGAACTAAAGGTCATTTATGTATATTTTCTTATTTTACCTTTATTTAACCAAAGTTAAGGCAATAAATTACAAAAAAATCAATGATTTCACAGTGGAAGTGCGACAGTTTTGAGGACAGTAACAGTTAAAAACGCAGGCATTGTTCACAGGATTCTCGCTGCCTAGTGAGTAAAATGGAACAAAAAGCTTTATGTTTATATGTCTCTAAACAAATAATCATCCCTAAATCAGCAGTGAGAGGTACCAGATATCAGCACCGAATTGGTATAACAACAAATAAACATATGAAAACTGATATCTGTTCATCCCTTATTAATTTACAGGTGGCCAATGTTTGTTAAAAGGGTCGATATTGATGTTGAACTGATGATAATGTGCATCCCTAGGTAAAGGGGCTTGAGGAGCATGCCTCTCTGAAGAAAATGGCCACTAAAATGCTCCAGTTTCTACCTATAGATTCAGCTATAAGACAACCTCTACACACAGATATATTGATGTATTTGACTGGTTACAGGTAAAAAAGACATTAATACACAGTCACAACAAATACACGAGAGGACAACGTTTTCCTTTTTCCTTCATAAGGAAGTTGACACTACTTAAAGACTCTGCACGTTGCAACCTGCTTACTTAATTTTTATGCTTTTTTCATTTGTTTTTATTTTACTTGTATTTATTTTATCTTTATTTTATTATTATTTTTTTAATGCTACTGTCTATTCTAATGTCTTCATCTGTTATTTCCAACTGCTACACTGTGTATAAAAGCAACTGAAACAACCAAATTTCCCCTTGGGGATTAATAAAGTATTTCTGATTCTGATTCTGATTTAAATGGTCTGATCATGTTGAGTTTCGCTGCAGCAAATTATTTCAAAGACTGTTTGGTGTCAGGAGTGGAATCATATTGATTTTCTATATGTCATCAATGAAAGACTCCTGAGACAGTGTTAATTTCGTTGACTAATTTTTTTCATCATAGTTTTCATCAATAACCCTTTTCCCCTGACAAAAACTAGACAGTAACTGATAAAAACAAGTGCACATGGGCAAAAACTAAAACTAAATTAACTGATATTTGCATCAACAGATAAAAACTAATCACTATCACAGCTGCCTTAGCTTGGTGGTGGTGGGATAAGTTGTGGAGCGATCCAATCAGAGCTCCTCTCTTTATGATTTGATATATTCATGTAGAGCAGGTTCACTGTTTGTTGTCAGTTCTGGTATTGTAACTGAGATGCTCTGCCAGGTAGCCTAAATAAAGGTGACTGCATTTCACACAAAAGTTCAATTTGTTTCTGTTCATACATTTAAACTTTACTAACATTCAGTAAAGGGTTATCAGATGTTTCATTTTATCCTCCAGTCTGTCTTCGATAATCTTGTTTTTAACCAACCTTCTCATATCCTTTCACTAGAATATCAACTTCAGCCTTCAGGGAGACGATACAGAGCAAGCAAACACAAAGCAAATCGCTATAAGCTCTCTTTTCTCCCAACATCCATATCTCTTCTCAACAAACAGAGTAATTCCCTTTTCTGCAATTGTTATATATTATGTTATATATTGTTTAACTTATTTTAATGGCACCAGTCTCTTATCTCTTATTGGTATCGTGCTTTCATCTATTGTTTTATTATTCTTATCGCTATTCAATCATTTTAACTTGTTTCTACTTATTTTCACTGTTTATAGTAACGAGGACTACACTTTAATCTTCTTGAACGATAACCACTGACCATGCTGTTGCCAGCCTCTTGCTTATGTCAATTTTCTATGCTGTCTAGTGGTTTTTATGTATATTGTGCCCTTAGTCAGTAGCACTACTGTCTAAGACAAATTTCCAGCAAGGGGCAATAAATTTTTTCTATCTAACTATTTACCAAGAGAAATATCAATAAGCAAACCAGGAATGGAGCCATCCCCAAATATCCGCTAGTTTTATTCATAATTTAGTCATCTAAATTGTTTTATTTTAGTCTAGTTGTAGTTGATGAAATTTCACAACATTTTTGTCTGCGAAATCTTCTGTAAATTTAGTCGACTGAAATATGAAATGTAAAGGGTAAGGCATTTTTTATGTTTCCTTGAATTTCTGAAGTCATGTTTCACACTTGGATAATATGAAACATCTAATAACCTGTTAATGAATGCTAGTAAAGTTTAAATGTATAAATGAACAGAAACAAATTGAACTTTTGTGTGAAATGCAGTCACCTTTATTTATGCTACCTGGCAGAGCATCTCAGTTACAATACCAGAACTGACAACAAACAGTGAACCTGCTCAACATGAATATATCAATTCATAAAGAGAGGAGCTCTGATTGGATCGCTCCACAACTTATCCCACCACCACCAAGCTAAGGCAGCTGTGATTGGATGTCCCTCTTTACTCATCCAACCTTTCCACACAACTAAAGTAGCTGTGATTGGATATATTCCTAACTTGTCCCTACTTTCTACATGACCAAATTAGGTCTGATTGGATTAAGTCTCTGTCAAACATTTTAGTCTAGTTTTTATTTGTTGATGAAAATGTCAGTTAATTAAGTTTTAGTTTTTGTCCATGTGCACTTGTTTTTATTAGTTACTGTCTATTTTTTGTCAGGGGAAAAAGGTTGTTGATGAAAACTATGACAAAAATAATTAGTCAACAAAATTAACACTGGTGCAGACCCTCTACAAAAAAAATACTCATTTTGTTTTGTTTTTTCTAAAATAGCATGGGCCTGGGATAAAAACAGACTTTGATTCCAGACAAAATTACTACTATGATTGAATGATGCAACATTCTTCCTAACATTCAAGCCTACAGTAAATTCCTGTATTTTTTTTGTGCTGCAAAAGTGGAAAGAAATTTCTACAATATCTTTCAGTTATCGTTAGCTTTTTGCATAGACAGATATTCACTCACAAGCACTGCTTTCTAAATAATAAAAAAATCAGTCCGCAAAATCTAAACTGAAATGCAGACAAGCTAATGCCTTACATTTCAAGAGGGAAAGAAGAAAATTCATTATTTTTTAGGCTCCAACATCATTCTTTTCATTCATTTTCTAACATTGATCCTCACGTCTGATGCCGCCTCTCTTCTTGGATTTCTTTATCGATTCTTGTCTGCTTTTTGGAGAAGCATACAGCTGTGAAAGGTTTACTCTGGTGTGCACATTACCAGATAAAAAAAATAAATGTCTGAGTATTTGTGCGAGCGGTGTAAGTTTTCAAAGCGAAGCAGCACAGTTTGTACATTCGACACCTCGGCTCACAGGCTGCAGTCTTTAGCTATAAGACCTCTCTGTTGTACGGCTGTGATTAAGTTCCTCTGTGTGCCTGAGATAATGAAAACGATCCTCTTGTTCTCCCTCTGCCTCTCGCTATCTTCTCTCGGCTGTGTCTCTCACGCTCTCGTCTCTTTATTCCCGTTTGGTTTTACTGCAGGGGGCACTGATAGCATGGAGCGCTCACACACTTAACACACACAAACATGTGCACGCTTACAAACAAATGCAGGAAGAAATTCAGACAAGAGGGAGGAAGCTACAGAGTGTAGAAACGCAGGAAACATGGAGAATATTTGGCTTCAGTTAAAGAAGAAAACGCTCTTCCATGGACAAGAGGCTCTTGTTAATGTAGGGTTGGGAAATACATAAAGTTTTACAAGATATGTAAGTGTTAATGGTAATGTAAGAACCACAAATGACAAGATACTCTATTTAAAAATTACCAGACCATACAACTGGCCATATATTTCCAATGCAATATTGGCAGAATATACAAATGTATCATTTTGGTTTTCCTATCATCGCTGAATACCCAGTTTAATCAATCAATCAATCTTTATTTGTTTAGCTCCAGTTCATAACAAGCGTTATCTCAAAGCACTTTACAACGGAGCAGGCTGAAGCCATACTCTTCATTTTATAAATACACATGTATGCATATATATACACAAATATATACAAGTACATTTGTATATACACATATATAAGAATTTATGATAGAGACAAACCCATGGACGCCAAGCTCATACATCTGTCCTCACCACATATGTCTCTGCTGAATATAGATTCAATCAATCAATCTTATTCATATAGCACCATATTTGTTGAATATAAATTTATTAAAGGTAAGCCCCTTGAGATGTGGCATCTCATTTTCAAGAGGGTCCTCATGTCTATATGGTTAAAGATAGTTAGTATGTATGTATAATCATTACAACCATGGCTAGAGAGATCAATCTTATATTAACATTAATATCTATAATGGATATAGTCTGGAGAGGAATATTGATTAATATAGCAGCATCTAGCTCTAACTGCCCTCAAATGGGTTTAACTGGTCTAAAAGTAAAATAAATCCAAAGTATAATTTAACATAAAATAAAATGTTGTTTTTCTTGCCTTACATCTTTTCTTAACACAAATTGACTGTGACCATTAAAGAAAGAGGTTCATTTTAGTTAAATGAAGGCTTTGAGCTGTAAAGAGTTTGGACATATCGGAATATTGGATATTGGCAAAAATCCAATAACTTGCATCGCTTGTAAAAATAAAACATATTGATAACAAATTGCTACCAAGGCAACAAAGTGTCAGCATTAGACACCCAATGTAGGGTAATGTAGTTGTTTTAATTATCAAAAAATGCAAGGAAAACTCTTTCAGACTGTTCAATTGCACCAATGTGTTGGAAGTTTTTAGGGATGCACAACATCACCAGTTTGATATCAGTATCGGTATTGGTCGCATTTGAAATTTTTGCAGATATTTACAGCCAATATATCAGCCACACATATCGGCCATATATCGGCTGGAATATCCGAAAATTCCACAAATATACAATCTCAATGCACCTTATCATCACTGCATGGGTAGATTTAAAAATCAAGGGTTTCATTTTGCAAGAGTTAAATGCTGTTTTCTTGTTTTACATCTGTTCCTCACGAAAATATACTTTAACACTAAAAGAAACAAGTCCATTTTTGCTAAGTACAGAGCTTGTGCTCTTGACCAAAAATATTGGTATCTGCAATAATGAATTAAAAAATACCGACATATTGGAAATCAGCAAAAATTGAACACCGTGCATCCCTACAAACTTTGGGAAAGTTGACAGAGGTGAAAAGAAGCCTGGGTGTAACTGTGAGTTGGGCGATAAATGGGGTCATTAAGACATAGAGATTCATTTTTAAAGGATGTCGACATCATTTGTGTTGCATTAAATAATCCAATGCGAGCTGCCATTTCGCCTCTCTGAAACTTAGCAACAACATTACAACCGCTACAGACAGGAGCAACACCTCTGAAGATGACTTTGTCAGTAAAAAGGAAAATAGTGGCTCGATTACATGGAGATGGTTTTTGTTTTAAGACTTCTTGTAGAGAGTGTTGGAACATTACGCATCTTTCAATCTGAGCAGTACGAACCTCTTTTGACATTTACAGCAGCGCCACAGAGTGCAGGATGAAGAGCATGTGAAACTTTGAGCTACAACCAAAGTGTGAAGTCCTTGCAGCCTCCTGCACCAAAACAATGCATACTGCAAGCTTCATTATCCCGCACTGAGCCTAATGAGAAAAAAGGCAAAAAGTTGGCGATATCACCGAGGCAGTGGCTCACCATGTTGTTAAAGACATGGTCCCCGTCTCAGCATGGCTTTACTCAGCTACTAAAAACCATAAAACCAAGATGGGTAATATGACCTAAAAATAAAATCCCAGATTTTTTCCCACAATATCTGATTTACAATTTTAACCTATATTTTCCCTCTCAAAAAAAAACACCCTCCAAGTGACACAAAATTATATGAATCAAGTTTTGCCTTTATGTTATCAAAATATGTTCCAAAAGTAAACAGACTTTCCCTCTTATAGTATAAATGCATGCTGTAGTTTTGTCATAAAACCTTGATTATTAAATAATTATATAATCTAATTTAAAAACAAGTAAAAGCCTAAACATGTGCTTGCAGAAAACCTGAAAAGGTTTACCATCATGAAAACTGCACATATTCAGTATCTGTACGTCAAACATTGTAACAACTTATGATTGGAGAAAAAGTAAGTTGAGAGAAAAAAATTTACATTTTTCATGATTAAATCTGCAGAAAATAATTCAAATTAATTGATTTAATCGATATATTTCCCCAGCCCTTATAGTAAATGTTATTTTTGTTTTGTATTTGCTCTATTAACAGTTTAATTTTTTGCACAGCTATGTGTATGTGGTTATGTGGACAAAGACTTAAATTATTCAAAACTAAATATTTATGTATATATTTTACTTTATTTCATTATTTATTTAATTAACTTCATTTTTTATTGACTTATAAACTTGTGGTTTCTTTCAAGTCATTCTTAATATCCATGTTCGAATGTGCAACTGGGTTAATCATATACCTGGGTGACTTCTGTCATTTAGTTCATGTAGATTTGACGTAAAACTGAATATGTTTTTTTATTTCTTTATTAAGAATATGTCAGCAGCACAGTGGTTCAGAGCGTGAAGGTTGCTGGTGTAATCCCCATGTTGGTCTCAGCCTTTCTGAGGAGTGCATGCATGGGTTCTCTCCAGGCACTCCGGCTTCCTCCCCCGGATAAAAAAAAAAAACATGATCATTAAGTGTGATCATGTTTTAAGGTTGGTGATATGTGGCCCTGTGATTGGCTGTCGACTGCTCAAGGGTGTACCCTGCCTTTCGCCTAACGTCAGCTTGGATTGGCAACCACGAAAGGGATGAGCACTAGGGCTGAACAATTTTATGAAAAGATCTAATTGCGATTCTTCTGGTGATTTCAATTTGATTCACGATTATTTTCAAACCAAGCTTCAGTGCAATATTCACTATGTTTACAGCATAGACAACAGAAAGGAAATCAATGGTTGAAAGCACATGACACATTATCCATCATCTAATATTGATGATAAATAATCTGTTTTCATTATTTATGGGATACTCCAACTTCTACTCCTAAACAGAAGCTTTTTGTTGTTGACCTGCTTACCAGCACTTCAGTAAATGCAAATTACCTGCAAATTAGTAAAACAGTTTAAGTAAAATAGTTGACAGAATAGAACATGGGTCAGTCAGGAGCGCTGCAAAAAACTGCAGCTTTGGTGATCACAGAAATTGCGATTTCAATCCAAAAACGATAAATCTTTTAGCTCTAATGAGCAGTATAGATAATGGATGGATGGATGGAATAATCTATCACAATCTATATTGAATATGGCAATTCAGCTAAACAAAATTGAGATCTACATTTTGGTCAACACTGCCCAGCCCTACATCCAGCTTAAAATGTTGATTTTTGATTATCATCTTCATCATCCAGCCCTTTATCATTCATTAATCTTGGGGAATTTTTCTCAGGGTTAAATGCTGTGATACCAAAGACAAAAGTGTCTCACAGAATCAAATTCCAAGACATCAAGTCTGGTAGAAACATCAGTGAGGACCTAATAAAGATGAACAGCAGCTCAGTTTTTTCACAAGGACGAGAAGTGAAAGAGAAAAGAGGAAATGAAGGAGGACCAATTAAGACCCATTAGAGGTTTTGATGTATAGAAGCGGCTGATTTGACTCCACATAAACGAACATTAACCCTGCAACGCAGCGAAGACAAAACAGGCTGTATGGTGGTGTTTCTGATCTCATTTGGTCTTGTTTCTAAATGCTGTTGATTGGATCTTCATCTCGAAATGAGCTGCTTATAAATGTTTTTACCTTGATGATCGTCTAGACACTCATGTTTCCTCTGTGTGAAGATGGCCTTCCTAAATTAACTGAATTAGACAGACTGTTCCAACTTTGACAAAATAACTTCAAACTTTGCAGAGAATTTTAGTTTCTGGTTAAATGTGCCAAATTGATACTGAAATGGCAATTAAATCCAAAGCCAAAGACCAGATCAAATTGTTGAAATTCAAGTCATATTACTGTCAAACTTTACATTTATTTTCATGAAATAGAATTGAATATGTTTTAAAGGTTTAATACGGCACACAATGAATCCCTGTGTGTCCTGTCGGAGCTGCCTGCCTTGAGTTCAGCACCATGGACAGAGACTGGAGGAAATTTTCCTCAACAAAAACTGACCAATCATGGCGAGTTTAAAGTGTTATAATGATTATTATATCAGTGGTGTAATGATTCAAGATGGCTAAAACCCCTTAGGTAATGCATTAAACAATGCAAAAAGTCAGGCTTAATATGTATAATACTGATATTCTATCATGAATACATGCATGACGTCTTTGTCATCAATAACATATATATATAAAATCTGTGATTATTAGGAGGACACCATACTGAAGCAGTACCAAGAAAGGTGAGTGTTATGGCTGTAAAAAAATTGATGTCATCGAGATATCGACTAACTGGTCAATTATCCAATCAGATCGACTAAAACATTCGGTTGATTTGGGGAGCTAAAATGTGAGGACTGATGCTGAAATACTATCCCTTTCTTGAATACTGGACCTGAATCTATAATCTATTTTCTCGTTTTAATTATTCTTTTGAATGTACAATCCTGATCAAAATTTTAAGACCGGTTGAAAAACTGCAAGAATTTACATTTTGCACTGTTGGACCTTAAGAAGGTCCAAAAACTACTGAAATAGGCTGTTCATCCAGTGAAGAGATTTCAGGATGGGGTGATGTGCTCATGCTTGCGGACCCTCATCAGGATCCTGGCAGCAGTGTCAAATGACAGGGAAACTATTTGAACTTCTTTAATATATTCAATGAGCTCTAGGTCTCACAAACGGAACAATAAACTGAAATGATTGTGTTTTAGAGAAATTCCCTACAAGTCTAAAGTATGTTGCATTAATTAAGATCTGTTTTCTATTTTTTTCTAATTTGTTTTTTTAATTGTTTGCCATTTTCCACTTTATGCTAACATTATTTCAGAGCTTGAATCTGCCTCCTGTGGCTTCAGTGTTCTCCCACGGCTGTTGTCACAGCTGGAGAGGAGTTCAGCAGTTTATCTATTCATACATCTGTACATAAGTTGTTGTTATTTTCCACAGCATTTGCCAGTGGCATCCCAGCTCAAGGCCAAACACTGAATAGCACACATGAGGCTTCTTCATCGAGCATCACAGCAGGCCAATAGGAACACACCTCCTGTGACCTTGTCTAAAGGCTGCTGCACACTCCGAAGCCGCTTCAAAACTTTCCACATCCTCACCGAGTGCTCAAAACAAACTGCTTCTCTAAAAGGAACAGCCTCACAGGAAAAACATTTTGGAGGGACTTAAAGAGGAGGAAATATCACTTTGAGAGAAGTGTTTATCTTTCCAGTGATTCGAAATGGTTCAGAAAGACATCAACATGTTGGACAGAAGTTTTTTCTTAAGAAGTGACGCTAAATTTAACTTTGTTCCCTCCAAAGTTGTTTTTTACATTTTGAGTCATTTTCTTCAGTTATTTCTAGGGATGGTAATTAATGGGATTTTATTGATACTAATGCAGTTTACAATTCTGCTTATCAATCCGATTCTTTTGTTGATTCCTGAGGATTGTCTATGGGAAAAAAGTTGGTCTACAAAGGTTTTCAGTGGCATCAATGTAAAAAAAAGACATGGTATTAATGCTACGCTGCATGGAAAACGCCTCTGGAAGTTGCTGGTGTTTCACAGTTATCGTCATTTTGTGTCAAATTAAGCCACAATTTTACCACCTCTGCCTCCTGTCTGCCATAAACACATCTTTGACCTCTTTGTTGTTGTTTCTGCTGACTGCCTCAAAGTGAAACAAACAAAGAGAAGGGAGCTGATGAGGGAATAGTTAAGCATAAAAACTAATGATATTGATTCCTTGAGCAAGTTATCTATTCCCATCCCTAGCTACGTCTTCATGTGACTTTTTTAATCACTGAAATTTCTGCATTTATCTCAGAGAGTATCCATTTAGCTAAAGTTGCCCCATGAATCAAAAGCTGATGATTGCTGGAGGATAATATTAAAAATACATGGTATGGTGCAATTGTCACATTGCAGGTAGTACAATGTCAGTGGATGTGACTTAAAGAACATCAAGCCTTCATTTGTAACTTGTTTGACATAAACCAAAACAAAGCTTTTCTCAGTAGGGTTAGTGCTTATGTAGACAGGCCTCCCTACGTTCGAACTACATAATCAACATTTGATATGTAGTAATAAAATTACAACATGTATTTTACCTTTAAGAGGGAAAGTCTGTTTAGTTTTGGAACATATTTTGATAGCATAAATGCAAAACTTGACTCATACATTTTTTGTCACTTGGAGGGTGTTTTCTTTTGAGAGGAAAAATATCAATTAAAATCATAAATTGAGTTTTGTGGAAAAAGATCTGGGATTTTACTTTCAGTAAAAAAAAAAAAATCACAAAATCTACTTTTGCTCTCTGTCCCCAAAGTTTATCTTAAAATGAGTAAAAGATGTTTTAGACCTGCTGCTCCTCCAACTGGAATCTGCTATGATAAAAAGTGGGTCTTGGAAAGCTGGTGTCTTTAAGTCTTTTTAAGCAGGTTTAAGTCATTGGAGGAAGATGAAGCAGCTGTAAAGGCTCCGACTGATGATTTTCTGCTCTGTGACTTGGTTGATATGTCTGTATTTGTGTCTGTGATTGTTTTGTCTGTAATTTTTTAAATGTGCTGCTGCCTGTCTTGGCCAGGAAACTTTTGCAAATAAAGTTTTTAATGTCAGTGAGGTTTTTCTGGTTAAATAAATTTCATTATTATTAATATTATGTGTCCTGCACTTCAGTTGATCTGTCCTTAAGAATTCCAGCTCTACCATTTTTCTATTGAGGGTATAAAACTGCTAGTGATGGTCAAACATGATGGTACCAACCTAAAATAAATCACTCTTAAGCATCTTTATCAAGTGAAACCTCCGTTTTTCTCCTCAGGTCTCATTTAGCTTTCCAGCTGTCCACTTTTGGGTGCCGAGCCAGTGTTTGAAACCCACTTATGTGCGGCGTGAGGGTGACGGCCGTGGACTGCGAGGCCAGTGGGTCTATCTGATAATTGACTGTCAAATAAAGGGCTGTTCCTCTCTGGAGTCCTCTTTGACACCCACATCAATCTGTCCTCACTTAGAGAAGGCCCTCGCCCAGTCCTGCCCCCCCCAAACCCGCACTACCATTCATCCATACGCCACTTCATCCCTCGCACCCCTCCCTCGCTCCTCTACACCCAATTATCCGTCCATCTATCTATCTATCTATTGGCCCTGACCATTTATCCCCCAGCCTCTCCCCCTCCCTCTCCCGCTCCCATCAACACCACTTCTCTTGACGTGCTAACAGCTGTTTGACAGTAATGGCTCTAAAAGCAGAGCGGGAAGCCAGCTCTTGTGTGTGTGTGAGTGTGTACTGGTGTGTGTGTGTGAAGACAGCAGCAAGGCCTTGAGGACTGCACACACTGATGGCTCATAGAGACACCTGTACACTCTGACAAACACACACAATCACCCCCACACACATTTCAATCAATACAGGTCTGTTCGCAGCTTCATGTCATTGCAATTTCTATTTTTTAGAAGAAATTATGAAAAATGTGCCGTCATATAAAAGGCAAGAAAAACCTAGTTATTGCAATGTCAATTTGTTTTTGAACAGTTTCTGTAATTGCACTCAGATGAAGGACTGGAGCTGGAAGCTAAAATGTTTGAAGCTACGTGATAATAATAATAATAATAATAATAATAACTTTTTTATATACAGGGTTTCTGCAGAAATCAGTCAAATTTAATGCTTTTTAATGCCATTTTAATGCCATTGACAACCTTTATTAATTGGCCCGACCAGTTTTCTTGTGAGTACTTTTTGCACCTCGTGGATAAGACTGATTTTTGATTTTTAGACTGTAGACTATAGACTATTTACTGATTATTTATTGATTCTCTTTTTATTTGCTTTAGCTCGACTGTTCATCATTACTGTTTATTTATCTACTACACAGCACTTTAATGACTGAATGTACGTTATGGGGCTTTGTTTGATTCTTCAGTTTTTGGCATTTTGTGGTTTAAGTGCCTTCCTTTTCACTTGTGCTCAGGATATTCCTGATTTTCCTAATGCCTGTATGTTATATGTTTTATCATGTATTGGTGTGCTGATGCCTGCTGCAAAACAAATTTCCCACAGGATAATAATAAAGTTGAAGTTGTATACTGTAAAATTTTTAATGCCATAACCGTGAACTCAAGACTGTCGGACTGCATGTGAGATTTCACGCCATTGTATCAAGTTAAATTAATTTTTACAAGCAAAATCCCTTTCCATCTTGCCACCAAAGGGCTGTAGCCATTCTCTGAATTCCACGTTTTATAGCCATTTTTGCTGGAATTTGCATTTCCCTATTTCCCTTTTTTTCCTCCACCTGGTCCAGCCCACCAGCCACTTTCCAAACATCTGGTTCTACAGCAATTGTACCCGACCGGCCAGAAACAATTATCGCAATCGCACCTTTAAAAACAGATGTTTACAAAGTGCTTTAACAAACAAAACACAGGCAGAAAAAAGCAGAACTCTATTTATAAAAGTACTCTCGTTAGTTAAGTCTGACAGTCTCATTTTAGACGTTGGTAGAAAGGTGTCTACAAACAAGACGGAGTGTCGAGTCGTGTTTTTATTTGTGCATGTGTGTGTAGTAGGGCTGCTCGATTATGGCAAAAATCACAACCCTGATTACCTTAGACACTGAGATCATGATTATGAAATACCATTACTCACTGATTTTAAAACGCACACACACACACACTTTTTACATTAGGATTGGGAAATGCATAAAAATACATTTTTAAAAACTAATGCCTCAAAATTGTGCTGACAATAACAGTGGAAAAAGAAAAAAAGTTCAACAAGTGACATGGTACAGTAATCTTTAACCTTGATCACTAAATTTTCCTAATTGTAAAAGGAAGTAGTTGTAATCTTGATTAAACTTCGATTATTTGCCCAGCTCTAGCATGTAGATTATGTATTAAATGTGAGAACATGCACATCAACAGCCTCTAAACAAGAGGGCAGTAAACCCACCAGAGGCTGATAAGTAAATTATGTTAAAGCATCTAATGTTGTTAAAATTAAAATCACGTTTAAAACTGTTTATAAATAGAATAAAAATAAAGTAAAGAAAACACCTTCCGCAATACCAATTTATATCATTCTTGGGGAGAAATAATTGAATAGAATAGAATAGAATAGAATAGAATAGAAGAATAGAATAAACCTTTATTTGTCCCACATGGGGAAATTTGCAGTGTTACAGCAGCAAAGGGGACAGCAATGATAAATAAAACATACACTAGGTATAAAAAAGCAGTATGTACATTATAAAATAGTAAGATTTTTCTACTAGTGAAAAAAGTACAAGATACAAGGTTGATGTTTTTTTGTCAGCAGAGCAATAAATAAGTTGTGATGGGTGAATTTTCAATGAAAAACACTTCAGCAGAAGCCTGTTTGCCTGTCATGACTGTGCTGACATGATTTTAAAATATTTCAGCGAGAAACGCGGTCTGTTGTTCTACAGTTTCAGTTTGTACACATAAATGTCTCTTTGCACCTAATGATCAAACAATGACACACATCTTGCTAACACTTAAAACAGAAACCCTTCATTAACACTGAAATATGCATAAGTTTAAATTTCCTCCCTGACATAAATTGTGTTTACATCATGTCATGTATGCATATGTGTGTGCGTAGTCCTGCATGTGTGTGCATGTCCCCGGTCATTGTCCCTCTCCTCCCCAGGCTGTGTATTGTGATGCTGTCAGCTCGCTGTTTGATGGATTGCAGACGATTACGTGAGGGCTCATCATCTGCACCATTAGTTATAGATCTACACGCACACATACACAGTGACTTCGCCTGCATCTTTAAGGCTGCACACACAAAGAGACAGTGATGTGTTTGTTTGACCTCCACGTCTTCATCATTCACGTTCTTTGTGTCTTTAAGTGAATGATGCTCCTTTTCTGCTTATTATGTAAATGCCAGGCACCAACTCTACCGTAAACACTGTTATATTAAATATATACTTGAGAAAAATAAATAAAAAAGACATTAACAGAAAATAGAGCAACCAACATCAGTAAGCAGAATAAAGCCAATGATTAGACAAATATGAAAAGATCAAACATAATGAATTAAAAAAGAAGAAAACTGGAGCCATCACTGGGCAGATTAAGGTCCCTTCAGGGTGAAAAACTACCACCTGATCCAGCAGAGGGCGCTCCCAGTGCAACCCAATATACCAATGCTCTCTTGACCTTTACAACAGCTGCATCTAGTCTGTCAGAAACCAACAGCAGAAAAAGACACCTCGAGGTGTAACATCAACACCGAAACATTTGAGGAGCGCCGTGTGGAAGCACTTTGGGCTCCACTACAACAAATCCACGGGGCCGTCTGTCGGCCTTTCGCCCACCGTGGTATAGCAGTGCCTTGTAAAATCTTCAGCCCATAACTTCCAAGCCCTGCCAGTGGCATAAAAAAGGCCATAACAGACAAGATTGCAAGCTTTATATCAATACTCAGCTGTAAATATTCCCAGCTGTTTGTTTATGTTCCTGATGTAAATTTTGTATATACACTGCATTTGTTAAGAGTAATTTCCATTTTTATTTCATTTTAATTTTATTTAATTTTATTCTCTATGTTTATATATTTTTATTCTTATTTTATTTTATTTTATTTACTTCCTTTGTACTAGGGAAAACAACTGCTAGTGTCGAATTCCTTGTATGTGTTGCATACTTGGCAATAAAAAATGATTCTGATTCTAAATCAATTAAACTTTGTATGTAAAGCACATTTGCATAGTGCTTTACATTAAACAGAGAAATATGATAAAGCATCTGCAAAACAAACTAAAATAACAATAATAAGAACAAAAGAAAACAAATTAGGCAAAAACATAAATTAATAAAAAACAAAGCAAAGACATGTAGCCTCAGGTCAGGTAGATATTGGCTGGCATACTTGTCCATAACCAAATATCTTCAGTTATTAATGAGTATGATCGAAAACCAATCAAGATTAATTTTGAGGAAAGTGACAACCCTATACATTGTACTTTTTGCAAATATTACAGCCAATTTTTGGTGTGTTGAAGTCTAATTTTTTGGCCAAAATATCAGCAATGTGTCTGCCGATATCGCTAATCAACTTTATAGCCAATTATCTGGCCATACCAATACTTGTCCAATAATATTGTGCATCCCTACTATGTGCATTAAAGTGCTGCAGCAACCATTTCCCAGAAAGAGGTTTCACCTGTGAAATCAAATTACAAAAAAGGAGAATCGAGGGACAATGTAAAAGCCTGTGCACAGAGGCCAGCCAATGAGGGTCTAGTGTTTTTGTTTGTTTGTGCTCTTAATTACTGTACTTAGTGGAATTTTCAATGCTAACTGAAATTTTCATTTATGTCTCCTTTAAAGTATAAATAAGTAATGGCTACATGTTTATCACACCGTCTTGGGGATGCCATGACATGAATGAGGGTAGGCTCAGGTACCTTGAGCAGGTACCTCCCTTGAGCATGTCCTGGCACTTTCCTGTCTCGGGCCAGCCAAAACTCTGCCAAGTAATGTGGGGAAAATATAAGTAGCTCCATCTGTATGTGTTAAAACTGAAGAAAAATAAGAGAAGTGACCGCAATCATCCAACTTAGCTGGGTACTCACTACAAGATAATCGGCCCAAGTTTCAGCTTGGATCTCCTCCTTCCACCAAAGTCCCCAATTATCTTTGAGGTCCTAAAAATTATCTAACTTGATAATCCTGTGGTGTGAGGTGTGTTAAGAGCAATTTTATCCTCCTGAAGGATGATCAGGCTGCCACAACTTGAAAACATGTTCAGTATTTATGGTACGAAATCTTGACTGTGTACCAAGGACCGCAGTCACATGGACCAGAGCACAGCCAATCAGGGACCAAGCTGGCTGAAGCAGGAAGCAAACATAGCCATGGCAACCAGAGTAAAGGTGAAGCATAAAGCTAGACAAAGGTCAGAAATGTGGGACTAACTTGCTGATATTAACACATCTATAAAGTAACCTGTGAATTATGTACAACAAACTGATGAGGAGAGGAGCTGGATGGACATCATGCTAAACGTTAGCCACATTTAGCTTCAACTCTCCTGACATTGTAAACTATTTGTATTTACACTAAAGTCACATCTAATCATGTAAGCTAACAAGCTGTGAGAGCATAGGCCCTGGTTGTTGGAGATTGAGTTGGTTGGTGTGTGGTGTGCTATGTCTCTCTCTTTGTGGCACATCAAAAACTACAAAAGCACAACTGAAAACACTAACTTTTATCTTGGTTGAAAATATATCTATAATTTTCAAAACTTGATTAATATCCCAGCTCTTTTCATTTCATGGCACAAAGGGATTTGTAGACTATAGCACCACCTGGGGGAACACACTATAGCCCTGTATAGCTTTAAAATTGTTATTTTTAAAAAAAAATCTTGATAAGACAAAAGTTAAAATAAGATCAAGTCACAACAAAACTAAAAGTATGAAGAGTTCTCAGTCTGCACTCAAGATGAAAGTCACTGTATAAAGCTGTCGACTCTGCTTCGCTTTGTTACTTCTTGAAAGAACAGTCATGATGAGAAAGGTCAAAAAGTTTAAAAAAGAAGATGGTTTTCTTGACTTTCCATGTTTTGTCTGCAGACAAAAGATGCTTAAAAGAAACCGTTCTTTACAGAAAATCTTGTGATATCTTAGAGCCATATAAATGTTGAGTTAAACAGAAAGATACTGCAGGGCCAAGGTGATGCAGAGAGCTTCCAAGCTAATGAAACAATCCTTTGACTTTTACAGAAGGAACACTCGGCTGCCTGATGTGATTGTTTTTTAAAAAAGTAATAAAAACTTGCCCAGACTCACTCATAATGAAGACAGGTAACGGCCTCAAGTATTCATTCATCTTCATTTTTGACCCTAAATATAATACATCAACAGTTCCAGTTACTTTACAAAGGCAAAGATTTTTTTCCATTAAGTAGCATAAGTCATTTTAATAAGGCTTTAAAGTTTGAAAAACATTTTAGACTGTCCACAGGAGTTCTGCAGACTACTGTGATAATGTTTAGTCCAAAGTGCATAAAGTAACTTTAAACTAATTTTCACTTTGTGTCAGAAATCATTAAAATATATATCTAAAAAAAAAACACTAAATTAACACAACTTAACAGATAGAGATGTGAATCTTCCCCTATCTCATGATTCAATCAGATTTAAATTCTGAAGGTAACCATTCAATTAAGAATTGATTTTTAATTCAAAAACAATTCAGAACTTTCAATCAAACCTTTTTGTTTCTAAGGTGTGTGTCTGACTTTGACAGACAGCTTCAAGAAAATTATTTTAAGACTTCAAAGAAGTACAATACTTAGTAAATAGTACAATGGTACAATAATAGTTCAATAAAAGTTAAGGTTTTATATTTAAAAATTGGTTTCTTGAGCGGTTTCTTCACTTTTTTATCTTCATTTCAATTTCATTGTTTAATCAGTTGTGATTTCCTTGATTCTTTTGATAAATTATTTATTCTAATGTGGGGTTTTTTTTGTTTTTTTTGCTTTATCTTGTTCTCTTTTGTACTGAATAAAGATGTCCGACTGCACCAGCACTGATCAGTATCAGCAGATTTTTGTCCAAAAGAACGTGATAGGTCATTAAGAATTAATGCATGTAAACACCAAAACCCAGCACTGATCGCCTGTGAATTAACCTCATGTTTACTCATGGACAACATCTGCTTGTCATCCTCTTAAATAAACTGCAGCAGAGTCTAAAAATTTGTCTTTGGTTCATAAAGTCCAACATATTATTGAGTGGTACCGTAACACTTGAGAATTGCATGATCATTACTCAAAGGTAAACTAATTAAGACCCAAAATATTGGATTAGAACAGTTTAACAGTCAGTTCAATAAGAATTACGCAAGTTTGGCAGGAATGTTTTGCAGAGTAAGAGGATATTTCAGCTTTTTGTATCAGATGTGTTGTAATCGTGATGTTGGGAGATGAAATATTTTACATATTTTGCTTGTGCTTGTGTATAATAGGCACCCAAAAATTAGACCTTATTTAAGACCAAAAAATGCCTGTTATAAACGAGAAAGTTGTTTAAAAAAAAAAAAAAAAGATTATATCGGTATCGGTCCAGAAAAAGCCAAATCCTGGCATCCCTAGCAGGAACACCACATTTTTTAAAGTCTACACCTAAAACAGGTGAAATTTGTCAGAAATTTTATGAAAAGATTCTTAAAGCATGTGTTTTGGGATATAAAAACCTGCCTGATTTGCATGAGATCAAAATTAAGGCTTGCCTGTTATTAAAGATGCCCTCCCTGCCCTCTTTCTCTTATCAGCTTGAGACAACTCCCGATTCGTGATCAACACCTGGAGCTCAGAGTAGCCCTCCAGTCTCTAACCAGGAGGTTTAACAGCTCCCCTGTCCCTTGTTCCTCTCCGTCCACTAATGCAGCTCTTAACACTCTCATCACCTCCCGCTATAACTCTCATTAGCTTATCAGGACAAGACAAAAGAGGAATATTAACACCACCTAGCCCGCTCAGGGGCCAAGCTGTGGTGTCACATCTAGATAGCAGGTATTAATGTCCAACCTTGCCCACGGATACAACTGCGTAAGCCTCTCATTGCCTTATCATCTTAAGACAATACGCCTCTGATTCCTCCCCTTCTGCTGTATTTACCGAGATATTCACTGGTCATCCATTACCAGCCGAGACTCAAACACACGACCACCAAACTTCACCTCTGTATCCTCATTACCTTATCTCTGGAAGACAAGGCAGAGCAGAGGTAGCTTTAGTTAGCTTAAGGTCTGACTGATTGACTTTGCTAGCTTTTGGATTAGCAGTACGGCTAACGCAGCTCTCCACGGGCCAAGGTGAGGGCTGTCTTAATGCAGCAGCTTTGGGGCAGAAAGCTGCCTAATTTCAGCTTCTATCGCTGCTACGAGGCTTCCTTAGAGCCACAGCGAGCGGCAGCTAAGACAAAGTAGCGTGAGGTTAATCCCAGAAGTGGAGAAGTCAAGAGGTATTAGTGGATATTTAAATGAAGGGACCAGAACACACCTGTTTAAAACCTCATTACACATACATTATTTCTGCAGTAGGTTTTTAAAGAGGAATATGAAAACAGACGCAAACTGAGCATCAAAGTGAATGTGAAGCTCAGACTGTGTTGAATAAAATCAGGATGCCTTTGTGGAAATATGAAAACCCTGTCTTGTCAAAAAGGAAATTACATTTTTACACTTTCCTGTCCCTACAACGCCGTGCAGGTTGTGTTTTTAAGAGCACACCTGAGAGCTGGTTTGATTTGAACCCATCTAATACATGATTTTATTCCTGTTGTTACTCCATATGCATCTTTTTTGTTTTAAAGCTATAAACATACCCGCTCTTACGGTGTTATTTATAAATTCTTGCAGACAATCATAATCAAACTTAGTAGTAAAATAACAGGTGAACATAACTCTGCTTGTATATTTGAAAAAGGGTTTCTCAAGCCATTTTCTGAATCCAAAGAGAGCCCAAACTTTTCTCTTGGAGCGCCATGCTGAAAAATATAGTGTGACAATGCCACTTTGCAATATGTTGCATTTAATGTAAGAATTTGTGCAGTAGCGATGGTCGATAAAATTTTCCAAACCTGTTGTTACTGATACTTTTTTTTTTTAATCATTTTTTACACCAATAATGATACCAGTACCAATTATCTTCTAAAATGCAAAGATAATTTGTATTAATTTGCTGTTCTATTGAGACTAAAAGCACATCAAGTAAACACACAGGGAATAGGTCAGTGATCATCAACTGGTGGCCCAGGGGCCACATCAGTCCCCTCAAAACTTTTCATCCAGCCCTCAGAGTATTATCAAATTCAGAAAATGTGCAAGGTAAGAATTTTTTGTGGTTTTAAATGCTTCTTTTTGTCAGTAAATACATACAACTATCAATGCAGCTCCCAATAACACTGTGACTGAAACAATTTTTAATGGAGTGACTTCATATTTAATCTTTTTTCACAAAAGTCCAGCCAACAGTCATCATAAGCCAATACCCAAATATGAGAACAAGTGGAGTCAAATCTGGCAAGAAAAAACTGAAAATCCCAGAAGATATCTAAACTGCTCTGAGTGGTTGGCCGCTTGTTGGGTGATAGGGACTGATCTCACTTGTAAATGCTAAGACACAGTAGGTACAAGTAAAATAAAAATAAAAATATGTGCTTAAATATAATAATTACACAAAAATATTTGTAACGTTATTGTTTATTTCTTTTATCTTGTACTAATGTAGTTAATGGTGTCTGGAATAGGCCATCAAATGTATTAGATGTGTTCAATTTGAAGCCTTTGTGCTGAAAAAAAACACTTTTTAGAGATATTCTACTATTAACAGTGATGTGACTTTTCTTTTTAAGAATCAATGACAATTGCATGAATACAAATACTAACACACAGTCTCTGCAAAGACTGAGAAAGCAAGACGAAATCAAGCAAAGAGCACAGATACACATTTCTTTCAAGTATTCATTTAATATCAAATCATAATGGAAATACCAAGAAGTACTTGTAATCGCTGAATGGTGTTCATTATGTCTACAGTTTCTTAGATATACTTTTCTTTTTTCCTTTATCTCAGACATGAATACTTTTCACGTACCTTGACATGTTTCGGTGGAAACTTCCTAAGGAAGGCGGAAGTTACCGCAGAAACATGTCAAGGTACGTGAAAAGTATACATGTCTGAGATAAAGGAAAAAAGAAAAGTATTTCTAAATACTTGTATCAGTACTGATACTCTCATCCCTCAATTTCAGGTGGTTCTGGGTGACCCTGGGTATTCCTGTCAGTCCCTGGTAGGGATGATAATAAGACAAAAAAACACTGTTAACTAGAAAGAGAAGTTGCTAACCTCACATGTCCAGACACCAAACAAGAGCAAAAGGCATGAAACTGGTATTGTGAACAATCTTCTTAAATTTGTAAAGTGGACCTTGAGATGGTGCAGGTAGAGCAAATGAGCATAATTTTTGCTATTTATGAACTTAATCAGTTCCTCTTTAATCGAATATCTTCGGTTATTTGGGTGTATGTTCGAAAACCGTTCGAGTTTGATTTTTAGGAAAAGTGACAGCCTCAGTGTAGGTGATTTTAATGAAGGGACGGGTTGCTCCAGGCAGAAACATCACAGACACAGCAAGCTAATAGGCTAACTTAAACAGTGCATCCTCCTAATGCCAACATGCACCTCGCTACAACTGTGTACTACAGGGCCTATACAGAAAAACAGAATGAGGTGCTTGAAGACGAACTCCTTTTTAAATATAGAGTTTTTAAAATTATTTTTAATCAATTCAGAATCTTAGAGTGTAAGAATTGCAGTTCTGACATGAATCAACTTCCTCCTCTATTGTCCAGTCCTACTACACTGTACAACAACCCAATCAGAAACAGTCCCAGGGCTCCCACTCTTTCCTAAAAATCATTTTCCAGGACTATTCCAGGACCCCCCCCCCCCCCCCCCCCCCCCCCCCCCCCGCAAACTCTGGGGCATGAACACTGTCTGCTAGCTATCTTTTTATTCTGTTTTTTATGTTGCACCTTGCAATTATAAATTTATGGTTTATACTTGTTTTTTTATTTACTCCGCTTTTATAAATATATTTTATTGATTTACTGTTTAAATAGCCTAAATTTTATTTTGTCCGTTTTTATTATTTCTTTTTGTCAACATTATTTTTATATTTTATACCTTAACTTGCATTATTTTAACTTCAGATATTTTATGGCTAAGTGTGCATTAGTTACCAAGTACATTTTTACTTCATGTCCTATGTTTGATTTTTGTTCACTAACAAGGTAGGAGGAAGCTTAATAATTTTCCAGGACAATTTAAGTTTTTCCAGGACATTTTACTTTTTTCCTCATTTTCCATATGTTTTCTATGACTGGAAAATTGGTCAATCATTTTCCAGGTTTTCCAGGTTTTCCAGGATGTGTGGAAACCCTGAGTCCTGCTACAAAACAGCTGCACTTTCTTAGTTATTCTAGAAACACAACGTGCTCAAAGTGCTGTATACACCATAAACACAGCCTATGCTTCCACAAACATACACTCCTGCTTTGTTCAGTGAGCAGGGGAACCAGAGTTCACAGGTTAAGTACAGAAGCTGTCCAAATCAGTAGGTCAGCTGGCAGACAGAGGAAATGACGGGCTTAATGACGGGCTGCTGCTGCTGCTAATGACTGCCTGCGCAGTGCTAGCAAGGCGGAAGGAGAGTGACTGACAGACACACACACATGCAGGTGCACTTTCACACACACTCACAACTTACAGATGAAATCAACCCTCTGCCTCTCCTGTTCGATGAGCTGTAATTGACCAGTGCTGATCGGTGGAGGCCCCTCTAACTACTTTAACAGCCCATTAGAGTGATTAGGGGGTCCTCAGGGAGCCGTCCGGGTCACCACTGCACACTGCTAACCTGGCAGAGATTAACAACCCACAGATTTGATAACGATGATGCTACAATAAATTAAAATAACATTTGACAATGAAGAGGGTTTGAGGTTGACATGCTTCTACTGTCATTTATTTTCTACTATTTATACTGATACTTTACGTCAGGTTGGGTTTCCCCTTTGCTCCAGTATGTAAAATTAATAAAGAGAGCATTAGAGAGAAAAAAAGGCACTGTTTCATATTTTTTTCTTTATTTTACAAAAATTTACTTCAACATTTTTTTAAATAAAACTCTTGATTTTTTGTGATCAAATTTTTATTCAATATAAATCACGTAACGGAGGCCAGTATATAAGACAACAGAAAAAAAGAAAAAAAAAAAACCACCAGACAATACACAATAAAAGATAATAATAATAAAATAATAATAATTATAATAACAATAATAATAATAATACAATAAAAAGAAATAATAAAATAAAATAAAAATAAAAATAAAAAAAAAAAAATTTAGGGATTTTTGCCGATATCTGGTATGCCGATATTGTTTTGATTCATTGTCACCGATACCGATACCGATATTTCAGGTCAAGAGCACAAGCTCTCTACTTAACAAAAATGGACTTGTTTCTTTCTATTTTACAGTATATTATCGCATGAACAGATGTAAAACAAGAAAAACAGCTTTTAACTCTTGCAAAAATGAAACCCTCGATATTTAACCGTACCCATGCAGTGATGAGAAGGTGCATCAACATTGAACATTTTTATAATTTGTATAATTTTCACTAGTAAAGTTGGTACTGACACAGGTATAGTATAAAACTCTTGATTTGTAATGTACCTTAGCAGTGATAAGGTGGATCATGTTGGTAGATTTATTATTTTGCTGACATTACAGCCAATATATGGGAAATACAAATGGAACATTATGACCACCTGCCTAAATTATTTTGTTCCCCCTTTTCATCCAAGCAACTAACAGCACTGGCCTGTATATTCTGACACCTTTCTATCAGAACCAGCATGAACCTCTTTAACAGTTTGAGCAACAGTAGCTCATCTGTTGGATCAGACCACATGGGCCACATGCATCAGTGAGCCTTGGCCGCCCATGACCCTGTCCCCGGTTCACCACCAATCCTTCCTTTGACCACTTTAGATACTGACTACTGCAGACAGGGAACACCCCGTAAGTGCATTTTGGGCCTCGTCAAATTCACTCAAATTCTTATTTGCAGTGTATTTGCACAATACATACAAAATATCTCTAGTTTTAGTCATAATTTAGTCATCTAAATTGTTTTAATTTTAGTCTGGTTTTAGTTGATGAAATTTCACATTTTAGTCGATGAAATCTACTGTAAATTTAGTCGACTGAAATATGAAATGTAAAGGGTAAGGCATTTTTTATGTTTCCTTGAATTTCTGAAGTCATGTTTCACACTTGGATAATATAAAACATCTAATAACCTGTTATTGAATGTTAGTAAAGTTTAAATGTATAAATGAACAGAAACAAATTGAACTTTTGTGTGAAATGCAGTCACCTTTATTCAGGCTACCTGGCAGAGCATCTCAGTTACAATACCAGAACTGACAACAAACAGTGAACCTGCTCTACATGAATATATTAATTCTATAGAGAGTAGCTCTGATTGGATCGCTCCCCAACTTATCCCACCACCACCAAGCTAAGGCAGTTGTGATTGGATGTCCCTCTTAACTCATCCAACCTTTCCACACAACCAGGGTAGCTGTGATTGGATCTTTATGAAGTAGACTTTAAACATAAAAAAAAATGTTTTGATGATTAAAAAAAGCAAAGATTAAGGAAAAGTACATGTCCACAGTTTTTCTATTTTCAATATTGTATATGCATAACTCAAGACTGAAGAATTAAGGGAAAATACACAAAGAATAAATGTTAATAATACTTTTGAGTGTGAGTGAGTTAAAGGAACATGTACAGTGAAATGCCTTTGCAATGCTGTCTTTCTAACACACACATAAACATGCATACACAAACATACACACACCTAGTCCTGGGATTGTGGGGCTGAGCTGTTTGTTGCTAACAATCAAAGCAGCGATGCATGTAGTGTGACTAAGTGAGTGTAACCCTCCAGACAGACTGACACTCTGCCTGTTAGTCGCTGGCAACACCAAGATAGATAATTTCCAATTCTGCTGCAATTGAATTTTAACCAGCGTTTTTGTTCCAGTGCAAATTCTGACATTTCAATATGCCAACAGAGAAATCAGCTCATTTGAATGTGGTTAGGTTGTTTATTGTTACCAGAAGAAAAACACAAGAGGGAAGAGGAGAAACAATGAATAAAACTTTGCATACAGCAACATAAACTTTAGCATGGTAAGAGCCACATCCAGTGAAATTTAACATTTGAACACTTAGAAGAGTTAATTTAAGTACTTGATATTACATTTATTTTTTTCTAGTGTTCAGCTATGATAATATTATTGCCACTGAACAGTTTCTTTCTTTCCCCACCTCCACATAAAACAGACTGTAACCCAGATACATTTTATCATATACACACACACACTGTATCTATAGTTATATCATATTTATATTGTCAAAAAGCTCAGTGCTCATATGTACACCTCCTTCACAGCACCTTTTGAACATATTGTTGGGGTGTGTTTTTATTCTGTTTTGCATCTATTGTATATTTTGTTTATTTTTATATATAGATACACTCAAGTCAATTTTGCACTATTTCCTGCCTATTTTTATACTTTATTTTATTCCTCCTGACCCTTATTCTTATTCTAATTATATGTGGATTGTTTTGGCACCAACTTACCAAGTCAAATTCCTTGTATGTTCAAATGTAGTTAGCAACAAATACCAATTCTGATTAGGGCTGAAAGATTTAGCGTTTTCGGATTGAAATCGCAATACCTGCCAGAAAAATCGCAATTGGATATTTTCCTGAAATTGTCCAGCCCTAATTCTGATAATGATTCTGATTTAACTTACAGTAAGTAAACTTTGATTGGTTTCTTTTTTCTTTTTTTTTTACATCTAATAAATCAGCTGACCCTATGTTATATTTTTGAATAAAGCTCACATTTCCTTAAGTGTGACATAGGGTGGATAATGGCAACAGTTAGTCAGTTAGTGTTGTAATGCTAGAAAGGCTGCTGGGCAAGTAAGCAGAACCTTTTCCTGCTGCAGTTTTGCTTCAGTACTTGATTCATATTTTATGCTGCCGACCTTAATCAATCTCATATCAGTCATTCTTTATTTGTATAGCACCAGTTCATAACAGTGTTATGAACTGGTGCAGAGTGAAGACTCTTCATTTTATAGATAGAGGACAGGGCTGGGTATTTCCAGCAACCTCACAATACAATACGTATCCCGATAAGCGCAAGTTATGGACATTTATTACACCTTTTTTAGAATTCCAGACAACTTTAATTTTGTCTTTTTCATTGAAAAAAGATAAATATTGTTCGAGACAATTCAAGACACTTAACTTCAGTTCCTCAAAGATTTTAGACTTAAGTTAATTTTCAGACATGTGCTTCATCATGAAGTTTGGATTCGACTTTGAACTGTGCCGTTGAAAACATCACCCGAAGTGTATCGACAACGATACACGTATCAGCAAAGAGTGCATGACGATATTTTGCCGTATCGATATTTTGAGCACAGGCCTAATACACGTACATGTATATATACAAATACATATGATAAATATATATGTTTATCACATACATACATCCAGAGATGGATCCATCCAGGCAGAGACAAAGGGACTAAAAATAAGAATTTATGATAGAGACAAACCCATGGACGTCCAGATCATAAATCTGTCCTCATCACATTTGTCTCTGCTGAATATAAATTTAATCAATCAATGTTTATTTATACATCGCCATATTTGTTGAATATAAATTTATTAAAAGTAAGCTCCTTGAGATGTGGCATCTGATTTTCAAGAGGGTTCTCATATCTATATGGTTGTAAAGATAGTTACTATAGATGAATAATCAATACAACCATGGATAGAGAGATCAATCTAATGTTAACATTAATACCTATAGTGAATATAATCTGGAGAGGAATGATGTTGATTAATATAGTAGAATCTAGCTGAGCTGTCATTAAAATGGGTGTAACTGGTCTAAAAATATGAATTTATGTTAAATTACCTGTGATTGACCACATTTATCCTCTGCCTGCTGTCTGCTCTCTCACCTAAACTTCCTCCTGTAACTCCATTCCTAGAACCCCCATATATAAAAACCAAAGTTCATGTTTCATGGATACATTTCTCAGAACAACAGAAAAAAAGCCTCTGAAAGTGAACTTGCAAGGAATTCACTTTTTTAAAAATGTTCCTGTCTCACTGTGCAAGGTTTTTCCACAAAATGTATAATGTATACTTGCATACTATGCCTTTACTTAATTAACCTGATCCATATTAATAATGGGAATTTAATGACTGAATTAACCAAACAATGCCTCTAAAGGTTTTTTTTGGGGTTGCTGGTGGTCAAATAAAAATGTCAGTGCACCATACATATATTGAGGCTCAAGCCCTCAAAGTGAGCGGCCTTGGTTCAAATTCATGTGATGTCTACGGATGCAACAATGCACTTAGCCCACGGCTCAGTACATACGTTGTTATTTTGGTCACGGTTTTTGGTTTGGTTTTGACAGGCGTTTTTTTTGTTTTGTTTTGTTTTATTTTTCCACTCTGGGGTGTCTTAGGCATTTTCTTCCAGAACAGTAATGTTTTCTTGCAGAGAAAAGGCTACTTTTTCTTCCTAAACAACTTCTTCATTTTATTTTTATGCCAAAAAAGATTTAAAAAACATATTTATTTTTTTCCAATGTACTAGGCTCTTTTACCCATCTTACAAATACACATAAGCTTGACAAAATGCTTTCCTCAGATACCTCCAGGCAGGACACTACTTTGATAAAGAAATTAAACAAACAGAAAGCAGCAAACTTAATGTGACTGATATTTTTATCAGTTCTTATACTGCAAAGGACAACAAGCATTTTGTGTATCTGATTTATGAAAGACTGCAAATGTCCAAAAATTGCTCTACTTTTCATGTTAAACAGAATTGGGAGACAGAATCAGGCCTGGAGATATCTGAATATGACTGGTGTGATATTTAGGAATGTCAGTCCAATACTATTAATTCAAGATAATTTCTTGAATTCTGCTGGAAAAATATAATAAGATACTTACTGACTCATAAATTGAAACGTAAACAGCAGAGGTCATAGACTCAGAGTGATTGTTGAAGAAAATGTGGCAAATCAATGGCTGATCATTTTCACATCTTTTGGGCCTGCGCTAAAATTCATTCATATTGGCAAGAGATTGTAAAAGAAATCAGATGAATCTTCGGAATACAAGTTAAGCCAGCCTTTGTTACAACATACTTGGGTAAATTTCCAGAAAAGCTAATGGCTCAGGGTAAATATCTTTACAAAGTTTTACTAGTTGCAAGCAAAACAGCCATCACACAGCAGTGGCTGCAGGAATCTCCACCAACTAAGGACAACTGGACTACCATAATCAACGAACTACACCACATCATTTTCTCTAAGACAGCAAACTGAGATCTTCTCAAAACTCTGGAAGAAATGGGCTGAGAAGCTATGAGATGTAGCCCTGATCTTGTATGACCTAAGTTAAATCATTTCTTTCGTTTTCTTTACTATGTAAAACTCACTGCAACCAAAGAACAAGTTTCCCTTCTTCCTTGTTTCTTTATGTGTGTTTTGTATACATCTAAAATCCAATAAAAATGAAAGCAAAAAAAAACTGAAAAGCCTTATTCCAGTTTATGATATAAATTAAACACACATACACACACACACACACACACACACACACAGAAGAAGTGCATTTTATGCCAGGGGATCTATCTGTTACATTGATTTTATAATGCTGGAGAAACAAACAAATTTGACTTGCAAACAACTAGAATTATCTAAGTTTTCAGACAAACACTTGATTGTCCTTTTCTTGACGCTACATTTGAACACATCATGGTAACACTTCTCTTTTTCATCTGTCATTGAACATATAATATAACAGTGAAGGCGCAGTGAAGCTCGTTAAGTGCATTTATAGTGGTCATATCTCCAACTTCAGCAAGGATACAAAAATGGATTAACCGTCTTTGACAAAGTCTGTATTCTAGTCTAAATTAGTGTGAATGTGAGCTTCCATGGTTGTTTGTCTCTACATGCCAGCCCTGTGAGTGGCTGGTAACCAGTCCAGAGTGTCACCTGCCTCATGCTCATCGACAGCTGGGATAAAATAAGTGAAGACTTTATTGTTTCACCTACACTTGTCTGCCCGTTTTCATCTTAATTTGTATCAGCTTTGGCCAAAACTGACATTAACCAGTCTTGCAACTCCACATCAAAAGTAAAAAGTGTAAAAAATCACTGTCAGCATTAGGGTATTATTTATAAATTAGTTTTTGAAAACTGGTGATAGTAATAAGAATACAATAACAATAAACAGATCTATAGTTGAATAGATAACAACATCGCATTAGGGAGTAAATAAGGGGAAAAAAGGAAGTACATTAAAACATAAAAAGATAGTAAAACTGGACTAAAAAGGCTTGTTAAAGATTTGTTCATTGATGACATCACATAATCCTGCCGGTATACTCGCATTTCTGATTTTTTGTAATATTTATTGATTTAAATGTAGTGATAAAGTCTGTTATAAAAGGCTGACATCTCTTACATTGATGTCCTCAAGGGTAAGCAAGGTTTTGAGACAACACAACAAACTTTTCATCTCCTTTACATGAATAAGGATGCTCTGTAGGTGCAAGAAAACATGAACTTTTCTAGCTATATTTGCATCTTTCCCTCTGAATGACGCAGATTCACTTCTCTTCCAAAGTACCAAAAGAAAACACCTTTTGTATCTGATCGGTCTTAAACGAAATTTTCTCTATCAGCTTTTTACATGTCAGACTTTACAGTCTATTTGTCACTTCAAGTGTATTTGAACATCTAGTTGGACCACAGAAGCCTTGTCACCTAATGAAGCCTGACCAATATGACTTGAATGGCTCTTCTTGTATGAACTCATGTAACTTAAAAGCAATGAATAAATTACCTTCCTTTTCAGTCGAGATTGCAGTTAAATCAGCCTCGGGGGAAGCGGCTGAAATGAATGCTTGAGCCAGTTTCAAAACTAGATGTGCTCCATGAGCACAAAACTCCACCAAGGCATTTCTGACACTGTCTCTTAAGTTTAGAAATCCTTGAAAAATATCCTGGATCCAGATTCAGACCACTACTTCCTTGTGCCATGATCAATATCCCTTTAAAATTTCAATAAAATCTCTTCCTACCTTTTTGATTAATCCATTCAACAAACTCGCAAACAAACATACAATTCCCTCACATTAATTAGAACTAATTTTAACATTATAATTAAGTTCGATTAAATCAAATACCACAACACAATGCTGCTGGTTACAATAAATTAATGAAATAGCCACAGTGGTGCCAGGTAGGCAGAGTTGATCATTTCCAAGCCTGCTCCAGACTCCAGTTTGGACCATAGAGGCAGTTTGATAATGTCAATTTGTGTTAAAGTGATGAGCAAGACCTTTCCAACACTTACACGTCACCAATTAATCAGTTAATCACATACCCAGTAAGTAACCTGCTTATTTATTGACTAAAATATTTGTTAGCTTCAAACTAGATAAGAATTATTGACCTAAATTTGGATATCCATTCCCCATAGACTTGAAAAAGAAGCTGTCAGCACTATGAACGGAAAGAAGCTACAACAAGGAATGACTTGGACAATAGTGAGGTTTTACATAAAGAGGGGTTGCAGTTTTGGTGAAATATGTAATAAAAACTGTCAAAACCTACCTGTTACTGCATTACAGGAAGAGACTTCAGGCAGCAGTCCAATCACTGAGAACGGGGATGTAATCTGTCAGTCAGAGACAAAAGAATTTTAAATGAATATACATATGTATATCAATGACATCTTACAATTTGTAATTGCCGGATTTAAAGATAGCTTCTGTTTGCACCAAATGGCTGGATTATGTAACTGAATGCCTATTCAAGCTTATGCCAACAACAAAATATTACAAGTTCATTGAAAATAACATGCTGTACATCCTTTTGAGTAAATTTGCACAACAAGAAATAGTCAATGAGGGAAAATACTGAAAGTTCCAAAAGGGCTGGGAAATATATTGATTAAATTGATCAGTTTGAATCATTTTCTACAGAAGAATTAAAAATCAAGATGTTTTTCTCAACATACTCCTACTCTGATAATAAGTTGCAATGTTTAAAACTTAGAAATTCTTATACGAGATTAAATATTGGTCAGAGAGTTCCATGATAAACTGTGAAAATAGCTCAGCTTTCAGTGTTTATGTAGACAAGCCTGCCCAAGTTCAAACTAAATAATCAACATTTTATGACAAAACACAGCAGCATTGTAACTATAACAGGAAAAGTCTGATTAGTTTTGGTCTATATTGGATAACCTAAAGGCTAAAATTTATTCATGTATTTTTTGTGTCACTTGAAGTTTTTCTTTTATTTTGTTTTGTTTTTTTTAGAGGGAAAAAACAATTAAAAATTGTAACTTGAGTTTTGTGGGGAAAAAAAAATCAGGGATAATATTTTCGGGCCATATTTCCCAGCCCTAAGTTCCAAATGTATCTCTAATTTTTAGGGATAAAGAACAAGACAATATCTTTATTACCTACATAATTTATTTCATATTAAGTTAAAAAGAAATTAGATTCCAGGACTAATGCTTGGACAACAGATTATTTACATTAATGATCACCAAAAGTGACATACCTTTTGACTAGGGATGCAACCAAAGACTATTTCTTTCATCAGCTAGTCATCAACTAGACAAGTGCTTCTTTTTTGACCCCACAATTACCTAATGGCTCTTATTGTAGCTTCGTTATTGCTAAGTTAGTATTATATTATATATAATAATGATGCAGCATAGTAACAAGAATTATAGTTATTATTATTATTATTATTATTATTATTATGATTTACCTCCTACATTTGACCACGCTCTTGTGTGGTTTTAATTTTAATTATAGCCAAACATTTCCCATGTTCCAAGCACAACTACTGTTAACTTAACATGGATGATTTTGTTTTAAAGTGATGCCTGATAACCACAGTATATATAATATCAATATCAATATGATTAGAGTTTTCTAGCATTTAGTGGTAGAATAAGATAAGTGGAGGGGACTACAATGTAAGAGAAAGAAAACCACTGCATGGCTTTAATTTTGGCTTTTTATGAGATTTTATGATTTGTGAATGTGAGTTTCAAAGTCTCTTTTTTAATGCTTGTACAGTAATGACATGCCCTGATACTAAAAGGGCCGCTGAATAAATAAATAAATAAATAAAGACCCTTTCACTCAAGTTCGTGAAAATGTAGCCAAGTGAGGACAGAGTGGAGATAACTGAGACTGAGTTTGAGTCAAGTTGTCACATACAAAGCGACAAAATGTTAAGTTGGAGATGGAGTTAGCTCTGAAATTAGCCACAACTTCAGCCCCATTATTTCTGCAACATTGGCCTTGGAGCAGACAAATAAATCTCCATTATGTCTCCTGACACGATGCAGCTGATGTGAGGATGTTTCACTTCTTTACCATCAGTGTAAAGCAGTGATCATATGCTATGGGTTCTCTATTTAAGAAAACAGTAATAATAATTACAAAATAATAACAATGAATTGTTTTGGTCCACTTAAAATATTATTTAATAGTCCCATTCACCAGTCCTGAAGCAGCCACATGGGGTTTTATAAATAGTTGTGGGTATTTAGAGAAAAAAGCTTTCCTTACAACAACACATTTTTACCCTGCACATGTTTTCATTTTGGTAACATGGAAGATCACAAGAGCCAAAATAAAAAAGAAAGACAGAAAGGAAAATAAAAGGTCAAATTTAAAGTCCAAATTCTGAGATTAAATTTAGAAATCTGGGGTAAAACTCAATTTCTAAATTTAATTTTCTAAATTTCTATAATTATGAGAATAAAAGTCAGGACTCTGAAATCAAAGTAAGAAGAGAATTCTTACTGTGATTTTAGAATTCTGACTTTTTTTTAGTCATAAATGAAGTTTGATCTGTAAAAAAAAAAAAAAAAAAAAAAACTTTGTAGTGGCCCTAATTGTCTTCGGTATGACGATAATCAGGGGGCCAGATGTAAAGCTTTGAGGGGCCTGATGTGGTCCCTGGGCTGCCAGCTGGGGATCACTGGTGTAGAGAATGAAACATGCCACGGGAAACAGAGGTGTAGGAGGCGGTAGCATAACGTTGGCTGCTGTTTTCCTGACGCTCTGTGGTCGCTGTTTGATGACGCTGCTCCATCAAAGATAGGACGAGGAGTAAGATGATTCACTCCACTGAATAAACAGGAAGTAATTCAATGTCCACACATTAAACTAAAAACATGGGATGTCGTGATGTAATGACTATGCAATGACAAAATCCGTCACTGACCATTTACGCTGTCGATTTTGATGAGCTCATAGACTACTCATTACATCCCTACTGTAGACAAGGACAGCAACAGCAAATCGATAAAACAATAATATTCAACAAATAAATGTGTTGGCAAATAATTTGGTTATTGATTTGTTATTTTGCACGATTATTGCATCACATGTTGGAGCGTTTGTATTTGGGCCACGTAAATCTTTACCTTAACTCATCACAAGAATTAGATTAATTTGAAAATTCTCAAAATAGATCTTTGATAACAAAAAAATTAATTTTGTTTTCATGTACGAGACATAAAGAATGAAAACATTAACAGAGGGCTGTCAAGTGATCACAAAACAGAAATGTTTCTCAATTGTATTTAAAGACCAAAGCTTCCCTTAAGATACAAAACCCCCCTAGTGCCGCCAAAACTTAAAAATAACCAAATTTTGTTATGTGATGAGACAAGGGATTAAAACATTAGCAGAATGCTGATAAACACTTAAAATCCCAACAGTTTTTCATTAAACAGAGGAGAGGAAGGAGCAATAGCCATATTTGTATTTATATTTTTATTTATATCAGCAAATTGTTTTTACTTTTGATACCCTGTTTGCGATTTTACCATGTACTGCTATACAATGCTGCTGGAATCTTAGTTTTCCTGAGGAAGTCTTCCCAAGGGATTAATAAAGTTCTATTTAATCTAATCTAATCTAATCTAAAAGTCCCTCAAAATACAAAGGAGAGAGGGAAAAAAGTGTTTTAGGGCTGTGTGTGCATGTGTGACGGGCACTAAAGACTAAAATCTGTACACTACCACAACATCACACCTCCCCTTTAAAAATAAATATAACATTTCAGTAAGTTATTTATGTTATTTTCTTAATTAAAAGTAGTAGGGGTATTTTTAAAGTACTTCATTTGTTAAAAATATCTTATTCCCATCCGTCTTGGACATTCTAGTGACTAGTGCACTCATGAACTCCTCAGGTGTGTTTAGTCGTTGATTAAATCCTCTACACATGTTGATACAACAGTCAGCAGGTGAAGAGGCAACCAAATAAGTTGACATGTGCTCTAAAACATCCTTTAATAAGCTACATACTTTCATAACTTGCAATTGGTTTAACATAAAACTTCAATAGATGAAACAGTTTTCACATTTATCCAACTTCTGACCAATTTCTATAATTAAGACAAGTGATTTTACAGTAATTTGTGTCCATTACAGCATTTTTTCATCTCTTATCCAGCAGCCAATCACAGCCTTTGAAAGGATGCATCAAACTGGGGTCAACTCCACCTCCTCACTAAAATAACAGTTTCTGTCATTTTCTGGCTCAGAGTTGCTCTGAAGATGTCCTAAAACACCCTTAAGCTTGAGGTCTGGGACTCAGACAGATTTTTTGTAAATACAGGGCTAGTTATGTGAATATCAGGCAAACTCCTGTAAACTGTCTTGATTGTGAATAGACATCTGAAAAAGTGAGATTCCTATGTTCTTAGTGAGTTATTGACTCAGTGCTGGTCGTTTGTAGTGATGCACCGATAGTGAATGCATCAGGGCCGATGCCGATGCTTGCAATGATAATTTTAGCCAATATCAATGTCTTTCTAATCACCTCTTTTGGCATAATTCTCCCCAAATTGCTATGTTTTTCCCCTTTCTGATCACAGCTGGTCCAAAGAGTCACCCTAAATAAAGATTCTTCTGTATTTCAGCAATTGGGGGAGCCCAATGTCAACATGAAATTTGTATGACACAAAAAATAAGCATCTGAAAACTTATTTCAGCTCATCTCGCCTTGATTTGCAGATGGCTGATGTGTGGAAAAAGGGCTGATATCGGCTGATATCGATGTTGAACCAATGCAAATGTGCATCCCTAGTCATTTGTTGCCAACAGATTTGTGCAATCTACAAACCCCAGTTCCACTGAAATTGGGACAATGTGTAAAGCGTAAACAAAAACAGAAAATGATCTACAAATCCTTTTTAACCTACAATAACTTAAGGCAAGATATTTAATGTTCAAACAGGTTTTGTTTTTTGCAAATAATTACTCATTTTGAATTTGATGATTATAGGTTAAAAGGAGATTGTAAATTATTGCATTTTTTAGTTTAGGCAGTGCTCTCACTCCATAACTTGCTTGTTGATCAATACATTTAGGTACCTTTATGTCAATCATTAAGGAATGAAAATCTTAACATTTTAAAACACTAAAACTATTGGAATGTTCCAAAGTTTTGGACCAGATTAAAAAGTGTGTGGAAACTTGGCTGCAGTGTTTTATAAGCAAACTGAAAAAATTACCAATATTAGTTGTCTAGACTTCTTTCTGTTGCCGTGGTATTAGAGAGGTACCAGTACTGTTTCTTCGAGGGAAACTTATTAATTTCAAAATTCTAATATTTTGGCAACACAGAAAAAATATCTGGAGATTTTTAAAGTGTAATGTCATTCTGATAAAAACACTAAGATATGATTTTTCATCAATAACACCCATCCCATGATCCAAAAGGTCAAACCTGCAATAATCCACTTCAGCAGACTGTCCAGGTGTCATACAGGTAATAATCCCTTTCTTCCGTGCAGGTGAAGTGTTCTTCAGCAGCCATGTGTTCCACTTCAGAACGTCCAGCCAAAGGAGAAAAACTGCCTGAAATCCTTCTCCTGCACCTCGTAATCCATCAGCACAATGATCCCTGCAGGTTGTTTCATCTCCATCGCTCCTCTTGGAAGGTGTCGCACCTCTGAATGTGGGGGCCGGCCACACCTGCAGCAGGACAACAGGTAAGAGGAGATCAGCGGCACTCAGTTAATCCATTCTTTCCAACCCTCGTCTCTCCTCAGCATCGACAACTCTGTCTGTTCCTCGGAGTGTCTCTGCCAAGAGTAGCCAGGCACAGTCGTCCTGTTTTGCCGCTCTTTGCCAAACACACAAACACTCGCACATACACGCACATACACAGAAGAGAGTGTTGTTTTTTTCCTCAGCAAGCCGAGCTAACCCTGAGCCGGGGCCCGGTCTGCCTTTGAGATGCTCTCTAGCCCACAAACACAAGACGGCTTTCATTATCTTGCCCGTCGCAGCGCAAGGCCTAGCTTCTAAAAGCTACTGATTTCTTTCTTCCCTTAGCCCCCTGCACAAAGGGAGGGCATTTTGTAAATTACTTGCTCGTTTCAGACCAACAAAAGGTACTTTCATTGAACCCTCCTTCCCTCCCACACCCCCCACAACTGCTCTCTCTCTCTATCCTCCCGCCATTTGATTTTGCTCAAATTTGATTACAAGGCTTGAAAAAGGAGGGGAAGAAAAGAGAAGAGGAAATAAGAAAGCCCCACAGATGGCGTGTTCATTCAGTGCTGTGAATGGCTTTATATGGGCTGCCTTTATACATGTGGCAATCCAAAGACGCTTCAGCCGCTCCCGCTAAAAAAAGAACTTGACAAAATTATTGGTTTGGCGGCTTTCTTACACAACTGACACGGGGAACTCGAAGAAAGAAAAGCCTACCGTCTCCTTTCTCTGTCTTTCTTTCGCTCGCCTTGTCTCTACACCTCACGCTCTCTTTTTCTCCACAAGTCGCACACCTTAATCAAAACAAACTAAGTGAGGTGCTTTATTGTGAGAGGAAAGTGTGTGTCATTTTAATAACCACCTGCTCCGTCCCAACAAGGCCACATACCAAACAACAAAGTTTTACAATCAGCTGAAAGGAAAAATTATTCCAATGAAAAACACATTAACAACTGGATTCTTTAACATCCACACATACAGACACTTCAGCTGGAATCAAGCAGCCCAGATTGAACTTGAAAACATTAACCAGCACAAAGCTCGGCGCGTTTTGTTCTCTCACAGGCTATAATCCTGTTTCCACAATGGACCACTCACTTTGCACTTGTTATCCTCAGGAGGATAATTATAGGTCTGTGGTTACACACTCAAAAAACACACACAGAAGAATCTGCTCCAGAGCTATACCTAACAAACATGAACATTTTCAGCAGCCACTGGAGAGTGAACTATGACTTACTATCCCATTATCATAACAGCGCACGCTACAGAGTGTAGGATGAAGTGATGGTCAGAAACCTTGCATGGCCTCCCTCACTCCGAGGACAGACAGACGGACAGTTAAAGCCTGAACCTGATGACCAGCCATTGGAGTCCATTTGTGGGATAAAATAGAAACCAGCTCTTAGGGTCAAAACAACTGGACGTCCTTTAAAAATTCAGTCGTCAATTCATAACTCCTACAGCTGCCCCTGCTTTCTTTCCTTTCTCTCCTGGTATGAAAGAGTTCAGATTCAGAGCTGCAAATGAAACTAGATGACTCATGAATGAACAAGGACTTTGACAATCAGCCATTTGCAATGTACCAAGTAAAAGAACAGGATCTTTGCACTGTAATGACGAACTAGAACTACCAATGAGTTATAGTTTAGTTTCATCAACAATCTTTTCTCCCTGACAAAAACTAGACAGTAACTAATAAAACAAGTGCACATGGACAAAAACTAAAACTAAATTACCTGACATTTTCATCAACAAATAAAAACTAGACTAAAATGTTCGACAGAGGCTTAATCCAATCAGACCTAATTTAGTCACGTAGAAAGTAGGGACAAGTTAGGAATATATCCAATCACAGCTACTTTGCTTGTGTGGAAAGGTTGGATGAGTTAAGAGGAACATCTTATCACAGCTGCCTTAGCTTGGTGGTGGTGGGATAAGTTGTGGAGCGATGCAATCAGAGCTCCTTGCTTAATGAATTGATATATTCATGTAGAGCAGGTTCACTGTTTGTTGTCAATTCTGGTATTGTAACTGAGATGCTCTGCCAGGTAGCCTAAATAAAGGTGACTGCATTTCACACAAAAGTTCAATTTGTTTCTGTTCATTTATACATTCAGACTTTACTAGCATTCAATAAAGGGTTATAAGATGTTTGATTTTATCCAAGAGTAAAACATGACTTCAGAAATTCAAGGAAACATAAAAAATGCCTTACCCTTTACACTTTATATTTCAGTCGACTAAATTTACAGCAGATTTCGTCAACTAAAATGTTGACTAAACTAAAATTAAAACAATTTAGATGACTAAATTATGAATAAAACTAAAAGCTATTTAAGGCAAAAGACTATAACTACAGTTAAATTAAAAAGTGCTGTCAAAATTAACACTGCTCTGCATGATATAAAACTGCCAGACAGCAAAAGTACAGCTGTGGGTTAAGAAGAGGGCAAAAGTATATTTGTGGGGGTATATTAAGTAAAAATCCTAAATGTAATATCTCAAATGGTCTTTTAGGGGTTGACAATGAAGTTTGGCCCCAAGCCACTTGTTTTAAGTCACTATATGGTGGGCCAGAACATATGGATTATCAAAACATAGCTACTACTGTTGTCCTAGAATAGAGACCTTTGGTCATTTTTTTTCCTTTACATACAAGCATTAAAAAATGAATCCTAGAACAAAGAGAGAAAGAGCGAGAGAGCACTTGGGAAATCAACACTTGGTGCTTGCATGAAGAACAGAATAAAACTCTATTCACACTTGCAGAAAATCTTCGAAATTATCCAGATTTTACCCAGGTTAGCTGTATGTGTGACAGCAAACAGCTGAATTTTCCCCTGGAGTTTACCCAGGGTAATTCTGTCGTGCCGCCTCGGAGTTTCTGCGCATAGTCAGAGTCCGAGTGAGCCAGGATAATTCACCGAGGCGAGCGGAGAGGGCTGATAACATCATCCTGTGCAACCAGTGCAAAACCGTGAAAAGGAGACCAGACAGGATGGATTAAAAAAAATTGCTGTTGCAGGAGAAGTTTGTGTGATTGCAAGGGGAGTAAACAACTTAAATGTGCATCTGGACATTTGAAAGTGTTGTTTCCACTGGGCATCATTAAAATTTTGTTGTATTTCTGCTCAAAAAAACATCATCACCACCAGGTCTCGCACTGCTGTTGGATACAGAGCTAAAACACTGCACCTTCTTTCTCTGGTGCAATCTTCTTGCACGGAGTGACGCTACCTCATACTCACTTGTTCATAATCTCACTTTACTTACTTTATTATATCCTTCATTAGGAAGTTGACATAGCTTAAAGATTCCGCATGCTGCATCCTGCTTTCTTAATTTTTACTTATTTTTTAAGCTATTTTAATGTCTTTATTTGATATTCCTACTGCTATACTGTATATAAGAGAAACTGAAACAACTGAATTTCTCCTTGGGGATTAATAAAATGATTCTGATTCTGAGTGATACAATGTCCTCCCAACTCTTTCGTTGTTTAAGTTGATACGCTTTTTAGCATGTATCACTGAAATAAGGATGTAAATCATGATTATAGCATAAAGCCTGTTCTGCCCTGCTGCAGTATTATGAACACTGACTTCTGCCGCATATTTTTGATGTTGTATCCTGCCTACCAGCAACCCTCCACCACCTCTACCATTGTCAAGCAGGGACTACTCCCTGCTGAGAGGGGCAAGTGTGAACAATCATGTAAGGGTATTATTAATTATTAATTTAAGGCACATAAAGAGATCTTGATTTCAATGGGTCTTTAATCTGGTTAAATAAAGTTTAAATAAATAAAACAAAACATAACTCATCTGTCTTTATGCTTGTTGCTTTATGATATCTGTTAAACTTAGTTTATTAATACCGCACAAACATCTTAAGTAGGATTTATCAGGTGGAAATGCCAGTTTTCAGGTCACAGAAATTCATGTTGTTGTCAATTTGAGTATTGAGGAAAATTTATACTTAAAACAGGTTATTAACAGCACTCCACAAACAACAGAAACCAATTCACAGTGAAGGTTAACACAAATTAACTTTTTGTATTTTATAATTAAAAGATCACTAATGACCATTTTATCCGTGCAATATGATTTTACATGGTAGTCATTCCATGAACAGTCTGCTCCTGCTTTATCTTCTCCCTGATAAACTAACAAACATTAAAACAGATAATAAAACACTGTTTTACACTCTTGTTACTAGCTCTGTGTGTTATGACAAGCATGACTTAAAACTAGATAGCGACAAATGACGTTTTGAAAATGTAAAGTTTTACTCTATTCTGCTCTCATGCTGCTATGCTAAGATGCTGCATTCACAATCAAGGGTTGAACATGAATCTAAGTGAACTTGAGGGGACTTTGACCTCCAACCTCCAAAACCCCCCCAAGTTCAAAACCTGTTAATCCTCGAGTGTAAGTGGACATTTGTGAAAGACAAAAATATCAAATACTAAAACAGCCAACATGGACAGACGGCGAACCCAATAACATGATGACTGTGTTTATTCAGATCATTGACTGTAGTGAGACCAGAAGTATACTTGCTGTAAACTACAAGGAAGCATGATGGCCTTTATGGAAAGCCGTTTGGGCATAAAACTGACATCTGTGATATTAACCGTAGTTCAGTTCAACTAGTACCCAAATTTAGAGTATATGTACTCAGTTTTGGTCAATTAGTGCATATGTAGACTTTAATAGTGAACCAAAAAGTTTCACGAGTACTACTAGTAGACTTAAACATGTTTGCTAGTACTACTAGTAAGCCTTATATGCTAATAAGGGGGCTGGGAAAGCAAATTCAGGCTTCCCATTGGCTTTCAAAAATATTTGGTTATAATCCCTCCTATCTCATTTGTATTAGGTCGACTAGAACTACCAGTGAAAATTTTGGCTTCACTAGTATTCCTCTTAGACGAAAAACAGTCTATTAGTACTACTGGGGAGTTATTTCTGGTTTACTAGTAGTACTAGTAAACAACAATTTTGTCTTACTAGTAAAAGTTTTTGGCGCACCAGTGCAAAAGCAGATCTTACTACTAAAGCTAAATCACCTACTAGTAGACAATTTTGTGTTACTAGTACTACTAATAGTAAAGCATTGAGTTTTTACTTATTACTAGGAACAGAAAATTGTCTACTAGTAGACAATTTGCGTTACTAGTAAGGTCTAATCATGCACTAGTGTCAAAAAAAACTTTACTATTGAAACAAAATTGTTGTTTACTAGTACTACTAGTAAACTCAAAATATCTTACTAGGAGTACTGGTAGATTGTTTTTAGTCTACTAGCAGTACTAGTGAAGCCAAAAGTTTCACTAGTAGTAATAGCAGACCTAATACAAATGAAGTAGGAGGGATTATAACCAAATCCAGCGCCCTGATTGGTTGTAATATTAACAGGTTTCCATAGGCCCCAACATGTCCTCCGAGGTGGCTCAATATGTCACTTGTACACGTCGTCCAGAATTAACGCAAGGTGGGCGCAAGCTGCAGTCTATACTTGAGCAGTAGGATCATGTTTAGAGGCAGGGGAGATATGTCAGAGTCAACACGTCAGCAGAAACAACTCCAACAAAGTTTAAAGACAAACTGATAAATCTAGACCACAATTATCAACATCTAAATAAATTGTGAGACTACACAGACTCAAACATGACTGATCATCTGGTTGAAGACAGATAAACTCTCTTATAGAAATCAGGAAACAAGGAAATAAGGTCAGTGTATTATTTCAACTAGTGACCGTGTAAATTGGTGACTGAGTTGATACCACGGCTGACATCTGCTGGGTTCCACTTGATGGCTGAATTTCCTCATGTATAAACTACTGATTACTACTTCTGATAGATTTGTTTTTTTGTTGGTGCTTTGTCGGCCTAGTCATCAGTTAACATGGTCATTAATTAGACCATAACACAGAGACAGTTACAATGGTGCATAGAAGAAAAATTGGAGAAATTGAGTGCAGTTTGCAAGGTAACTCGAAAAGTCATGCCTGGATTTTGATGACATTTTCAGGGAATGTTGGTCATGGCACAAGGAAGAAGTGATAAGATTTTGGTGATGATCTGGATCCAGATGTGGATCCAGGAATCTTTTTCAACGATTTGTTAAAAGTTGAAGATAAGGCACTTTTCCTGAGCCGAATATGAAATCAAAAATTGCATTGACATATAAGTTATTTTCATTTACAAATCTTAAAATGAGTCTGAATCCAGATGAGGTTCCAGAATTTATTTTCACTAATTTGTTAACAGTGCAAGAGAGGGAATTTTCCCACATTTTTGACAATAATACCGCTTTAACACTAAAATCCGCGGGTCAGCGCTGGTTTTTTCAACGCCGGTTAACCCGCGAGTGACTCCTTTACCACTGCCAGCAGACCCGGGTCTAATCAGCAGCAGACGAGCTGCGTGGCTGTTTTTTTTTCCTCTGGCACATCAAGCTGATGTCATCACGTTGATGACGTCATCGGCGCAACGAAACACGACCACCTAAACAATGGAAAGGAGCATGGACGCCGTGGACACGGTTTTCTGTACTTTGTACTTTTGTCCCTCTTTAAAAATGTACAAACTCAGCGCTGATGATACACAGGCGGATGGAATTTGTCGCTGAGATGGCAAAGAGTCACTTAAGTTACAGACAGAGGGGACGGGCGCGGTGTTATGCCGTGAGCACGTAACGCCGATGTCATCCGTAACTTAGCAGCTTGACCCGGGTGTGATGTTCTCACTGAAGCGGGTCGGAGACGAGCCGATAAAAACCCATGTTGCTTGCAGGGTAAGTAAACCTGGATCAAAATGCTTATTAGACCCTTTCAAAACTGCGGACAGGAGCCGATTGTTGGCGGATTTACACAGGTTTTTTGGCCAGTCTGAAAGGGGTATAACTCACCAGACAGTGTTGGATATGTCTTGGTGGAGGGTTGTGCTCATGGGGCATTTCTAGTTTTTAACTAACCTCAGAGCACTCATGAATGATAAAGCTGGATGTCTTCAGGATTTTGATTAAAAAAAAAAACAATAACTGAATCAACATGAAATCAAAATATGCTGGGACATATTTTTGGAAGTAATTTTGATTTTTAAAGTTTAAAATGAGACCTAAAATTGACACTTCTCAATTTAAAACAGTTGAGACAGGCTTTAAAAGATATTCTTCCTCTCGGAAATATTGTTTTACTGCCACAAAGTCCTGATGCACCCCCAGCGCTCACCCTCCAGAGATATAAAGCTGTAAAACGCTGACAGGACAGAAGAGCAGCTCTCTCGGCTTCCATATCTAACACTTCAGAGATATTAGCAGCAGCAGCCATCGTCACCAGACGACCCACATTACATTTCTGCTCCAACCTGCCTGACAGGCTCACCCCCGCACAGAGATGCTTTAAATACAGACAATTTGATTCAGTCATTACTGATGAGGGCAGAGATTCTCTCAGTGGTCAGAGAGCAGCAATAATCAGCAGTTTGGTCTCCAGCCTGAAAACCTCAAGTAATTATTGTCTCAAGATAAAAACGGAAAAGCAGAGGTGATTTTTCTAAAAGGAGGAAATAAACTAGAGATAGAAATGACCTTAATATTATTTCTCTCTCTGGGCATTTCCAATAAGAGTATTCCATCGGAGGGTTTGATAAAAGGATTATGTGGCCAGCTTTATGCAGCTGGACTCAAATCTGGATATGGAAGGAGAGCTGTTTGATTGAATAATTCTTGTTTCCTTTCTGCAAAGCTTGCAGTCCTCTTTCGGAAAAGTCCAAATCAGCATTATGCCAGATTTATACATGTGTGCTCTGACTGCCTGTGAATGTCAGTCTGTCTGTTAAATGTCTGACAGACAGATGCATGTTTATGTGTCTGTCAACAAAGATGTACTCATGCTAAACAGGTTATATGTTAAATATTCCTGGTTAAAGACTTCATTATAAAGAGCTTACTTACAATTATGACACATTAAACAAAACAAATGGCAAATACTTCTATGAGAGTACAAATTTTAGAGCCAACAAGAATTTAATCTATATCTACTGCCTTTCTGATTACCTGGAAGATTCTTGTAATCATCAGAACTCGACAGAAGATGATTAAGTTTATAAAAGAAAAGTAATTGAGAGAACAAGCAACTCCTCAAGGGATCACTTTACATTATTGACATAAAACCTAGTCTTGTTTTTATACTGCCCCTTTGCAACTCTAATATGCTGCAGAGCTAGAGTTGCAAAGGGACAGAAAATTTCCAGTAAATTTCCAGAAACTTCCCACAGGAAGTTAAGCTGGGAAAATTCGGAAATATTCTAACTTGGAAATTTTCCAGGGGAACTATGGGAATTAACTGGAAATTGGGGTTAATTCAAACAAACTGTATAAAATCCAAACATTAAAATAAACATTTTATTTATAGTTTGAGTATGTATTTCTACCCTAATGCTCAAATGGGTATTTGAATATCAAGTATAAGGTGGTAGTCCTAGAACACATCAAAACAGCCTTTTATTTACCTTGTAGTTTATTAACTTAATTCATTTACCAGTTTTTACAGAGCTGAACTTGAATACATCTTAACAGGGGGGTCACCAAACTTTCTGAACCAGAGAGCCTCCAAAAAGGTGAGGAGTATTTCATGGGGGGTGACTTATTTGATTTAATGTTTCCAAAAAGGTCTTATAGTTTACCTTAAAATATTTAATACTTTGCATATAATAGGCAACAAATGAGCTGTATGTTTACCTTTAACTTTGAATGATTTCTAAATAATTATCATAATTGATTAATAAAGGATATGACATTTTACTTACATCTTTAATAATTTATCTGCTAAACTTAAATTATACACGTTATTTTTTTGTATTGACGCAAGCATGATTTGTTTGCAGACTATGAAATTCAAAATAAAAATGGCTATCTATTTCAAGCTCTATGGTTTTAAAGGGCTCCCTGAGGGCTACCCCGTCATAACGCAAACTTGTGAAATTTTAATTCTAAATAACAATTTTTGTAATATATGGTCTTGACAGAAGGTTCAGGTGTGCTTTTCTTGGCTGCTATGAGAAGGTCAGGGATAGGACTGTCCTTTCTAATTCATGAACCCTGACTTGTTGCATTCAAACTGACAGTCTATTTGTCTTAGTAATAGAAAAACAACATTCAACTCTTGGGAAAAGAAACTCTTGATTTTTAAAACCATGCAGTGATGACAAGGTGAAGCATTATGTAAATTTGCTTATTTTTCTGATGTTACTTCAGATATGTATGGCCAATCTTTATTGGCAAAAAGTTAAATATCGGCAAACACAGATATTTAACTTTTTAGGCCAACATCTGACAATGATATCACACCGAGGATATCGTGCATCTGTATTTTCTGCATGCCATACTGGAAAATACCTGAATTGTGCCAGGGACCACCTCAACAAGTGAACTTTGTGCAGCACTTTTTTAAGTTTTTCTCATTTTGTTTTGTTTTTAATTCATGTCAGACCTAATCATCTCTGCAAACCCTTGGCATACGTCCTTGACAAAAACATCCATAACTTGACATCAGAAATTCATAATTGTTCATTTACAGAGCCATTCTTGGCAAATTCCTGACTATCTCTCCTCTTCATTAATCTTGAAAGATGGATTACACAACCTGAGCTCATTAAGCTTTGTGCAGTTTGTTGCTCCCACAGTCCGAACTGAATTGGGAAACAAGGTCTGGAAAACTTGGTGTCTCTGAATGTTTTTAAATCTGCAGTGAAAGCTATGGAATACAGACTTTCTGAATGTCACTGTTTTAACTAATGACTTACAATTGTTTCCTCGCTTCGTTTCTACTATATGAGCCCGAATGACTGTTAGATGAAACTGTGTATTGCTGCCATTCTTGGAAAAATAGGTCTGCTGATCTCAATGGGTCAAACCTGGTTAAATAAAGGTTAAATAAGATAAATAAATTCTACAAAAATTTCCACCACAAACTAAACTGCTACCATGAGGTAAATAAACATTTGTAGCAAAGATGGGATATGCCAGTTGGGGTTTGACATGAAAAATGAGCACAAATCTAATCCCATTTAGGCTGAATTTTGATTTAAACTATTAAATAACAAAGCAGCTTTCAGCCTCTGTTATCAGGCCTCATCAGCAGGCGCAGCACGCTGCCGTTTAGGCGTCTGACCCCAGAGTTTAGTTATCATAACAGGGTTGTGACCTCCTGACCTGCAGTCATTACTGCTGCCTCCTCCAATCAGCCCTCCGCCGCTCTGATAAAGCCCTCTGGGAAAAAACAGCTGCTGAAATAGAGGTGACATTGGATTTATGTGTGTGTGTGTGTGTGTGTGTGTGTGTGTGTGTTAGTAATATTGGTGCATGCACGTCTAAGTGTGTGTTCATCCAGGCTCCTATACTTATGAGGACCAGAATGCTGTAGCAGATGGGAAAAAGTGAAATATTTTTGATGCTGCTGACCTTCTGAGAGCTTAGTTTAGGATTAGGACTTTGGTTTAAGGTTAAGATTAGAATTAAGATGAAGCACAGGTGAGGAAAGGGTTAAAAATGAGAACTACTGGTTGTTGGGTTATTTGAAATTACAGTGGCAGAGAGTCTGGAGTCCTCTAATTGGATTCTGGATAAAATTTGCAGGAAAACAAATGGCGGCAAGCCTTAAATAAGTCATCTTTTTGAGTTTTTAGGAATTCAAATTATAGTGTAGTTTGTTTCTGATAATAATCCTTCTTTCCCAAACTGTGTTGTTAGTGCTACAGATTTTTTGCAATTAGGGATTCTCAAAAGTATCAGAACAAAATTGAGAATGGCAGATAATTTCCCGAAAAGGTGATTATCAGTATCAGCAGATATGAAGACTTTTGCATAATTAAGCTATACAAGCTGGCCATATATATCCTATATATTGGCTGTATCTCATAATTACTACATTTTCACTTTTATTAATCAATACTATTATCTTTTAAGGCACATCATGTTATTTCTGAGGATGCATGATATTGGATTTTTGCCAATTTCCAATATGCTGATATTTCTTAACTCATTATTGCCAAACGATATCAATACCAATATTTTGTGTCAAGTGCACAAAGCCTTAACTTAACTAAAGCTGACCCCGTCTTTTCATGGCTACAGTCATTTTGAGTTGGAAACAGATGTGAAGCAAGAAAAACAACATTTAACTCCATATAAATTACACTTTGGAATCATTAAAGTGAACATTGATGAGGTATAAACAATCATGGTACATTGTACAATTTGCCAATATTACAGCCAATATATGGAAGTTTCATGGCCAATTCATACGGTAAATAACAGCAAAAATGTTCCTGTCAATACTGATACTAAGCTTTTTAGGCAAATATCTGAAGATACTGATAATGATTTGATATCCAGCAAAAAATCAAGACAAGCTTTACCTAGAAAAAATAAAAAATAAAATCAGATTCACTGATCGTGCATTAAAAGTTTCTCTTTAGGCAAAGTATTGTTTTGGCCTCTCTGAGGCTTTGACCATAAATAGGCAGGTATTTTCAAAAACGCGGCATTTTCTGTGCATTTTGGCCTTCTGTCCACACATTTACAATATTTGAGGTCAAAAATGATTTTGGTAAAACTCCGGCCAACATAAAGATTTTAAAAACTCTGCCCAGGCTGTCACCGTGTGGGCCATGCCCTACTCCAAGCCAACTGTGCTGTAGTAATGCTGCTAAACTGCTGTTGTTTTAAATGTTGATAACTGGACTGCTTACAGGATCACACAGACTTTCTCCCTCACTATGATGCTGATTTTAAAATCACTCTGACTACTTTAGCCCTGCCACCATTATTATTCACAAGTTATGGTGTTGACTGGTGACCTATGGCTGTTTGCGCAGTGGTTGCCATGGTCATAACAAATGTTGACCCAAACAAGAGTGCAAAGAAAAAGGTTTTGATCTGAGAAATTCTTCAGAGCTGCTTCCTGCTTAAAATACTTTCAAAAGTGAGTTTGCTAGTATTATCCTATGTAAGTCTGCAAGCAAGTAAAGTATTTCATCACTTGTACATCAGCCTTTATAGTAGTCCTCTACAAAATTACATACTTCCTTAAAACCTAACACAGGGAAGCTCACTTTGATGTAAAAGTATCTCATAATAATGACTTTATAATCTCATTGTTATGACTTTAAAGGTTTACTTCATGCGATCTAATAATTAACTTTTGTCTTATAGTTATTACTTTATATGTCACAGTTATGACTATATAACTAAGAATTTCCACGTTGCTGACTTCAAAATTATTACTTTTGGTATCCTATTTATGTCTTGATATCTCATTATTGACTTCTATTTCTAAAGAGTATTTATTGAATTTCATGGTGACTCCATATCTCATTGTGATACCTCTTTCTAATAACAATGAATTCATGTCAATTGTTTTTTTCCTCATCACTACTTATTATTTCATAATTCCGACTTTTGATCTCATAATTTTGACTCTTAGAATTTCGACTTCTCATAATTAAGAATTTATGTCTTAGTTTCAACTTATAAATCTTATTTTGACCTTTCAACTTCAAAAATTTCTACCTTTCAACTTCATAATTTTGATTATTTATCTCATATTTGTCTAATGTCTCTGTATGTCTGTATGCCTGTGTTGGCATTGTAATGTGTTTCCTGTTTTAAGTCCTGGGTTAGTTGTCAGTTCCTGTTTTTCTTATAGGTGGTCGTTATTTTATTTATTTACTTTGTTATTTCGCTGTGAAGCAATAATGTAGCACAACGCCCAAGACAAATTTCCCTTAAGGGACAATAACGTTTACCTTGACCTTGACTTGATAATTATTACTTCACATTGGATATTTTTGACTTTACTTTTTGCATGGCTAAGACTTTATCTCTCAGTCTTTTTTTATCTTGTAATGATGACTTTACAGCTCAAACTAATAACTCATTTCTCATAAAAATGAATTTATTTCTTATGGTTGTTTTTTCCTAAAGATGATCACCTTTAATTTAATATGCTCAAATTTTTCTGGAACAGCTGGGACTTTTTGTCATAATTTCAACGTCTAAGCTCATGGTTTGACTTTTCATTTCAACATTTCAGCTTTTCAGTCCAATAATACTGATTGTTTTTTCTTCAGAATTGCATAGGTATGACTTTATATCTGTGAATGTTCACCTCAAAGTGATACTATTTATCTCATATTTATTACTTTTGTCACATAATTAGGACTTTATATCTCAAATTATGTTTTTATCTCATAATTATGACTTTATGTCTCACAGTTAAATTGTTTTAAATCTCCTTATGACTTGGAACTCAGAATGTTTTCATCACTGTTTAGTTTATATTCATTGTAGGTGTCTGAATTGAGCTCCCATACTTATCACTATATTTTTACAATACAAGAAAACTTGTCATAGCAGCATTCATTGTCACACTTACAGTGCTCAGTATCTGGTGTAACAACTATGACAATGTGTCACTCTACTGAAAGTCACCAATTTACACGGTCACTACAAAACCCATAACACCGGGAGGAGGCTTAAGCTAACTTTTGCTCTGCTAGCTCGGCCTCAATATCACCTTTAAAATGTTTGAAACGCTGCCAATATGAACATATTCTTTGGTTAGGGCAGCAAAATTGTCTACGACATCGTCTTTAAGTTTATTCACGGCTTATTAAGATTTAAAGGTCACTCTCAATATCAACCGAAATACGAAGGTCATAACTTCTTACCTTTGAAGCTTCTATCTTGTCTAAAGCAAAGAAAATATTTCCGGTCCTCGTTTTTTTATATTCCACTTGGCTTTAAAGGTTTTGTGAGCTTCTAACTCGATAAATAAGTCATAAAAATAATCATGGTGTCGAATATTGTTGCTTGAAGTCCGTAATCTCCTGCTCTGCCCCTATCAGAGGCTATAAACAAGCACCCATATTCTTACATATGCACTTTTTTTCACTCTTCCCGCCAGAACTTTCTACAAGGGTGCGCTTGTTTTAGTTATCTTTGTGTCTCTTTGATAAACTTCTACAAACATCTGTTTAATTTTTCACCCCATGGGAGGTCCGAGATTAAAATCAAGCGCTACCTAATTCTAATGCCCTGGGAAGTCAGGGCTTTCATTGGCTACAACAATGTCAATCATTTATGATAGCCAATCGGCTTCTTTTGCATATGGCGCATGCGTAACGTGGTTTTCTGCGTACAATCAGCGAATGTATCAAATAGGTTAGGGTTATGTCAATAAACTGAGAAGAAAAAACAAGTATATTAGGAGATTAAATTAGATTCAGATGTATTTATGAATATCAATGCACCAGTAGTTTGATCGTACAAGCATATTTGCAATAATTTGGAGCAATTTGGAGGCATTTTATAGCTAGTACAGTCAATGGACAACAGCTCCCATAAGGTAAGATAGGGGAAAATATTATTGATTACATCTGAGGAAAGTATATGTTGTGATTATGTTCACTGGCAAGACCAGGTTGCCTTGGGAATTTGTACAGTCATGTGTTTTTACTCCAACTATGCAGCAGATTTGATTTACTCCATCAGTACTTTCTATGATATAATTTCTGTAGAATACTGCAAATTAAGACTCAACAAAAAACATCTTTTGCATTTTTGAAACCTGATAATTAATAATGTTTGAGCCTATCAATACTAATGTCAAATCTCATTAAGATTGTGCCATTTTATATAACTTGGGCAGAAATATTCCTCAGTTCTTGCACAGTGAGAGAAGCTCCAATTCACAATATTTGTGTAGCACATTTCATACAAATGTAACTCAGTGTGTTTTACAGAAACCATAATAACTAAAAGCTCCTTCACTTGACTTTGTTTGGATTATAGGGATGTTCAGAAGGCTGATTCCTGATTATCTGATGGATCTAGCTGGGCTGTAGTCTGTGACAAACCAAACAAATACTTATATGCTGAGTTATTTGATTATTTTTATAGGAAGTCCAGACGGTGTTTTCCAGAATCAGTTTGGGTTAATGTGAAAAGTTGACATTTTATCTCTTGATCCCTAAAATATACTCCTTTATCTGGACCATCTGAACTCCTCTGTGTTTGATATGATACACATATTTTTGCTGATGAGTAAATATCATAGTCACTGTAGCAAAAAAAACAAAAAAACAGCAAACCCTCATTTGAATGGTTTATGAATAATTTCAGGATAAAGTCTTGCAGACTTGTAAGATTTCTGAACACATTTTAAAATTCTTGCTAATTTAGAATTAGGAATGCACGATATCATCAGTATGGAATTGTATCTGCGGATAACTGCTTCAAAAGCTGGATATTGATATCGGCTGTTAGGAAAATTAGTGCAGATATTCACTGCCAAGATTTTGGCCTAATTTATATGCGTATTAAGTTTAGCAAATTTTGCATGTTAATTTTAAATTGCAAGTAAAAGCTGCCAAATAGGCAAATTTTATGTCAACACACAAGTGGGATGAACATCTATTTGAAGCAAAAAATCAGCTTGTAAATCAGAGTGAGTTTCTTAGCATGCTTTTATTTTTTTCTCCTTATTCTCAGGGTTTAAGGAAGCTATTTTATGATGTGAAAAGTCTTGTTCATCATTGATATGCATGTTATTTTTATCAAGTTCTGTTAAATTTAATTTTTTGTTTAATCGTCTCAGACAAATTACCTTTTTATTCATCATTCTGACATCTTTTTGAAAGCCCATGTCTGGAAAAAAAAATGCTGTCTGTTTCTTGTTGAGAATTGAGGTTTCGTTAGAAAATCCAGGTGGACTGAAAGATAGCAGAAAAGAGCTTGGAGTTGCAAGAGCTAATGCTGCCTCCATTTTCTGATTTAAATACAAAAAATGTTTTTTTCTTTGCTTGCCTTCATGTCCAGCTTCCATGTGTAGAGCACCCTGATCTACCACTGATGTGATCCTTTGAGTGACTTTCTCCAAATTTATTATGGACAATGTGCAACTTAACAAAGGTAAGAAAGATAGAATTGCATGCTTTATATCAGGGGTGTCCAAACTTTTTAATCAGGGACCACATACAGAAAAATACAAGGACAACTGGGCCACATTATACCTCAAACTAAGTGTATGAAAGTTCAGGATTTAATTTCAAGTGACCCTGGTAAGGGCTGGCTCTTGATCAAGATGAGAAAGACACTCCATGCAGCAGAAACCCTGACAGCTCTTCCTCACATTCAGACTCAAAACATGAGCAAACTGCACAAAGCTGCCAAACTCTGTGAATGTGTTGATACTTGAAGATGTTTAAAAATGTCTAAATGCTTTGTAAACACTGATCTGCAGCAGATGGTGAAGAAATTAGTGAACTGTGAGATTTGCTGCTATGATCCAAAAGTTTCATGCTTCAATGTGGGCTGTATCAAATTGTGCCTTTAAGGCTTTACTATGGTCAAATTTTAACTGTCCCAAGGGCCACAATTGGTCCCTGAGCCACTGTTCTAGGTCATATCTAGAGTTTATCGTCTTAAACTGATTGTAGCTGAAGATTTAATTTAAGCATAGAAATATCTTTATGCCTGATTACGCAGAACAGTACTGAGCTTCTCTTCAGCAACAGCTCTCAAAAACTTAAATCAGTTTTTTTTAGAGAATAATGAAGGAAAGCTCACTTTAGTAACAAATCTATATGTTAGCCTCCTACCTGTACCATTTCATGTGCATTTCATAAATTCCAAATGCAGCCTTAAAGCATTGTATCATCATTCCTAATCACTTACCCAGAATTAAAAATTCAGAATATTTATCTATTTATTTTTCCCTTTAATAATACCAGTTACTATTGTATTTTATATGGTTGGAAAGCCTGATTAGTCACCTTTCCAACAAGGTACAACTTGGAAGGATTGTGCATTCCTGGAATGACCAACACAGATAAACATGTGAGCAGCACCCAGAAATGAAGTGCCAACATCCCCTCTCCTCCCTGAAGAAAGCCTACGGTTCCTCAGTGAAGAAGGGTGAGGAACCAGTCGTCCTGGGACGTCCGCGTTGTGGTCTGCCTTTAACTTCAGCAGTCTCAAGGTCCTAAGTTTGGAAATGGTACCAGGGCTGACACCAAATCATGCTGTCTCTCTGTAGACCAGAACACCAGCTTCCAGTTGCTTCTCACACGTTTAGCCTTATTTCACAAATGCACGATCCTTACAGGTTCTACCTCGTTGTAAAGGTTTATTAATCAGGCTTTCCATCGATATAGAATACAATACTAACTGGTAATATTAAAGGAGTGAAATAATCGACTAAAATAACTCCATAAAAAGCTGGAATACATGTCATACTAGATGTGTGAAAATCACAAAGACCAAGAATAACAGCTGACCAAACAATGCAAACATGATTTATCTTACATGATAAAAGCAGCAGAAACAGTCTTCATATGCAGTTTGCACCCTGATGTGTCAAAGAGTTAAAAAGCACCACCCTTCACTGAAGAGATAACCTGAGCTCATGAAGTTACTCCAAAATGTTAAGAGCATAAATCCACTGTATGGCACAGCATCTGTAATAACTTTAAGAACACCTGTCAGGGAAACATTGGGAAATGGGACGCAATTTTTGACCCAGGTTTCTTAAAAAGGAGTAGCCATTAGAACAGTGGTTTTGTAGGAGAGGGGGGTTAAACACAAACAAGATGGCAACAAGCTAATAACAAACAAAAATAAACTCCCATTCACGGTTGCATTTAGAAAAGGGGGAAATTAAATCACTGCTGCGATGTAGCCGACCATAGACTAACATTTTCAGAAGCTGCCTTTAAGAAAAAAGACAACCAAACTGTGTTAAAGATAAATAATAGATTGGGTTAAAACTCACAGCTCTCACAAACAACTGTCTTTATGCTGCTGCCAATTCTGGGCAAACATGCTGCGAGCTCAGAGCTTCAATAAACTCACCACACCTGTGCCAAATCAGTGCCAATCAGCCACACACACCTGTTACTGCACAGAGATGACTGCTGCTCCACACTCAGATACAAGACTAAATACTTCTTTACCATTAAGCTGAGGGAAATTAGAAAGAATTGTGCAATAAAATGTGCAAAATTAAAGATTAACAGCTTCTTCAAAGTGTGCAAGTTGAAGATCTCTTCAGCAACAGGGGCTCACAAACTTGTTGGCTTCAATAATTAGTAAGATGTTCCTCTGACCGAAAAGACAGCAGTGCAAAGATTACTTAAACATGAAAACCATGCATTTCAGCCAAATTTCTGCACAATAGGTCACTTAGAAAAGTCTAACTGTGACTCGCAAAAGTCCAAACTCAGGTTTTGTACTCCCTTGATCCTTTAAGCAGATGAAATAGTAAATGCAAAATTAAAAAGTTGAAAATGCTCAAAACTGCACAAGGTGTTGATCTCTCCAACAAACTTTCAAGTTAACTGTACCCAAATGTTGAATTTATCTTTGAGGCTTAAAAACAGCTGTGCAAAGATGACCTCTGCATCAGAGCAAACACTGTAGATGGATATAAACTTTATTGATCCAAAGGGAAATTAAAAGTAGAAATGACTGGTGTGTGATTTAAGTTCATTTACGAAAATCTAATTGCCAATTTGTCCAAACTATTGAAACATCACTGCTATTTGGGATGCACAATATTACATTTTTGAAGATATCCAATATGCTGATATTTCCAAACTCATTATTCCTGATACCAAAATTGATATTTTCTGTCAAAGGCAATAAGCCTCCACTTTACTAAAATTCCCCTTTTCCTTTAATAGTTACAGTCCATTTGTGTTAGAAACTGATGTAACACAGGAAAAACAATATTTTATTATTGAATAAATTACACTTTTGAGTTTAAAAAGTGGATATTCAGTGCTTGTGAGGTAAACTAACACTGTACAGTTCTGTACTCTGCTGTTATTACAACTAATATAAGGCCAATTTGTATCCACAAAAAAATCAGCTATATATATTGGCAAACATTTCCATGTCTGTCGATACTGATAATAAACATTTTAGGCAGTTAGCTGCAGATATAGATGTTTCTCAACCTTAATTTTCATCATACATCATCCATGTTTACCTCCATTTACCTCAGAACTTGAACGTGAGAATAAAGTCACTTCCCACTTAAATGTGGTGCATGTACGAGCTGGTAAAGTCGGGGTACCTGAGGATCGTTCGACTGTCCAGTAGGAAATTCCAGCCAAAGGGGGGCGTTCACAGTGATGTTTCGAACCTCCAAGATCAACTGGAATGCACCATAATCGGCATTCCTTATCAACCCCACAGAATCATTTACAATCATAACATATGCCACAGTTTTTGGCTCAAAAAAGCATAAGTCAGTGTATCACTATCACATGGTAACAAACGCTGGAATGCCTACAATATCGGTAGGAAATAGGAAATATTTGTCCAGTTAAAGTACCAGACAACAGTTTCTTACATCAAAAAACAGCTTTGTAGCGCGATGGATTTACAACTAAATGTGTCAAAAAAGCCACAAATTTACAATGTCAGAAGGATGTTGATCTCAAGAAGACAAAAATCATTGTTCAGAAAAGTTATTCACTGATTAAGAGTCTCAGCAGCATCCTAAATAATATCATAGTCCTCCAGTTTCAACCAGAGGGCAGGATGTGAATCTTCTAACTCACTTTTCTGTTACATTTCATCGAAATAAAATAAGAAAATAAAATAAAAATCAAACAACTTCCTAAAAGTGCACAAGATGATGATCCCTGTTCAACAGGGTGTCAAAAACTGATCAGCTGTTGCCTTAGTCATAACTAACACGTAATTTACCTGTGTGGAATAACAGCAAAGGTGAAAAGCTTACTTTAGTAACAGATCCATGCATTCAGCCTCCTCTCTGCACAATAAGTCCAAACTTATTAAACATCCTCCTCTCTGTCCCTAAAGCATCTTCTTTCTTCATCACTTCCTCAGAGTCTTTAATAATCTCTCAAGTTTTATTTGATTAGGTGCAACATTTGGGACAAAAAAATATAAATATGTGTGTTATAATTCTGTTTTTAAAAACTGGAGGACATAAATGTTACAGCAGACAAATTCGTTCCTTAAAATCCTCAGAAAATAACTTCATAAATCAGAAAAATCAGGATAAATTGTCTAAAATGCAGATAATTTGCTGCTTATTCAGTCTAAAGTCATAAATATATGATGTTAGAGTCAGAGGGAGCTCCACGCCTCTTGGCAGGAGTAAGTCAGTCTTATGAAGTCACTCCAAAAATGATTGGTCAGAGAATTAATCCACTGTCAGGAGGTCACAGCAACATCCTGGAGCACAGCAGACCTCAGTTTAACTTTGACCAGAGGGTTTGGAGAAATGCTTTCTCTTTACTTTATTTTTTATTTTAAGGAAATCAGAGAGACTTGTGCAAAATAAGAGAATCAAAGCACACAAGTCAACAGTTTAATCAGCAACAGAATCTCAAAAACTTGAGGCAAACTGATGGAAAGACTTTATTTATGGTTTAACTCCTTTGTAAATATATTTAAGGAGCTAATCCAGACACTTGAGCCGTTTTCCTCCTTTCCAAACTGATGGAAAGACTTTATTTATGGTTTAACTCCTTTGTAAATATATTTAAGGAGCTAATCCAGACACTTGAGCCGTTTTCCTGCACATTAAAACATTAAAACTTAGTAAACACCGTGCCTGTTTATCTCCTCAGTCTTCCTCCTCTCTGTCCCTAAAGACTCTTCATTACTGATCAGAATTATAGACAACTTCACAAATTTTACTTTAATTAGGCACAATATTTGTCACAAAAAAAGCATAAATCAGTGAATTATAGTTCTGCTGGAGAACATTTAGTAGCACTTTACAAAAATCCTAAAGATCAAGATCACCATGAGACATATTTGTTAAATTAAACCTTCAAAGAATAATTAATATCAGAAAAATCAGGATAAACTGGCTCAAAATGCAGATAATTTGCTGCTTATTCAGTCTAAAGTCATGAATATATGATGTTAGAGTCAGAGGGAGCTCCACGCCTCTTGGCAGGAGTAAGTCAGTCTTATGAAGTCACTCCAAAAATGATTGGTCAGAGAATTAATCCACTGTCAGGAGGTCACAGCATCACCCAGGAGCACCGCAGACCTCAGTTTAACTTTGACCAGAGGGTTTGGAGAAATGCTTTCTCTTTACTTTATTTTTTATTTTAAGGAAATCAGAGAGACTTGTGCAAAATAAGAGAATCAAAGTGCACAAGTCAACAGTTTTAACAGCAACAAGGTCTCAAAAACTTCAGATAAACTAACAGGAAAAAACTTTATTTATGGTTAAATTCTTTAATAAATAATATTTAAGCAGTTAATCCATATAGTTCAGCCTTTTTCCTGCACATTTAAACACTTAAAAAAGTCTCACTGATACTCACAAATCCCACTGAGTCCAAACTTATTAAACATCACGCCTGTTTATCTTCTTTAGTCTCCCTCCTCTCTGTCCCTAAAGCGTTTTATTGTCATTCCTAATCACTTCCCCAGAATCATAAACAATCTCACAACTTTTTTTCCCCTCTCCTCTTATTCATCTCTCTCTGTTTATGCAGTTCCCAGAAGGCATTGCCTTTTACTCCGTCCCTCCTCGGCAAGCCAAAGATGTCAGGAAAACAAATATCGCTGGAAAACAAAACAAAACAAAAGTCTCCTGAAATACCTTTAGCTGGATGCCCAGAGGAAGGCGCCGGACAGACAGATGAGCAGATAGGTTTCCCCTCCTCAGTCGTCCTCTCTCAGGCTGCCTCCTCGCTCGCTCGGCGTGCTGTGGAGAGTGACTGCTCGCAGCCCGCCTGGCATATCTAATTAGAGCCAGGCTGTTGCCACTATCGGGCAGAGGATCTACCTCTCCAATCTCTCCTGACTCAATCTTTCCCCATCTCTGATTTTCTTTTATATTTATGCTGGAATATTTAATTGTAGACAAAAGGTTACTCTGGGCTCTATTCATCGCACACAGGCAGAATAATCTCCTTTAAAAGGCTTGACATTTCAGGCTTTTCAAAAGGGGCTGAAAAAATTATATCCCCGCTTTTGTTAATCAATGAAGTAGAACTCCCCCGAACAAAAGAATTAAATTGCTTGGTTGGGTTAATAAAACACACAGAAATAGCTGCTTCCTGTGGGCTTTTGTGCCTGCCACTGGCTCCCCCACATATGCACTGTAATTCCATATGATTTGGAAGGGCAAAAACTCTCATTTCTCCACACAGTTGGCTTTTTAAAATCCTATTCAAAGAGCAAAGTCTGTGAGGCTGGCTGATTGGGACCTCTGGCTGCCGGAGCCGCCTGGCTAGCAGAACGGGCTCTCTCCATTCAGACGTGACTCTCACCGAGGAGAGACAGCAGGTCCACTACAATTTACAATTTCTATACTGCCCCATGCCTCAGAGAAACATTGTAATTATGCAAATGATAGGGGCAATAATTAGGCCCTTCACTGTCCCATTGTGTTAGCTGCTGTCGTGCTTCGGTCCAATGGAAGGAGAGACCCAGCAGGGCGCGTTCGGGGTTTCAATTGCTCCTTACAGGCAGCCTGCAGATGTTCGCAGCATCCTCGGCCTGTAACTAGACTGCACCTCCAGTCAGGGTGAGCTGCTGGGATGTGATGGAGTTTCGAATGTCCGATAGACCTTGTGCTAAAGTTTGAATCAGATGTGCCAAAATGCTCTAAACCAGTGGTCCTCAACTGGTCTGGCTTTGAGACCCACCATCACCCCTTTATGTCAAGCTGCAGCCCAAATCTCAAATCTATTAAATAATAGATGCTGCACTTGAAATCTGAGCTAGAACAGAAGTAACAAACACATGTATGTGTAAGTGTATGTATGTTTATGTGGATGTATATTTGTATGTATGTGTGTATATACATATTTATATAGGTTAGGGCTGGGCAATTAATCGAAAAATAATCGAAACCGACATTTAGACCCTCTAATCGAAGTAATTCTACTTATGTCGATTATTCTGATTATTTTCCCTGTGTAAGTCACATGGCCACGTTCCCTCCATACAGACTGCGTTCACTTTGACCAATCAGAGGACCTTGTAGCCAAGAAAAATGTCGTCTCTGTTGTTTGGGCACATTTTGGATTCTGGGCAGAGGACATCGAGCAGAAAGAAGTTAAGTGTAAAGGAAGACCGTTTCGATGATCGTCGGTAACACCACCAGTTTGTTCCAGCATAGCATAAAATAATCGTTATCGAGGTAAGAGCTTCAATTAATCGTGATCCTGAGATTAGGTAATATTGCCCAGCCCTAATATAGGTATATGTGGATATTTTCTCATTTATTTACAACTACTTTAATTGTTGACGTATCAATACCTGACATTGTTTTTATGGAATCACATTGATTATATGACAACAGCTTAATAAAAAGGTTGCTACGTTGGGTGTTGGTCCAAAGAACAACAATACTCATTGTTATTATGTTACTGCTTATTTTTCATTTATCTTTATCTAACTATTTGATATCAATGTATATTTATTTTTTTATTATTCACTTCTTTACTCATTATCTTTTTGACTGAGCATATGCCTGTACTGTTGTTTCTGTTGTTTCAAAAAAAGTAAATAAAAACAGTGGAAAAAAAAAAGAATGTCACAGTAACACAAAAAAAGTTAAATTAGAAACCAAAATGACCTGCATGCTCACAATGAACAGCCCTGTATTAATAATATTCAATTAGCACTAAGTAAGCCGAGGCTGCCACAATACAACACACTTCAGCCTTTCTTTAAGAGCATTCATGCTCAAACATGAAATAAAAAAGTCCAGCTACTTCAATTAATTGTAAGAACGTAGCTTTAGCCGAGTACCTGCTTATTGAACATAATAAACACATTTCTATTAAAACAGTAGTTAATTAGCATTTAATTAGCACCAACTATTGATAAGGAGTGTGAAAAGATGTCAGTCTAATGCAAAATAAAAGCACAGAATTTTTTTACTGGCACTTTTTGCCCAGGCAAAGGCTTGTGACCCACTGAAAAAGGGTCCATGACCCACTGTTGGGTCACGACCCACCAGTTGGGAACTTCTGCTCTAAACTGTAAATAAAAGTATTAATAGTTAATTTTTATCAATTAATAATGCAAAGTGATGAATGAAGGAGATATCTAAATCAAATATCTGGTGTGACCTCCTTATGCCTTCAAAACATCTACAGCAGACTGTAGGCCCTCAGTAGGCCCTCAGTAGGCCCCAGTAGGCCCTCAGTAGGCGGCCTCCGGGCCACATCCAGCCAAAGGAGGGAGGAGAGAGATGCAGGAAGTGCAGTCTCTGTTTTGAGTTGGTGTCAGCTAAAGGTGACAATATTGAGGTTCGTTGTACTCTCTGTGCTGGAGACAGTGTTTTCTAGTTTCAAAAACACTTCGGCAAATTTGAAGAAACATTTGGAGTTGCAGCACGGCACAAACTTATGGAGAAAGTCCTTCCAGGTGGAGCGAGGCAGAGACCTGAGACTGATGCAGGACCCCCCCCGGACTTTGGTGCCAAACCAGTGAGTGAGGGTGGGGTGAAGAAGTTGATCGGACAGTATGTGGTAGAGGAAATGCTGCCCTTGCACACGGTTGACTCGCAATATATATAATATATAATATATATATATTGAATGTAACTAATAAAGTAGCTTGTAATCTAACTTAGTTACTTTTAAATTCAAGTAGTCAGTTAAGTAACTATTTTTTTAAATGAATAATCGGACTACTTTTTCAAGGTAACTGTGGCAGCACCGACCTGCTGCAGGTAGGTTGGTCCAAGCGTCCTGCAGAACCAGCCACAGGTTTTGCTCAAATCCTTCTGCCTCTTCATGTGCTCGCAGAAACACTTCATATTGTTGAGATCAGGGCTCTGTCACTTTCAGGACTCCTTGTTCTTCACGCTAAAGATAGTTGTAATGACACTGGCTGGTGGTTGTCAAGTTGCAGAATAAATGTAGGGCCGGATAATTGTCTGCTCGTGTTTCTCAGCATTGGGGTACGGTAGCCAATGAGGGCAAGTGGCCTACAACGGCTCGAGGCAGTTCAGTAAGAGGCTGCAAGAGCAGAAACGCAGCAGAACAAAGTACAACTAGAAAGCACTCGGAGAGCACAAACCTCCACCAAGGTAGCTCACATATTACTGTTACATCTATAAGCAATAGATCCATGATAAAGTTACCATCATAATATGATTCATGACCCTGAAAACCCACACCTAGCACTCAGAATCATGTTGATATCATTCTTAGTTATAAAGTTATTGAGCAAAAACAATCGTTCGTAAATGGAGGTAATCTTGATCACCACCAAAATCTAATTATTTTTAAGTTGGGCCATTACCAACATCTCCTGAAATTTTCAACAAAATCTGTTCTGCAGTTTTTGTGTAATCCTGCTAACAACAGAGAGGGGGACGACAGGCAGGCTGAGATTTTATCATGACTTTTAAGTAAACTACCCTCAATGTACCCAAAAAATATTACTTTCTCAAAACGAACAGAGTAAAAGTACTCCATACTGCTCACATATATAGTTCAGGAGGTCCTCTTTATTTCATTTAAATATCTGCCCAAAGGGCTCAAAATACAGCACTCCATGTATTAATGGACCTTTATTTGATGAAGTATTATTACACATTCTGTTCATGTTGAAAAAGAGGCATCTCAGAGCCAACGTTAAGGCCAGACTCCTGTATTTGAACACTTTTGATGGTAAAATGAAAACAGGAACATGATAAAGTCTCAGCCTGTCTGTCACCCCACTCTGGCTCTGCACGGAGCATTTACCGTAAATCTTCAAATAAAAGAGCACTTCAAATTTAGGAGCAGACGATTTGACTGCAGTCTCTCTCTCCCTGCCACAGCGCCCCCTGCAGACCTGGAGCTCTTCTGTTGTTCTTGGTTCTGTCGTTTCTGCTCTTGCAGCTGGTTTCCTCTTATTGAACTGCATCGAGCTGCTGTAGGCCGTTTGCCCTCAATGCCCACCGTACTGAGGACACCCATTTATCCCCGAGTGTTTGCAGAAATGCAGTCCTAAGCTGATGGGGAACCTCTGCCATGCTTCACTGTTGCCTGCAGACACTCACTGTACTCCTCGTCATTTTAATGGGATTACGTGTCCTAAATGTAATGCTCGAGAGCACTTAAATCAGGAGCTCTTACTGTAAACTTAGTGTGTGAATACAGCTGATTTAGGGAGCTGACATTTTTTGTCCCTAGGACCACGAGAGGGAGTTTTATGTTTTTTAGCCTGTATTTCAGTACAGATTGATGTCTGCCAGCATGGCTAGTGTTCAGGCTAAAGCCGTGTACCTCATACAACCCCACTTCAAAACCCTGCAATATCCCTTTAAGCCACCTGTTACTCAAAATGTTTCACAGGACCATTCTTTTTTTGTTCATATTCGTTTAATTAAAGAGCGAGACACGATGATGTTTTAGATCTACATGGAAGATCAAGTTTATTTAAGAACTACCTGCATACAAAACATATTGCACATCAACCAACCAGAACAATCCTTTAAAAAAACAAACATACTGTAGTTGACCCAACAAAAACACTTGGGATGTCACAACTCTCAGTAGTCCAAATTGTCATTTTGTGTTGAAAGAAAACCCAAAGTAACGCATGTTTTAGTGTCAAGAAAAAGGAGAGCTTCTCTTGTTTTTGTCTTTTTTTAAATACTGTACATTTTTTAAATAAATAAACCAAATAAATCTCTTCCTTAGTGGAACAGTCGTGACCAGTTTCCAGCCAGTCTGAGGAAGAACCATGAAAATGACATCATCGTCACCCGGGCTCGGTTTCCCGGGGACACCTCGCTGGGGCGGCCTGGGAATTAATACTTACATTGAAATCTTAAGCATTGTGTTTTGTACTTTAACATACTGTAAACTTTGATTTTCATGTTATTTATTGATAGTTTTAAAAAAGAAACGGCACCCAGACCGCCCGCCGAGGTGTCTCCAGGAAACCCAGCGCTGACGGCTACATCTCTGTCCAGCAATAAAACAGTTAACAGGCCAGTTTTCAGACTTGACTACAATCAATGCTTTAACAGAAATCGTTTCAGTGCAAAGAAAACAAATCCTCTATCATTTGCTTCTTTTCCAGACGCTGTAATAACATTTCTTCTATGACCAAAGTGGTTGCATATTGAAAAACAGAAAGCAGCTAATGTCAAACTTGTCAACAGATATATTTATATATATAAAGGATAACTGGACTCATTTCCCCACAAACATTAAGTAACACACCTGATTTGAAAAAGATATGCCTCTGACATCCTTCCAGGTTCTTCCTCTGTTCGCCCGCCTGGCGGGAGCGAGCGGGCGGGACACAGGAAGAAGAGGAAAGATCTCAGACGGTGTGCAGAGCCAGGCAACGACATGTTGAATCTACTCAAGGCACAACAGCTGATCACATGTATGTTTGACATACTCGGGGTTTCCAACAAACCGATCTGCACCGTGGTACTGCTCATGCAGAATATTTAATTTACAAACTACTTCAGATGCACAAAACATCCTGAAAAAACAGTTGTGGAAGCATCTTTTTGACTTTTTTATAACCCTGCTGTGATATTTTTCTACTACAAAAAGGTCTGCTGCATTCATACCACAGTATGGTTGGAGTGGAATCCCTGTCTGCATTTGAGAAATACTGCATCCAGTCCGACACCCCTGAGCTCTCACCGGAGAGTGGGCTGAGAAGTACAGTTAAGTAGATGTTTGCGAGTGTGTGTGTGTTTGACTATCTTTGGCAAGCTCATACAGGAAGAACTATTGTAAAAAAGATCGTAGTAAATGAATCATTGGAGAGAAAGAAAACGTGGAAAGGGGATGTTCAGGTTCAGATCTCTGAAACTCACACAGTGGAGCAGGTTTCAAATATTTGTGGTAAAAATAGAAAAAGAACGAACAGTGCTTTTGTGTTTAAATGTTTTCACCTGCGCGGCTGTTTTAGAGACGGGGAGATTAAATCAAGTGCAGCCGAACCATTTCAAATATTTGAAACCGTTTCCTGAACTCGGGGTGGACTAGGAGAGTCCGTTGACCACAGTTTGTGGGTTGGAGTCCCCCTCGTAGGAGACTTTGGCGGGCTTCTCGGTGGTGGATCTCGAAGCTCTGGTGGCATCGCTGCCCTCGTCGCCAGCGTTGTTACTCGAGCCATTGGTGGTCGCGGGGGCAGACGGGGGGCTGTTCTCAGCGATGGTGTCCACCTGACCCTGGACAGAATCAGAAATACTTTATTAATCCTAAAAGGGGAAATTGGGTTGTTTCAGTTGCTCTTAAACACAGAATAGCAGTAAGAATATCAAATTAAGACATTTAAATAGATAAGAGCATAAAAATTAAGAGAGCAGGTTGTAACATGCAGAATCTTTAAGCTATATCAACTTCCTAATGAAGGAAAGTAAATAAAATAAGTAAAGTGAACAAGACCAAGGAATTTACACTATTAACATTAACAATATTTTCAATATATACATTATATGACATCCCAATTTGACAGGACTGGTTATTACGTTTGCTTATTAACAAATATTAACAAATATCAGACGTGAAAAAGTAAAAAAATAAAAGAAACAGAAGTTTAGGTATTTAATCTGCCATGTCAGCTGACATATCCAAATGAATGAAAACGAGAAATAGTGATGTTAAAAATTTAAACTCAATTAATCAAAATGTAACATATGGATCATTAATTAGCTATTCTGTAAATATAGCACTTTAGAAATACTATTTGAGGTTTGAGCTGCCCTGTGATGTTTATTTTTCAGTCAAAAAAAAGCTAAAAATCAGAATCAGAAATACTTTATTAATCCCCAAAAGGAAATTGGGTTGTTTCAGTTGCTTTTATACACAGTATAGCAGTAGGAATATCAAATAAAGACATTAAAATAGATAAGAGCATAAAAAAAGAGTAAGCAGATTGCAACATGCAGAATCTTTAAGCTATATCAATTTCCTTATGAAGAAAAAATAAATAAAATAAATGATTAGGCCAAGGAGTTTACACTATGAACATTAACACATATTTAAAATATGACTTTTATATTACAGCACTGTTTGACTGGACTGAATATTACGTTTGCTTATTAACAAATATTAACAATGTCAGAGGTGAAAACAGTGAAAAAAACAAAAGAAACAGAAGTTTAGGTATTTAATCTGTGATGTCTGCTGACAAAGTTAAAAACGATAAACAGTGATGTTAAATATTCAAACTCAATAAAAATGTAACATATGCATTATTAATCAGCTATTCTGTAAATACAGTAATTCACAAATATTATAATGGTATTTGAGGTTTGAGCTGCCCTGTGATGTTTATATTCAGTCAACAAAAGGTAAAAAAGCAGGTGAAAGTTGTGAAATTCACTCGTCTTTTCTGGAAAAAAAAAAACACTGAATAAGGAGAAACTCACTGATACCTGAAACCCTGTTACACCTCAGTCTAGAGAAGACAGCCCCCTGTACAGTCTGCCGTCATAAATCACTGTAAATGAAACTGATCTGACAGAATCGGCTTCAGTGACACTTCGCAGAAAGCTGGTGTCACACTGCAGAGGTCACGCACATGACCTCACAGCGGCGCACGTGCGGGGCGCCCAGAGTGACAGCAGTAATTCGAGAGAAGAGAGCAGATAAATACTTAAATTTCAGCAGAAGATGAGGCCGTGTTGTTATGGTAACCGAGGGTACAGGTATAAAGGTAATGATGAATGTGAACCCCACGTCTCTCTCTGTCCTCTAGTGTTTACTCTAAGGAAAAATCAAGACATTGAATTTCTGAAAGTCATTCATAAAATTAAACATTAACCCGTAAGAGACCCTAGGGACATTTTGTGCCATTAATTTTTTTACGGCATTTTAAAGTTTCTTAAATTAGCCTAAAATTGCTAAGCTACACAAAAACCACCTCGTCTGTTCCTACACCTTTAACTGCCAGTAAATTCACACAACTCTGCAGTTTTGTATAAAGAAAAAAAAAAGTGAAAAATTACCCTTAAATATATTTCAAGGAGTATTTGTTTATTATTATCATTACTATTGTTAGGTCTTGAGATGGGTCAATGACTGGCAGCAACATTGATTTTGATGTATTATATTTTTTAACAGCGTCAGATTAAAAAAATAACCCTTCCTTTTGTAGTCTTTGTGACAAAAAATGTCAGCTCCCTAAAATCCGCTCTAAAAATTTTATATAATTTTCTACTTTAAACATGTCAATCTTTAAAAATGAATTATATATGTAATAAACATCCCAAACAGTGATTATATTTTAGAGGGGTTAACCCCTCTAAAATATAATCACTATTTGGGATGCACATTTCAGGCTGAAGAAGTTTTTAAAGACTGACATGTTTAGAGTAGAAAAAAAGTAAAAATATGCTCTTAGCTGATTTTAGGGTGCTGACATTTTTTGTCCTAGAACCACGAGAGGGAGTTTTATTTTTAATCTGAAACTGCAACTAAAATGAATACCCATGCATAAAAATCAATGTTTCTGCCAGTCATTTGCCCATCCCAGAGCCTTAACACATTACAATAAAATACCCCTTGATATGTATTTTATTGCAAATATTTTAGGGTTTTTTTTAAATATCTTTTTATTAAAAAACAGAGGGAGTGTGTAAACATACTGGCTTTTAAAAGGTTAACAAAACACCCATGTATAATTAATATTCTGGGATATTTATTTCAGGCTGATGTAGTTTTAAAAGGCTGACTCATTTAAAGTGGAAAAAAGATATTTAATTTTTACAGCAGTTACTGGGAAGGTGACATTTTTTGTCATTAGGGACAGATTAGTTAGTAAATGGGCTCTCAAGGGTTAAATGACGAGGCACTGAGGACATTAGATTATGCTTTCATGGTTGTTGGTGACATGAAAACCTAAAGAGTCTGATAATTACAGCGACTGGTTTAACAATAAATTATTTAAAAACATTTAAGTCAATGGACTTTACCACAAGTTTATGAAATAATTAATATGGCTTCATTTTGCAAATTATTGATGTTATTTTTGCATATTTTCATGAAACAAAGGTTTACAACTAGCTGTGGAGTCACATTGGAAATGAACAGGAAGCATTAACAGATACACAGATGCTGAGATCATGCGCTCAGAAAGCCTGAGGACATCGATCTCATTTTGAAGAGATGCAACACACAGATGTAGAACTATAGTCACTACAGGACTTCCTCCAGTGGCTTTGGCTGATTAACGCTGCATTATAAACTAGAGATGCACAATATTGGATTTTTGTCGACATCCGATATGCCGATATTTTTTTAATTAATTATCGCCGATACCAATACTGATACCGATATTTCTGGTCAAGAGCACAAGTTCTGTACTTAACAAAAATGGACTTGTTTCTTTAAGTGTTACAGTATATTTTTGCGAGGAACAGATGTAAAACAAGAAAAACAGCATTTAACTCTTGCAAAAAGGAAATCCTTGATTTTTAAATGTACCCACACAGTGATGAGATGGTGCATTAACATTTGTGAAATTTGCCTTTATTCCAGCATATATATGGCCGATATATCAGCTGTAAATATCTGCTAAATTTTCAATATTGGCCGATACCGATACTTAACGTTTTAGGCTGATATTAGCCGATACCAATATCAAACTGATAATATCGTGCATCCCTATTATAAACCTAACTTTGTGACACAACAGTATTTATTTATGTTCATTTTAAACTTATATCAGCTAAGAATCTTTATTCTCCATGTTGAACACCATCAGAAATCATAATGCTGACTAAAACAGGGTTTCTGGTCAAGTCAAGTTTAATGCTTTTTAATGCCATTTTAATGCTGTTCTGTATCATTTTTAATGCCATGATCATGGACTCAAGAAAAATTACACAGGTTTGTTTTTTGTAAAACATGATTTTTATATAAAAACTGTCCCTACAAATATCTCATCTTTAACATATCCAAACTTCTGGAGCTGAGAGAAAACTTATATCACACTGGAGGGTGACCACTAGGTCCTCTTTAAGGCACATGCCTTAGTTCGTTAGTTGTCTGCCTCTAACAGACGATTTGTGGCCGTCAGACTGCATGTGAGATTTCATGCCGCTGTACCAAGTTAAATTTTTTTTTTTTAACAAGCACATAAAAGTCTGTCTCTGTCTTGACCACAAACGGGCTGTTGCCATTCTCTGAATTCCACATGTTCCAGCCATTTTTGCTGGAATTTGCATTTCCCCATTTCCCTTTTCTTCCTCCAACTGGTCCAGCCTACAGGCCACTTTCCAACCAGCCAGAAACAGTTATCACAATGGTTCTGCATGTTTACATGGATGTACTTATCTGGCGAATCACAGTTTATAATTATATATTATTATATTATATATTAGATACTTTTCTTGAAACTACAGAGAGAATTTGTAATGCCATTGAGAATCAAATTTAATGATATTGTATGCAATTTAAGGCCTTCATTTTTGTAAAATCAATTTAATGACTATTAATGCTTTTTAATGCCCTGCAGAAACCATGTAAAATTAACTAAAAACCTGCACTCTTCAGGTGAATTAAAGCATTTTCTTATCATTTCTGGAGCCCATATTGTGACATTCGTGCTCATTTCCAGCAGGTAAAAACTTGCACTATAAGCAGACAGAACTTCAAAACTTTATATCACTGAAAGTTGTCTGCCAGCATGTTTAAACTGTGCGGCTCAGTACTAACCACATCCTTGTTTTTCTTGGTGTCCTTGGTGTTGAGCTGTCTGCTCTGAGATTCAGCCCTGGATATGTAGTCAGCCACTGTCACTGCACAGACAACAGAAGAAAAGAAACACCACTGATGATGACAACGCCTGTGTGCTTTAAATTACAGAGTCTGCCTCGGCTCTGACAGTGTTAAGAACTTCACAAAAACCCAAGACAGAGGGGAGATCCAGTCTGGCAGTCTGAAAGGAGAGTTTCGACACTTTCAGACGCCAAACAGTGGCATGTTTTTGTAGCCTTACTGACGGCCTTGTGAGCTTGACACCTGGCACACAGACGATGAGTTAAAGGTCAGTGCGGCACACTGAACACGGCGCTGCTGTTGGCTTAACAGAGAAGCTGGAGCCTTGTTAGTGATCAGGCTTATGTAATATTATCTAGAAAAAAGATAGCTGCTTTTATTTCACTGCAAACTGGTGAGGACACTCTTTTGGACAATTAGGACTAATTATTTAGCAAAAGCAAACAAGGCAAGCACTGCTCACAGCTATCTGTTTCTAATTAGTTGAGCACGGCACACACAAACACCAGAGCTGGTGCAAACCTCTTAGCCAAGCTGTTAGCGACACAGCTCAGGCAAGGGGGATGCTGCGGTTGCTTACGGTTACCTGGCTGCCTCTCCTCGGGCAGGCGAGTGCGGCGGCGGCGACTACGGTTACGACGCTGAGGTTTGGCCTCGGGGTCTTCTAGGGTTTTTGAGGTCATCACAAAAAGATGGATTTGAAGCTTAAATTGATTTAAACCAGAAGACTTTTCCTGAACTGGACTGGCTGCTTTAAGACTATAAACTGCCTGACATTCTGACACTGAGCTCGATTACAGAAGTTCTTACACTCCTATTGAACTAAAGCTACGTTTCCACCCAACAGTCTGGTTTGGTTTGATATAGTTTGGAGCGCTAAACCCTGATCTTGTTTGGATTTCAACCACCAGCTGTTCCTTCTCTCCAGGTTAACAGTGTAACATCACAGAAACTCGACATTCTTTACAGCAACACATGACTCTAAATCCACGGTATAGTTGCCAGGTCTGCTTATTATAAACAACTTTGGGCTTCTTTTACTGAAAAGTTGCTTGTAAATACTGGCAGTTGCAGGTTGCAAAAGTGCAGTTGCGCATTTGGGCTTGTTGTCCCACCAAACCAGGAGGGATCTGATCCACACTCTACTACCAATATAAACTCAGCTCTGAAGTTAAACAAACTATTTTGTCCCACTCTAAAAACAGATGTAAATTTTACTTTAAAAAGAGACAAAATTATATTTCCACCAAAAAGAAATCCTTATAGCCAGAATTAAATTTATTTCTGAAGTAGCTGTTACTGTTCAGGCATGAAAACGAGTCAGGGGTGAAAAAGGTGAGAAGGATATGACCAGTTTAGGAGGAAGAAAATGTTGAATATTTCATATTTAAAAGCATCAATCTGATGCACTTTGAGAGAAAAATCAAGCAGAATTACAGGACAGTATGAATGTATAATAAAGTATCTATACATGGTCCCATTATGCTATATAAGAAATTAATTTTCTACCGGAGGCTTGTTAAGATAGCTACGTTATCTGTCCTGCTGTGTCAGCTAACGTTATGCATCAATGACATGATGCCTCTTTCAGCAAGCTTTAATTCTTCTAGAGATATATTACCTGTAGCTAACGTTAAGCTTATGTCAACAGAGCTCCCGGGTAACTGAGATATACCAGAAATATATTGAAATTATTGAAACCATCACTCAACAAATTCAGTCAGGCAACAAACATTAGCTATATTCCACTTTCCAAATCGGCGAGGCGTCTTCTTTCTCTCTGCTTGTACACTTTACAAACCAATCAGGTAGCAGTATTCCCCTACCTTCCCAGAGAAAACACTGGTGATGCGAGGCCCTTCACGCTAATATTTCCATGCTCTCACACTTGTAGAGTGAATGTTTCTATCAAATTCAAGGCTTCCCTCAGGCGCACATATTCGCAGTTCACCGATAATCTCTGGTATACCTCCATGTCCCGTCCATAACCCCACCTCCCAAAAAAAATCCTCATCGGATCTACACGATTCACGTAGGTCATCTATTTTCATTTCAAAACGGCAAATTTCGCTGAAAGGTAAGTGATTTTCATGCCTGACTGTTTTCACCATAATAGAGCTGTAGAGGATCAACATAAAACTTAGATGAAAGCCTGTCTATGTCCGTTTGGTAACAAAAATCGAGGTTAGACAGACTGTTTAGTGATAACAGAGTTATAAATAACAGCAGCCCATCCCTTCACTTCTGTATAAAGAAAAAGATGTTCCACCTCCAAACAAAAGGATGTTGAACAAGTAAATTAAGAGATAAATAAGAAAAATGTCAGGGATTGAAATGTAATGTAGATTACATTTAAATAGGCTTTATGGAGATTTCTCTTCAAAAAAAAAAAATAGTAATATATCACATTAGAAAAAAAAAAGCTGAAGGTTCTTTGTTTTGGGCTTGTTTTTATCGACCTGGTTGTTTACTTCAGTGAAAAAATATGGCAACACAGATCCACGACTTTATTGAAACACCTGTAATTGCGTAACGAGCCGAATTGAACCAGACTACCTGGTGGAAACGCAGCATAATCGTTCTTATTTTGTACTGAAGCAGAAATCTGTGGTGATGAAGACTTCCCTACCTATGCCATTCTCGCTCACTGAAGCGTTGTCAGACTCGCTCATGCCGTCCATCAGCGTGGCGTCCTCGTCTGTTCTGCGTCGCCGAGATCTCCTGCGGCGGTTGGCAGGCAGATTGGACTCACTGGCGTCTGTATCGGCCGTCTGGTCGGTCTCTGTGTTCGTCTCCTGGGCCCCGTAGGCGTGGTGATCCTCGTAGTCCCGATGTCCTCCTGGAGAGTCGAGGTAGAAAAATCATGAGATAAAAGTTTGTCAAATAATCTGGTGTTGGTGTTTCACTTTTGTCTGACTGTTGGTCCAAAGCAAAGTAATGTTGACAACTGTCAGACAAGTTTTGATCAGAAATATCACAAACATGACTTCCTGAGAATGTAATCACTACAATGATCTGCACTGCCATCAGATTTCATGAATCATGCATATATTTGCTTTTTTGAGTAGAGTTTTTTATTTAATTGCATCAAAATGTGTTTCATTCTGGTCTCAGGATCAATCCTACCATAGCTGTTGTTGTATCCTCCTCTTCCTCCTCGGCCCCGTCCTCCAGGTCCTCCTCGGCCCCTGCCCGGTCCAGGCCTCCTGCGACCATCACCTCTTTGCGGCCGGGGGCCTCTTTCCCTCTCCCTGCAAGACCGTCATCCAAATATGTCAGGTTACGATCTTAACTTAATCTGAGGCATAGACGATGGTTTACTTACAGAGAAAAATGAAAAAGGGGGGCCGGATATATAAACTTTAGATTAGCTTTAACTTAAATCTCATATCTTATCCTGTTGATACAGGTTTTATCTGTCTAAACTTAATCATTTTAGATTTTCTTTTATTTTTTTAAATTTTAAGGTATTTTTAGTGTTTTATCTGTCCATGTCTGTTTTGATTCTTGGTTTTATTGCTTGTATATTTTCCTTTTTCTTTTCTTTTATATTTGACTAGTCATCTTGATTTGTTCATTTCTTTTTCTTTAGTTTCTCTGGTGTGCATTAGTCTCTAAATCCTCTTGACATCCTACCAACTATCATTACAATTACAGTGGAATAGTACTTAGAAGATGGACCTCTGCTGAGCCTTTATTTGCTGGTTGGTTGTAAGAAAATGATCGTTATTTATATATCATATCATGCAAAAACAAACATATGTAGTCACCATAACAAACACGTGCATATATCAAACACAAAAGAAAACAATCGAGGTAAACCACTGACGACATCCTGCATGTGCAACAAGTCCACATGCTAGAAAAGGAGCAGGAAGAAGTCTAAACGTATTTAATCCAGCCCTTTTATTACCATGTCCTACAGTGGTGTTTTTAATTTCTACATATTTATAATATTTACAAGATTCAAACACCTATTTAGGAGCCAATGTTCCTGATAATATATTGATGTCTAAATTTAAAGCACTTTGAACTGCGATTTAATTTGTATGAACAATGCTTTGTATATAAAGTTTGATTGATTGATTAAAAATGAAAACATGTGTATGGTTGTTTTATCTTTGTAGAAAGGAAGGTTGCCCCTGAAGAGCATAGATTTCTGCATCAAATGGGCTCGGCTCACCTTTAGTCATTTTTTTTTTGTTTTCCATGAGGGATCGTACCCAACACCTGGCACAGCAAGACCAAACATGATGTGGAGACACTGATGACCTCTGACAGGTCAGAGCATCGTCTCAAGTTGGAAGTATCACGGTCCGCTCCCTGATGCTGCATGACTTCCCAAACTTCCCCCTTACATAGTCTGTTGTTTTACTGCTTGTGGCCTGTGGCTCTATCGCCTCTGTTTCCTCCTTTGTTGTGAGGATGCCGCAGTAAATTCATGCAGTTTCACTAGGAAAACCTTAAAAGGGTACTATCTATACTGTGATGGAATCTGGAGAGGGTCGTGCCCAAACTGTGTGTAGTCCAGCTGAGTTAAGCAGAAACCACAAATCAAAAAGCCCGTGCTCAGCTCGCTTGCAGCCCCACTGGAGGTGATACCAAAACCAATGCCAGGTATCAGGCATGACCCCTAATAGAAAACCAAAACAACAAAGTAAAGTCAAGCCAAGTCGAGAAAATACCATTTAGTGGAAACCCCAAAAGTGCTAAAGGCTGTCCTGTTTGCCAGAATCTGAGGATATTTCAATGCAAAAAGGAAGAATAAAACGGGAGCAACAGCGGATATAATTATGTGAAGCCTCGACCAAAGAACTTTAACTTTAATCAAGAGAACTATAACTCTTAAAGCAACAATGTTTGGCTGTAATGCCCATGATTAAATCTTTGCTGATCAAGTGTGGGCAGCTTCCTCTCTCTCAATCATGCTTACAAGCAAATTAAAGTAATGAAGGAGTTGTTACTATGCAGAAAACATAGAAGTATGACACAAAAACATCACAAATTCTTTGATAACTGGTACTTCTTCATGCCTTCACAAGAAATAACAGCTTTAATGGGCTTTTGTTTCAGTGAAACAAACAAATTCTACATACTGTAAGTAAATTATGGATTAACAGCCAGTAAGTGCTCCGTTACTTGCATCAAAAAGAAGCTGAAACTGTGTTGAATCCTGTGTTTAGGTCATTGGATTAAATACTGCTCATTGCATGTCCATTTAAATGTTCATACATGCTGATTAAGTCACTTATAATGACAGCCATATGTATGTTTGACCTTATTTGTACCCTTTAAAATGTAAAAATATGACCTTTCCTCTTGGAAACTAAATCCGCTCGTCCCTGATTTAGATCCATTTCCATGGGAGTTTAGAAATGTGAGTACTGATGAAAACATCATGTGTGTCCTGATAGTTCAAACAGTGTGGGCTTTCCTCATAACCTAAAATGCCTGTACCTGTTGTAAACATGAACCAATCGGTTTCACGTCTGGTTGGATCGATTGCTTCTCACCTGTCCTGGTCCTCTCCAGCGAGGGACCAGTCGCTGAGCTCTTCCCTGCGCTCCGAGTCGGTCTCAGAGGCGTTGGACTGCTCCGAGTTGGTGCCTTAAAGAGTGAAACGAATACACAACAGGAGGGAGGAAGTTACTCGTAAAATCATGGACAGATGCAGACACTACCTTCGTCTCTGCTCAGGTTTCTCCCTCATGTGTGCACAGACACTCTTCCATAATGGACGTGGACAGTTTCCTACCATATCCAGTGTTGTATCCGTGTCCCCTGCGCCCGCGCCCTCGGCCGTTATAGGAGCGACTGCCATGTGAAGAGGAGGCATTAGCACTGCCATCTGCATTATAGCCCCCCCTCTCCCCTCTTTCCCTGTCAGCTGGTCGGTGACCCTGGGTGATCTGACGCAACTGCTCGTCAATCTGCATCCTCTCCAGCCGGAGCTGCTCCACCTCCTGAGGGAGAGGAGGTACAGGCAGAGAGTGAGAACAACGAAGGATGAACAGCAAGACAAAAGAGAAGAGCAAGGAGCAGGAAATAATGATTGTAGTGTTTCAGAAGAAGGTGAACATCCCTATGGAGAGCTGTTCAGTGATATCAACTGTATCAAGCTCTACTAGTACTCAAATTCAGAGTACATGTACTCAATTTTGGTCAACTACTGCACGAGTACACTTTACTAGTGAAGCAAGAAGTGTCACAAGTACTACTAGCAGACTTAAAAATGTTCACTAGTACTACTAGTAAGTCTTATATGATAATGCGGAGGGAAGCAAATACACTCTTACCATTGGCTTTCGAAAATATTACAACCAATCAGGGTGCTGGATTTGGTTATAATCCCTACTACTTCATTTACATAAGATCTACAAGTATTACTATTTTATTTTTATTTGTCAGGGACCATGTACAGAAAAAAACAAACTCATCAGAGTAGAGATGCTCTGCACCGGATTAGAGCTTTCTAGCTAATTTCCATCTGCAGTCCCTGTGGCACTCAAAGGAGAAATTAAGGTATAAATATAAAGTGCATTTACAGTACAGAAAGTGCATAAAAGCAAAGAAAAATACATTTTAGTTCATAGAAAGTGCATACATTCAAGTTATAGTGCAAAGACACAAGATTTAGTGAATCTTTTGGCTTTATTAGGGGTATCAGTAGACTAAAAATAGTCTTCTAGTACTACTAGTGATATATTTTCAGTCTGCAAGTAGTACTAGTAAACAAAAATTGTTTTACTAGTAAAAGTTTTTGGCGCACTAGTGTGTGGGTTAACCTTACTAATAACACAAAATCGTCTACTAGTAGACAATTTTGTGTTAGTAGTACTACTAGTACAGCTTTAAGTGTTTACTTTAAGTCTACTTGTACTACTAATAAAACTAAAAACCTGTAGTAGTAAAACAAACATTTTTCTTACTAGAAATACTAGTACACTCAAAATATCTCACTAATAGACTGTTTTAGTCTACTAGTAGTACTAGTAAAGCCAAAAGATTCAGTAGTAGTACAAGTAGACCTAATACAAATGCAGCACCCTGATTGGTTGTAATATTGGCGAAAGCCAATGAGAATCCTGAATTTGCTTTTCCACACCCCCCTTATTAGCATATAAGGCTCACTAACAGAACTAGTGAACAATTCTAAGTCTACTAGTAGTACCAGTGACACCTTTTGCTTCAGTAGTAAAGTATACTTGTGCACTAGTTGACCGCAATTGAGTACATGTTCTCCAAATTTGAGTACTATGATCAACTATGGTTGATCTCACTGATATCACTTTTATGCTCTCTGTACATCCCTGAGTTTATTTATTCAAGAGCTGAATACGCATGCATCATCATCCTCATACACACATCACATTCACTGTGCCTTGTGTTGCTCTTTCTGAATATCGCTAGGCTGCGTCCCTGTGCACAATCCACAATCTGCCTCAGCTTCTCCTGTATCTGCTGGCTCTCTGCAAGAAGCTCCACCATCCCCTACACAAACACACAGTGCAAAACAAACACGTGCACACAGCACAGGACACACACAAACACAGACACATGCAGAGTGCAAGATGTGTTCACAGTTAGCTCCACGCTGCAGGAAGGTCAGGACATAACGTTTGTGGCATTTGAAGCTTAAAATAAGAAACAACAGTCAGATCTTCCTACAGGGCTGCTGCACAGCTGCTGAGTCTGTCTGACGATTACCTCTTTTTTTAGTTACTGATCAGCGTGGATCACTGACTGATTCTTCGAACTAAAAGTAACCCGAACACTAATTTGGATGAGATGATATCCATCAAGAACTGCTGATCATCAGGACAGTTTTTTGTCTTATAAATCTGACAGATCTTGTTCTTTTTTATTAAGTGGTCTTGGTATGCTGTTCTGAGACACAGAGCACTGATACACTGATATTAATCATTTCTGTCAAGAGCACAAAGTCTCCACTTTACTAAATTTAACCTGTTCTTTTCATGGTTGGAGTCCAAACTGATGTAAAACAAGAAAAGCTTCATGTTATTCTTTAATAAATTATATTTTGATGTATAGAAGTGGATGTTCAGTGATGATGAGGTTTATTTAAACATTCTGCCAATATTATAGCCAAAATATGGGACATTATGGCCAAGTCCGGCAGCCAAAATATCAGCAGTAAGGATCTGCAAAAAATTAAATATCTGCCAACAGAAATCAGCTTTTTAAGCAATTATCTGCAGATCCAATATTGTTCTGATAATACTAATGTGCATCTCTAAAAACTTTCAGAAATTTTTGTTTTAATTTCTCATGAAGGAGGTGGAGGTTGGTCCAATGACAAGTTGAGAACCATCATCATGTTCGAGTTATAGTCTCCGTCCAAAGGAAAATGATATTCTTTCAATAACAAAAGTTTGCAAATTAAATCTATTTTATAAAGTTTGCAAGGCCAGTGTTAGTTTAATACAGTTTTAATCTCAATTACTGCCTTCTTCAAATATGAAAACTGAGTAATCGAGATTAAAACATTACTGTGCGACATGTTATTTTTTCTATTTCCATTATTATTATTAACATAATTTTGAGGTATTTGTATTTTTCTATTTCCATTTATTTCCCTGTATTGCCCATTCTTTAATGCTGAAAATGATAGTGTTAAAAGTAAAAAGAGCATTTCATGTGTGTTTTAAAATCTGAGTAATAGCATTTCATATTCTTGATCCTAATATCTATTAAAGTAATCGAGATTATGATTTAGCCATACTGACAAACTCGTCTCTTAGTGTAAAATTAACAGGGTTTGTATTTACAGCAGATAAACATGTAGAGAGTGTTATTGTTGCAGACCCTCAGGTTGATTTAATTCATCTTAAATATCTATATTTCAGACTGGCTTCATGTTTGTCCACCTTCTCTGATCACCTGCACAGCAAACATGCTGAAAAAGTTAACCTGTGTTTAGGGATTCATCTTTGTACTAAATGAATAAAGCTATTCGTGCTTAAGATGCGGCCTGTTTCAAAACAAGCATCAAAAACAAACCCTTTCTCCAAACTCCACACGCAAACATGTACGCAGACACACATGTATGTACATACTGTAGATCTCCTTACATTGAGGTAAGAGATGTGGTACTCCAGCAGGACCTGGACGTTACCAATACTCTCCTTAGTGCCGACAAAGGTGAAGGGGACCATTCCCTGTGTCAACAAAACACAAAGACACAGCGCACATGTGAGTATGGGACCCACTGAAGGAGCGCCAGTTTAACAACATTAATAATTATCAGTGAAAGCAGCTTCATCTGCGGCTTGGCAGTAGCAGGCTTACTTCTTGTCGGGGTTGCTTGTTGTCGTTGTCTCCTTCTATCCTCACCCTGACCACCCCCGACTTGTCAACGATCTCCTGGATGACCTTTCCGTTCTTACCGATGACTTTGCCTAAAACACAGAAGAGAGAGAGAGGACAGAGGGGGTGAACGAATGAAACAACAATACTTCAACTCAGCATACTCTCACTGGACAGCCTGGACCTACAAAGCTTCAACAACTACGATTACAACTATGTGTCCATTCCTTTAGTCCAATTCCCTTATCATTACAGTTCCTGATATTAACTTTAGAGGGATCAGTTAAATTAAATACATAGTAGTTCCTGCTAACAGCACACATATATTAATATGACCTTGACAAACAGCCATGGATGACCTGCTGCTGTGGCCCTGCTTGACTCCATGAGCTCTATCCTGCATCAACCATCAACAGAAATCACATCATTTAACATAAATTCATACCTTTAGACCAGTTAAACCCATTTTAATGGCAGTTCAGCTAGATGCAGCTATATTAATCAACATCATTCCTCTCCAGATTATATTTATTATAGATATTAATGTTAACATTAGATTGATCTCATCCATGGTTGTATTGATTATTCATCCATAGTAACTATCTTTACAACCATAAAGACATGAGGACCATCTTGGAAATGAGATGCCACATCTCAGGGGGCTCAAATAAAAGATAAAATATAATAAATAATAATAAAAAAATAAATATATTTGTATATACACATACATACATACAAAGATGTATCCATCCAGGCAGAGACAAAGAGACTAAAATCACATTTGTCTCTGCTGAATATAGACTTAATCAATCAATCTTTATTTATAAAGCACCATATTTGTTGAATATAAATTTACTAAAGGAGAGTATTTGTATATATGCATATATGTGTATCTATAAATGAAGAGTATGTCTTCAGCCTGCTCTGTTGTAAAGTGCCTTGCGATTTGTTGATTTTTTCTATTTGTTTTTGCAGCAATAAAAAAAATCGATGCATCAGATGTTAGATTTGGTTAAAGAGCATCTTAAAATGTTTTTTATATATTTTTTATAAAATGCATCATTATGTTTTAGATTTTATTTTTATATATATAAAAATGAAGATACTGTTTAAGGTGTGAAAATAGCTTTTCCTCCTCTCGCTCTTCTGGTAAAATCTGCCTCAGACACCTCAGAATGGAAAAGATTATTTTTGTCTGTCAAAACCAAAGCAAACTGAAAACTATGAACAAAAGAATGAGCTGTGAGCGAAGTGCAGGAGTGTCCACACACCAACAAGGTTCCTGGGCACCTGGACTGAGTCCTCCAGGAACTCCAAATAGTTCCTGGCCTTCTTTACGGCTTCTGCTGACTGAAAGACAACAGACACACAAAAACAACCACAGCTTATTATCCTCAAATATCAGTGCATAAAAATCAGCTAATCATTGACATATCACAGGATGAAATCATTCAGCACACACAAAAAATCAGCTTTGCACGTAGTTTCCTGAAAATCATTCACTTCTAATTCTTTTTCTCGAAAAACAAAAAAACTGTCATTTAAAGAGTTAAAATATTTAAATATTCAGAAATATCTGATGAGTATGATTAGAACTGATGATGACATGTATATGATAAAATAAAAATGTGGGTACAGTGTCTATATTGACCTTGTTATGCTCGTCTAATTGTGTCATTGACAGTATGTGTGTCACAGCTGTTATTGTTCACGTGATGCATCTATGTTATTCAGAAAATGAAAATAAAATTTTACGAGACTTCTATTAACGGTTTATTTTTTCACTATTTAAACACACTCGTCCTCCACAAACATCCCTACCTCTCCATAAATCCTGAAAGTGCCGGTCTCCTCGTCCAGCTCGATGGCGGTGACACCCGGAACCTTCCGGGCTTGCTGGATGTTACTGCCGTGGCTGCCGATGGCCAGGCCCATCAGGTCTGGTCTTACCGTGAACTCCTCCTGGAAGGACGACACCAGCTGCCTGGAGCTCTGCGAAAACATATTCATTTGTTATTAGCAGGTCTCGTATCAGGGGGAGATGAGACAGGCTCAGGGGCTGACGGCATGGTGCTCTGCAGAGAACCGATACCACACACAGAACCATTCTGTCCCACCATCGATCTAGAATGTAGTCCTCCAAGACAGAAATCTGATCAAACCTCATCTAACAAAAACCAAGAAGAAGAAACATAACAACAAGCGGAAAACACAACATGGGAGAGGACATGCGAGAAGAGGGAATGATTATGGTCTTAGGACTATTTTTGACGGAAAATCAAAAACTATAAAAAAGAAAGGACTGTGGAAAAAATCCTGGAGACAGTGTAAACACATGAGCAGCTTCTCCATTTCTGAGGTCCACTGAACTTTGTGTTTCAGGTCAGCCATGCTTGTTTTTATTTACACCTGCTTCTTTGTTCCTCAGTCAGCTTGCTTCTTGATTGGCTACATTCACAGAGTCATGACTCGGGAGTCGTTGGCTTTCCCCACACACATGAAGATTTTTGGTCGTAAATATTGAACAAGTTTAATATTTAAGATTGTCGGCTCTGACCCGTTTCAGAGCTGATTATCATAACAAATTCACTCTTAACACACCTCAGACCACAGGATAATCTGATAGGAGAATCTAATAAAACAGAAGATAATCTTTACTTCGTCATCCTTGGTCAGGAAGGACAGCAAAGTCAGGACAAAAACAGCCCAATAATCTTTATGTGTGCACCCCGCTTTACTGCATAACAGTGTGGTATGCTGGCTCTGCAGAGGATGGGCAAGACGGGGCAAAAAATCACCAGCTGCTCCCTGCCCTCCCTGGATGACATCACTTCCTTTTGCTGTCTTTGCAAAGCAAAAAAAATCCTGTCTGACATCTCTCACCTGGACAATGTCTTTTTAACCTCCTGCCCTCTGGCAGGAGATACAGAGGCATTAAAAGCAGGATCAACAGACTAAAAACAGTTTTCATCCATGGGCCATCAGAGAAATTCCTGAGAGAGGCCACAACTATTTATATTTATACTTTAAACAGTTGGATGAGTGTGCAGTGTGTTCTCTTCTACATATGTTTTTAATGTTTCTTTCATTGTTCTGCACTGATGGTAGACTGTATGACAGCATGCAATGACAATCAAGGCTATTTTATTCTATTTTATTCATTTCAAATAAGAGAATTATTCTGTTAAATTATCAGGACTGGATTAAGTTGTGGTTTTGTTGTTACTGACCTCCAGGTGTTTAGTTGCCTCGTGGTTGCGTGACATGAGCAGCAGTTTGGTCCTGATGCTGCGCAGGTGCATGTCACTCAGTAAGGACACACGCTTCACCGTCGCCTCGTTCATGGACTACACACATAAAAAAACACACAAACAAACAACACTGCAGACTTTTAAGGACAACTGCGGGACATCCCGTCATATTGTTAATATCTCATCAAATCTGTGAATGTCAGCGGGTTACCAGAATCACGAGCTGGCTGGTCTCAGGGCAGTACGAGATGCGGCAGGCTCCCACAGCTTTCTTAAAGTCCTTATGGGCGTTCTCATTCTGGCATCTGCAACAAGTGAGAAACGACTTTAACATTTCAGAATCTATTATAAATACAAATATATATTAACTTATATAAAGGACAGAGGAAGAGACAGCTCAGGAAATAAAATAAAACAAATACAGCAGGGGTGGGAGACTTTGGTAACTGTTATCTTTAATGACAGAGGTCTGCATTGTTGTAATTGAAACAATAATTTTGTGTCTTCCAGATTACTTAGTAGTTGTTTATCTTTATTTTATTAAAAGTTTAGTTTTTATTTTATCAGAGATTTTAAAGAGATAATTGCAGATAATTGCAGCGTAAAAATAAAGATATTTAGATGTTTTCCTGGTGGATTTAGTCATTTTTTTCCTTCTCTGAAATGTAATTTTTGATTTTTCAAATTGAATGGTGGGCCATATTGAGAGAATAGGAGGGCTGTGTGGGGCCCCTGAGCTGCCAGTTGCCCACCTCTGATGTGCAGTATCAGTTTTAAAGCTGCAGGCGGAAAAAAACATGAATTCAAAGTTGGTTAAACGTGTGATACACCAACACTTTGTTACCAGATGCCTTAACAATACAGTTACTCATAGGGATGGGAATTGATAATATTTTATTGATACTTATTTTATTGATATTTATTTTATTGATACCAATACCAGTATCGATTCTGCTGATCATTCAGATGATTTTATGTGTGGGCAAAATTTGGCCTGCTTATGTTTCCAGTGGCAACCATGTCAACCACATGGCACTCCTGACATTCATAATTCAAAGATTAATTTAATTTAATTTTAGGCCATGTCACTCAGCCTACTTTTTACCTTTAAATGGTATGACTAATTTTGATAAGGGGTATACTTTCTACTGTGGAGGCTGTAGAACCTAAAACAACTAAATTAACCAGTTTTGGGTGCTCAGGAGCTCATATTTTATTTTTATCAAAATACACTATATTGTCAAAAGTATTCTCTCGTCTGCCTTCACACACATATGACATTTTGTTGTCCCATTTTTAATTCAGAGGGTTTAATATGATGTTGCCCCTTTGCAGCTCTAACTGCTTCAACTTGTCTGTAAAGGCTTTCCTCAGGTTCAGGAGTGTTTATGGGATTTCTGACCGTTCTTCCAGAAGCACATTTGTGAGGTCAGACACTGAGAAGGCCTGGCTCACAGTCTCCACTCTAATTCATCCCAAAGGTGATCTATGAGGTTGAGGTCAGGACTCTGTGCAGGCCAGTCAAGTTCTTCCACACCAAACTCCCTCATCCAGGTCTTTATGGACCTGCTTTGTGCACTGGTGCGCAGTCGTGTTGGAACAGGAAGGGGCTGCCCCCAAACTGTTCCCACAAAGTTGGAGCATGAAATTGTCCAAAATGTCTCGGTGTGCTGAAGCATTAAGAATTCCTTTCACTGGAACTAAGGGGCCAAGCCCAGCTCCTGAAAAACACCCCCCCACCACCACCACCAAACTTTACACTTGGCACAATGCAGTCAGACAAGAACTGTTCTCATGCCAACCACCAAACCCAGACTCCTCCATCAGATTGACAGACAGAGAAGCGTGACTGGTCACTCCAGAGAACACGTCTTCTCTGCTCTAGAGTCCAGCCCTGTGCTTTACTCCACTGCATTGACGCTATACATTGCACTTGGTGATGTGAGGCTTGGATGCAGCTGCTCGGCCATAGAAACCGATTCATGAAGCTCTCTGCACTCTGTTCTTGAGCTAATCTGAAGGCCACATTAAAGAATAAGTTCGGTTTTTTGACACCTGGACCTTATTTTTAGGATTAAATACGCTGGTAGACTCACCCAGACAATTTTGGCGGAGCTCGGAGCCGTTTTCGAGCAATTTAGATCTATCCGACAGCGTTTTTTCTCATGCCAAAGTAGCAAACGGGGCCAGAAATCGTATTTTGGGGGGCATCAATACGTGTTTCCTCTGGTCTCAAGTCCCACTCCGAGCAGCAAAGGCACTCCTCCTCTGTTGTGTTTGCCATGCAATGTCCACAACAACACCACCAGTTAGCCCCCATTCGTGGACGTGCAGTGGTTGCTTGTTCTCTGGCCAGCTGTTCGGCTCTTTCCCTCTGCATCCTCCTTTCAAATAGCTCCTCGTCGGTATATTCTGGCTCAAAACGATACGGGCATCCATTATACTCAAAGTCGTCGTCAGACGCTTCTACATCGGATAAATATTCCGCCATGTTGCACAAAAATAGCCGTGTAGCCGTGTAGCTACAGCAACAACAACAACAGCAACAACAGCGGCTCTACTCATGTTCTTGTCTATAACGTCACCAAAAGTTACCCATCCTTGTAAAGCCCCGGATGACCATAACAACAAAGTTGAGCTGACATGGTGATAACACTGGCCATTCATTTATAAAATGTAGCTGAAATGAGCGAGTTTCGCAGCAGATAATGTCTAATTTAGGGGCTTTGATTTTTGGCCCCGTCTGCTACTATGGCATGAGAGAAAAACGCTGTTGGATGGATCTAAATTGCTCGAAAACGGCTCCGAGCTCCGCCAAAATTGTCTGGGTGAGTCTACCAGCGTATTTAATCCTAAAAATAAGGTCCAGGTGTCATAAAACCGAACTTATCCTTTAAGTCTGGAGGTCTGTAGCTGTTGACTCAGCAGAACGGTGGTGACCTCTGTGATCCATGACCTCAGCATCCGCAGACACTGCTCTGTGATTTTATGTGGCCTAACACCTCATGGCTGAGTTTCTGTTGTTCCCAATCACTTACACTTTGTTATAAACCACTAACAGGTGACTGTGGAATATTTAGTAGAGATGAAACTTCAGGACTGGACTTATTGCTCAGGTGACCTCCTGTCACGGCACCACGCTGGAGTTCATGAGCTCCTGAGAGCAACCCGTTCTTTACTAATGTTCGTGGAAGCAGTCTGACTGACCAGGTGATGATTTTATACACCTGTGGACGTGGAAGTGACTGGAACACCTGAATTCAACGATTTGGATGGATGAGTGAATACTTCTGGCATTATAGTGTATAATTTGAAATTTCCTAATATTGTAAAAAAGTAAAATATCCTGAAAAATCGAATGTGAATGTCAGATTTTTCTTGTACATACGCTTCCTGTAGATCCTGAGGAACAGAGACAGTGCACTTGTGAAAGGAGTTCTTGGAGATGGCCTTGTTCGTGTTGACTGGACGCAGACGGTCAAAGGTCACAATCTCATTGTACGTCGCGTCGCAGGCGGCGTACTCGATCACATAGAACTGAAAAGACAGACGATGAACCCAGAGAGTAAATAAGACCTTTAGACGCCAACGTATGGACGCCACTGTACAGAAAAACAGGTCAGCTGTATTAACAATCATTTAATTCTCTGATAGTCTCCAGGAATAAAACACAAAAACACTTTTATGATATTTAGCTGCATATGAAGTTCTTTACTCACCTCTCCCTTCACCATGCGAACTTTCGCCAACCACCAACCACAGGGCTCCTGTTCATTCGCTCTGGACAGAATCTGACAGGAGATAAAGTCAGAGGAAGAGTGAGAAACAGATGAAGAAGAGTAAAAGAAGCCTTCATCTGTGCTGTCCTTACCTCCACCTCCTCGCCCTCTCCGATGTCCTTCTTGCCGTCAGCGGGTGGTGGCAGCCTGACATCACTGAAGGGCACCTGGCGTTCTGGCTGCCAGCTGAAATACAATCAGAAAAAACTTCACTTCCTGAAACTTTACAGTTTTATACATTTCATCCTTGAGAGAGCATCTAGTAGGGCTGGAATATATGGCCAAAAAATAAAATCCCTGATTTTTTTCCAACAACACTCGATTTACGATTTAAATAGATTTTTTTCCCTATCAAAAAAAAAAACAAAAACCTCTCCAACTGACTTAAAAATTACATGAATCAAGTTTTGCCTATGATTTGTGACACTGTTAGCAAGAAGAATAATTCTGCTGAACTGAAAACAAAAAAAGTCTCCAGCTTATCAAGCTTTAATGACTGATGTATTAAAACACTTGCAGTTACAAAAATGAGATTTACCTGGAGAGGAAAAACATGATTTACTCAATTTGGCAGCCATTTGTGGACCACTATAACAAAAACAACCCCATGAATAAATAACAATTTAGAGCACTTGACATCCTCCCAGTTGCATTATTATTACTATTGAGGTATGGATATGCATGTCTCAGATTTTATTGTCATCTGTATTTGAAAAAGTACAAATTCCAATAAAGAGAATAAAAACTGAAAAAAATCTTCCCAAACTAAACAGAACCTTCTTACAGTAAAAGTGCATGCTGTAATTTTGTCATAACATGTTAATTACGTAATTTGAATTTAGGCAGGCCATATTTTCATAAACACTGAAAGCTGAGCATTTTTCACTGTATATTAACATTAAATTCTCTGATCAGTATTTAATCTAATTTAAAATACAAATAGAAGCCTAAACATGTGCTTGTGCAAAAGCTGAAAAGGCCCACCATCATGAAAACTGTACATTTTCAGTATTTATATTTTTAAACGTTGAAAAAAACTTACAATTGGAGCAAGTAAAAAAAAATCTTGATTTTTGATGTTTAAATCTTCTGCAGAAAATAATTCAAATTTATCGATTTGATCGATATATTGCCCAGCCATAGACTCTAGAGTACAGGTAGAGGGACTCACTTGTTCTCAAAGGCAATGGTGAGAGAGTCATCGTGGATGTCCTTGACAAAGCCCTGCAGGACACAAACAGAGACGGATGAGCACATTAGAGCACGCCACCCTACTGAAACCATGCACCACCTGTTCTAGCTGTAAAGGGACAAATATTTATTAAAAGCTGACTCTTATTTATAAGCACCTTTTCTCCTTAATGCTGTATGTGGTGGCCTCCAGTACAGGCTCATAATTTAGTGATTAAGGCACAAAAACTGTAAAATTTTGAGTATGACTATAAAAGGGCAAATTTATGTCAACTGTAACAGGTCAAATTTCTTTTGCCAGCACCTTGCACTCAAATATTCTTGGACCTATTATAGCCATCCTTTTATTCTTAACGTGACAGTGAACTTGTTTTGGAAAATGGCTGGGGAAAAAACAATTTGGTTCTACCAGACAATGTATTCTTATTTTAATCATAGATATTTGTAGTGATGTACGATCAAGAGAACAAAGTCTTTACTAAATTAACAAAAATTAAGTCTTGGAAAAACGAAACTTGACTTTTAAATGTACCCATGCAGTGATGATGAAGTGAAGCATCATGGTACATTTGTGTATTTTCATAATATTAAGTGATATATGTGGCCAGTATGTATGACCAATATATCAGCTCTAAATATCAGCAAGAACTTCAATATTGGCCAATACTGAAGTTCAAGTTTTAGGCCAGTATCTGCAGATACCCGTATGCTTTATGGGATTGTTCAATGGAAAGGTCATGAAGAAGTGGTTAAAATATCAAAATACTAGGGATGCATGATATTATCAGCATGATATAGGCAGATAATTGCTTTAAAAGCTAGATATTGGTATCTGCAGATATGTCAATTTCTGTTGATATGTCCTGCTATTTTAGCCATATATATTTTAATCAATGAATCAAAAAAAACTTTATTTGTACAGCAATTTTCATACAAAATGTTGAGGCACACAGTGCTGAACATAAAACAGAAATAAAAAATGAAAATTAAACAAAAGAAAAAGGAGAAATTTACTATAATGGAAATACAAAACCCTACCCACCCTCGCTGTCCACATCCAGCACACACACAAAGACATTAAGAGGAGATTCTAACAGAAAATGCTATCTTGAAAGAAAAAAACATCTCTATTTTTATATTTATTTTTAATTGTTTTTACTTACTTTGTACTAGAGAAAACAGCTGACAAAGTCAAATTGCTTGTATGTGATTCTGATATTAATCTTAAATTGAGAAGAACTACTCTCAGTCATTTATATCATCTGTATCTGCCAAAATAAGTTTTTAAATACCAAACATAACAGAAAACCCGATACTGTGCATACCTACAAAACCCAAAATAAATTATTTTCAGGCTAAGGACATAAAAAAGCTGTTCAGATCTAAAACTTCAGTATTCAGAAACATCTTACAGCATTTAAGATTATTTTTCTCAGTTTCTTCATCTCAAAGTCAGAGGGATTTTTCAGTTAAATGTCCAGATTAAGGTATATCGTCAACACAATCTTCAGAGACTTTTAATTTTTTTTCTGCTATATAATACATATTTGGAAATGCTGCACTTGGAGGTGGTTGCCAACATGCTCCTGATGAACTACAGGGTTTGTCTAGAACTTTTAACATCGTCCTTCTTTGTCTTTAAAAAAGTAAAACAGACATTTTATTGGCACAGTCATGATCACTAATTTGAGAAGGAGGCTTAGACCTTGCACTTTGTCCTCCCTGCCCAATAACACCTAATAATTATCTCTATATTTATTAGCCATGTACATTCCCACTCCAAAACTTATGGGTGTGCTTGTTTGTGAAGATGATCTTATGAGGGGAACGGCATGCAGCACTCAAACCTTTTAACCTCATTTATTTTATTATCATGACTTCAGGAAACTGAAATCATCAATGAAGTCAAAACTAGATAAATCACCCGGCACCGGTGTGAATTAAACTTCATATTAATGCAACTGTTTTAACCACAGGCATGTAATTCACGGCTTCCTGAGCAGCTGAAACATGACTCATGGAGAAAGGGTTGGGCCGAGACTCAAAGTAACAAAGGACCGTCGCTGAAACTCAGTCGCCTGTACTTTCTGTTTCCTTCTCGTGCAGCTGCTGTAGCTGCTGCTTCTCTTCACATGACAACTTCTGATAGTCTTCAGAAATACAGTGAAGTCTTGAATTATTGTCATTTTTATTTTGGAATCACACATAACAGGCAATGGTACAATAACTGGCAAACAAACTTCCAGCATGATTGCTCCTTCAAGTATTCTTAAAACATAATTTCCAATCATATCTTAATGATATGAGATACATAAAACCAAAGCAACGAAAAAAAAGAAAAATAAAAAAATAAAAGTGAAAAGAGGAAAATTAACAACAACACAAAATTACACTTAACATTTGAACATGGGGTGTCTCTTATCTAATAAAACAGGAAAATATATTTTCAAACAGGTGTCTACAGGGTGTTTAGGGAGGATATATTTCCAATTTTTTTCCCGCAATTCTTGAAATTTGTTCTTCTGAAACTGCAGTAAAAAGGTGATTCACTCCATCACATATATTTCATACATTATATTGTACCAGTCGTCTAAAGTTGGAGCTTCTGGCTTAAGCCATGTTTTTGTAATTGCCTTCCCGGCAGTGATGCTCAACACTGCAAACAAGTACTTAGTTTTGTTATCTGTAGATGACAACAACATCCCAGTCTTGAATCCTTTTAATATACTTATTTAGGGCGAACCCTCTCAAGCTAAACTAGATGATATCAACATGTCAATTTATGAAGATGAAGGATGATGTAAGACATTAACTGCACAATATCCGTGCTGGCACATAATAACTTAAAATTTTAATTATCAATAATGGAAGCTATTACAATTTCTGCCCATGTATAGGTCATACTGAATCAGTTCTGTATCTCAAATATCAGACAAAATACCAGCTGAGCAGAGTGAACACTTTTGCCATAATGTTCAGCTTTTGTTTCCTTTTTGTTGTTGTAATGTCCTGTTTTGTGAACAACTGTAAAAATTTGGTATATCAAATCAATTTTAACAAAACAGTGAATAAACTGACCGACAGAATAAATATTAATTTTAATGTTAGATTTATCTCTGCCTGGATGGATACATCTCTGGATGTACGTATGTGCATATACAAATATATTTATTATATGTATTTGTATATATGCATATATGTGTATCTATAAAATCAAGAGTTTGTCTTCAGCCTGCTCTATAGTAAAGTGTCTTGAGATAACACTTGTTATGAACTGGAGTATACAAATAAAGAGAAAGAAGAAAATAAGTCTGCTGTTACACAAAGATTTTAACATAAATCCCACCACTAACAAGATAAATAGCCAATCACAGTGCAGAATTTTGGATTGGTACAAAGGGAAGCCATAAAAATTCCAAGAAGGCCTTCACCCCAACTTGGCCACGCCCCTTTCCAGTTGGCGTCACTCGGTCACCAAAATTTAAAAATTTGAACTTTTCAGGTGACGTCGCGTGTGGTTGTGGCACGACAGGTAATCAGCATTGTGTGGGTGTGTGACGACACTAGGGCTGAGAGATTCATCGTTTTCAAATCAAAATTTCAGACAACGCAATCATGTGATCGCCAAAACTGAAATTTTTTGCAGCACTCCTGACTGACCCAGGATCTGCTGTGTCAACTATTTTACAAATTTGCATTTAAGGAAGTGCTGGTAAGCAGGTCAACAACACAAAGCCTCTTTTTAGGAGTAGAAGTTGGAGTATCCCTTAAACAATAAAAACAGATTATTTATCATCAGTATTAGATGATGAATAATGTGTTAGGTGCTTTTGATCATTGATTGCCTTAGTGCTGTCTATACTGTAAACATAGTGAATATTGCACTGAAGCTTGTTTGAAGAAAATCATGAATTACATTGAAATCATAATATCTGCCAGAAAAATCGCAATTAGATCTTCTCCTAAAATCCTTCAGCCCTACCTAGTACTCTTGCCAAAATATATAACTGTATTGGTATCTGAAATGATACCGTATATCACATATCAGCAATAATCCACTCTGGTACACCCCTAACAACAGTATGAAAAAAAACACTGGCAGGAGCCACATAAGTGTACAATGAGTAGTTTTACTTTCAGTTCTGTAACTTTCAGGTCTTACTCACAAACTTCTGCTTCAATTATGTTTCAATACAAAACATTTATCCCACTTATGGAGGAGTAGTTAAGCACCATTTCTTTATCTGCATCAGCTGAGAACTTAACTTCAGTATGGAGGGTAGAAAATGAAATCTGAGTGAGTAAATGGGGGAGACGGGACTGTACAGGCAGCAGGTCTACAAATAGCTTTTTAAGTCTGCGGTATCAGTGACCCTCTTCTGACATGCCAGCTGGTCCGGATTGACAAGGAACAGCTGGCACACACAAACACATACAGAAAATAGCTCCGGCATGATGGGGCGTCAAATTATAGAAACCATAGTGTGTAAAATCCCTGTCATAATTAGTCAGGGTTCCTCCTTAATGCCCCAGTTTCTGCTGCGCTGTGGTCGAATACAGAGTGGTTTTAAAACATGTTAGAAAATCGATCCATAACATGTTTACAAAATGTCGCCTTCATGTTAAATATGAAGCCTGGCCGCATTTTACAAGAGACGTCAACAGTAAACGAGGAAAATAGCAGTTAGCTAACTTTTAGCCATAGCTACATTCACTTAGAAGCATTATTTAGGCTGTTGGGATGCGTCTGCGAGGACGCCATTTTGGAGAGGGGTAGCAGTGGCTTCAAGACGACCTAACAAATAATAAAGCCTTAAAAAATATAAATAAATTATCACTTATTCTTGTTTACTTAACATTATCATCTTGTAATGTTTTTACACTATTATTTGTCTTTGTATATGTCCTGTAGTCATTATCTGTTGTTTAATTTATTTGCACATATTTAAAAGAAAAGTCAAAGAAAACGGTGAATAAGATTAAGTCACACAAGCAGGTGAGGTAGAAATCCAGTGTAGGCTTATTTACAAACCTGACCTTAAAAATAAACACAGACAATATTAACAGAAAAATATTTAATTCTTAAAGTAAAAGGAAAAACAAAGAATCAATCAAAACACCAATAATAAAAGACATTAACCTAAATAAGTCTATACCAGCACAGACACAGGATATGTACATGTACATTTACCTAATTGTGTCAAGCTTAGTTTTTATTTAATATTTACACAGATCATCACAATTACAATTACTACTACTGTTATTTTGCTTTTATTAATTCCCTCGTGGACATTGTTCACTGGAGAGGAATGTTTGGTGAATGTTTGTGCTGTTTATGATGTCAATTGAATGAATCAAGCCTAAGAAATATCCATTATGGTAAAAAAAAAAAAAAATTCTCATCACATCATCTTGTCACTTTAACTTTAAAAATTGTAAAATCATCTCAGTATACTCAAACAGGATAAATTGATATTTATCGACAGGTTACAACGATGTGCTCCATATGTTGAATAATAATGATTTATTAAGATATAAAAACAGTTTAAGATCCTTCTTATCCAGTAACTACAAATTACTAATTCGACTGTATAGAAACAATACAATAACAATCTATTAATCATCCGTGTTTCTATAACTTCAATAAAAAGCAAAACACTTTGGAAATCTAGTCAATTTGATAAGAGTAAGGAGTCATTTTTGTACTAACTAGTAAAACATGATAGCCTTACATTCAAAGAGAGCAACCACCCCTCTCCAAAATGGCGCCTGCGCCAACGTATGTCTCAGTGGCCAAGGGGGCATCTACGTGTACATGTCTATGACATTTAGCTCGGTGAAGCTGCAACTGATCGTCATATAAAGTGAATAAATGCCTTTATTGATTATTTATTCCGCTAACTGGTAATACGATCGTGATCCTTACAACCTTCAGTTGATATAAAGATCGATAAAAGGTGAAAGACGCCAACGGAAGACGTGATAGCAGCGTTAGCTTAGCCTGCTAATTTCGGCTAACACTGCTATCAGAGGCTAACTGCAGGCAGAGCCCGGGGTCTCGGTGGAATAATAAAGCTTCCACGTGGTCCGTGAGACACTAATGTGAAATCCTGCATCACCTAATGAGCCGTTGGGTCTGCTGGTTGATCGGTAAGCCGGTATTTACCTTGTAATATGCCCGGTTGGAGCCACGGACCTCCACCGCCAGTTCTTCCATATTGGACACGCAAAGGATGCTGGGACGACAGGTGCTCCTAAAGGCATCCTGCGCGTGACGACTGCAGAGGTAACATCTCCATGGAGACGCGCTGTAACGGTCTGAGCTCCTAGACAGTTACAGACCTGTGTTTAATGTCTGCAAACCCCAATTCCAATGAAGCTGGGATGCTGTTAAAATGAAAATAAAACCAAAATCATATGTTATGTTTCTGTAGTGGTTTATACCCCAGTATGTAGAAGCTCTTTAACTGAAATGGTATTTTAATGCTAAATTATAATTATTATTGTCATCCGTGAATATTTAATTTGACTGTTTTACAAATAAACAAGAAAAAATATAAAGCACATTATTATTTCTTGATTAAGATGTCAAATTATAGTTATTTACTTGCACTCCTGAACAGAAAATTGAGTTTTAGTCAGTGAATGTTATGCTTGATTAATTTCTGACTTCTCAGAGAAGCTCAAATTTTGGTATAAAAAGATTCATTCAGTTTGAAATTCCTCATTCATGTTCAAAATGTTTGTCCAATAACAAACCTTTTCAGTTTTAAACAAGTTTTGGACTGATTGGTGGTTTAATACATTTGTTAAGCCCTGCATTTACTGTATGGACATAAATGTCTTAAAGGGATAGTTCAGTATTTTTGAAGTGGGGTTGTATGAGCTCCATATGGCCACTCACCTAGGATGCAGTAGAGCGTCCTCGTGTAACTCTTATCAGGCATTGTAAATCTTTTGTTCTGACTCTCAGCGGTGCGAGGAAGAAACAATGTAGGAAATTAAAAATGAGTGATTATGACAGCGACGATGAAGTTCCATTCACTTTGGAGCCAAGAGGACATCTGTATGAACCGGAGTTCACAGAAGAAGAGCTGCTGCAGATGGAGACCGAACAGGCCGAAAGAAACAGAGAAACATCGGTGGAAGCTGGAGGTCAAGAAAGAGTCGGAAATACACAGTGGTGCGAGTGTATGAACTGAGACTCAATGCCCATGGACCCAGAGTGCTGCTGCTGCCACAAGTGGTTACAGACCGACTTCAGGATCTGTCTGAGTCAGAGGATACCGGAGACTCTCACTGTATCACTCATCATACAGATTTTCCTGCTCTTCTAAATCCCTGAGTATTGTGGAAATTCTTCAGTTTCCCGAAGATAAACTGGAAAAACGTCCCAAATCTGAAGAACCTAACGACAGTTTATCCTCAAAGTAACAGGCAAGCCAACCAACAGGTTGACCAACATATCTGCTTCCCGATTGGGTAATCTGAAAAATAAAACCTGAAATGTTCCTAAATTAAGAGGCAGGAACACAATTTTACCAACAAATAATTTTCTGCAAATGTATTTATTAGTTTGGAAGTCAAAGGGTGAAGAAGAAAGTTTTTGTTCATTTGTGTTCTCAGTGGCTTTAAACTGCATTTAATTCTGCATTTCTCTTGATCAAGAATGTAGCTTCACCTTTGCAACTTCAAATAAAAAAATCACCTTCAATTTCCATTTTTTATTTTAAATCAGAGTGGATTGCATCCATGAGTTAACATGAGTTTAATCCACAGGTGATTGGTGGGAGGTGTCAGTGTTTGCAGGCATTAGTTCTGATTAACGATCACGTTTTGTTTTTCTTTTTTTTACCTTAAATCATCCAATACTGATTGGTAACAATAACTTGCGAATCCCATTTTCATCTATATTCAACTGACTACACGACAAAGACAAGATATTTAATGTTCAAACTGTTAAACTGTTGTTTTATTTTGCAAATATTCACTCATTTTGGAATTTGAACACGCTCCAAAAGAGCTGGGCTAGGGGCATGTTCTTAGTGAACAAACAAAAAAGAAACATATTTTAACTCTTTAACAGCTTTTGCCTCATATTTGATACATACTTTTATGATACCGCTATCTAATAAATATGATCAACAAATTACTAAAAAGATATCTGAATATAATCAGATAAATGATTAAAAATGTCCTCAAATGGATTATCAGTTGCCAAAAACACCTAATGTATCAAATGATATACAAAAAATATATATATTAAATTTTAGGGAAATTTTGATTTTTTTTAGGATTTCAGTAGAAAGTGAAATAAAAATTTCAGCTCCAAAAAAATTAGATTTTTTGCCTGTAATTTGTATTTTCAGGCATTAAAAGGTTAACTTCTGTTAAAACTTCAATTTAAAAAAAGAGAAAGGACTTTCACAAGATACAGGAATTGCGTGTCTATTTGTCATCATTTATTGGGAATTAAACTCATTTTCTTTATTATTGTCCTGCCTATGATGACAAAGGGGTCTTACTTTTCAGTCAGATGTCTTGTGGATGTCGATTTCCTCTGGCCGGAGGATTATAAAAAGATTGAGTTGTGCTTTGGAGGAGGAACTTTTTTGTGGCAGATTTAATCTGCCAAGCTTGACTGGAGACAAAGCAGAACAGAGTGTTTAAGACTGAATGTAAAGAGAAATAAATGCACCTTTATATAAGTCTGTTATGAATGTTTGACCACTGTAGTTTTCATCAACAACCTTTTTCCCCCTGACCAAAACTAGACAGTAACTAATAAAAACAAGTGCACATGGACAAACACTAAAACTAAATTAAAAAGTGCTGTCAAAATGAACTCTGGCTAATATCCCTTTGAAATTGAAATCAGAAAAATTAGAAGCGCTCCAAGAGTACAAACCTCAGCCAAGGCATTTCCAACATTGATGACAAGTTATTGTCAAAAATGTGGAAAACTGCTCCGCCTCACACTGTTAGGAAAACATTTTAAAAGATTCCTGGATCTGAATCCAGATTTGGATCACCCAAATGGTATCACTTCTTCCTTGTACTTTCACTAAGATTCCCTGAAATTGTCATTGAAATCAATTGAGAAAATTTTGAGTTATTAGTGAAATGTTGCCAATCTTGCAAGTTAACAAACCCTTCAAAATGTCCTGGACCTGGATTCAGATTACCACTAGAATCTAGTCACCTCTTCCTCGTGCCCTGACCAACATTCCCTGAAAGTTTAGTCAAAATCTGGTCAGAACTTTTTGAGTTATCCTGTTAACGAATAAACAAGCTAACAAACACAAAAACAAAACCTCCTTGGCAGAGGCCATTATCAGCAAAATGTTCCCACTAAGGCAGCACGGTGGCGCAGCGGGTAGTGCACGTGCCTCACAGTAAGAGGGTTCGATCCCCTTGTCAGTCAGGGCCTTTCTGTGTGGAGTTTGCATGTTCTCCCTGTGCATAGCTGGGTTTTCAGGCACTCCTGTTTCCTCCCACAGACCAAAATCATGCTCATTAGGTTGATTGATGACTCTAAACTGCCTTTAGGTTTGAGTGTGAGAGTGAATGGTTGTCTGTCTCTCTATGTGGCCCTGCGATTGGCTGGCAACTGGTTCAAGGTGTACCTCACCTCTCTCCCAGTCTCAGCTGGCTCTCAGCTCCCATGACCCCAAAAGAGATATGATGTTTTGGGGTTAAAGGTTAAGTTGAGGGAATTTTTTTCCTACCTTGTATCAAAAATAAGACAAGCATGTCTGCTGTTTGCCTGTTGTAGTTTTTCTTCCTACAGCTGTTGAAATATTCTTTCCTCAAGTCGACATTTGGTCAAAAACACTGGCAGAAATAAATCTGAGCAGCTGCTCACACTCTGCTGAAAACAGGAGATAAATCATGAGCTCTTTAAAAAAAAAAAAAAAAACACCATCTCCAGGAGCCAAAATACCACATTTTTAAGACAGAAAAGCACTCAACTGATTTTTCTGAAGCCTGCAGCCTGTAATTAAAAGAAAATCTGACCCTTTATTCAGAAAAAATACAGCTTGTGAATAGTTTTTGACACTTGAAGAAATGATCAGATGTTTTTCAGCCTGATATCATTTATTTTGCTGCTTTAGACAAACACAGCTCACCAAACTGAAGACACCAGACGCTGACTCGTCTGTTTGGAACAACCACTGTGACACCTAGTGGCCGACGTTCACCTCCTGTGGGACTCGGAGTCCTCCAGAGAGCAAAGTTTATCAGCAGATACAGAGACACTGAGAGGACAGAAAGTCAGGGTGAGACACATTTTAATAAGACACATATACAAACAATCAGCCTTAACAAAGACTTTGAAATATTGCAAAAGAAAGGAAAGTTTATTTGTGCAGCAACTTTCAGGAACAAGGTAAATTAAAGGGCTTCAGATAATTTATCCGAACAATGTTACAGGAAAAAAATCAGAATAAAACATTTAAAAGCAAATAAGTTAAAATAAAAATAAAAAGAGAAGATACACTGAGCTGAAACAAAAGCTAAATGTAGAAGAATCTATACTTTTATTAAAAATCAATCTTAAATCATTTAAAAGTTACAGTGCAGTGTTGTAAATAAAACAGTAACTAAAACATATTTTCAGTAAGACATGAAAATAGTTCAAGTGCAGTTTAAGCTGGTTTTAAAACAGTCATTAATTAAAATTAATAAATTATGTGAGTCTTTAACTTTAAATCAGTTTAATCAGACCTGCAGTTTTCTGAAGTTTGTCCAGATCTGTGAAGCATAAAAACTTAAAAAAAAAAAAAAAAAACTGCTTCTGAGAGGTCAAAGGAGGTCACTGATGTATTTTTGTAATTTACATTTTATTTTAAGTTAATATTCAAGAATGTGCTGAATGAGACAGTTTAATGTGACTGAATATCGTAACATAATTTAACTAATGAACGAATCAAGACAGAGTGGACTAACAACATTAAAAACAATTTTAAAAAATTGCATTTTTTAATTTAATTTTATTGATTTAACTGTAATTATACATATGTTTATAAAATTATTTTTAAAAATAAATAATATTTGGATAATATATTTTTATTTAATTTAAATTTTATATTTCATCTAAATTATTTTTTATTGGTTTATTGATTTTTTTATTTAGTCTTTGATCTCTTTATTTTTTAATAAGGTTACTTAGTTTCAATTTATCTTATTTTTTTTTAATATATGCAAGCTTAGAACATAGATATAAGCAACTCTATATGTTAGTTTTTAACTAATGCTCTGTAAGCCCTATTTGAAAAATGGGAATAAATATATTTGAGTAAAATACAGTAAACAACAAAATAACTACTTGCATGAAATAAAATAATCAAAGCAACATGTAATGTCAAGTAAATTTAGTTTTTATCAGATAATAAAAAGTTTTCAGTCCGTCATCAGTCAGAAAAAATGTGAATAAATCATTTGGAGGACATAAAATCCACATTATCACTCAGAATAAATGCAAAAACCAGTCCTTGCTCGATAACAGTCTCTTCCTGCAGAGATTTATTACTTATGGAATGATCATAAATCTCTGGAAATAAGAAAAATACAGTTTGGCATGATGGACAAACTTAACAACTCTTTTAGTATTTTGCCACCACTTTTGGATCTGCTTCCTCTGTTTAACAGATTTAACAGAAACTCTATGGCTGACACTTTAGTATAAAAATAACAAATAAAATCTTTTGGATGTATTTTTTATATTTTCTGCTGATTAAAGCTTTAGCAGATTTTATATTTAATTGAAGACACAAGACACCCTCCCTCTGTATGGCAGACATGTTTAATATTTGACATTAAAGACAAAAACTTGTCCTGACTGGAGCAGATGACTTTAGTGTACTGAACATAATCTGAGTCACAGTTTGTTCTTTATGGAGCATCATTCACTCATTTAATAATTCATAGAGCTTTGCAGAGTTAAAAACAAAGTCCTGTGTGACATTGAGAGCACTGAAGACATAAAATTAACAATAGAAGGACAATAAAATCTAAAACATTGTTAAAAAGAAAATTAAAATAAATAAATAAATATAAATGTAATAAAAACACCAGAGGAGATAAAAGGAGAAGAAAATAGGAAGAAGCTGAATGTATGAGAAGGCAGTAATTCATAAAAATGTTTAAAGACCTGTTTTAAGAGAGTTCGCAGATGAAGGGAGTCTCAGGTTCTCTGGTAAAGGGATGAGCATGTCTTATGTTCATATAGAGCGGGGTGGGCAAATGGTGGCCCGTGGCCCACATGCGGCCCTCCACTTCACTCAGTGCAGCCCTGCAGTCATTTCCAAAAACCGGATGTGATTCAGCCTGAGATACCAACACAACACCTTGCACAGACATAATTCTATTTAATCTAAACAGCTGGTATTTTCTTATTTTTTAGCAAATATTTAAAGAGCTAACTTAGCCTTTAATGTTTTTCTAAATCTCTTTTATTAGGCACTAAACTATAATAGTAAGCTTTACTTGACATCATTTTAGAAAATGGTAAAAGTGTAAAAAGAGTCCTTCAAAACTATTTTGTTGCATTTAAAAGAAGCTCAGTTACTTTAATTTGGTGTAAAGTTAATTTAAATATGCAATATCATGTTGGAGTGATAGTATCTGAATGCTGGTGTCATATTCTTTATGACAGCTCTATATTTGCTTTTTTCTTCAGTCTTCATATCAGTGCTCTTGATGCTGCAGTGTTTTCTTTGTGAGTGTGAAGCACCTCAAAATGCTCTGTGAACAGTGCTTAGCTGATTAACTTTCCCTCTTGATCTCCAACACTCGTGAATAAGAAAATGCAAAATTAACTTGTTAGTGGAATAGAATACTGCAGTGCATATATTCATGTAGACTTACTTAGCAAAATCTATTGAATCAGAACTGGAATTTATTGCCGAGTACATTTACACATACAAGCAATTTGACCTGGTGCAAAAAAGAAGCAATTAACATACAGACAGAACAGAAATAAAAATGTCAAGAGAAACATTAATAATATTAAATAGCTAGAGGATAAGACAGCAGCTCTGAGTCCAAATCTAAATAGATTTAGTAAAGAACTGTAGGGGATATAGGAAAAATAAATTATAAAACAGTATTTACAAAAAGCACAAACAAAAGCATATACAGACGATTAAGACATGAAATTAAATGACAGAAATATTGTAACTTTTGAAACATGTTCCTCTTTTTCAGTTTTGAGTAATATAAAGTTCTGTTAAAAATGTAGAAGTTTCATAATGACAAACAAGTAGTTTACTGTGTTAGTGTTGTAGTTTTATTGTACCCCTTTATTTGACGCTTGGAAAATAATAATAAATACCCTGAAATATAAGGAAATACAAAAACTTTAGTAGAATAATGCATGCTTAAGTCAAATAAGCAGAGAAAGTTCCTGTGCAAGAAAAAGAAAAAGAAAATCTGTTTTTTTGGTATCATATAATGTTTGGAGGAAACCTCTGATGATTTCAAACACACCATCTTGTGGTTAGTTAGTATTTTACTGTTTGTGGTTCTTACTGAGAACAGTCTTTTAACAGAGTATTATGTCTGACTTCTGCTACAATAAACTCTGTCAGAACAAACAATATATTCCTTTTTAGAAAATGTACTCTATTTTAGGTGATGTGACATCGTTCAGAGCATAAACAATACACAGGGTGAGAGAACATGGTGAAAAGAAATACTGTGTGAAAGACAGCACAGAAAATAAGTTTGTCAAAAATGTTGAAAACTATTTTATCTCACGTTGCCAACAAATCTTTGAAAAAGTTCCAGGATCTCAAAATCAGTTTATAACTTACTAAGTTATAAATGAAAATGTGGAAACTGCTCTGTCTCAGAGTCTTGAAAAAAAACCTTTAAACATTCTTGGATCGGCATCGAGATTCAGATCATAACCAAAACTAAACCATGTCCTTCTTGTGCCATGACCAACATTCACTGAAAATTTAATTACAATCTGTTCTTAAGTTTTTGAGTTATCCTACTAACAAAAAAATAACTAATCCCAGAAAACACTGACCTCCTTGGTGGAGGTAATCAAGTAAAAATAAAGAATAAAAAAGACGTGTGACAATAACCTGCTTTTTTGTCAAGGGTCTTGAGATGACATTTGTTATAATTTGGTGTGATATAAATCAAGATTGATTTTTTTCAAAACTATAAGTTGGAGTTTTCCATATTTTACAAAAAATATCAAAGAACAAAAATATTTCATTGACGAAATGAGGAAAATAAATACATCATATTAAAAAAGGAAGATAGACAAAAATAAGACTGAACAGCGTTAAGAAATAAAGTTTGAACAGATACCTTTGCATCCCTCAGGTTCACTTATTATAGTCATTTACGCTGGAAAAATTGCTTAACTTAGTTTTATAAAGTCATTAAATGATACCAAATATTAAAATGAAATACAATAAAAACAAAACTAAAATAGTACATTATCATGGATACTGACATTCACAGAATATGTGTTCAATACTTAAATTTCTACAGAGATGTTGTCCTTTACAGAAAAATATTTTAGTTTTCTCCATCTTCATTTAGCAAATTAACAGATCCCAAATACTGTGGAAAAGTTATTTTTATTTTCATATGATTTTTTCTGAGGATATAGACCGATATTTCATTAAACCTCTGATTTGAGGTCCCTCACTGTTTTTCCAGGTTAATGCTGTTATTTTTGATTGTAAGAGACAAAAAACTTTAATTTCTTATTTATATTTTGACCCATTGCGTAAGATCTTATATAAAAAAATAAATAAATACTGTGTAAAAAGATAAAAACTGTTGCATTACCTGCCAAAATTCCTAATTTTTAGGGCATTTCTGGATACAATGAAAGAAAGAAAGAACTTTTAAAAGACCAACAATAACCTAAATGAAATAAAAATATATATATTCATATTTTATTGTGTTTAAAAATATATTGATATATCTAAAACTCTGGTGTTTCACATCAAGCCCCAAGAGATCATTTATCAGGTCATATTTTTTATTTAGATTTAAGAAAATATCGGCATGATTTGAAGCTTTGTTGTTTTGTATTAACAGATTTAATTTATAATAAACTGAACTAAAACCTAAAATATCAAAGTTAAGTCAAGAAGCTGAGACATAAGCGTAAAGACCTCCTGTACAATAGAATAATGACGGATTCTTGTGCAGTCAAATAAAATCTTGAGCCTTAGTGGATGCTTTAAGGTCTGAGTTGGAGTGTTGTGGCTGCAGAGGTGCACTCTGGGTAGTTTCCCTCGTGTTTATACCGTGTGTGTGTTCAGCAGGGTGCAGAAAATAGCCCGTGCTCAGTCTGAGGACATTACCACAGACCCTCGGCGTCTGCCTCACAGTCTGTTCTCACGTTCTGATTTAAACCAGTTTACCAATTCCATTATGCTAAGCCTGAACACTGGTCGGGAAATGATGAACGATTATGTGAAACACATAATCTCCCTGCTGCACCATCGCCGCAATATGACAGCCAAATTTCATTCATCCTATCCAATTTCTTCCTTATTTAAGGCAAGAAAATTACTGGTCCCAGTAATCAGATATGTAGCCGGGCTGTGTGCAGGAGTTAAGCCCACTCCCATTAGGCTTTCTGCCTCGCCGCCGCCGCCGCCACTGGAGTCAAACACGCATGTTCTGCACGCCTGACCCTCCTCACTTCTCACAGCCCCTTTTCACCCGCTTCAAGGACCAGGATTCAGCCCTGATATGTTCTCCACAACATCATCGGTTAGCAATGCCCGTTTGAAACACAGTGAGGCCGACGTGGTTTAGAGAAGAGCACGCCGTCTCCTCTCTTCAGCACAAATGTTCTTTTCAAACAACGTCATTTTAGAAATTACACTGAATCAGACAAAAATGCTGCTGAAGAGTGTAAGTGTCAGGCATGAGGAAGAAAACTGCAGGAGGAAACTTTAGATTACAGATTTAAGAGCAAAGGACTGTTGTTACATGCTGGCTGGAGCCCAGGCATGTGCCGGCGTATCTGCATTATTTCACCAACACAGCAGTACTGTTTCAGTAACTCATGTGGACATCAGTTTGTGAGTTTTACTTCATTTTTTCATAAAACTGAGGTGATGTGAACATACTGAGATTTGTTCTTTATTCAATTTAAAATAATTTCATCTTACTGGGATGTAAATGCAGCTGAGAGAGGTCAGAAATCACAATTTCAAGTATAACAATACTCAGCACATCCTTAAGAACTAAGATCAGGACTCAAAGATCGTAAAGTACTGAAGCTCTTCAGAGCAGTGAAGCCAAAACACAGCGGAGGAATACGTGACGTGAGTCAGTTCCACATAAACTTTATTTTTCTTAAAAGTTAATGCACTCACAAAAATTTTTAAGTAGTGTACTCTTAAACTGTGGTATTATTTTTTGATGGGAGTTCTTGTAGGCGGAGAAAATACCCTTTGCACTTGGTACAATACTTCCCTGTTTGCAGCTGGTTCTGCGTCACAAACTCTTACAAACTGTGTCTTACTGAGGGAGAGGAGAGAACTTTCTACTGCAACTAATGTCCTTAGTGGCCATATGGAGCTCAAACAACCCCACTTCAATAAAACTGAACTATCCCTTTAAGTACTAAGAATTGCAGTAGAATCAGATCAGGACTCAAGAATCGTGTAGCACTGAAGCTCTACAGAGCAGTGAAGCCAAAACACAGCTGAAAGTTGAAAAGAGGTTGCAGGTTGCAGTTACTTGTGTGGATATCAGTTTGTGAGTTTAACTTTTGTTTTTAATAAAACTGAAGTCATGTGAACACACTGAGATACGTTTCTTGTTACATTTTTTTATTTTGGGGCGTAAAAACAGCCAAGAATAGGTTCAAATTTTAATCTACATATCTGCTTAGAATTACAGTAAAAATAAGTACTCAAGTATCGTGATAACATCGTATTGTGGTGCAACTGGGGATTCCCACCCCTATAATAAAAGATGATTAGGTGGAATTTAGGCAGGAAAAGCAGCTAAGCTACAAAGACTTTATTTCAGCTATGTCCCTAATTATTCAAAACTCAAATGCATGCATATTTCTATTTTAAATATCATTTTTTGAATGGGTGTCATTGTGAACTTTGTTACTTATGAAGGCAGCCTCAAGTGGACACTTAGGGAACTGCAGGCTGAATGGTTTTGCCCTTCACAAACATCATTTATGGGGTGTTGCCTTGTTGGGCTTATGATCTAACCAAAGGGGAGTCCATGCAGAGTGTCAGGATCATAGGGCTGCAAAATTTGGGAAGATTCAAAATTGGAAACCTTCCATAAGAATAAATGGGAATAAACCTGGAATTTACAAAACTGAAAGTTGGCCCTAAATAGAGATTTTAAATATGGTTGGGAAAATATACTTGATCATAATCTTGACTATAACAACCGGATTTAATGCGGGTATAGTTGAGAATATCTCCGCTATTCCTCAGTCACATGCACACTGCTTACTGTAGGGGTATTGAGGCCACGCGTGCACGGATGATTTATTGAATCCTGCACTATTGAGCACACACCTTCGAGCCTGTGGACATAAAGTTAAACTGAAGCTGATTGTTCGATAAAATAATTAAAACTTGATAAACTCACAAATAAATCTGTTGAAAAGGGTTTTTTTGTAATTAATTTTTACAATACAGTTAAACGTGCACACACTCACACACAATAAAACAATATACATAGCACGAGAAAACAAACAACAGAGAAACAAGTAAAAAAAAAAAAAAAAAAAAAATTAAAAAGAGGGCACAGACTTAACAAAGCAGCATTGATGCTGTAACATATAATACATACAGTATAGTTCAGAAATCGAACAGCTCAGAAAGGTTTTACTTGTATTTTTTTGCATGGATGTCAACAAAATAACAAAAGAAAATGTTTATATTAATTTTTGGACACGATACAGCTTGTTTAAATTACCCCCAGTTGCCAGTTAGCTCCCATTAATTTTTGTCATTTCCATGCAAAGTTTTTGGAGATTTACCCAAAGTTTTCCACCCCTTTGCAGCCCTGCAGGTTCACAATTTTGTATGGAAAGTCAAAATGTTAGAAATAAAGCAAGAAAAAAAAAACACAAATTCCTGAATAAGGTCAAGGTCAAGGTTTCTTTATTTGTGCCAAATGGTAAACTTGTTTTACAGATGGGGAATTTGTTGGGAATATGTTTAAATTAATTTAGCTTTATTTACTTAGCAGGGTGGGTCCCATTGAAATATCAGGAGTTAAGTTTAAATACAGTTTCAAGAATAAAGTGGACATGGACCTTTTCCTCAGCCTTTACGCTTTTTCTTCAAAATGATATGTTGACATTATTTCCAGTGTTTCATCTCTTCTGTCACCATTTTGACTTGTTTCCTAAAGAGCAAAATTAAATGATTTCCTTTCATTTATCTTCCTCCTGCCTTATTTTAAAACTCCTGTATAATGTGATTTTTGTCTTCTTGAGCTGTGATTATCTTTAGATGTAATGACGACACATTATTCTCCATCTTCTCCGTCCGTCCGTCCGTCTGTCCAGCTCACCTGCAGTAGCCATTCATGCTAATATGTGTGACAAACATGGCGTGATGCATTGAGCCTCTGACTGTTTGTTCCCCTCCACACATGTCCAATTTCTCTCTCCAATCTGGAACGCATTATAGGTGTAATTGAAAATTAGTACCACATCTATTTTTTTTTTTTTAGCAGGGTAATTTATCAGGCCTCATTGTTCCTACGTGACACCTCCGGGGCCCGCTCTCTAACAAGAAGCCTGGAGCACCCAGAGGCTTTCTGCTCGCCCGGGGGCCCTCGCCGCGCTGCCTCTGCTTTGTCACTAATTGTGGCCTCCTCTCCACTGAATTGTGATTCGGGTGAAAAAGAGCTTGTTGGCTCGATGCGACGAAGCTGCCGGTGACGCTCTCGCCCATTATCAAAGATACTCTTGATCTTTTCAAAAGCAGGAAATAGATTTTTTCTCTGCCCCCTCCCCTGTTCAATCACACAGAGGGCTGAGAGAGAGAAGGGGGGAGGAAGGGGAGATGGGGAGGGTGGAAAAGTAATTTGCTATGCGTCCATTAGTTCTTCATTAAAGCAAGATTAAATTGCACCTCAAATCACATCTGCCTTTTCTGGAGTAAAGGGTGACAGTTTTAGGGCCAAAACTAATTACTAGTGCCAATGAATGAGAGAGGAAAACAGGCTGTTTTTACATGAGATAGTGTGGCCTGTCATTATATTCAGACTAATTCCACTCTGCCCGCTCTCTTAATGAGAGCAGAGCGTCCTCACATCTCTTTCTCTCTCTGTATCTGTGTCTGCGCCGCGCTCCAAATGTATAATTTTGATAGCACTTGGAGTTTGCATTAATTAATTTTCCTGGCGAGACCTGCGACAAGTGCCAGATCTGTGATGTTCTGAATTATCGTTCAGAGAGGCAGACGGACGGACAGATGGACGGACAAAGACGGACTGATGGACAGCTGCAGAGGAGAGTAAACCTGAAACAAACTTCAAAACTTTGTTTCCAGTGAAGTTTTATTCTTTTGCTCTTTTCTTAATCAGCATTCACACACGATTTCTAAATCAGATTCAAGAATCTTTTCCGACACAGGTGTGGAACAATAACCTTTTTGTTCTTTTATAGAATATCCATCCATGCATCTATTTTGGATCATCTATGAACCAGTCGCCAGCCAATCACAGGGCCACATAGAGAGACGAACAACCATTCACACTCATACCTAAAGACAATCAACCTAATGGGCATGTTTTTAATCTGTGGGAGGAAGCCGGAGAGCTCAGAGAGAGCCCACCCATGCACAGGAAGAACAAAGAGAGGCCCTGCCCAACACAAGATTTGAACCAGCAACCTTTTTGTGCACATGCACTACCTGCTACGCCACTGTGCCACCCTTAGTGGGTACATTTTGCTGATAATGACCTTTGCAAGGGAGGTTTTGTTTTTGTGTTTGTTAGTTTGTTTGTTAACAGGATAACTCAAAAAGTTCTGACCTGGTTTTGACTAAACTTTCAGGGAATGTTGGTCAGGGCACAAGGAAGAGGTGACAACTTTTTTTTCCAGGATTTTTTAAAGTATTTGTTAACTAGCAAGATAATAATAACTCAAACACTTCACAACAGATTTTGATGACAGTTTCAGGGAATGTTTGTGATGGTACAAGGAAGAAGTGAAATAGTTTTGGTGGTGATCCGAATCAGGATGCAGATCCGGGAATCTTTTATGCTCTCAGAGCACTTCTAGTTTTTCTGATTTCAATTTCAAAGGGTTTTAGTTAAAAATTTGAATGGTAATCGTAATAAGATATTAAGTCATGTGGGTATGTGTAGAACAGGACCGTTTAGAGTTGCTGGAGAGTTGATCTGATGACTGTAGGGAGAGGAAGGCTAACACTTCCCATTGACTCCCAGTGTTTGAGCTAAGCTAATTAGCGGCGGGGTAAGCTCTGCCCGTCTCTTCCATGTTAATGCACACACAGTCCAAAGAATGGTGTCTATCTGCTCGTCATGGACTCAGGAGTGAGGCAAGACACCAAAACAAAGAAAATGTTGGCATATCCTTTTAAGGGTGCAAACCCTACGCTCCGAGGCTATAGACACCAAATATGCTGTTTTTTTGATTGTTTAGTATGTATGATTTAGACCCAATAATCAAACTACAGAAAAGAGCGATCAGAATAATCAACAAAGTTAGATATCTGGAACCCACTAATCAGTTTTTCACTGGATCTTCTATGTTAAATTTCAAAGACATTGTTTACTTAAAAAACTGGAGATGATATTTTTTGTGCAGTAAATAATACTCTTCCTGCTTGTAGTCAAACATTTTGTTAAAACTAAGAGAAGGAAATTATAATTTAAGAGGTGTGCTTATGTTTGAAACAAGAAAAGTTAGAGAAAATATTAAATACAGATGTGTTTCCATTTTGGGGATAAAATTTTGGAATGAGCTCGGTGATGAATTAAATATATGTAATACTTTCTTAAAATTCAGAAAAACCTTGCAGTGTAAATTAATTAATGCTTATAAGGTATAATGATTTTACAGTATTATGATATAAAGAAGGATGTCTGATATGTTTTTTCCTTGTATGTAAAATTTATCTTGGATAGTACAGGAGAGGCAAAAATAAGCCACAAGCTTCAGCCTATACCTTTTTCAGTTATTGGTAAGTTTGTGTTAAATCAGGGGAGGGCAACTTTAATTACCAAGAGGGCTGCATACATTTTTTTCAGTGCCTGAGAGCCGCACTGTTACATATTGTAGGACACTTAATGAGGAAAAAATCTATAAATACAAAAAAAATGGCAAATACAAAGCTTAAAAAAAGGATTATACCAACATTAATATATTTAAACTAAAACAATTAAAAATTCATGATTAAATGAGCAAAACACATAACTAAAGCCAATTTAAGTTTCTTTTTAATGCAATAAAAGAATGTTTATCAGTTTACCTTGTTTCCAAATATAATTTTACTAATACTATACATTATACCTGTATTTTAATGCTTCATAAAAGATATCTACAGATACAACCATAGCGAAGTAAGGTCTTTAATGACATGTAAAAATCAGAGCATTATTTAGTACTGGTTACTCATGATAAATCATATTTAGCAGTTGTTGTTATGTTTTCTTCATATTTTCAAATTGTTTTGTTTATTTGGAAATGATTGGTGGACCGCATTTAGTGAGGGGGAGGGCCGCATGTGGCCCTCAGGACGCCAGTTGCCCACCCCTGTGTTAAATGATTGTACTCCGTTTGTTCTTCACACTTATGTAACCAAGATAAAAATAGTCATTCATTCATGATCTGGCCAATCTAGGAGCACTAACTGAGGAGAAAGGTCTAAACGAAGGGTCAGTTTTCACAAACGCAGTGAAGTCACAGGTTTGACCCTCGAACAGTCGCTCCATGAGGCCACATCACCCCACCTTCCTCCCCTCTCCTCTCTCTCTCAGATACCGACATCCGCCTCTCTCCTGACGCCGCCGTGAGGTTGAGGGTGGTTAGATTAGTCTAAGAGCTGAGAGCAGCCGAGTCTCACAAACAGGATTTAGCATGTTGTCTCACAGTGGCAGCCTTGCCTCCGGGATCACATGCTGCTGATGAGCCCTGGGGCCTAACATGCTTATGGCAGATACACCCAGATTTACAGAGACAGGAGAAGTGCCGAGTACACCAACTGAACACGAGTGCATTTGTTAACAGTGCACAAAGTTGAGATGTTGGCATCTTTAAATGAGTCAACAATGTTTGCTGGGCTTTACCTCGGCGCTCTGTCTAAATCTCTTAATGCACATTACAGGCTTTTCAGAGCTGCCAGCTGATTAGCCCTCTCAAGACCATTTTTGCCATCCTTAAAATATATATTTTTTTTTTTACATACGGTGCATTTTTTTCCCCTCCTTGCAAGGTACCAAACCGCCTTTCCTTGCAAAAAATATATATGCACTAGCACTAATTTTTTAAGCAGAGGAATCACCCCACTGGTTTCTGCTGAAGTGAGATTTGGCTGCAGAGAGCGCGCTGGTTCCAGAAATTCAAACCTCATACCATCCCCGGCTGGGCTTATCCTAAGCTTGTTAGTATGTGTGATGCCGGCACCGATAGGGACCTCTACATTACCATAACGCTGCTGAATTAACTATGATCTTCCTCTGCTCTGGGAGAAAAACTGGCCCACTGAAGTTTTGCAATATGCTGTGCAGGATATTATGATAACATGCTATAATAAATGTTTATAATCTACTTAGTGGAGGAGCAGGGTTCAAATATGTTTCTATATTAGGCTTATTAATGCTCGCACAGATTTTCTGTTCCAGCAGCAGAATGAGACGAGGGGGAATATGCACACTTGGACAGAAATGGGAAAATAAAGGTCTCAGAGTGGTGTTCAATCAGAGGGGAGATTGAGTAATGATCAAACAGGAGAGTGCTGTTGTTTAGATGGAGTGGATGTAAAGCATGTAACACAAGAAAAATGCAAAAAAATTAGCTTAAACTGTACGAGGGAAGTTTAGTTTCCTCGTTACATACATTTAAAAAGCCTTTATTAAAGCTTTGTGTCAATTAATTTTCTAATTTATTCTCATCAGTTCCAGAACAACATTCAGCTGATTTAATGCGTAAAAACAGAACAAAAATTAGGATTCTTTTGTGGTTTTGCTGGTTGGCACAAAGGTGTTTTAAGGCTTAACAACTGTGGTTTCATTAAAGGGATTAGATGTGAAAATAAAATTAAAAAATAACATTAAAATGGTGAATAATAGCCATGTGCTTTAGGAGTTTTCACACCTACAGTGCGTTCGCTTTGGTCTGATTTAGTTGAAAGCACGCGGATGTAAAGAAAACTGATGAATAAACCTGACAATATATTTATTTTTAATGGACTACTTTTAGTTTACAGCCATGTAATTATGTTTACTAAAGTAAAAATAAGCTTCACACAGTAGAGAAAAGACTTAAATTCTGACTTTAACTGCGCATTACACAGAACTAACTGGCATCTGTACCATTTTTCACCATATATTCAGTCCTCATAAGATTCAGTACTTGTGCAGATGGTTTTCTAAAGAAATATTTACAAATGCTTTTTGGTACAGCAAAAGAATAAAAAAAACTAATATTCTTGAATAATTATCCAAAAGGCCTCTTGTTTGTATAACTGTTATTCTAGGGGAGTTAACCCATGCAAAGATGCCTGAATATTGCTTTTTTGCAATTAAAAACAATATATGTGAAGAGAAAAGAGACCTTTACTGAACTATGGCCAAAGTTAGTAAGTTAGTGTGTTAAAAATACTGATAACAGAATATTTTAGGGGCCCCTACCAGTCATTAGCCCTTAGAAACTACTCGGCTAAAGTGTTTCAGACTGTGACAGAGTGCTCTGCTGCTGCTCTTCCTCTTTGACAAGCTTGTTTAGAAGCTTCCACTCTACTTATCAATAACACAACTAACTACTGAAGGGGTTTCTGATTCAGAGAACAACCACACCGCAAAGCCACTGGAAAATGTTGTTAGACTACTAAAAACACCATATTTAGTGACCTTAGAGCCCATCAGGTGATTGGACTATCGCTCTGTCAATCACATTCATTAGGGGCCAATCAGATAATGTATAGGCGGTGCAACTGCCAGAGTGTAAATACAAAACGTGAACCACTTCTCCTCAAAACATGTCAGAAGTGGAGCGAAAATATCCTTTTTATTGAGGAATGCTTTCAGTGTTGTTTTTTTATTGAATAAAGAAAATGATTCAGACCTGATAAACTGCTGTTGAAGCTCCTCACTCACACACACACACAGTCCTGTTTAGGTCTTCAATTATTATTTTAATTTTTTTGTTTTAAATATTATTTATTTTTTTGTCTTAATTGGGTCTGTTCATTCTAATTATTGTCATAAGTTACTTTCTCCTATTTGTTCTCTGATTGTGTAAAACACTTTGTACTACATCTATTGTATGAAAAGTGTTATACAAACCAGAAAGCACTCGGAGCACAAACCTCCGCCAAGGTAGCTCAGATATGTCTGTTACATTTATAAGCAATAGTTCCACGATAAAGTTCCCATCATAATATGATTCGTGACCCTGAAAACCCACACCTAGCACTTAGCATCATGTTGATATCATTATTAGTTAGACAGTTATTTAGAAAAAGCGATTGTTCGCTAATGGCGGTTATCTGGATCACCATCAAAATCTAATCATTTTTAAGTTGGGCCATTACCAACACTGAAAATTTCCACCCAGTAGTTTTTGCGTAATCTTGCTAACAAACAAACAAACATACTCCGGCAAAAACATAAACTCCTTGGCGGAGGTTATAAAGTTTGATTGACTGTTTGAAGCTGTTAGCATCTATGCTAACTCTGTGTGAGCAGTCACTTCCTGCTGTTGTCTCGCTTGTAGCTCCGCCTCTTCCTGCTCTAAAAGACTCTGATTGGGCCGTCCTGTTTTGAGCTGAGCATGGCGTATGTTTGTTTGTTGGTTTGTTAACAAGATTGTTTGTTAGCAAGATTACGCAAAAACTACTTGACGGATTTTGCTGAAATTTTCAGGAGATGTTGGTAATGGCCCAACTTAAAAATGACTTTGGTGGTGATATGTATATTTGTCTGGATTCAACCCCCCCCCCCCCCCCCCCCCAAAAAAAAAACATAAGTTAACATTGGGTGGAATTTAAAAAAAAAAATCATATCTCTGCCATTTTTTAACAGATTCACTTCCAATTTCACAGGATAATATGGGGTCCATGTCTCTGTCATCAAGGTAAATTTCATCTGGATCTGATCCAGTTTGAGGTCACAAAAAACACTGAACTTTATAATGGGAAATCCTATTGACGACATTCCATAATTCATATAAAATCTAAATATTAAGCAGTGTTCCCAAAACTTGTTGTGTCCACACAGGATAACAACCTCCATGTATGTGCTGAGTTTGGTCTGGATCATGGCTCTATTCTGGATCTGGTGATCCAGAACTGTATCTTTTACAGGGGTTGTGGAAAAGCCACTGCAGGGACTGAGCTGCTTGGTGGAGGTCTAAGAAACCGTAATTGTTAAAATGAGAGCATCCTAAATTTGCCACAAAGCAGCTCAAGAGGAGGAAACTAATGTGGTCCTCGTGGTGACTAAATTTGGATTTGGATGCCACTATGACGGCAAAACAAATTGAAAATCCTTCTTAAAATGATTTTATAGATCTCCTGCACTTGTAAATATCTGTTTGAATTCAGATTGCAGCCATCAGCCTGTGACTCTCCCCCATCCCCTCCTGTCATCTCTGCACTGGCGTCCATGTTGTTGTCATGTAGTGGAACAACATCACTTAACAGAGGAGGGGGATCACTGGAGATCCGTCTGCAGGCCGGATTAGACCCTCCGTTGCGAGCGATGAGGAGCGAGATGATGATGTGTGTCTCTGTCTCCTTTTCTCTGACAGCCGTCCAAGCAGCAGAGCAGTCAGCCATTGTTTTGTAATGTGTTTCACTCTGCCAGCGCTGATCCTTGCTAAGGTACTTACCACACCATTGTTGTCTAAGTATGCTATTTTCTGGCTGGGCACCTCCACTATAGAATAGGCTGCTTTTTCCCCCTTTTCTTTATTCCTCTCTTTTTTTTAATCCAAAAGAGAGGTTTGTTACAGTCACCGTCATGCTAATCCTGCTGTGTGATATGTATATGTGTCAACACAGAGAAAGAGAGCGGGGGGGAGAGCGGAGTCTTAACCCTGCAGTGAATGGCAGGGAGGCAGATAGACAGACAAGTCCCATTCAGAGTGTACTGTCCCCCCGTGACACCAAATTACTGTTTATCAAAATAAGACGAGCACCATAATAAGGAGACTTTAGGAGAGTGTCGCTCTAATGCGTCTTCTGAGGCCTTATATATTCACACAGCAGCCAGATTAACAGCAGGTCAGAGGAGGACTCTGCTGAGGGATTCATTTAACATCAGAACAAGAATCTTATGGTGGAGCAGAAAGCACACATTCACTCTGACGTAAATAACAGAGCCTTTGTTTGATTTGGAGCAACAACTAGGAAATATCTTTACATGCCAGGAGAGCATTTCTGCATTTGTCTCAACTCTTCTCGCTCTTTAAAAAGTCCTGTTGAGGATTTATCTGTTTTCTTTTTCTTTTAGTTCTTTATTTTTTAGTTCTGAAAGGCAGCACACATCATATACAGTGCCCAGCATAAATGAGTACACCCCCTATTAGAAGTAATGTATTAATCAATATCTAAATGAACAAAAGAACAGTTTCCAAGGTTTTGACAAAGCAGAGTTTGACATAACGTTTTTTTTTCTTTACTAAAAGATGAAAATAAGGGTAATATGATAATAAAATTTAGCTGTGCTCCCACCCCTTTGATTGGGGTGTACTCATTTTTGCATCCTGATCTTAAATTGAGAAAAATACTTTTTTGTGTGCAACGGAAAAAGTCTTGTTTGTAATCAATGGCCCACATTTGGAATAGTATTATGAGGTATAGTATGGCATATAAAATGTTGATTTTGAAGGGAAACTAAAGGTTTTCTGACAAATCTGAAGGAATGTGCTCATGCTGAGCACTGTACATGGAAAAGTTACCAAGTTTCCTCTGCAATTCAGTCTTTTCTTTTTCTTTTTTAGGCGTAAGGAACTAAGGCCCCATCTACAGGACAACGGGAAGGTTGTAAATATTTCAAAAGCTAAGGTTAATACATCTGCATGAAGGCAGGGTCATGTGTGTGGGTGTGATATCAGTGGTTTCGAGGGAGTCAGGATGGTTCCAGGGTGGGACACACACACACATGCTCTGGTTAATTTAAACAAGCTTACATTCACAAGTGAGGGAATAAAACATGCTCATATTTACAGATGTGTTTTGCTACCTGTGGCTAGCCTGATGTCTCCACCCAGGATCCCTAAAAGGATCCCTGAAACTGTAACTCGGGGCTCTTTCTGACGCTACCTTTCCTGCGTGAGTTGGATGGCCTGGAGAGAGACCTCAGCTGAGTAACTTTGTTTGTGATCTGATTTATTCATTAAATGGATGGATTGATGCCTATGTCCAACCTTAATTAACTCGTCATTGCTCTTCCTGTTCCATTATATTTTGAGCACAGCTTGCCTTCTAACAAGGTTTTTCCTTTGCGTTTTCAAAATCGCTCCGGGTTCAATGATGCGTGTTCACACGGATCCACGTGAACAACTGAAAACACGGTAGAGTGCATGCCAGACCAGTAGTTGGCGATGTAGGTTTGTAGTGTCCTTGGCAAATATAACAAATGTGTCCCTGCTGGTCAGAGTATTGGTGCAGCAAATCCACATTTTGTTGTAGGGAACAGAAGGCGCAGACACAACAAAAACTCTGTTTTCATCCATTTACTTTCTCATTTTAACGGGCCCTAAGTGCAACATGGGAGAGGTAAAGTGTGCACACAAAATCAACCAAAGATACACCATAAATAGTCTTGAGAGGCCCAAAGGTAAAGCAAAACCACAACACACTGTAGTTTGCTAAGATTATATAGCATCAATAACTCCTTAGATCTTCACCTCTACAAAATCTGTCTGAATGGGTTTGACACCCTAACCCAGTCGGCCCATAGTTTAACAAAAACATCTTTTTGCAGACGTAAAGAAAAAGTAATTCTTTCCATAGCAATTTTAATCCACTCCTGTATTGCAGGGGGTTTAGGAAGCAACCACTGTCTAGTAACAGCTTTTTTTCAGGCAGAGGTCAAATTATCTGGTACTTTTTAATTGCTTTTGTTAAGTAACAAGTAGAGGGCTGCAATGGGTGCAGGTTCCCTTGGACACTAAAACCAGAAGATAGTTTGATAGCTTGGGAAATGCAGGCTGACTTCCTGGGGCACTGCCACCAGTTGGTAATGCAGCTTAAAGGAGATGGCATCCCTTGCCTCCAGAGCCTCAGGGCGGCTGGTTCACATCCTTGCTCCCTTAAACACCATCGCTCATAAACATCTACAAGTAGAGTCAGGAATGATGAATGGTGAAGTGCAAACCCAGCATGTGCTCCCAAACCCGACCTGAACTGTAGGCAGGAGCGGGCAATCGAAAAAAAATCTCTGCAAGTCACGGATGTAGCAAACACCTAAAACATGGCGCCGACAAGTGAGGAGGAAAAGAGGATAAAAGCTGGATTTTTCAGCACAAAGACAAAGCATGGCAAGTCTGATATCCTGAATAATTACACCACTGAAACAGCAATGATGGAGAAGCAATGGACTTGGTCAGCTGCGACAAATGTGCTAAGGTTCTGACATAGAACTTATTCTTCAATTTCCACAGGTTACTAAGTGTTTTTCACATTTTTTCAACATTGTTATAACGCTGTCGTTACCTTGTAACCGAACTGCCGTGGAAGAGGGTTGTGCTCTCAGTGCACATAAAGTTTCTCAAAAAAGCCAACTTTAAATCCCCCTCCAAAAGACCTGAACTATCCTTTAAGGTAGTTTTCACACTGAGATGATTTGGGAGTTGTTCTACTTGTATACTGTATGGCTGCAGCTTGAATATATGTAAATAATAAGACAAAAAAATAACGTCAAAGCAATGATAAGACAGTTTTTGTGTGTTTTTCAGGCCAGACTTGACTATAAACAGCCTCAATAAAATGATTAACAATCCAAAACAAATTAAAAAGCACAGTCCTTTATGTTAAAAAAAAGACAAATAATCCTGCAGTTGCGAAGAAAAAAAATAACACAGAGATAATCCCGGCAATTATTAACCTCCATATCATGCGTCCAAAATTACACATTTACATTCCAATATTTTGATAGGATCTAAATCAGGAAGTCAAATATATTCCGGTTTTATTATTGGGCCAATAATGAGCTGAGATTGTTTAATGCAAGTTAAAAGAGGAAAAAAGGGGCTTCTGTAAGTAGAGGGGGATGAGGAGGGGGGGCGTTACTAATGATATAAGAGCAAATGTTGGAGCATCTCGTGGAAATCTGGCAGAAATCCTAATGTCGCTGCTGTCCCCCCCTCCCTGTGCTTCTCTTCCCCTTTTAATGCAAACCAAATGAGCCTGCACTGTAATAAGAAGCTTCCCTGAATTAGTTTCCGTTTGCAGGAAAATTGCGAGAAAAAAACCCTAGTACTTTTATCTATGAATTTCACTCCAGCATAAGCAGGAGGAGAAAAAAGAGCCAGACCCTCCTCCGACATTATTTGGATGACGTTCCATCAGTAAGAAATAACATTGTGCAAATTCTATGCATGTTAATGATAAATAGGAATCCACCTGCTCACAGATAAAATGAGTTTAATTTCCACCCACCTCCCCCCGCCCCCCTCCACCTACGCCCATGTGCCTGCCTGGCCTTTTTAGAAATTACTTATGCACAGCTATTATTAAAATAGGGCCGCAGCAAATGAGAAAGAAGCGCTATCTCTGCACGAGGAGGCTGGCTTTAGACGACTGCCGCTGCTGCTGCTGCTGTTAGGACTCTCCGCTTCACACAGTCAGCGTTTCTGACTCACACACACACACACACACACACACACACACACACACACTTGTGCAAACACACACACACACATAGTAAAGCTCGTCTCCTCTGGAGAAGCTCTGGTGGCAGCTCTGACCCTGTGTTTACTAAATTAACCCAAATCCTTTTATTTGGGCTGAGTTTGGAAGTGTAATGGAATTTGCTAGCTTTGAAAGAGCATCTGTTTGTGTGTGTTCATGTGTGTACATGCGTGTGTTTTTGTGTGTGTTCAAGCGTGTTTTCACACACAGGGCTCTGGGATGTTACTGGAAAAAATATTATGTCTATGCATGGACAAACAAAGACAGGAGAAGGATGCAAAGTTTGGAGAAGGAAAAGAAAGGTGAGGAGAAGAAAAAAGGAAAGGAAAGGAAATCAGAGAAATGCAAAGGAAGTTAAAGAATAGAAAAAGGAAGAGATGAGAGAAAATAAAGGAAAGGAAAGGAAATTAGATGAAAGAGCCAGGATAGGAAAGGAGTGGGAGGGAAAGGAAAGAAAAGGAAAGAAAGGAAAGGAAAGAAATGGAAAGAAAGGAAAAGAAGGAGAGGGAAAAGGAAAGGAAAAGAAAGGGGATGGAAAGGGAAGAAAACGTAGGAAGAGAAGGAAAGGAAATAAAGGTAAAAAAAAGGAGAGAAAAAAGGAAAAAAGAAAGGCAAAGAACAGGTAAAGAAAATGAAAGGAAAAGAAGGAAAGAAAAGGAACTTAAAAAATGACACGTAAGGAAAGGAAAAGAATAGGAAAGAAAGAAAAGGATGGATAGAGAAGGTAAGGAAAGAAAAGGAAGGGTAAGGAAAGAAAGTAAAGATGAGGAATGGAAATAAATGGTGAGAAACAGAAAAGGAGAGAAAAGGACAGGAAATAAAAGGAGAGGAAGAGAAGGGGAGGAAGGGAAGGGATGAAAGGACAGAACAGGTAAGAATGGAAAGAAAAGGAAAGGAAAGAAAATAAAGACAAAGAACAGGTGGGGAAAGTAAAAGAAAAGAAAAGAGAATGATAGAAAAAGTTCAAAAAGGGAAAGGAAGGGAAGGCAAAGAAAAGCTATGGAAAGAAAATGAAAGAAAAGAAAAGGAAAGGACAGAAAGGGTAAGGAATGGAAAAGGAGGGAAAAGGAAAGAAGAAAGAAAAAGACAGGTTAGGAAAGGAAACGAGGAAGGAAGAAGGGGAGTAAGGAAAGGAAATAACAGGTAAGAAAAAGGGGGAGAGAAATATGGAGAGAAAACAGAAAAGGTAAGAATGGAAAGAAAAGGTAAGGAAAGGGTAAGGAAATGAAAGGAAGGCAAAGAAAAAGTAAAAGAAACAGAAAGGAAAAAGTCTATTGTTGGGTAAGCAAAGGAAAATAATGAAATGGGAAAGAAAAAATGGGCAAAAAAATGTGGAAAAAACAGGAAAATGACAGGAAGTAAAAGAACAAGGGAGAAAGGGAACATGGGAAAGGAAAGAAATGGACAGTAGAGAACTGCTAGGAAAGGGAAAGTGGGAAAGGAAACAAGAGAGAAGCAAAGGAAAGAACTGGAGGAAAGAGAAAGAAAATGAATGGACAGAAATGACCAGAGGGCGCAGAGAGAAAGGTAACGAAGTGAAGGAAATAAGGAAAGGACAGGAGAGGAGGCAGAAGAGGAAATGAAAGGAGGGAAGAGGAGACCACACATGCTTTGGCTATAAAGAATTTAAAGAAAAAAGGCCAAGGAGATCACACCAGGCATGTTTTTGCACACAGGATGCTGCAGATTCTCCCCAACGTTTCACTCCATCAGCCAATAAACAGATTCCTCTCAGCACTCACATCGGCCTTGAACACTTCAAGAACATTCTCCCTTTTTTCAGAGCTTGAAGGATGTTCAGTCCCCTCTACAGCCTGAACTCCTGCCTCCTCACCACTTCGATTCAATTATAAGGAGAGGGTGGAAAAAAACATCCAATCAAGAGCTCATCAGGAGAAAAAAATACTAATAAAAATACAACATCCTGACACTTTTGATTCAAAAATGGTGTACTGAACAGGAAGAGACTCAGAGCTCATGTGTTTTTCACACACATTATCAGTCACTTAAAACAAGTCAACTAAAACTTATACTGTAAATCAGATATAACTCAAAAATAAGCCTGAATTGTTTGTAAGGAGAGATGGCCCATGTGATTGGAGACAGATTAATACTGATTGAGTTCAATTTAAAATGCTTTATGTGATATAAAGTCACAGATCAGCCACAGTTTATACTTCTGTATCTACATTTATAAGTCATATTTTGTGTGCAGGTTGCTGTAATTTCACAGGATTATCAAAATGCTAGTGAAGAAATGCAAAGCAGATTAGCTTTGAGAATCCAGTTGGTAAAAAAATAATAATCCAATGTTGATATTTGTGTGGAAAATGAGATAAAAGTGACTTAATACTCAGGCTATGATATTTTAGCCATAGAAACAGGATGCAAATGCAAGGAACTGAGAAATTTGATCATCTACAGCCCATAATATCAACAAAAGATTCAGAGAATCTGGAGAAATCTCTGTAATTAAGCAGCAAAAGCTGTAAAACAACATTGAATGCCTGTGACCTTCGTTCCCTCAGGCAGCACTGCATTATAAAGCAGCATCATTCTGTAAAGGATATCACCACGTGGGCCCAGGAACACTTCAGAAAACCATTGTCAGTTAACACAGTTCATCTCTACATCTAAAAGGTCAAGGTCAAACTCTACCACGCAAAGACAAAGCCAAATATCAACAACACCCAGAAACACCGCCGGCTTCTCTGGGCCGAGCTCATCTGAGATGGACTGAGGCAAAGTGGAAAAGTCTGCTGTGGTCTGAGTCCACATTTCAGACTGTTTTTGGACATCATGGACGTGGTGTCCTCCGGGCTAAAGAGGAAAAGGACCATCCAGACTGTTATCAGAGCAAAGGTCAAAAGACAGCATCTGTGATGGTATGGGGGGGTGTTAGTGCCCATGGCATGGGTAACCTGCACAACTGTGAAGGCTCCATTAATGCTGAAAGGTACATACAGGTTTAGGAGCAACAAGAGACGTCCCTGCTTATTTGACAGATGATGGAGACACATTCTGCTTGAGTTACAGCAGCGTGGCTTCAGAGTGAACGAGCGCAGGGACTAGACTGATCTGCTGCAGTCCACACCTGCCTCCACTGAACATGTGTGGAGCATTATGAAGCACAAAATACAACAAAAATGGTGATTCCAGATGGTTGAGGTACTGAAGTCATACATCGAGCAAGAATGTGAAACAATTCAAAGCTTCAACAAGTAGAGTCCTCAGTTAACTTAATGAGTGTCTTTAAAATGAAAAGTGATGTAACACAGAGGTTAACATGCCCCTGTCCCAACATTTTTGGAACATGCTACAGGTGTGAAATGCAAAAAGAGTGGATATTTGCTAAAAAAAAACAAAGTTTAGCAGTTTGTAGTGAATCCAATTGAAAAAAGGTTGAAAAGGATTTGAAAATAAATTGTATTTTTTTTTTTTTAACATTTGCACAACGTGCCAACTCCATTAGGATGGGGGTTTGTATTTCTATCTTTAACTTCTATATGGGACGTGTATGTCGTATGTATGTTTTTTGAACCAATGTAACTGTATGTCCTTGTTAAGTGAATGACTAAATGTATAAATATAAACAATCCAAGTCTTTATTTTGCTTTTCATATCTTTAAGATTAAACTTTTATTTATTCGTCCCCAATAGGGCAATTAGCTGTGCAGCTGTAAAGCAGCAGTAGGAACAGAAAATAGAATATACATAAAACTTTAGCACAAATACATAAAACTTAAGAAAAAAAAACTTTGGCAGGGCATTTAATAAATCTACATATTCAGTCAGTAACATAAAACTTAATCAAGAAAGGTAAAAAAAAAAGATAAAAATACTAAGTACAAAATATAAAATATGAGAAACAAAAGATGGAATAAATAGAAGACCTTTAATTTAAGACAAGACAGTTGCAGATACACTAGACTACCTTTTTCTCCTTGAGTTTAGTAAGTAAGGGGTTAGACGAATGCAGCTTAAAGTATATTGAGATATTTTTTTCTTAATTAGAAACCAGTCGAACACACTCTCCAGGATGTGAATCTTGCAGTGCAGGCTTCACCTCATGCTCATTTTTCTTTGGCACATTTTGAATTGAAAAGCACCAATCACGCTGCATGCATAGTGAAAAACATTTCACGCCTTAGAGAGGAGGACTAAAATGACACATTACGCCATTATGCTGTGAGAAATAACCAGCACAGAATGATAATGTTTGCATTTTGTCTTGCAGCGTCCTGCTGTGCTCCTGCTTTCTAATGACGCCTCAGCAGGGGGCAAACAGGCCTGTGGGGGCCGTTAAGACCCTCATAAATAAGGGTTCACTCTCCTCTCCGTGCACTCTCAGGGCAGCAATTATGTCAAAACAGTGTTTATGTTTGTAACAGTAAAGAATATTCCTGTCCTGGCTGAAAACAGGCCCTCCTGTCCCTCCTGAAGTTAAATTACTGTGCAGCTTTGTGATGATGTCACTAAATGATATGCTATGGTTAAAAATCCTACACTTTATCATCATCGTGGAGAGCGGAGTGAACAAAAAGGATGAAGACGTGTTATTGTGTTGACATGCTTCACAGTCTGATGTGTGAAGTGCATGTTTTCAGGAGGAATGTATGTGTAAACATGTTTTCACTGCAGCAGGCTGGAGTGGATTTAGTGTCAGAGCTAAAGTGAATTATACTAGCTGGTCTCTTGTTGACCATGGCTGCTCCTAATTGGACGCTACTGTCAGGTAAACAGGAGAAGAAGAAACTGGGATCATGTGATTGGCCAGTTGACCGAATGGACTTTGTGTTTTCTTCTTAGGGTCACGATGTTTCATGGTGTGATTTTCAATTATGGAATAGGTTACAACAGGATCCATGAAATTTAGAATAATGTATAAAAATATAAACATCAGCAGATATGTGAATAAAAACGGGAGGTATCGCACTAAATTGAAAGACTACTTAGTTTTGTTATTGTTTTGCCTTTGTTTTATTGTGTTAGATCACTAAATTATTGCGTATAAACTTTTTCTTTTGTAAAATATGGAAGCATTTATGTTTAATGAACCGATGTAGAAGGGGTGGGACTTGGTAAGTTTTACTTCCTCCCACTCCTGTTTGAATATATTGAATGTAACGACTACACCATATTCTTCCTTCTATTTCTGTTTTCATCGCTCATTTTACACTTCAATCTTTTGTAGGGTTTGCTAAAATTGTGAGATAAGGCAGTTGTCCAAATTTATAATAACACAATAATTTCTCAATGTATTGACATGATGACATTTTCAGGGAACGATGGTCATGGCAAGGGCTGGGCGATATGGCCTAAAATTAAAATCCCAGATATATTTTTTTCACAAAACTCGATTTATGATCTCTAAGCGTTTTTTTTCCCTCTCAAGGAAAAAACCTCCAAGTGACAAAAAAATAAGAGAATCAAGTTTTGCTTTTGTTTCAAATTTTGTTTTGTTAGATCACTAAATTATAGCGTAGAAACTGTTTATCTTCTGTAAATATTGAATCATTTATGTTTAATGAATCGATGGAGAAGGGGTGGGACTTGATCAGTTTTTCTTCCTCCAATCCAAAATAAATAAGGTTCAATTCAGTTAAATTCAATACAAAGAGAGGACTATTAAGAATAATGTTACATATTAAATCAAGGAAATGTGATTAAAAAAATCTCTAAATATGGATTCATTCCAGTAGATCCTCTCAAGTATGAACTTTGGGGGGAAACTGCACTCAAGAGCTGAATTAAAATGCTTAAAAAGGGATAAATACTTCTCAACAATAAGTTTGTGGACATCATTTGGTTGATTATTTCTTCCTTTTAGTAATTATTATTATTATAAAAATGTGGGCAGCACCAAATAAAATGAGCCTTGAAGAAAGCCTACAGTTCCTCAGTGAGGTCTTCTTGAGACGCCCACTTTGCGATTTGTCTTTGACTTCACCAGTCTCATGGATCTTGGTTCCTAAGTTTGGAAATGGTACCAGGGCTGACACAAAATTGATTTATTTATAAGGTTTATTTGATAAGGACAATGCAAATTACACAGTATTGCTTATGTATCTGTAGTAAATGATGTTTACTGAAGATTCATCTCTTGTTCCAGAGATACACGAGAACAATGTGAGTGAGGCAGGCGCCCGCAAATTTTTTATTCTTAGTCTATTTTTATTTGTCATTGCTGTCCCCTTTGCAAATTTTGTTTGTGTGGGACGAATAAAGGTTTATTCTATTCTAATCTATTCTAATCCAGTGGGGCTGGAAGGATTAACTTGGTTGCTTAGTTGACTGGGTCCTCACTGAAAACGAACTGCTCCAGGGGCCAACTGGAAGTGAGCCGAGACCACCTCTTTAAGAGGAGCTTGGTGCAGTTGTTTACCGAACGTGGATCGATTTCTGTGTTTGAATATATCCGAACAAACCGTCCTAAACAGGGAACGCCCACTTTTATCTAGACAACATAAATTCTTACTTTTAGACCAGTTAAACCCATTTCATTGGCAGTTAAGCTTGATTCAGTGTTAATCTTGTTGACCAATTATTTTTGTCATGTTTTCATTAACAACCTTTTTTTTCTCTGATGAAAACTAGACTGTAACTAATAAAAACAAGTGCACATGGACAAAAACTAAAACTAAATTAACTGACCTTTTCATCAACAAATAAAAACTAGACTAAAATGTTTGACAGAGACTTAATCCAATCAGACCTAATGTGGTCATGTAGAAAGTAGAGACAAGTTAGGAATATATCCAATCACAGCTACTTTGGTCGTGTCGAAAATGAGTTAAGAGGGACATCCAATCACAGCTGTTTTAGCTGCGTAGTGGTGGGAGAGATCCAATCAGAGCTACTCTCTTTAGGAGGGAGGGCATTGGATCTTCCCCCACAAAGACGGCGGCATCAGTACTTATGCACCCATCTCACGTTCTGTTTCACGTTTTACTCAGCTTCGACACCCTAGCAGTGCTAATGAGGTGATAACGGGTTGGTGTTGATAAGATACTTAAATAAATGTATCCAGGTGTAAAACATGACTTCAGAAATTAACAGAAACATAAAAAGTGCCTTACACTTTACACTTTGTATTTTAGTCGACTAAATTTACAGCAGATTTCATCGACTAAAACTAACACAATTTAGATGACTAAATTATGACTAAAACTTCAAGATACTTTAGGCAAAAGACTAAAACTAAAACAGTGCTGTCAAAATTAACACTGGCTCGATGCTGCTATATTAATCAACATCAATCCTCTCCAGATTATATTCATTATAGATATTAATGTTAACATTAGATTGATGTCTCTATCCATGGTAATTTGATTCTACATCCATAGTAACTATCTTTACAACCATATAGACATGAGGACCCTCTGAAAAGGAGATGCCACATCTCAAGGGACGCACCTTTACTACATTTATATTCAACAAAGACAAATATGATGCTATACAAATAAAGATTGATTGATTAAGTCTACATTCAGCAGAGACAAATGTGATTTTAGTCCCTTTGTCTCTGCCTGGATGGACACAACTCTGGATGGATGGATGGATGTGGGCATACAAATATATGTGTATTTGTACACATGCATATATGTGTATCTATAAAATGAAGAGTTTGTCCTCAGCCTGCTCTATTGTAAAGTGTCTTGAGATAACACTTGATATGAACTGGAGTAAACAAATATAGACTGATTGATTAATTGATTGATTGATTGATTGAACTCTCCCACTGATCCTAACTTTACGGCCGCTTCTGTTCAGCTACAGAAGAACTTTAGGACCGTTTCTGTATGAGAGACTTTTCCCAGTAAAGTATTGAGACAGCATCAGAGGGAGAGAGAGAGTCTGAATGGCAGCAGAGCGGCGTCCATCTTTAAATTCCTCATTATCCACTAACGCACAGACACCACGTCTGCTCCTATTCCATTACTCACTCCTCCGTATTGTCATGCTCGGAGAATTCAATGTAGTACCTTTTATTGTAGAAAATGAAAAATGTCATTTCCCCCCTCTCTCTCCTCTGTCCTCACACTAATTTAAAATGTCTCATCTCCGTCTGCGTGTTCAACAGTCTGATTGCCTCAGCGCTGAAGAAAGAGGCCTAAGAGGAGGATTCCCCCTCTCTCTTTGTGAAAAGGAGTCCAGGTGGGAGCCGAGCGGGATGATTCACGGAGGTGAAAATCTGCAGCTTCATCAGAGTCGCTCAAGCAGGACAGCTGCTGCTTCTCCTGACCCCCTGGACTAAAGCACACGGGCCCCGAAACCTTCACGGACTAACAGGTCTTCTTTTCCCTCCAGCAGGCGCACCTTTTTCACTCCATGTCATCCCTCTTTTTATTTCTTTTCTTTCCTCGGCTTATTGTCGCAGCGCAGGGTCAGGACTTAACCCTCGGGGAAGTAAAGTCCTTCAGGAGAGCAGAAAAGGACGGAGCTGAGGGCTCTGAAGTTTACCATAACATGTGTGCGTCCCTGAGCTGAAGGAGAACTGGTCCACATGTAAAAACTCAAAAACTGAACTCTTCTAAATCAAGAAAAAAACAAAAACAAAGAAAAAAAACAGTTAAAAATGCTGATTAATGTCTGCAGAGAAGTGTTAAAGTCATACAAAAGGAGCCACATTTCACTATTTAATGAGTTTTCTCCATCAAAGTCTATTTTGTGTAAACATAAGTTTGTTAAATACTCTGAAATAAAGCAGATTTTCAAAATAAAAGCCAAAACTGTTCAGGAAATTCCCTAATTATCTTGTTTAGGCTGGCTTTTCAAAATATAACAGTAATTTCATAGTAATTACCTTTTTCTTTCTTTTCTTTACAATGTTTATTTCATTATTTTATAAAAGAAAGCACTTCAACACAAAAAAAAGACAAGAAGTCAAATCATTAATAAAAAGGAGAAGAAGCAGAATACTCTGAGAAGATCCGCCCCTTTTTTTACAAGACACTAATTACCAAGATAAGTAATAAAAGCAACTTCATCAACTGTACCGTCTCTTACAAGCAAGCTGGATTTTCAAACTAAAACCATCAATTTTTACGAAGCCATTTAAATCTTTTAAGTGAAAATCTCACTTCAAACACTGAATTTTTATGTTACATTATAAAATATTCATCAAATGATAGTATTTTAAAAATAAAAGCCAAATGTACTTAATCTGAGTATCTTTTAAACTCTTTGCAGTAATCTGAGTTTGTATTTTTACATCAATGTATCATCAATTCAAGAACTAATTTTTTTCTCCATTAAATGATTAAGTCTTTTTTTCTGACATATAGATAAAAGTAGATTAATAAACTAATAACATGTTTATATTTATAAAGATTGGGAAGCTAGATAATAAGTTATTAATTAATGAAGAGGGGGGTGGGATTGTTTGGATTCTTCAGGTTGTATTTTGATTTTTTAGTGTCTTTGGTTTGTTTGTGATTAAATTCTTATGTCTGTTCTTACTTGTTGTCAAAGCACTTTGTAAACTTTTGTTTTAAATGTGCTCTATAAACAAAGTTATAACTATCATTATTACATATTTGCTTTGATACTGGTAAAATGTATAATTACACCATGATGGTTTCCCTTATCATCACTAAATATCCACTTTTATAAATCAAAATATCTTTTATTAAAGTTTAAATTATGTTTTTCCTTCATTATATCAGTTTCCAACAAAAATGGACAGAAACCATGAAAGGAACAGGTCAACTTTAGTTTAGCTAGGACTTTGTTCTCTTGACACAAAAATGCTGGTATCAGCAATAATGCGTTTATCAGCATATCGGATATTGGTATGGTTGATATCGAGTGCCTATCTTTAAAAAAACCCCAGCAAATTTAATTTACTAAATCATCATTTTTTTGCACTTGTTTTGACACGACTCCTCTTCAGCTAAGAGAACATTTTCAGGGATTTGACTCCATCCAGAATGTCATAAACTCCAACTCTAAATGTTTAACTCTTCTCAATATGCTGCGTGAAAGAGCTGTGAGAGCACAAACTTCCCTCCAGGCATTTCTGACAGTCTTAGCCAAGTTATAATCTAAAATGTAGAAAACCTACCCCACCACACAATGTTTACAAATTCTGTAAAAACAACCTGGATCTGCATTCATGTTCCAATCACCACCAAAATCTCCTCACTGCACCTTTGTGTCACGACCAACATTCAATCCAAATTTTGTCGAAATCTATTGAGGAGTTTTTGAGTTATCCTGCTCGAAGATGGACAAACAACCAAACAAACACCAGCAAAGGCAAAACTGCTTGGTGGGAGTACTAATCTCTCAAAAAGGATGGATTTTATCATTTCTCTTGGTCTAATTTTTTTTAATTCCTTAAATCTGGTTTAACTTTTATCCAAAACCTGAGTAAAATGTCATTGTTTGTTTGTGATAGTTCATATTATATCATAACACCTTAAAAAATGCTTTTATTTGATATGATCACGACCTAATAAGCAAAAATGCAAGATTTAATAAAAGTCGGGGTTACCGGGGTACAACTTAGGTAATTCACATTCAAATATTGATTAATAATTTCACATCAAGAAATGATCAAATTAAGAGGTTATATCCTCCCATAACTGTGCAAAAACACTCACAGATCACTTTGTCAACTGCTTGTAAATGCAAATAGCTTACAAGCCAACCACATGACAGCAACTCAATGCATTTGGCTACTGATAATCGGTCAAGGCAACATGCTGAAGTTCAAACCGAGCATCAGAACGGGTGAGAAATGTGATTTAAGTGACTTTCGATGTGGCATTTTTATCTGTGTGGTCCGACCTGCAGGGATTCTCGTGCACAATCATCTCAAGAGTTCAGAAAAAGAGAGAATATCCCAGAGGGCAGTTCTATAGGCTTGTTGGTGCCAGAGGTCAGAGGAGAAAGGCCAGAGTGGTTCAAGGTGTTGAAAAAGCAATAGTAACTCATAGACAGTCACTACAATGACGGTACACAGGAGACAATTTCTGAATGTGCAACACGTCATCTTGAGGCTCCAGCAGCAGAAGATCACAGGCCAGGTCTACTGAGGCTGAAATCACATGGGCTCATAAAAATTGGACAAGAGAAGATTGTAAAAAGTCAAAAGCCAAAAATCCAGAATCTGGAGTGAACATCATGAAGCATGGACCCATCCTGCCTTGGGTCAGCGGTTCAGGCTGGTGTTGTGATGGTGTGGGGGGTGTTTTCTTCCATCCCTTTAAGACCACAGTGGACCATCTCATGATGGATTATTCACTCCATGTCTTAAAGCTCAGATCATCTAGAACTCCTAAAGATGGGGTGTCCAAACATTTTTAATCCAGGGCCAAACACAAAGAAATACATGGATGATGGGGCCGCTTACACCTCACTTTTGGTGTAAAAGTTAAAATTTTTAGGATCTTGGGGTGGCTAACTTGTTTTCAAGGACCCCTGGTTGGCCCTAGCTCCCACGGGATTCACCGCTGGTCAATATAAAAACAAATAAGTCAGACACAAAAAAGAAAAAACTTCAAGAAGCTGACAAACTGAAGGATTGTTGGTGCTTGAAGTGAAACAAGTGCTTTATCAATGGGCCTTGAGTTGGAACAAACAGTGCAGTAAATAAGTATAATTAGTGTTATTTGCTGCTGTTGCTTTTCAATTGATTGGGGGCCAATTTTAAATGGACTGTAGGCCGCATTTGGCACCTGAGCCATAGTTTGTACACCCCTGTCCTAAAGCTAACTGAATACAACACTATCTCTATCCTTATCCGAACCTTTTTCTCTATATCATGCACAAAACACAAGGAAAAACATCTCCTAAGGGGAAGAAAAAGTGAAATGTACAAGCTTCAGTGGGACCTGCAGAGGTCCACAGATCTGGAATGAGCTCCATCAAAACTCCTGCATCTCTGTCCAGATTTAAAAAGAGCCTGAAGGAAAATCTCTCAGTAAACTCCTAAAACTCTGTGGCTGAAGATTTTAAATGAAGTCTAAATAACAATATTGGTGATAAATGACTTTTACTGTCACTTTCTATGTGCCATTGTCTCCACGTATTGTGTGTACACAATTTTAGTAACTTAAAAAATTTTAGATTTGTACCAGTTTTTAGGTTAAAAATCATGTTCGTGTCACGTTTTGATTGTGAATATTGCCCCTACTTACAAGCTCTGGCTAGTTTTTTGGGATTTCCATTTCACAAATTACTATTTTTTGAGATATTCTAATCGTATACACCTGTTTTTAATTATTTTGTGAATAAACAAATTGATAAGAGCTAAAAAGGGATAACAAAGTTGCATACTGGCTAAGACCATGGTGTATATTGATATATGATTTAAACTAAATGAATGTAAAAAGCACATTTTTCTTAAACAAAGCCAAACTGCTTCATCATTAAGGATGCGAGGACCTCTTAGTTCATTTTTCTTCTTCCAAATCCAGGCCGAACCCACTGACAGTGTGCCACTGCCCTCCAGTGGACATCCGCTGAACTGCAGGCTTAAAGTGTGTGGGGGGATAAAGAGTTTACTTTCTCTTTAATTCTGTTTAGAGAAACATTTTAATGTCTTCAAAGCTGTTTTTAGATGAGTGGGATGTTCTCAGAGCAGGTTCAGTGACCTCTCTTACTAGGATGATTAAAACTGTCCACAGAGTGTGTCATACTGGTCTAAAATACTCAAATGAAAATGTGCTGCCTTCTTTTATGGTCCATTTTATTACTTAGCAATGATAGAGAGTAAATGTCTCTTTGGTATAAAAATATGAGACGCATTATAGCTAAAATATCGCTAAAACATGTATTAAACACTCACATGTCTACATTAATAAAGAGAGAGCAGGTTGTATTATGTTAATAATTGTCTTGCTGAGAAACATTACAGCAAAAAGAGGGAGGGGCAATAGCAAACTGCAAAGATTTAAAATTAAGATGCTGTTATACAGAAAAACAGGGATTTTTTTGTGCAGGTCTGGTTCTACTACACAATTTTGTGTTAATAGTAGTACTAGTCGACTCAAAAATTCTACTAGTAACACAAAATTGTCTACTTGTAGACGATTTTGCTTTACTACTAAGGTCTACTGCATACTAGTGCACCAAAACCATTTACTAGTAAAACAATTTTTTTGTTTTTCTAGTACTACTAGTAAACTGAAAATATCTCACCAGTAGTACTAGTAGACTGTTTTTAGTCTACTTGTAGTAGTAGTAAAGCCAAAGGATTCATTAGTAGTGCTAGTAGACCTAATGTAAATGAAGTAGGAGGGATTATAACCAAATCCAGCATCCTGATTGGTTGTAATACTTTTGAAAGCCAATGGAAAGAGTGAATTGGCTTTTCCCCGCCCCCTTATCAGCAAACTGAGTACATGTACTCCAGATTTGAAGACTAGAAGAGTTGAACTAGGGTTGATATCACTGATATCAGTTTTATGCTCAAACAGCTTTCCATACTTAACTGTCAAAGCACTTTGTAAATATCTGTTTCGAAAGGTGCTAAAAAAATGAAGTTATGTTTTAATATGCAAGGTTCCCTTCAAGTAAACATTAGTGATGGATTTTGTTAGGGATCATTTAATTTCTGGGCTTCTGTAAAAGATATTTTCAAAGATTTTTTAATTCCTGGATGTCTGAAATGTTGTCTGTGGTGTTTTATCTGCTCCCTAATATCTGAGTTTTTTAGGGAGGCACTATATGACTGCATTAAGAAAAAAAACAGGCTCTAAAATGGCTGATTCTTGCTCAAAATGATCTGTATGACTGGCAGGAAATATGCAAAGTTGTCGTTAAAACATGCCATCTGATTTGCCCTGCATGTGTGTTGTTATGCATCCTTTTCCTTTTCTGAGCAGAATTTGCAAACTGTAATTGAAAGCAGTCGGCCCTCCATACACTTGTAAATTTTAGCATTCATAAAAGCATCAGAATAATCCCTGTGCTCAGCGATGCGTCTTCCTCAATGCCAAAAACTCTTCGGCTTCCTCTTTATGGGACTAATGATGACCCACAGCCCTCAGTGAGACCACCAGCAGGGTCTCCTGGAGTCCCCATGTCCCCAGATTAAGATGTCACAAGTCAGAGACAGAAAGTGAGTACACAGGCCTCTGTATATTAGTGCTTAATCTGCCCTAACAAGATAGAGTGGGACATGGATCCTCTCTGCAGCATCATGATGATGGAGGCCGTAATGATGGAGGAGGAGAGAGGGAGCATGGACGCTAAGCCTGGAGTAAGCTACTTTGGTGCGGGGCGACGCTCGGCTGGTCGCTCAGTCCCTGACGGGAGTCCAGTTATTCAATCACATATGTGACACCAAGTAGCTTAAAGCACCAATAAGTCTTAGTGCTGCTTTAGCTTTAATTTGCTAAGTCGAAAAATAATTCAATGAAATGTGCTCAGGCTGAAAGAAGAAGAGAAATGCTGCCTAACACGACGAGTAAGAGTGGTGCACAGGTGTAATGTTTTTGTTCGCGTCGTGCCGGTTCCCTCAACAAAAAGCCTTCAGGACTTTTCCAACTAGTTTTGGGATTACTCCTGATTAGAAGGTCTGTGGTGACAAAAAAGGTCACGAGACTTCGATGCTTCCTTCAGGATGACTACCTCTACGAATAAGGTGAGCTAATGCCTGGCTGTTACAGAAATACAACATGGTGGCAAAACCCTGACCAACACGGACAGCTGACAGTAGGCTGTCATTTGAAAATACATGAACACAGCAATCGTCCCTGTTTCAGTACAAAAAGCACCGAGCTCTCCTGAGAGAGGTCGTCCCGGCTCTTTTCCACTACATGCCTGGAGCGGTTCGCTTGCAGTGAGGACACAAACAGGGTGACGAGATAACTCATCACATCGCTGTGTTAGTATAAGGACTGATGTATGGAAAGCTGTTTGGGCATAAATTTGATATCAGTGATGTTAACCATAGTTCAGCTCTACTAATACTCAAATTTGGAGAACAAACTTAATTTCGGTTAACTAGTGCACGAGAGACTTTACTAGTGAAGCAAAAAGTATCACTGGTACTGGTAAAAATGTTCCCTGTAAATAAGATTAATAAAAATGTAGATCTCTTTGTGAAAGTATGGTCCCCTTATCTGGAAATGATAACACTGTAACATTGTTTTGTGATGAATCTAAATATCAAGATTGCGCATCTTATTATTATTCTACACAATTTCCTTATTTCATGATTATTACTGTATGATCACTATTATTTACTGATATTTTCATTTTTCCCCCCTTTATTCTAACTTTGTTTTTTTATTTTTGGTGTATTTTCTGTTTGTTTGGTTTATCTCTCCTTTTTTATTTATTTATTTATTATATTTCGAACATCTTAAAAATGAGAGAAAAAAATATACAACATATATATATATATATATATATATACATCAGAAGACAGCACAGAATGATACAGTAGAGCAAGATCAGTACAGAATTTTCAGAATGAGTCCTCCTATTTTTTTTCTGTTCAAAAAGGGTGTAGGATGAAGTACGTAACTTGTCTAGTCCTACCCCTTTTTCCAAAAATGAACTAAAAAAATTTAAGTCTCAGGCACTCAAAGAAAGATCAAATAATACAGCTTAATACAGCTAACAACAAAAACGTAACAGAACATCTAAACATTACCATGTTAGCATTAAAATGTTGACTTTGACTTGTTAATATTGTACTGCTCTGAACACTCGAGCATCTGTAAAGAAAAGTCAATCAAAAATTGTTGAAGCAGAAAAAAAAAGTTCCCTGTAAGGCTTACAACAAGTAAGGCTACAACCATCAGGGTGCAGTATTTGGTTCTAATACCTCCTACTAGTACTGCTGAATTTTGACTTTACTAGGACAACTAGTAGACTAAAAACAGTCTACTAGTTACATAGTTTGAGTTTACAAGTATTTGTAAATTAATCAATTTTGTTTTACAAGTAAAGGTTTCTGGTGAGTAGACCTTACTAGTAAAGTAAAACCACATACTAGCAGACAACTTTGTCTTACTATTAGTACAAGTAGACTTAAAAATATTACTAGTAAAAACTAGTCGTACTAGTAGAGCCAAAAGATTCACTAGTAGTTTGAGTACACCTAATGGAAATGAAGTAGGAGGGATTATAAACAAATCCAGCACCCTGATTGGTTGAAATATAATCAGAAGCCAATGGAAAGCAAGAATTTGCTTTTCTCTGCCCCCTTATAAGCATAAAAGGCTTACTAGTAGTACTAGTGAACATTTTTAAGTCCACTAATAGTACTAGTGACACTTTTTGCTTCACTAATTAAGTCCTCTCACACTCTAGTTGACCAAAATTGAGTACATGTACCTTAAATTTGAGCTGGACTATGGTTGATATCACAGATATCAGTTTAATGTCCTGATGGTTTTCCATACTGAACCTACTGTAAACTTCTCGTTTATAATATAGGATGTACACTGTGTGTACCTATTTTTTTTGTACTTGGAGAGTGAAGTGAACCGGTGACAAATTCCTTGTATGTCTAACATATGTGGCCAATAAAGCTGATTCTGATTCTGATTCTGAACTGCTGCACAAGAACACTGAAGTTTTAGTGTTAAAACTGGACACTGCCCAGCCCTATAAACATCAAGGATCCATATCTCCAGTAGGGATAAAATAAACTCTTTTATAGTCTCTGGACGGCACATAGAAACGGATTATCATCATTATGGTGATTTAATGCCCTTACAGCATGAGATATCAGGCTCCTGTGATGTTACAAATTTCCTCTATTTTGGACTTTGCTCCATTTTTTCCACAATTTAAAGTCTGTGGGGGGAAATCCTCACAACTCAGCAGTGCTGTGGTCATCCCCGGACTTCAAACAGGCCGGCGTACAGCAGCCTCCACGCATGTTCAGGATCAGTATCCTGCTGGAAAATGAATCCCCCTACACACATATTACTGCGCCAGGAGGGGTAGCACGTCTTGCCAATGTGCGGCGGTATTTCACCGACAGGTGAGTGACCTGCTGCACACTTGAAACAGCCGGCCGACCCCCCCCCCCAGCTGAATATTTCCACTGCTGCAGGTTTCACTACTGCATTTACATCATCATGGGCTGTGTCCTTAAATATGTAAACTCTGCAGCCAGCAGGTTTGACTTTGATTCTGTCACATGTACAATGACTGTTAGTGAAGTTTGGAGCCTCGTTAGGATGAGATATAGGATATATACTCATCAGCCACTTCATTAAGTACCCCTGTTAACTGCTTTTCAACCCTCCCACCTCCTTTTTGGTCACCTTTTTTGGTAATAATGCGGGTAAAACCTCTATCTTGTCCATCCAGAAAATCAGACTGAAGACAATGCTATTTTTTCAAAACAGCCTGGGCTTTCAGAATATTTATACTGTATTAATGTCAAATTCATGCGTTTAAAGTTGTGTAACTAAAGACTAAAAGTGGAATTTATATCTGAATAAACCTTATACCAATCACACACAGATTTATCGTGAAAGAGGTTTTTCACATCTGGATTTTTCAAACCGTTTACATATTTGACATGATTCCTCAAGATGTTTCTTTTTTAGCCTCATAGAGGTATTAGTGCCCCTCTTGGATGCAATTTTTATCTCAAATATTTTCAAAAAGCGAAATCACATAACTCACATTTCCTTTTTAATTCTTTGGGACGTGACAGGTAACTATCTTGTCTCTTGTCGACCTTTGGCTGCTCCTGATTGGACGCTGCTGTCAAGAAAATAAGAGATAATGGGCGCACCCAATTGGTCGATAAGACTAACAGGAAGTTGACACTTTCTCTGGGGGCCAGTTTAGAGTTTTAATAACATCCCTGTCATCAAAAAATTTAATGAAAAAAAAAACATGAATTTGGCTTCTTCGCTGTGGATCCACGAATACAAAAGTTCTGTTAGTCAAAACTGCATTTTTAGGCTAAATCAAAAAGTTTATGGTTGGAATATATTTGACCTGAATCCATTTCTGAAATGACAAAAGTGTGATCTTCCAAACACCATAAATCTGTCGCCAGCCAATCACAGGGCCACATAGAGAGACAGACCACCATTCACTCTCACACTAAAAAAAAGGAAAAATTTGGAGTCACAAAGCAACCTAATGAGGATGTCTTTGGTCTGTGGGGGGAAGCCAGAGTGCCCTGAGAGAACCCATGCATGCACAGGGAGAACATGCAAACCCCACACAGAAAGGCCCTGACCAGCACAAGTAGCCATGACGGCTACTTAATCCATCTAGGCATGCAAACATCAGCCTGCTTAAGTTCAAACTCTGCATCAAAAAGGGGAAAAACGTGATTTAGTGACCACAAACATTGCATGGTTTTTGGTGCCAGAAAACTTGTCTGAATTTTTCAGAAACCGCTGATCTACTGGGATTTGCACGTATATAATGGTCCAAAGAGGAGAAAATATCCAGTGAGCAGCGGCTCTCTGACAATCGCAAAAAAAGCCTTTAAGCTAGAAGTCAGATAAACAGCCAGATTGGTTTGAGATGACAGAAAAACAACAACTCTACAAACACTTGTTACAACTAAGGTCTGCAAAAGACCACTTCTGAATCAGAACACTTAGAAATTTACGTTCACTTTTTAATTAAGTTTTAGTTATAGTCGCTTGCCTAAATATCTTTTAGTTTTCGTTATAACTTAGTGGTTTAAATTGTTTTAATTTCAGTCTAGTTTTAGTTGATGAAACATCACAACATTTTAGTCGATGAAATCTACTGTAAATTTAGTCGACTAAAATATGAAGTGTAAAGGGTAAGGCATTTTTTATGTGTCCTTGAATTTCTGAAGTCATGTTTTACACTTGGATAAAATCAAACATCTAATAACCCTTTATTGAATGCTAGTAAAGTCTGAATGTATAAATGAACAGAAACAAATTGAACTTTTGTGTGAAATGCAGTCACCTTTATTTAGGCTACCTGGCAGAGCATCTCAGTTACAATACCAGAACTGACAACAAACAGTGAACCTGCTCTACATGAATATATCAATTCAGAAAGAGAGGAGCTCTGATTGGATCGCTCCACAACTTATCCCACCACCACCAAGCTAAGGCAGCTGTGATTGGATGTCCCTCTTAACTCATCCAACCTTTCCACACAACCAAAGTAGCTGTGATTGAATTGGATTAACATCAAACATTATTGTCTAGTTTTTATTTGTTGACAAAAATGTCAGTTACTTTAGTTTGAGTTTTTGTCCATGTGCACTTTTTTTATGAGTTACTGTGTAGTTTTCGTCAGGGGAATAAAGGTTGTTCCTGTCAACTAAGGACAGGAAGCTTTGGCTAACACTCACATGGCTCACCAAAATTGGACAATAGAGGATTGTAAAAATGTTTCCTTGTCTGATAAGTCTGGATTTTTGCTGCATCATTTAGATAGAAAGGACAGAATATGGTGTACAAATGAAAACATGGGTCCATCCTGCCTTGGATTAACGGTTCAGGCTGCCAACTAAACATCATTTAAATGCCACAGCCTACCTCAGTATTGCTGCTGAGAAATCTGCAGCAACTGTGTGATGCTATAACATCAATATGGACCAACATCTCTGAGGAATGTTGCTGCATCTTGTTTAATATGTGCTATGAAGAACTGAAGGCAAAAGGGTGTGAAACCAGATGATACCAAAATCTCCACAGAAAGCAGGAGGCAACAGAAAAATACTCTACGTCCAGAGAGACCGGACATTTCATAAGCTTTATTGATATCATTGATTTTGTTGCACATGTGAGAAGATTTGTTGGAAAACCACCGGAACATTTGTTTAGCATGAAGCTTAAAAAAGTACCTTACAGTACCTAACAGTCAGATTGTTCAGGAAAGTGTTTGACAAGCAACAGAAAGAATGCACACAATGGCACAAGGCAGTAAACATAAGGCAGTGTCCTCTTAGCAGGAGAAAAAGTTTCAGTAAAGTTTGAACTGAAAAATAAGACATTAAAGCCTGTGGCAAGTGTTAATGGGTTCAATTATGAAATACCCTGAAAATGTCCTTTCAGATCAGTGGTTCTTAACTGGGTCACGACATAATTTAAGACATTTTGAAAAGTCAAACTTTTAGAAAAGTTTGATAAAGAAATGAAAGAACTCGTCTAAAAAGGTGACCAAACCAAAGTTACTATTGTAAACAAAATGTGACAAAATACCAAAAACTTCAAACATTTAACAGTGTATTTTTAGGGTATACAAACTTTTGTGTCATCTTTCCCTGAACTGTTTTTGACACAGAGACAAAAAACATGAATAAAACCTAAACAAAAATACTACTTAATTAAAATGAATTAACAAATCAGAATCAAAACTAATTAAAATGTGATTAAAGGCAAAGAGTCATGACAAAATTTAAGTAATAACATCCAATGCCCTTACAACCATGGGCAAAACAAATGTAAAGTGCATTATTTTATTTCATTGTTCTTGTAAATTTTGATAATATCCAGAGATCACAGAGATTACTTTGTTATGATGAGACAAACTGATTTGTTATTTCAAGATAGAGCAATAAAATGAGTAAAGGTCTTGAGAAAACCTAAAATAACTTTTTATTGTTACCGTAGTTATGGCCAACACTGATATTTTTAATCAAGAGCACAAAATCTTCACTTTATGAAATTTGAGTTGTTGCTTTCAATGTGAGTCTATCAGTGTGAAACAAGAAAAACATTTAACATTTGACAAAATAAAACTCTTGAGTTTTAAATGTACCCATGCAGTGATGATAAGGTGAAACATGGTACATTTTTTTTTTTGCTGATATTACTGCCAATAAGTATTTTCTACATATTGACCATAAATATTAGCAGAAATTTCAATATCAGCCAATAACAATATTTAACTTTTTGGGGAATAATGGCAGATACTGACTGATATTATATCAATAATATCCTGCATCCCTACTTGTTATCATGGAAAATGGAGTAAAAATGGATGGATGTCTGCTTAGGGCACTTCGAGGACCGGCTGAAAACAGTTTTGGGGCCTACTTTTGGGCCAAGATCCACCAGTTAAGAACCACTGCTTTAGAAGACCGGAAAATCAGCACTGTCATCTGTCATTTATTCTGTTGATTCTGACATATTTCTAACATGAAGTGCTAAATTTTAAAACTGCAAATAAAATTCCATTTTTATACAGTTAAATTAAATTTGTTTATCTAGATCCTGATGTTTATATAATAAGGACTGTCAAATGATTTTTCTGAATGAGAGTAATGCTAAATTTAACCATCAGTGTTTAATGGTTTTGGATAGAATTTTGACCACTTTTGAACCAGCAGATACCACAGTTGCTCACAGGCTTTAAATCCAACATAAAAATAAGACATTGAAGAGAAGACTGACAATTCCTTGAAGACTAAAAGAGAATCACAACAACATTCAGTGAGCAACACATTTGGCGTCTTCCTCAGCTCAGAGTTCATGATCCACTCAGACTTGGAAGTGTCGAGTTCATTATTTGGGTCTGACTCCTTTCTCCTTCTCAAACTGGGCGATCTGATTGAAAATATCTAACAGGTTTGAGGGGAGCTCTTTCTTAGGCCTTCCTCCCACCACGTCACCCTGTTTATGATTTCCAGCATCAGGCCTCCCGCTCACCTCCTCTTCTCTCACCTTCACACCCTCCCTCTCTCTTTTCCTCTCCTCCTCTCTTCCTTTACTCTCGTACCTTCCACCGTCTAAGGAGTTCCTCCTGGGGGAGTCTGGTCTCCTCCTGCTTTCAGAGTGTTTAGAGGCGGAGCTGGAGTTCCCCACAGACTCACACTTTGATTCAGATCTCCGTAAATGGTCTGCGGATTTCCTCCTTTTCTCTTCGTCTACGCTGCTCCTCCTCTTTGAGTTGCTTTCCCTCCTGTCCTCCTCCCTGTTTCTATCTCTCCTTTCCCTGCTCCTGCTCCTCCTCTCCTCTCTCCCTGGGCTTCTCCTCCCTCTCCTGCTCTCCTCTCTGTCCTTCCTCCTCCTCTCCCTGTCAGACTCTTCCTCGTCTGAACCTGCCGACAGTGAGTACAGCTGAGAGATCCTCCTATCCTCTACCTCCTCCTCTCCAAACCCCGGGCCTCCCATCTGGTTCAGGAAGGTGGCGGAGGTGTTTGGAGGAGCGGGGAACCACTCCACCTCCCCTTCCTCCTCCTCCTCCTCGCTCTCCTTCCTGTCTCTCTCGCTCTTACCCTCCTCGCTCCGTCTGCTCTCCCTCGAGGAGATCCTGCGATGGCGTTTGCTCCCCCGATCGGACCTCCTCCTCTTCTTTTTCTTCTTTTTGGACCTCCTGCGATTTGAAGGGGACGAAGAAGAAGAGGAGGAGTTTCTGGAGGAATCGGAGGAGGATGAAGACGAGGATGCCGACCTCTTGCGTTTTTTCTTCATCCTGTGAAAAGGCATGCCCTGAATCTTTCCTCTCAAACATCTTGGAGTACTCGAGCTGTACTCGAGCATTGTTTTTTTACCTTCCATACCTTTAAAATATGAGATCCAACTTACCTCTTCTCCTCTTTTAAGAGCTTACGCAATTTCTCAGCACTGGTCTGGCTGCTTGTGGCTTTAACGGGCTCCTTCGCAAGAGCATCTTCTCGCAGGCGAATAGATTTCTTTATGGTCGCCCAATGAGGCAAAGCAAGAGGTAACAGCAAGCAAATGTCCAAAGCCACATGTTCAAACACATGCACACATGACCAAAGACATGCAACAGAGGCCCCGAATTTAATAATTAAGTTATAAATAGCAAAAGTTGAATTATAGAGAAAGATTGAGATAGTTTAATTAGTCCGATTATAACATGGAATGATCATAAAATATACAGACAGTCATTATTTACCATAGAAGAAGTGGTTTGATCCATCGATTGTAGCAGTAATGAAGCAGATGGATGGACAGAGGTACAGCAGAGATATGCAGACAAATCAAACAGTATTCATCCCCCATTAAGACAAAGAGTGACGTCAACGTTACCGTGTGTAGACCAGGGGCATGGTGTACAACATTATCCAGTGAAGAGGTTTTGTTTGTTTTTTAGCCCCCAACAGCGCAGACGACAAGGCCGTGGTCGGGGTCGGAGGATCAGAGGGCAGGGTCCCGGGGTCACAGACACACACAAACACCAAAACACTCCATCAGTATTACAAACAACGACGTCAAGAGGAAAGAAACTGAATCAAGAAAGCAAAGTTGAGCATTTTTTAAACAGGAATTCAGACATTAAGTGATGAACACCTGCCAACGCTCGCTGAAACTGGTTTGATATGTTATGTTTTCCCTCAAACAAAAGTCTAATTAGACCTGGTCGCAATTAGGAAATGAACCAAAAAATGCACTTTTGACAAAAACTTTAATAAAAAAAAGTTATTTTCTAAAAGGGGACAAAGTCATTTTGTCCACCACCACCCATTTAATTTATCAAAATAATATTAGACATCAATTTGATCCAAAATAAAAGACGGAGTAAGAGAATTAAGGTGTAACAAAGATGTCAAAAACTAGAGCTTAATTGTTTATCACAGTTGAATTTTATTGTGTTATTTGTTTATTTATTTAAGCAGTTTAAAGTTACAGGGACTGTGCACATTCATAACATTTCTATATTGTCCCATTTTGGCCATCCAGGCTAATTTTCAGCTGTAGTCCCTGAGCAGGTGAGTGACGCACAGGTACATCAAAACAGGTCAACAATGGCACCTTGAGTGATAAACATATGAGATAAAAAGAAGAAGAAAAGCTATTTAACAGAACTGCTAGCCTCTTATCTTAAGGTAATTAACTGGGGCAGGCAGGTTGTCACAGAAAACATATCGGTAATGAACTGTGTGATCAGAAGCAGCCACCGTTGTCCCCAAATGACCAATAAGGATGTTAATCTGTGTTAATGCACTGTATAAACAAGGTCATGGAGTGAAAAAGGCACCTATATTAGGGATGCAACAATTCTCAATCAAATACTTAACTGCTTGGTACGACGTCCACACGTGGATTGTGGCAACTTTGGTTTTGAGCAAAAACAGAATACACTTTTTCTTATTTAGATATCTCTATTTTTAACAAAACTACAACAAATCAGTTGTTTAGGATTAAATACAACCCTTTTCTACCAAAAAAAAAACAACTTTCTTTTCTGGAAAATTGCCCCTGGATTTCCACATAGTTCCTGCTGTTATGAGCTCCCTCAGGTTGATGTCTTCAACCTGATAGGAGAGCAAATGCAGAGAAGACCGACTCGGACAGCCTTTAGAAAGCCAGCTGCTGCCACATCTCCAGGGCTAACACGACTGTGTTTAGCTCCTAAGACTGTTAGTCTTGTATTTTGAATTAACTTGTGGATTTTGAGGCTGTTTGTGGTCATTTTCAAACACTTAGTTTCCTTAATTTAAGTAACGCTGAGCTGTTTTTTTGTGCATTTTTCAGTGATTAGATTTTGTGATTCTTTAGCTTTGGTTTCTCATTTTGATTTAGCTTCATTAGTTCTTAATGTAGTTATTAGTCACCTTTTGTTTTATTTGCCCTTTTTGTTGCCTCATTTTGTATTGTGACCACCTTTTACTTTATAATTAATTAAATAACTTGATTAGCCTTAAACTTCTGGGTTTTATTGTGCTTCCCTTTTCTCTAAAAAGAGCTGAGTCGCAGGCCTGGAACCTTAAAACACAAGGACCCACAACATCACTAACCGTGGGTTTACCAGACAACAAGAAGAGGAACGAGTACACAACAGGTTTATTTCCTGGAAGACATTGATTTATTGTTGGCATCGACATCATTTCCTCTTTTTCACTGTATTATGAAATGACCTGGACACTCTGAGTGCTTGTTTTTCTAGGTTGGGTTGATACTTTGACGCGGAGCTGAAGCCGCTCCCTCTGAAAATAGATTTCTTGGTATTTCTACAATCCGGGGTGGAGATGTGCTGGTGGTGCATGCTAACTGACTGAAGAGACTGACCGCGGAGTGCACGGTGCGTACGGACCGCTGCACAAATGGAAAACTGGGGAGAAGATACCACAGAATGGAAAAGTAAAAAAAAAAAGGACTTCACGGACCAAGTTGTCAAAATCAAACCAAAACCGGTAAGCATAAATAACAAGGTATGAACCAAACCATGGGCGAAAGGATTGCTGCATCTCTAACATAAATACTAAAATGCTTCATTCTACTCTTGTCCACAAATATTTAGACAGCAAATTCTTCTACAATGTAAATATTGCACCTTGAAATGGCCTTATTTTTTTGTCGATAAGGTGTCTTCACACTTGTTAACTTCATTTGACCTGGTACCAAACAGCGAGTTTATTTCCAGTTTTACCAGGTGCTACAAGTAAAAACCTGTTCAAAGAAATCTAATTTCGTTAAATCCTGCATTAAGCCCTTGAGAACCAATTGTCTTTTTATGGTCAATCCTTAAATACACATGTTGCAGTCCTGAACATTTTCTCGTTCCCCATTATTAGCATACCAAACTCCTGCTTGGTTGCGTGTCGTGCTGGCTCACCTGTATTGTGTCTGTGATCTTTTGAAGGGCCTCTTTCGCCTCTGGATTTAGGTCATCGAGTGACAGCGCTCTCCTGTACAGGCCCTCTGCAGTGACCAGTTTCTCCTGTTCTTCTAACCTGAAGACACAAAGCAGGTCTAAGTAAGCAAGGTCAAGTTCATTATAAATGTAACTCAGAAACTATTCAGTGATTATACAAATCCCTGCATCAACCTCTGCTTTATTAAGGACACAGCACTTCAATTTAACCTCCTTTCAAATACAACATTTGATCATTGTGCTTCCAAACCCTTCTTAAAATCTGTCGTGATATAGGTCACCGCAATACGCATAAAAAACTAAAATGACCAAGTGGTTTCAAGTTTTATACTTGACCTGATCTTTAGGTTTTGAGCTTTATGCATAGTACGTACAGGAGGCTGCACAATATGTTCATGTTTATTATTGCTGTGAAGAAAGTAAAAAGGCTTTAAACATCACTGATATTCTCCCACAATGTCTCAAAGTCTGGAATATGTTTAGTTCTCTGAAAGAAAAGAGACGTAATCAAATAATCCCTTTAAAACCACAGACGTTGGAGCTATTAATGGAATATTGTCTCATTTTTTATTTATTTAGTTGGTATTATCAGTGTTAATTTTGACAGCACTTTTTAATTTAGTTTTATTAACAGTCTTTTGCCTAAAATAGCTTTTAGTTTCAATCATAATTTAGTCTCTAAATTGTTTTAATTTTAGTCCAGTTTTAGTTTATGAAATTTCACAACATTTTAGTCGATGAAATCTACTGTAAATTCAGTCGACTAAAATATGAAGTGTAAAGGGTAAGGAATTTTTATGTGTTCTTGAATTTCTGAAGTCATGTTTTACACTTGGATAAAATCAAACATCTAATAACCCTTTATTGAATGTTAGTAAAGTCTGAATGTATAAATGAACAGAAACAAATTGAACTTTTGTGTGAAATGCAGTCACCTTTATTTAGGCTACCTGGCAGAGCATCTCAGTTACAATACCAGAACTGACAACAAACAGTGAACCTGCTCTACATGAATATATCAATTCATAAAGAGAGGAGCTCTGATTGGATCGCTCCACAACTTATCCCACCACCACCAAGCTAAGGCAGCTGTGGTTGGATGTCCCTCTTAACTCATCCAACCTTTCCACACAACCAAAGTAGCTGTGATTGGATATATTCCTAACTTGTCTCTACTTTCTACATGACCAAATTAGGTCTGATTGGATTAAGTCTCTGTCAAACATTTTAGTCTAGTTTTTATTTGTTGATGGAAATGTCAGTTAATTTAGTTTGAGTTTTTGTCCATGTGCACTTGTTTTTATGAGTTACTGTCTAGTTTTCATCAGGGGAAAAAAGGTTGTTGACAAAAACTATGTTGAAAATAATTAGTCAACAAAATTAATACTGGTTGTTATCTTATTAAATATGATTAGAGAATTGTGTTTATTATTGCCAGTTTTATTATTTACAATATTTGGGCATATATTTTAGGCTTTTATTTTGATGGGTTTGGTTGTTTGGCACCGGGTGATATGGACATAGTGGAGCAATAGTTGTTTTGGAGTTGACAAAACCAAATGGCCAATATAACTGAGATACCTCACCAAATGTATTTATAAAAAATAATCAAATATTTAATAATTATTTGAGTGATATTGGCTAAGGCTGCTGCTCTTAAAGCTGCTTATAGCAACAAAACTCACAAACATTCAGAGTTTTTAAGTCGACTTTTTAAAACAATTTCTCATCATTTTCACAGATGGTTAAAATGTTTGTTTTCAGATTTTGATGAGAACGATGAAACATTATTTCTTTGTCCGATTCATGGATGAATTTAAAAAATCGTTAGTAGCAGCCCTTAGAAAGAGCAAAGAAAGGCTGTGAACTGCCTGCAGAGAGAAACGGTGACATCAGTGTTCACAAATCTGCACACACGGCAAAACAACAACACGTCTGAACCACCAACAAATCAAAAGAGGAGGTTCTTACTGTTTTCCTCTCTCCACCAGGGTCTGGCAGAGGTACTTCTTGGCGTTGCGGTGATCGGGGCAGTTCTCCAGAGCCAACTCAAAGTCTGTTATAGCCTTCATGATGCTGCCTTTGTTTGCATACCTGTGAATAAAAAAGAAAACAAACTGTGAGAACACAAACCTTTAAAACAGACTACGATATGTGGGATAACTCTGTCAAACTATTTACGCTGGTTGTGCATTAAGAGAGAAAGTTCTTTATTATAACGGTTATTACATGTAATGTTGCTACCTGAAGCTGGCATATCAGGTGCCTGGGACAGAGTCTGAACTATTTATACTTCACTCAAGGACCATCGCTGACACTTATTTTACTGTTCATCTTACTGGTGACTTGTTGTACCTCTGCTGATCTGATTTCAGGCTCTTTTTCCTTAAATTTTACCCTCATCCTGTTAGAACTTTATAATATTCTTTATGTTTTATGCACTTTTCAAAGGGCAATCAGCATGAACAGCTTCTTATGATGCAACAGCCCAAATAAAGCATTAAATACTTTTACTCATAATTTCTCGCTATTTCGTTTACCCTTTCCCTTTACCCTTTGTTTGTCATTGATGGATAACTCTTACACAAATTGCAAATTATTGCTCTTTTTAAATCTTCCTCTTTCTGAACTCAAAGAAAACAAAAGGACTGTTTTTAATCCTTCATGCTTTTAAGTTAAAAGTTTATCCATTAATTGTAAAAATACGGGCCATGAAGCACGGGAAAGTAGCTTTTTATTGCAGCTTTAGTTCACATATCAATCACTGTAAATGAATATTAGAAGTTTTTAAGTTTGTGTAACAATGAAACTTGTTTTTTTTGCTCCCAGTCTTCGATTCAGTTTTCACAACTTGGCCATTTAAGTCTTTTTTCTATTTTATTGTTAAGCCTATATTTTACCCAGAACTGTTAAGTGTTATTGAGCAAAAAAGGCTGTCTTTTCATTCCTAAACTATTTCTTCATTTTACTTTTATGCATGAAAGACATTCCCATAAACATCCGTGATGATATTTATTATTTATTATGATAGTTGTGATATAACTGTTAAAGAAAATAAACACTTGAAAAAAAACAGAGGGAACATCTGTTACATCTATTTCAGAATGCTGGGGAAACAAACATATTTTAGATCAACTCTTAATCCTTTTCTGGATGTTGTATTTGAACACATCATGATGACATTTTACTCTTTTGTCTAATTGTCATTTGTCTGAGCTGTCTTTGAACACATCATAATATGACATTCGCTTGTTAAGGCCCATTAAGTATGGTTAAGTTATTTTCATCCTGCCAACTTCAGCAAGGAAATAAACATTTTTTTAACCAACAGTACTTTCCACAAAGTGGAGACTGTTTTTCATGGCGAGCAAATGAGGATGATTTTTCTTGCTGCAGGGGCCCGTATGTTCTGAGTCTTTTGTGTAGTTACCAAGTTAACAGGTCGGACGTGTCCTGCTTAATTAAATCCATAAAACAGTCGAGTGACATCTTGGTTAAACTCCAGTGCATTATTCGCGCAGCAGGAGAATTGAGAATTGTTTCTGTGGCTAATTACCTGTCAGATAATTGATAAAATTTCCCAACCACCATCAAATCAAATCATGGCATTAAAATCATGACAAGTTGTTTGTGGTATCACTCCAAGTAGGCAGCAGGCCAGAAACAGCCTGTTCTTCTTATGTGAGCAATTACTGAGAAACATGTCACAAAGTGTGACCACAATCAAAAAGTACCCACACAAGTTTACAGGAAGAATTGACTCACAGAGCTCCACGTGCAACAAGTGCCTCCACATTATTAGTGTCGATATCCAAGGCTTTGTTGTACTCATTCATGGCTTCCACATGGCGGCCATGTTTGAAGTGGTCCACACCTGCACGGACACTGACAGGACAGAGAAAGAAAGGACTTTAATTTTGATGTCAGGAGCAGCCAGAGCACGATCCACGACACAAAGGGTTAATTCATTCACCGTGCCAAACAAATGTGTCACAGTGAAAGAACTCGCCTATCCGCTTGTTTCCCGCAAACAAAATTAAAGGCTCGGCATTACCACTTCAGGGCCCATGACGCAGACTGCTTCTTGCGAATTACAGCAGCAAAATCCTCCTCCAGGAACAGCTTACTGCAGACAAAGAAAGACTACAGTGAGCCTCTGAGTAAGTCCTTGCAAGACATGCAAAAGCTTTAACTGCCAACGAGGTCATGTTTCTGCAAGCGTTTGTTCACAAGATTACAGAAAAACTACTGGACGGACTTCGCCGATATTTTCAGGAGATGTTGGAAATGGCCCACCTCAGAAATAATTAGATTTTGGTGGTGATTCATATGTTCGTCTGGATGCAAAAAATTCCCCAAATTTTAAAAGATCACTTCAGTAAACATTGGGTCGAATTTTAAAAAATCATATCTCTGCCATTTTTTAACAGATTCGCTTCCAAGTCTCTCAGGGTAAATGTATTATTTTGACATTGCTGTTTTTGTTGTTTGTTTGCTTTACATTTGAGATGAATAAAGAAAGAAAGAAAGAAAAGATAATGGGAAATCCCATTGACAACATTCAATAATTCATATAAAATCTAAATATTAAGTGTTGTTCCCAAAACTTGTTGTGTTCATAAAGGATAACAACATTGGACCTTTAAGAGAAAATTTTAGTCTCTTAAGCTTGAGATCCCAAAAATCCCATAGGCCTCGAAATGAGGAAGGTGTTAGTGCCAAAATGCTGGTTAACTTTCATGTTTTAGGACCACAGCACCTTAAAGCCCGATCTTTGTACAAATACAACATCATTAACTTAACGGATCTTAAAATAAGAAGTAGTATTTGAGAAACAAAGCAGATGTACGAGAATCGGCGCCTCGACCCGTCTCACCTTTGCAGCCCTCTCATCATCGATGGTGGATGGTTGTCGCTGATTCCCACTTTCTCAAGTAAGTAGTCCACGACCGAGGGGTTGTGGTAACCATGGCAACTCTGTAGTATACTCTCATAGGTCAGACTGGTGTCAGCAGATGCTCGAACGCTACGACTTCAGAGTCAAAGATTGAAGAGTTTCAGGGGAGAATTAAACACATAGGAAAACCTTTGACTGAAATGACTGCAAGAAAAGTGAAGGTAAGCTGTTTGGGATGCACAATATCAGGTTTTTGACGGTATTTTAAAACTTATTTTGGCAATATACTCAATATTCGTGGAATATTCTCATGTGCAATTACTTTGTAAATGTGTGAATAACTCTTATAGTGTAGTTTTCAACATTAGGTTTCTATTGTTTATATTTTTAATGCTGCACATACTGTTTTTTTTTATAGTTAGTCTATTTTTCATTTATCATTGCTGTCCCCTTTGCTGCTGTAACACTGCAAATTTCCCCTCGTGGGACAAATAAAGGTTTATTCTATTCTACATCATAAGTAAAATGTGTTTTTGACATTAACAGTAAAAGCAAGGCTCATATGCCCTTTTAAAAGCTAAAACACTGATTGACTTTCCTGCTGACAGAAAACCAGCCCTGTTTTGGGAGCTTATAGCTCTCAATTTGAGATTGACATGTGATTAATACGCACAATAAAAAGGCTAAAATATCAGCCGGACATATGGTCAGAAATGTTTATATCTGCTGATACTGATGTTTATGTTCTGAAGCAGTTATCTGCAGATGTCGGTATTATACTGATATTATCGTGCATCCCTAGAAGCTGTAAAGCCTCAAAAATATAAGCTCACATTACTTTTGTTTAAAGCATATTTACATATCAATTAAGATTGACTGATAATCAAACTGTGCCTTATATTTCTTTATTTTAACACCTGACACCACAGGTAGAATATTTTCCTTAAAAAACAGCTTTATATTCTTTACTTGGATTGTTATTAAATTGTTGGTTTATCAAGTAGTGCTGTATATGTTTATTTAAGTGTTGCGTAGTTACCTGTAGTGCACAGGCAGCTCCTCACGAGGAATGACGCCCAGTTTTAGATGCTCCAAGCCTGAGGACAGAGACGCTTGCTGGAGGGAGACGGTGATTTTCTCCTGAAAGCGGTCAATGTCTTTCACTGCAGCTACAAAAGCACAGATTTAAAATGTTATGGAATATTTTACTTTATATTTTGTCAGAGGACAAACAGGAGAAAAAACATAAACCTTGTGATTTATCGTTTCTTTGCAGGACTTTGACGCTTTGGTTGCATTAATGCTGAAAGCTTTTTATGCTACTCCCTTCAGATTTTTTTAAGGAATGCAAGACATTATCACTATGATATTGTTATTGGCAGAAAACTGCTTCAAAAGCTAAATATCAATATCAGCAGTTATGACATTTCCAAATTTTATAGCCTGATATAGCGTCATGGGCATCGTCCAGACATTGAGGTTAAACTCTCCGTGTTAGGCTCTGAAGGATGTTTTGGGTGTTATCTAATGGATGTGTTTCTAGCGATTGTAAAAACATCCGCCATGGTTGATCATGCATCGAGAGAGTGGAACCACATTAAAAGGAACACTCCAACATTATTTTTGTTTTCATGTCTTGTCTCACTCCTGAGTCCATGACAAGCAGGTAGACTACATTCTTTTGTAGGTCACAAAACAAAGCCTCTGTTTAGGAGCAGAAGAAGACAGCGTGAAGATAATAAAAGATATCATAGCATAAAGAGATAAAAAAACGAGTCATAACAAGCAAACAGGACCGTTTAGAGTTGCTGAAGAGTTTATCTTATGACTGTAGGCAGAGGCAGGCTAACACTACCCACTGAATCCCAGTGTGTGAGTTAGGCTAACTAACGGTGGCCGAGCTCTGCCCGTCTCTTCCTTGTTACTGGACACACAGTCCAAAGAGTGGTGTCCATCTGCTTGTCATGGACTCAGGAGTGAGGCAAGACACAAAAACAACAAAAATGTTGGAGTGTTCCTTTAAACACATGACTACATGCACAAAATTTAGTTGCACAAAGACATAAGGTGAAATATTTCCAGCGCTGAAGACACTCACCTCTGATAAAGTCCCCGATCTGATAGTAGGACAGAGGATCATCATGGCTGCCAGAGGAGGGAATTTCTCGGATATGACAAAGAGCCTGAGGGAAGGAAACAGAAGATGAGGAGTTGTTTTTAGATTTTTAGGTGTTTGAATTAGGGCCCGACCGATATGGATTTAAATTTTGGTCCCTTAACACTTACAACAATAAATATATGAATTACGGGCAGAACATTTTACTGTTTACAATACTTTGTTCTTAAGTGTTCGCTTAACTTTACAACAGAAAGCCTTAAACCTCTGGGAAATTAATTATAGAACCTTAAAAAAAAAGTCAATCTATAATTGAGTTATGAAAAACATCTTGTCTTGTACTTCTTGTTAATGATTATTAAAGGTAGATTATAGTTCAGGTAGAACAACTTTTAAAAAGTTGTAAACAGGTCATTGTGAGAGGAAAGCAACATCTTTTTCATAAGCCTCTTTTATTTTTCTAACAAAGAACAAAGAACTTTCAAGTACAAAATAAAATAGTGTGCAGAACTGCAGTAAATTCCTGCAAAATAAAATAAATAACCTTATTTAAAATGAAAATATATAGATGAATTATGAACTCTATCACATCTGCCTTTCAGTCCCAGAGTCCTCATTAGTGCAATCAGAAGTAGTTTTTGGTGCAGGTAGAACCAATTTTTTTTTGTAAACATGAGTTAAGATATTATTGTGCACTTATGTTACTTCTGCGGTTACCGACTACTTTTTAAGCTGTTAGCTAACGCTATGCAAGGTTGGCATAACTACAGCGATGTAACTGTTAACAGAAACAGACAGGGAGTAACTTAAGCTAGGTTAGCACATCTTTACCAATGTAACGTAGCTGAAAATTGAATTGATTAGGCAGTGGTGGGGAGGGGACTGAGGATCGAATAGAGTCAGAGCTTCATCTATTGGACTAACGGTGTAGCGACATTATTCTGTGCTTTGTGAGAAATTAAGGACATATCGGTGTTATATCGGCAAAACTCTGGCCGATGTTGAAAATTTTGAAAAGGGCTATAATCGGCCGATATATCCGTCGGGCCCTAGTTTGAATGCTTTGCAGAGAAAATAAAGTGATGACTGTTTGGACAGAATTAACAGGATCAGGAAAGAGGTGGAGGGGATGTCTTTTGGATTGCCTTTGTATTTGATGGATGCTGCACTTTAAATGTGCCCTCTGGCGTTTTCTTCTTTCACAACCGTGAGGCTTGACAGCTATTAATTCAAATATGATCTGTAACTGTATGCTGGCATCGTTACACCTATCAAAAGAAGTCTCAAAGAGGCATAGAGCATAGCATTCATAGCTGAGATCCACATAGTGCCAACATGTAAAGCACCTGATGAGCTTACGGAAGAAGTGAGAATTAATGAACACAGAGATCCAGACTGTCAATCAGCAAACCACAGAGTTGGCACTGATGAACTAAAACATTCTGCACTTTTGACTCCCTATCTTCCGTCTTTTCAAATCATTTTATAACTGAAAAATGTTGTGGACCTACCGACAACTCCAAGTCCTCGATGTCCCTCTTCAGCCCCCCTGCTGTGCAGAGCAATGTGAGAAAGAAGCCATATTCTCTGATGTTGTTGATCCTCCCGACCACGATGTCTCCTCTCTCCAGGTCCCTGTACAGCATGGCTCTTCTCTCCTCGAAGGAAACATCCATAAATAACTCCACCGGAGGCATGACGGCACAGGGCTCTGGGGGGGAGAAATGAATCACGCAGGAGCAAAGATTAGACTTAAAATGCTGAACATGTTTGAATTAATCAGTTGTAAATTCAAAATGCCTTGTTTTTCTTTGAGTTGGTGATTCACACTATGCTGGTATTTTTTAAGACAGAAATCAACAACTTCAGCTTTGTGGTGTGCACGTCTTGACAAATAAACTGAGCCTTCTTTATTTGCCTTTTGCCTTATACTTGCTGTTAGTTATTTAGTTAGATGGCTTTGCTTTCCACAAAATAATACACCTATAAAAACAATAGGTAATTTACATTTCAGGAGGACACAGAGAACTTAAAGAGCTTTTCTTTTTTTTTTTACATGTTTAGTTTTTACTTTCATTTACCAGAGAATTTAGAAATTTCATTTTCTGGTCAAACATAAATTACACAAACGCATAAACACAAACTCAGGACAAAGCAGGAAAAGGAAAATAAAAATAAATAAATACGTCCATACATATATAACATCCAAAGTGCACATTATTGTGGCAGATCTGTAGGTCTCCTCGATATCAAACCATATTCATACAATTTTTCCTTTCATTTTTCTGGTTCTTTTCTCAGTCCAAAGGAAAGAGTAACAAAATAATATTAATAATAATAAAAATAGTAACATAAGTTAATTTGGCCTCTGATGGTGAGACAAAGAAATGTGGAAAGAGAGACAATAAAAACAACATATATAAATATACAGTATACACGTACATATAAGAAAATAATGAATTAATAAAATACATAAAATAAAAAATGTAATAATAATAATAATTAAAGTAGATACACAAATAAATCAAGACAGCCCTGTCTACGTAAATAATCATATTCAGTCGAACTACAATTCATACATTCAACATATCCAACCAGCTCATAGAGTTTCTCTTCTCCTCCCAAAAAATAAGTGAATACATAAATAAATAAATAAACAAGGAAAGATAGGGCGTCATATATTTGGCGTCAGTATTAAGAGCTTTTTAAATGACACAAAAAAGGTAGTTTTAAATTTCAACTACACAAATACAGTAAGTAGATGAAGCAACTTTGCCGTGTGGCCTTTTTATTTAGTTTTAGTTTACCTAGCAATAATAAAATATGATTCCAGCAGCATATCAGTAAAACAGGTTACCAATAATCAGTGAATGACAACCCCATTACATCCTTAATAAGAGTTGAACAAACTAAATATGCTTTTTCCCGTCCACAGGAAAACGCATAAACCCACTATAAATGCTGTTTATTACAACATCTTTGATATGCAACCTCTTTTTAAATTCTTCTGAAAAGACTTTTATTTCTATTCCAACCACAAGTCTGACTGGTGTTACAGTTTATTTTGTAGCTATGTTAACTGGTGTTGGCAGTTGAGGATATATTTCTCCATTTACATTTGGATTTGAGACAAATCTGATACTCTTGATCAGTCCAGCCTGTGGCCAGCTTTCAGACAACAAAAGAGAGAAAAATTCAGAACTTTGTGGAAAGAGGTCTTAAAGATGAAGACAAACCAAGACAAACCTGCAGCCTCCTCCTCCTGCACGTGCTCCTCTTCCTGCACAGTGGCGGTCCTCCATGCTGGACAGAAAAGGATGTCGGCTTTCCTGGCAATGAACTGCTCCACGAGGGGGTTGTCCTGGACTTCATTCCTGCTGCACAAGGAAACAAAATCAGGAGAGATCTGCAAGCGCTTAGACAATGTCAGCATTAGTTTGAACCCAAATGAGAACATCTTTATTTTCCTCAGAGTTATTAAGATGGAAAATATACGGAGTAAAGGCATGAATAGTTTCTTTATATAGATGAGACAACAGTTTTATCATTAATGTTGAGGCCTCATGCGCCAAAAAGTATCAACATAAAGAACAAAACGTGCTGCATTGGGATTTAAGGATGGAGGTACAGTTTTTAAAAAAAGGATGAAATCCAAGGCACTCCGACCCCCATAAAACAAACTTTCATCCAGACAAATTTTATCCCCTATGCTGTTTTTATATTTATATTGAGTTACGGACTTTATTAGTTAGGTTGAAGGTAAAAGGCAGAACATTGCTAGAAAATATACAACATTTTTTTGTTTGTACTTCAGAAAATAACAATCATAGAAGGAAATTTACTTTAAACATCCATTCGCACGTACTACTCTAAAACAAAAGTGTATTTCAGTGTGTGGTGTCAAATTATGGAATTCTTTAACAATTGACTTAAAAGCCTGCACCAATATTCATCAGTTCAAGAGAAATACAAAAAGACAAAATGATAAGAAAACATGAAGTTGATAAGTAAAAGATCTTCTGTTGCTTTATATGGTATTGTTGTTGATGGTGAGTTGTGTATGTTTGTTCGTTTTTCTTTTATTAACATTCTGCTTTTTTGATAAGCAGTGGTTGTTAAATATCTGACAGACAGACCATCTAATTATTTCTTTCTTTATTCTTTTGAGAAAGGGGCTGATAATGATAAGACTTTCTTCCTCCTGCCCCTTTTCAATCATGGAATGAAACGTGGCAGAATTTAAAACTGCACAGCATGTGAACTTTTATTTTCATGATACAGAATATTTATACAGTTAAAAAAAAAAATCACTGCTCATCTGTACAGCTCCTTCACTGCATCTTCTGCCTATTGTATATATTGTATGTTTTGTATATTTCTACATCTACCTAATTTAATTTTCACTATATTCTACCTATTTTCATATTTTATTTTATTTCTTCTAACTCTTTATTTTCATCCTAATTATGTGTTGATAGTCTTTGCACCAATTTAACAAGTCAAATTCCTTGTATGTGTAAATGTACTTGGCAATAAATACAAATTCTGATTCTTAAAAATCCTTTACTTTAACAGGGAAAGGTCATAAAATACACCGACATGACCTTAAAGAAATTGAAGAAGGTCAAAAGAAAGTAAAGAAGCTAAATTTAATTCTGTCTTTTAAAAAAGTATCAAAGCTAGTATGTTGAGTAAATACAGGGAAATGTGTTCATCTAAGTCTTGCTGTTTGCTTTGTTGCAAAATGTAAATTAACATGTGGTCTTTTTGTTTGCTTGATTTGTTGGTTGTTTTTGAAAATACTAAATAATGAAATGCAAAAAGGCATGTTGGCTTGCAGCTCTTGTTAACTTGTATTATGTGTTTAGTTCATTAATATCTTGTGAGAGAGGGGCAGATTTTATAAGATTTTTCTTCTTTTTGCTCCTTTTCATTCACATGTTTGAGATTTTTTTGGTTGTATTGAATGTTTTATTTAATGACAGAATGAAATACAAGGGATGCACGATATTATTGGTTTGATGTCGGTATCGGCCAATATAAGATAAGATAAGATAAGATATCCTTTATTAGTCCCACAGGGGGAAATTCCAAAATATACAGCAGCTGCAGGATACAAGAGAAGTACTGAAAGATAAGGTAATTACAGATCAAGTACAGTAATGCAAAAATAGAAATAAAATTTTTTGAAAAATGTAAAAAAAGTATATACTATACAGTCAGTGGCATATTTACAGTCCTGATGTACATGTTTGTTGTTTGACAGATGGTTATGTACATGTTGATATTTTACAGGATGAGATTTGTGATATTATAATATAAATATGGTGGCTATGTACATGTCTGGTATTTTGCAGAGAAACATTATCACATATAAATATAAATGTGGTTTATTGCACACTGGAGAGGTTTTTGTTATAAAGTCTGACAGCTGCAGGAAGGAAGGACCTGCGATACCTCTCCGTCACACACTTCGGGTGGAGCATCCTGTCACTCACGGAGCTCCTTAGTGCAGTGAGTGTGTGTTGGAGGGGGTGGGAGTCTTTGTCCATCATAGAGGACAGCTTGGTTGTAGTCCTCCTCTCCACCACCTCCTCCACCAGTTCCAGAGGGCATCCCAGGACTGAGCTGGCCTTCTTTATCAGTTTATCCAGTCTCTTCCTGTCAGCTGCTGTGATGCTGCTCCCCCAGCAGACCACTCCATAGAAGACTGCCGAGGCCACAACAGAGTCATAGAAGGTCTTCAGGAGTGCCCCCTGCACCCCAAAAGACCTCAGTCTCCTCAGCAGATAGAGTCTGCTCTGTCCTCTTTTGTAAAGTGCGGTAGTATTATGAGTCCAGTCCAGTTTATTGTTAAGATGAACACCCAGGTACTTATAAGATGTCACCATCTCAATGTCCCTTCCCTGAATGTTCACTGGTGATGGGGGGGAGTGGGGGCGCCTGCGGAAGTCCACAACCAACTCCTTGGTCTTATCAGAGTTGATGTGCAGGTGGTTCTGCTGGCACCAGTCCACAAAGTCCTGGATGAGTTCTCTATACGACTGGTCGTCCCCATCTGTGATGAGGCCGACGATGGCAGAGTCGTCAGAGAATTTCTGGAGGTGGCAGGTGGGTGACAGGTGGGAAAAGTCTGCAGTATAGAGGGTGAAGAGGAACGGCGCCAGCACCGTTCCCTGGGGGGCCCCTATACTACAGAGGGCAGTCTCTGACACACAGCCTAAAAAGTAAAGTATCAGTATCAACCCATATTGAAACTTTTGCAGATATTTACAGCCGACATATCGGCCACACATATTGGCCAAATATCGGCAGGAATATCGGCAATTTATAGAAATGTAAAATATTGATGCACCTTCTCATCATTGCATGGGTACATTTAAATATAGAGGGTTTCATTTTTGCAAGACTTACATGCTGTTTTTCTTTTTTTACATCTGTTCATGTGATAAAATACTTTAACACTGAAGAACCAAGTCCATTTTTGTTAGGTACAGAGCCTGTGCTCTTGACCTGAAATATCGGTATCGGCGATAATGAAATAAAAAAATATTAGCATATCAGACATCGGCAAAAATCCAATATTGTGCATCCCTATGAAATATTGTCGTGAAGTTAAAAAAAAAAAAAAAAACTATGCGTGTCAAAACATTTTTTTAAACAGATCGGAGTGTCTCAGATTTCTTAAGCTTTTTTCAAATGTAGAATATAGAGCCTTTAAATGAGGCAAACTTTACAACCCAATTTAATCAAAATAAAGTCCACCTGAAGTGCTTCCAGTGATTGATTAATTTATTGATAAATGAACCTTAAATATGTCTTAAATTCATAAATAGGCTGGCAGTATCTGAAAAACCCTTACTTCTTGCCACTTTCAGTAGTCCGGCCATTTCTTTTAATATTGTATAATGTAAACAGTGTTTCTTTTTAATTACTTATTATTAATTATAACATAGATTGCACTCAACTCTCCTGCCACATCTAGTTTATTCCACAATTCTTCACACAAACAGATGCTCATGGTTTCCAGAGTTGAATGGATGGTAGGCTGTTTAAAATTACAATTCCTCTTTAGATTGTCAGGTCCCTCTCTGAGCATGAACATCATTTGGATGTTGCTTCATTTTGTTCTTCTTTGTCGTCTCTGCTGACTGCCTCTGATGACAGCATGGCATCCTTGACTTGAAGGGCATGCAGAGCAAAGTAGGAAGAAGTGATAAGGGGGAACTGCTAAGCAAAAAGACTTTTAAGGGAGTTGTTATTGATTCACACCTGGAATAATCTTTCAATTCCCACTCCTAACACTTAAAATCAGGATATTTACTGATAAACACCTCATGATGACTTACCTTTCTCTTGTGGCCTTGCAGAGATCAGACACCACAGCCTGAAAGTCTGGGTTTTCTGTTTGCTCACATCTCAGTTTTTCCAGCAGAGCCTGTCCATGATACGTGAGACACTGTCTCAGCAAGTCTTTGTCCATTTTCTGTGTCTTACGATGGAGGACTCACATACTTAAATTCAATAGTACGAGCTCTTCACTCAATCCTGCAGCTGTTTTAGCTCTTAGCAGAAGGTAGCGCCGTTTGTCTTGCAGAGGAAACATCTGAAGGTGTAATATCACACAGTTCTCCTCCTTGGTGGCGAAATATTCATGTTATAACCGATAAAAACTATTTAAGGGGCATTAAGTCATATCACTGCGGCGCTAAGCTAGCCAAACAAACGCGAGTTAGCCGAGTTGTTAGCCGCTAAAACTCCTTCAGGACACATTTAAGAGTTTTAAATATTCAGGAAACAACAAAACGATAATTACACATTTTCACAGTTCCCTCTTTACTCAACAAAACGTGCAGCGGTCCTTTACTGAGCACGAAGGTGGTCCACAACGTTGCAACGCATACGAATGACTGCGCATGCGCATAATGTGTTACACTGAGAAGTGTTTTTCGAAACACGTACCATCCGGAACCAAAGTGCACAAGCAGAGAGATGCTTTTTTTAATACGGTTCATTTGTCAAATCCCTTCTTTGAAAGGGTATTCCTGAAGTAAAAGTGCAGGTGAATATACAATCTGAGATTCCAATGAAGTTGGGACGTCAAAAATAAATAAGATATAAGAATAAAATGATTTCCAAAGTCTTTTTGACCTATATTCAGTTAATACCTTTCCTCTCTACAACACTCAATACGTGTTTGTTAACTGAGGACTGTAACTGTTGAAGCTTTGTAGGTGGAATCCTTTCCTACTTGAAGTACGTCAGTTGTTAAACAGCCTGGGGTCTCTGTTGTCATATTTTGTGCTTCATAATGCTCCACACATGTGGCAGGTAGGCTGGTCTAATCCCTGCACTCTTTTACTCTGAAGCCACGCTGTTGTAACACAAGCAGAATGTGTCTTCATCGTCTTGCTGAAGAAAATTCCAACCTCCTAAACGTATATGTACCTTTCAGCATTAATGGAGCCTTCACAGATGTGCAGGTTACCCATGCCATGGGCACTAACACCCCCCCATACCATCACAGATGCTGTCTTTTGACTGTTGTTGATATTTGGCTTTGTCTTTGCATGGTAGAGTTTGTGTTGTGTTGTGTTGTGTTAGCTGTGCCCACATGGTGATATCCTTTGCAGAATGATGCTGGTTTATAATGCAGTGCTGCCTGAGGGGTCGAAGGTCACAGGCATTCAGTGCTGGATTTCCACATTGCTGTGCTATTGTTTATCAGAGGGATGTGTCAGTGTGATAAACTGACTGATAAACATGTTGCAGGTATTACTGCTCGGATGAACAGCTCGTTTTTGACCCATGTGTGCAAAGTTGATGTAATAATACAAAAAAAACAATTTTTGTTCAAAAAGTATGAAGGAAACCAGGAAATAATGATCTGTGATGATAAAAATGAGATATTTGTTAAGACTACTTGGAACATTCAATCATAAAATACACAAATTTCAAAATATAGAGCAGAGAAACACTCCGCCAGTACGAAACAACATGGGGAATGAATGTGGGTGATTGTTGACCCATGTTGTGCATCAGAGGGTCAAAAAGTAGATATATACATGTTTTGTTCTTTTTTTACCTGTACTTATACTAAGGCAAAGCTTCCCCCTTGTTTATTTGTTGCTGAATGGCTAAGTTGTTAAAGGGAATAAAAGACGAGCAAAATAATATTACAATAACATACACTCTGCAATTCTAACCTCCATTTTTATCTGCTCAGATGCACCTAAATGGACAAAACTACACTGTAACTGATTTTTGTAAATGTAACAGTATTTTACCATAATATCAACAGCGACCTACTGAAAAAAAAAAAAATCTTTACAGTAAATTACAGTAAATGGCAAGAGAATGGGAGAAAATATACTAATTTCTGTAAATTAACACTATTTAACTGTAAAATCTACACTTACCTACTGTAAAATGTCTATACAGCGAGTAACTGAAAAGTGTAATAGATCAAGAGAAAATTACTGTTTTCCCCAGGAAAACTGACCAATAGCAGGTAAGATTTCTTTTAGTAAATGTTTCACATTTTTGGTTGAAACAAATGTTTAAGCAAAAGTTTTTCATTTGATAAAATTGATGTATATTTCTTTTTTTTTACAAAGTGATATCTTACTAATAAATGATTAGTAAAATAGTTAAAGTTATAATACATATTAAAATGCAACAAGTTCACTGTAATTTAAAATCAATTAAAATAGTTGTAGAACACAATATAGTAATGATACTGTAAATGAAAAAAGAAAAAGAAAAAACTGATAAACTCATTTTCACCACTGACTAATATGACAGTTCACTGAGTGTTCAATGATTTAATCTTTTCAGCTTTGGTCATGTCTTCTGACTTTCTATTGGAAATAACTTTTACTTTATTCAGCACCTTTTTACACCACTTTTAATCCCTAAACAATACCCCCAGGGGTAAGACAGGTACATTTGGAAGTGTCATATTATTTGTATGTGGCAACAATCGACAGCTCAGACAAAGTAATCGGATCTTTTAATGGTATTTCTCTTCACTGAAGGTCTCAGGAACTCCCATGCTGTGAAACTGGAGGAGCAGCTGTCAAGCTGTGAAAACTAAGAAGCTAGTCAGACTTTGCTGTTTGATAAGTTCTTTCTTTCTTTCATTATGTTTTTATATTCGGTAATTTTCCAACATAGGTCTGGTTATGATAACCCTGACAAGTTCTTTCAAGGAAATGTTGGATAAATCCGCAAAGAACTCAGTGATCTGATCAACAGGAAATTCACAAAAAAAACTTTATCTAACTTTTACTGAATCACTGCACTTCTCTTATGTCTCTAGTGTCCTTTCAGGCTTTTTATTTTTTCACATATCCTATTTCTTTACCCCTACTTTTATATAAAAGACCAATTTCCATTTCTCTGTTCCTCTCTGTGTATGTCCTCTAGTCTCTATTGAGGGAGTCAAATTCTTTGTATGTCTAACATACTTGGTTGGCAAAGCTGATTCTGATTTATCTTTAAAAATGTTCGTACTGATCTAGAGACATATTTGTTTGCAGTAGATTGGTAAAGAATACAAATGCACTGATTGTTTTTCCCTGAAGATGTTGCTTTACAGTCAGAGTCAGCCTTTACAGAGCAGAGAGGAGAAGTCGACTCCACATAGATAGATAGATAGATAGATAGATAGATAGATAGATAGATAGATAGATAGATAGATAAATAGAGAGGTTATTAAGTGTAGTTAAAGATACAGTGGTATCAGTAAGGTCCTGGAAGGCAGTTGAGATTTGGCATCTAGTTCTCAAGAGGGTTCTTATGTCTACATGGTTGTAAAGATAGTCACTATGGAGGTATAATAAATAATCAATACAACCATGGATAGAGAGATAAAAGTAATATTAACATTAATATCTATAATGAATCTGATCTGGAGAGGACTGATGTTGATTAATATAGCAGCATCTAGCTGAACTGCCATTAAAGTGGGTTTAACTGATCTAAAAGTATGAATTTATGTTAAATGATGATTCTGTTGATGGTTGATGCAGGATAGAGCACATGGAGTGGAGCAGGTCCACAGCAGCAGGTCATCCATGATCATTTGTCAAGGTCATACTGATATTGTGCTGTCTGCAGGAACTGCCCTGTATTTACTGTTGTTGATCTCTCTGAGGTTAATATCAGGGACTGTAATGATGATGAAATGAGGGTGAAGGTAAGGAAAGATATTTGTAGTCGTAGTTATTGAAGCTCTGTAGGTCCACAGCAGCAGGTTGTCCACACCAGCAATCCCAAGCAGCCTACAAGACAAGAGATGAGTTCAGGAGCAACACTAAGAGGCAAAGAGAGAGAGAAAGGACAGAGAGAGTGTTAGAGAGCAGAGAGGTAGGGCGATAACAAAAGACTTAAAGGAGATTTTCTCCAAATATTTGACAAGCGTCTGCTCTGAATTAAGACCCAACTATTTTTAAGGTAAATGTCACCAAGTCTCTTATTAATGTCTTGCCTAATAACGAAGTATCTCAAAAGAGAGTTCTTCAAACTCTCTGCAAATATCAACTCTGACGGATAAGATTCTGAAGGTTATAGGTCATAGATCAAGTTCATGGGGCATCATGTTTACATCTTTCTTGTGAATGCCTTTCCTTAGCAATATTTGAAGGATTTTTCTCCAAACTTTGCAAGCATTTCTACTCTGATTTAAGGTTTAATAAATAATTTTGTGTTGTTCATCTCTGGCTTGTTTCTACTGATCCTGTTGCCACAAAAAACACCACACCCCTTCCTCTTGATCTATTGCTGAGCATTTAAATGTCAGGCGGTGGGTCAGTGTAAAATATTCAGAATTACAAAAAACATGAATCGTTACCTAAAATAAGTTTTCATGATCCTGAAACATGACCTGTCAATTTCCATTTCGAATATTATAAAGATATAACAAAGTTATTTTAGACTGAATACATTAATGCTCATTGATAGGAGCATTTATCTAACAAATGATATACAGCCTCTTGTTTATATTAATAATTTACTTAAATACAAACAATTTTATTTGAAGTCCTTTTCTCCAATAAAGAATCTGAAATAATTAATGATCATTGAAAAGAAAGGGATCAAGGAAGTTGAAGTCTAATTGAAAACATTTTGATGGGACAATAGGCTTTGAAGATAGATCTCAAATGAATTAAACAAGCCATTATTTTGTTCGTAATCAGGTCCCACCTTAGGATGAGTAATATTCTTCTCATTAAATTACAGTGTTTGTGTTTGTTTCATAATCGTGTGAACCTAGTTAATCATGGGGCGGCAGGATGACTACCTGGAAGACATATTTATGTCAACACCTGTACTGCTAAAGATCATATTTTAACTGACAACAAAATAGAAATTTTGAAGGCATGTAAAAGCTTTTCTTCTCATTATTGTTGTTTATTATTGCTGCTGTTGACAATGTTGCTGTTACCATTATAGCTTTTTATCATTATTACAGCTATTTTTATCATTACCATTTTGATATAATCATTTATCTGTATTTTGGCATGCTGACATGATTATTAAACCTTGCTTAAAGATTTATTGATGCTCTCTCTCCCCCATTTTTGTCGGAAGGGTTCGTGTTCTTTACTGATGTAGACTTATCTCTGTTTTCATGATAAATTAAAGCTTTTAAAAATCAAACACAGACTGCATTGTTGTTGTTCTTTTCAAAAAGTTACACTTAAACAAAAAAGCTGCAGAAAAATAGATAAGTCAGTGCAACGTACACAAGATTAAATCTAATTTACTATAGTTTGACTTGAAATCTCAGCTACTGTTCCGTATCAGTGCTTCGAGTGAGTGCTTTAGGTGAGGCACATTGTGCTTTTACATGAACCTCAAACATTTAAGTTAAAATGGTAACTAAACTTTTAAACAAATCTAAAACTTTACAAGTGACATTTGTAGATTACTGTTCAAAAAGCAGCGAGTGCAGCAGGAGAGGAGGAGCGATTGGCTTTCAGAGGGAAACCTGTTCAACAACCCTGATGAAAGCTTCCAGTAAGGGGAAGATTAAGAGCAAAGGAATTTTAACTGTGGGAAACTCTCCATAATGATGCTGGTGTATTTTCCCTCAGGTGATCCAATATTCTGACCAAGCTGCAGAAGACTTCATCAAGGTCTAGAGAGAAGAGTTAGACTCAAACACATAAATTACTTGTCAGGGACTGCATGGTGGTGCAGCAGTTAGTGCACGTGCCTCACAGTAAGACCATTCTACGGTCCACACTCTCTAAACAATATAGAGAGAGATCAACAATATTGGATACATGGTAGTTCTTGCAAACAGCACACATATATCAGTATGACCTTGACAAACAATCATGGATAACCTGCTGCTGCGGACCTGCTCCGCTCCATGTGCTCTATCCTGCATCAACCATCAACAGAAACATCATTTAACATAAATTCATACTTTTAGACCAGTTAAACCATTTTAATGACAGTTCAGCTAGATGCTGTTATATTAATCAACATCATTCCTCTACAAATTATATTCATTATAGATATTAATGTTATTATCAGACTGATCTCTCTATCCATGGTTGTATTATGCATTCATAGTAACTGTCTTTACAACCTTAAAGACATGAGGATCTTCTTGAAAATGAATGTCACATCTCAAGGGGCTTACCTTTAATAAATTTATATTCAACAAATACAGTGTCATACAAATAAAGATTGATTGAGTCTATTTTCAGCAGAGACAAATGTGATTTTAAATATATAAACTAATAATAAACTAAAACAAACACACAATCAAGCAGGGAGCCATGTTGAATGTTTTGACTGAATGTGATGTACGTGCCAAATATAAGAAACTTCATTGGTCAGATGCACAAAAAAATCCAATAAAAATACTCTAAAAAAATAAACAAAAGCCACAGTTTTGCTCTGTGACATTGCGTTGCTCATGTGTTGGCTTAAAGTGTTCATTATTTTAAATTATGGTCCTATTTTATTTATTATAAATAAAAAGTAATGAATGTAGAAATGTTACTGATGCAAATATTCACTTTCAAGAGGATGAAATAATTTTATAATGTGTTTTTCTTCTTTAGAAACTGAAGCACATAAACTGCAAACAGTTTTTATTGTTGTTCGGAGAAACTTCTTTTCAATTAAACTTGAACTTGCACTTCAAGTTTGATTAAGCAATACTGTTGTGCTGCTGTCTTAATCAGGACTACATTGCAAAAAGACATCTTTGTATCTAAATGTAAAAATTCCTGGTAAAATAAAATAAAATATAAATATCACTAGCTATTAATCAGAAAAACGTACAAATGTGTGCTAAAAAAATTGCATCTTATGTGCAAAGGTCTTGAATATTAAAATATTGTTGCATGCAGCTAAAAAGTCACAATAACAATCCTTTAAAACACTTTGATTTCCATTTTTATAGGAGAAGTTCAGTCCTCAGCTTCATTCCAGAATGTGAATCGTGATCTTCTGAGATTAGATTAATTTTATTTTAACATCAACACATTCTTCAACCTTTAAATTCCTGACAGAAATCATCCTAATCCATGCTCCTGCTGAAGTGACATATCAAGAAAAGTCAGTTTAATTTTCCCTTTGTTTGATAGGATGGATGATTTTGTCAGCAGTTTTAGTACGTCTGTAATGTATCTGGTTTTTCAGGTTATCAAAGTATCAGTGAGCCCTTCCTTCTCCATGTGTGAGGGCAGAGTTTTCTACATGTCAAGAATAAATGCCAGCACAGACTCATGCAGTCACAGTCCAACCTGCAAATGGTGAGAAGTGACACTGTCAGCATGGACCGAAAACTTCTTTACTGGATATTTATGCTCGGATGTTTACAGCTATCCTCTGGACAAAGTAAGTGTCTATTAGTCTAAAATATTTGATCTTATCAGTGTAGACAGGAGATAATCTGTTTGTATCTTATATCTGATCATGTGCTGTCATCTGTTTGGACTTTTGTTTTTCAAAGATCATTTTTTGGGCATTTTGTGCCTTAACTGATAAAAGAGAGAAAGAGACAGTGGACAGGCCTGTAAAAGGGGTCAAGTGGGGACAGGGGAAGACATTCTGCGAACTGGCCACAGACTGGGTTCGAACCCGGGCCAGCAGAAGCATACACATGGGTCATTTCTGGTTGCTTACCACTCCACCAAACCAGCACCCCACGTTTGGCCTTTTTTGATCTTCTAAAGAAATTTATATAGTCATGATAATCAGCCATTTCACTTACCATAAAGATGTAAATTACTCTAAACTGTTTTCAGAATTTAAAAGGAGCAACCCACATTGAGTATCAATTGTGTATACAAACCATTTAATAAAAATAAAAGATTGAATTTCTTTAACATTGACATACAAGTAGCTAAAATATGGTTGAAAAGAGATGTATGACTTTTCTTGGGAATTTGTAGGAGTCGTCTATAATTGAACATGTATAAGAATTAAACATTAAAAATAAATTAAATGAATAAAATAAAATAAAATAAAATACAAAAACAGAGTATTGCATCAATAATAATAATAATAATAATAATAATAATTATTATTATTATTATTATTATTGTTGTTATTATTATTATACTATTTTAAACTTAAGCATGTGCAAAAAAGAGTAGAAGAAAATATACATTTACACAAACTTATTCACACATATACACACAATAACAGGTGTATGAGAGATAATATATGTTAACTTATTAATGCAGTTACTTACTTGTAATTCAGATTTTATCTAATCTATGATACACCTTTGTGACACTTTTAATCTATTCATAGATAACCTTTTAGGCTTTTTAATTGTTTAATCTCTTGCACATGTCTGTTATTCTATTTTATCATTATCATTATTATTATTATTATTAATATTATTATTATTATTTTAAAATTATTATGATTATTTCATTATTTAATCATCGTTCTAATATCATCTTTTTATATTTGCTGTCCTGTTGTTTGCTTTCAACCCCCTTCATTGCCCTTTCTTTTCTTTCTTTCTTTTTGTTTTTAACTGAGTTTATGTTTTTAGCTTTTATTTCAGTCCTCATGGTCTTATTTTATGTGGCATGGTTCTTGTATTGTCTGGGTTCTTATGACATACGGAAAGGGCCTTTGACTCAGAGGCCTGAAGTCACTTGACACCAGAAACACCAGTTTCTCTCCTCTTAACTTTCCTTGCTAGCGCTTTTATGTCTTTTGTGTCTTTCTGTAAGAGTACCTTGATTTGAACTGAGCTTTTTGTTTTTGTTGTTTTTGTAATTTTTGTGCTCTGTTGTCTGTATGTTCCTGACTGTTTGCCAAAGCACTTTGTAAACCTCTGTTTTTAAAAGTGCAATACAAATAAAGTTATTATTATTATTATTATTATTATTATTATTATTATTATTATTATTATTATTATTATTATTATCATTATTATTATTTGTGATTCTGGGCTATATTAATGAAGACTGACTGATTGTGTGTCCAAGAGCTTTACTGATGATCTGCCTGGTTGGTCATAATTTATGGAAATATGAGACATTTTTTTCTTGAATTAGTTTAACATGTTTTTCATGCCGTCATGAGAAATAAAATTATTAGAGTGAAGACTCAGTTAAGGGCTGCCTGCTGTTCAGGAGCTATTACAGCCTGAAGATGAGGCACACAGATATCAGTACTTAGCGACTGACTCCTCTGATATGACAGAACAATCTCACAGATTTTATCTCAAATTCTACATCAGAATTCCAAAATATTAAAGGCAAAGTTAAGGATTTTTTAAATGGTTCATATTAGGGTTAGTTTAGTTGTCAGTCAAGCAAATGTTGTTTTGTGTGTAGTTTTAACTTAAAACTGGTTTTATTATGAGGCGTTCTGTAGCATCATCAACTGCTCTGGACCCCGTAGCATCAGTAAACCGGTTATCAATCCTCTGGGATTCTTGGGTCAGTAATGCATGGATGTATTAGAGTCATCTGGGGCCCATTTATGGGGGCCTTTCAGGGACCCAGCCATGTCCGTGAGCAGCCCCGTCATAACAGCACTATTGATGGAAATCTTCTGTGGGCTTAACTTCTTTTTTTGTTTTTGTAAATATTGGAAAAGTACTAATTAAAAAATATACTCAAAAGTACAGATAATAAAACAATCATAAAAATTAAGTATTGAAATGCAAGACTGAAGAGTGTAATCTGATTTTTGATTTATAATTTTCCAGCCAGCATTGGCACTGCTGCAACTGCCACAACCACTGCTCCAAACACAACTCCTCCTCCTCCTCCAACCACAACCACCCATTCAACAACCACAACTTCCATGTTAACTACAACAACCTCTGGTCCAACCACAACTTCCCAGTCAATTACCACATCTGGTCTGACTCCAACGTCCCAGTCCACTTCAACAACCTCTGGTCCAACCACAACTTCCCAGTCAATTACCACATCTGGTCTGACTCCAACGTCCCAGTCCACTTCAACAACCTCTGGTCCAACCATAACTTCCACATCCACTTCAACAACCTCTGGTCCAACCACAACTTCCCAGTCCACTACAACAACATCTAGTTCAACCTCAACTTCCCAGTCCACTACAACAACCTCAAGTCCAACCACAATATCCCAGTTGACTTCAACAACCTCTAGTCCAACCTCAATATCCCAGTCAACCTCTACAACCTCTGGTCCGACTGCAACATCCCAGTCCACTTCAACAACCCCTGCTCCAACCACAACATCCCAGTCCACATCTACAACATCTAGTCCAACCTCAACTTTCCAGTCAACAACAAAAACCTCTGGTCCAGCCACAACGTCACAGTCCACTTCAGCAAACTCTGGTCTGACTAGAACATCCCAGTCCACTTCAACAATCTCTAGTCAAACCACAACTTCCCAGTCCACTTCAACAACCTCTGCTCCTACCACAGCTTCCCAGACCACCACAATAACCTCTGGTCTGCCTACAACATCCCAGTCCACTTCAACAATCTCTAGTCCAACCACAACTTCCCAGTCCACTTCAACAACCTCTGCTCCAACCACAACTTCCCAGACCACCACAGTAACCTCTGGTCTGCCTACAACATCCCAGTCCACTGCAACAACCTCTGCTCCAACCACAACATCCCAGACCACCACAATAACCTCTGGTCTGCCTACAACATCCCAGTCCACTTCAACAATCTCTAGTCCAACCACAACTTCCCAGTCCACTTCAACAACCTCTGCTCCAACCACAACTTCCCAGACCACCACAATAACCTCTGGTCTGCCTACAACATCCCAGTCCACTTCAACAACCCCTGCTCCAACCACAACATCCCAGTCCAAGTCTATAATATCTAGTCAAACCACAACTTCCCAGTCCACTCCAATAACCTCTGGTCCAACCACAACTTCCCAGACAACTACAACAACTTCAGGTCCAACCACAACTTCCATGTTAACTACATCAACCTCTGCTCCAACCACAACTTCCCAGTCAATTACTACATCTAGTCTGACTACAATGTCCCAGTCCACTTCAACAACCCCTGCTCCAACCACAATATCCCAGTCCACTTCTACAACATCTAGTCCAACCTCAACTTCCCAGTCAACTACAACAACCTCTGGTCCAACCACAACGTCCCAGTCCACTTCAACAACCACTGGGCCAACCACAACTTCCCAGTCCACTTCAACAACCTCTGGTCCAACCACAACTTCCCAGTCCACTTCAACAACATCTAGTTCAACTTCAACTTCACAGTCCACTACAACAACCTTGGGTCCAACCACAATATCCCAGTTGACTTCAACAACCGCTAGTCCAACCACAACTCCCCAGACCATCACAATAACCTCTGGTCTGCCTACAACATCCCAGTCCATTGCAACAACCTCTGCTCCAACCACAACTTCCCAAACCACCACAATAACCTCTGGTCTGACTTCAACATCCCAGTCCACTTCAACAACCCCTGCACCAACCACAATATCCCAGTTGACTTCAACAATCTCTAGTCCAACCACAATTTCCCAGTCCACTGCAACAACCTCTGCTCCAACCACAACTCCCCAGACCATCACAATAACCTCTGGTCTGCCTACAACATCCCAGTCCATTGCAACAACCTCTGCTCCAACCACAACTTCCCAAACCACCACAATAACCTCTGGTCTGACTTCAACATCCCAGTCCACTTCAACAACCCCTGCACCAACCACAATATCCCAGTTGACTTCAACAATCTCTAGTCCAACCACAATTTCCCAGTCCACTACATCAACCTCTGCTCCAACCACAACTTCCCAGTCAATTACTACATCTAGTCTGACTACAATGTCCCAGTCCACTTCAACAACCCCTGCTCCAACCACAATATCCCAGTCCACTTCTACAACATCTAGTCCAACCTCAACTTCCCAGTCAACTACAACAACCTCTGGTCCAACCACAACGTCCCAGTCCACTTCAACAACCACTGGGCCAACCACAACTTCCCAGTCCACTTCAACAACCTCTGGTCCAACCACAACTTCCCAGTCCACTTCAACAACATCTAGTTCAACTTCAACTTCACAGTCCACTACAACAACCTTGGGTCCAACCACAATATCCCAGTTGACTTCAACAACCTCTGCTCCAACCACAACTTCCCAAACCACCACAATAACCTCTGGTCTGACTTCAACATCCCAGTCCACTTCAACAACCCCTGCACCAACCACAATATCCCAGTTGACTTCAACAATCTCTACTCCAACCACAATTTCCCAGTCCACTGCAACAACCTCTGCTCCAACCACAACTTCCCAGACCACCACAATGTCCTCTGCTCTGCCTGCAACATCACAGTCCACTGCAACAACCTCTGCACCGACCACAACATCCCAGTCCACTTCAACAATCTCTAGTCCAACCACAACTTCCCAGTCCACTGCAACAACCTCTGCTCCAACCACAACTTCCCAGACCACCACAATAACCTCTGGTCTGCCTACAACATCCCAGTCCATTGCAACAACCTCTGAATTGACCACAACATCCCAGCTGACTTCAACAATCTCTAGTCCAACCACAACTTCCCAGTCCACTGCAACAACCTCTGCTCCAACCACAACTTCCCAGACCAACACAATAACCTCTGGTCTGCCTACAACATCACAGTCCACTGCAACAACCTCTGCTCCAACCACAACTTCCCAGACCACCACAATTACCTCTGGTCTTACTTCAACATCCCAGTCCACTTCAACAACCCCTGCACTGACCACAACATCCCAGACCACCACAATAACCTCTGGTCAGCCTACAACATCACAGTCCACTGCAACAACCTCTGCACCAACCACAACATCCCAGTTGACTTCAACAATCTCTAGTCCAACCACAATTTCCCAGTCCACTGCAACAACCTCTGCTCCAACCACAACTTCCCAGACCACCACAATAACCTCTGGTCAGCCTACAACATCACAGTCCACTGCAACAACCTCTGCACCAACCACAACATTCCAGTTGACTTCAACAATCTCTAGTCCAACCACAACTTCCCAGTCCACTTCAACAACCTCTGCTCCAACCACAACTTCCCAGACCACCACAATAACCTCTGGTCTGCCTACAACATCCCAGTCCACTGCAACAACCTCTGCACCGACCACAACATCCCAGTTGACTTCAGCAATCTCTAGTCCAACCACAACTTCCCAGTCCACTTCAACAACCTCTGCTCCAACTACAACTTCCCAGACCACCACAACAACCTCTGGTCTGACTTCACCATCCCAGTCCACTGCAACAACCTCTGCACCGACCACAACATCCCAGATGACTTCAGCAATCTCTAGTCCAACCACAACTTCCCAGTCCACTGCAACAACCTCTGGGCCAACTACAACTTCCCAGTCCACTGCAACAACCTCTGGTCTGACTTCAACATCCCAGTCCACTGCAACAACCTCTGCTCCAACCACAACTTCCCAGACCACCACAACAACCTCTGGTCTGACTTCAACATCCCAGTCCACTTCAACAACCCCTGCACCGACCACAACATCCCAGTTGACTTCAACAATCTCTAGTCCTACCACAACTTCCCAGTCCACTGCAACAACCTCTGCTCCAACCACAACTTCCCAGACCACCACAATAACCTCTGGTCTGCCTACAACATCACAGTCCACTGCAACAACCTCTGCTCCAACCACAACTTCCCAGACCACCACAATAACCTCTGGTCTGCCTACAACATCACAGTCCACTGCAACAACCTCTGCACCGACCACAACATCCCAGTTGACTTCAACAATCTCTAGTCCTACCACAACTTCCCAGTCCACTACAACAACCTCTGCTCCAACCACAACTTCCCAGACCACCACAATAACCTCTGGTCTGCCTACAACATCCCAGTCCACTGCAACAACCTCTGCACTGACCACAACATCCCAGTTGACTTCAACAATCTCTAGTCCAACCACAACTTCCCAGTCCACTGCAACAACCTCTGCTCCAACCACAACTTCCCAGACCACCACAATAACCTCTGGTCTGCCTACAACATCCCAGTCCACTGCAACAACCTCTGCTCCAACCACAACATCCCAGTTGACTTCAACAATCTCTAGTCCAACCACAACTTCCCAGTCCACTGCAACAACCTCTGCTCCAACCACAACTTCCCAGACCACCACAATGTCCTCTGGTCTGCCTACAACATCCCAGTCCACAGCAACAACCTCTGCTCCAACCACAACTTCCCAGACCACCACAATAACCTCTGGTCTGCCTACAACATCACAGTCCACTGCAACAACCTCTGCTCCAACCACAACTTCCCAGACCACCACAATAACCTCTGGTCTGCCTACAACATCCCAGTCCACTGCAACAACCTCTGCTCCAACCACAACTTCCCAGACCACCACAATAACCTCTGGTCTGACTTCACCATCCCAGTCCACTTCAACAACCCCTGCACCGACCACAACATCCCAGTCCACTGCAACAACCTCTGCACTGACCACAACATCCCAGTTGACTTCAACGATCTCTAGTCAAACCACAACTTCCCAGTCCACTGCAACAACCTCTGCTCCAACCACAACTTCCCAGACCACCACAATATCCTCTGGTCTGCCTACAACATCCCAGTCCACTGCAACAACCCCTGCTCTAACCACAACATCCCAGCTGACTTCAACAACCTCTGGTCCAACCACAACTTCCCAGTCAACTGCAACAACCCCTGGTCCAACCACTAATTCCCAGTCCACTTCAGCAATCACTGGGCCAACCATAACTTCCCAGCCCACTTTAACAACCTCCGGACCAACCACAACTTCCCAGTCCACTACAACAACATCTAGTTCAACCTCAACTTCACAGTCCACTACAACAACCTTGGGTCCAACTACAATATCCCAGTTGACTTCAACATACGCTAGTCCAACCACTAATTCCCAGGCAACTTCTACAACATCTGGTCTGACAACAACTTCCCAGTCCACTTCAACAACCTCTAGTCCAACAACAACTTCTCAGACCACCTCAATAACCTCTGGTCTGACTGCAACATCCCAGTCCACTTCAACAACCCCTGCTTCAACCACAATATCCCAGTCCACTACTACAACATCTAGTCCAACCTCAACTTCCCAGTCCACCACAAGAACCTCTGGTCTGACTGCAATATCCCAGTCCACTTCAACAACCCCTGCTCCAACCACAACATCCCAGTCCACGTCTATAATATCTAGTCCAACCACAACTTCCCAGTCCACTGCAACAACCTCTGCTCCAACCACAACTTCCCAGACCACCACAATAACCTCTGGTCTGCCTACAACATCCCAGCCCACTGCAACAACCCCTGCTCCAACCACAACATCCCAGTTGACTTCAACAATCTCTAGTCCAACCACAACTTCCCAGTCCACTGCAACAACCTCTGCTCCAACCACAATATCCCAGTCCACTTCTACAACATCTAGTACAACCTCAACTTCCCAGTCAACTACAACAACCTCTGGTCCAACCACAACGTCCCAGTCCACTTTAACAACCTCTGGGCCAACCATAACGTCCCAGTCCATTTCAACAACCACTGGGCCAACCATAACTTCCCAGTCCACTTCAACAACCTCTGGTCCAACCACAACTTCCCAGTCCACTTCAACAAAATCTAGTTCAACCTCAACTTCAGAGTCCACTTCAACAACCCCGGGTCCAACCATAACTTCCCAGTCTGCTACTACAACATCTAGTCCAACGACAACTTCCCAGTCAACTACAACAACCTCGAGTCCAACCACAATATCCCAGTTGACTTCAACAACCTCTAATCCAACCACTAATTCCCAGGCAACTTCTACAACATCTGGTCTTACTACAACTTCCCAGTCCACTTCAACAACCTCTAGTCCAACAACAACTTCCCAGACCACCACAATAACCTCTGGTCTGCCTACAACATCCCAGCCCACTGCAACAACCCCTGCTCCAACCACAACATCCCAGTTGACTTCAACAATCTCTAGTCCAACCACAACTTCCCAGTCCACTGCAACAACCTCTGCTCCAACCACAATATCCCAGTCCACTTCTACAACATCTAGTACAACCTCAACTTCCCAGTCAACTACAACAACCTCTGGTCCAACCACAACGTCCCAGTCCACTTTAACAACCTCTGGGCCAACCATAACGTCCCAGTCCATTTCAACAACCACTGGGCCAACCATAACTTCCCAGTCCACTTCAACAACCTCTGGTCCAACCACAACTTCCCAGTCCACTTCAACAAAATCTAGTTCAACCTCAACTTCAGAGTCCACTTCAACAACCCCGGGTCCAACCATAACTTCCCAGTCTGCTACTACAACATCTAGTCCAACGACAACTTCCCAGTCAACTACAACAACCTCGAGTCCAACCACAATATCCCAGTTGACTTCAACAACCTCTAATCCAACCACTAATTCCCAGGCAACTTCTACAACATCTGGTCTTACTACAACTTCCCAGTCCACTTCAACAACCTCTAGTCCAACAACAACTTCCCAGACCACCTCAATAACCTCTGGTCTGACTGCAACATCCCAGTCCACTTCAACAACCCCTGCTCCAACCACAATATCCCAGTCCACTACTACAACATCTAGTCCAATGTCAACTTCCCAGTTGACTTCAACAACCGCTAGTCCAACCACAACTTTCCAGTCAACTGCAACAACCCCTGGTCCAACCACAACTTCCCAGACCACAACAACAACATCTAGTACAACCTCAATTTCCCAGACCACCACAATAACCTCTGGTCTGACTGCAACATCCCAGTCCACTTCAACAACAACTGGGGCAACCACTAATTCCCAGTCCACCTCACCAACCTCTGGTCTGACTGCAACATCCCAGTCCGCTTCAACAACCCCTGCTCCAAGCACAACATTCCCATCAACTTCTGCAATAACCACAACTTCCCCTTCAACCACAACAGCAACTGCTCAGACCACATTGTCCCAGTCCACTGCAACAACCTCTAGTCCAACCTCAACTTCCCAGTCAACTTCTACAACATCTGGTCTGACAACAACATCCCAGTCCACTTCAACAACCTCTAGTCCAACAACAACTTCCCAGACCACCTCTATAACCTCTGGTCTGACTGCAACATCCCAGTCCACTTCAGCAACCCCTGCTCCAACCACAACTTCCCAGTTGACTTCAACAACATCTAGTCCAACGTCAACTTCCCAGTCCACCACAAGAACCTCTGGTCTGACTACAACATCCCGGTCCACTGCAACAACCCCGGGTCCAACAATAACTTCCCAGTCCACTACTACAACATCAAGTCCAACGACAACTTCCCAGTCAACTATAACAACCCCTGGTCCAACCACAGCTTCCCAGTCCACAACAACAACATCTGGTCTGCCCACAACATCCCAGTCCACTTCAACAACCTCTGGTCCAACCACAACTTCCCGGACCACCACAATAGCCTCTGGTCTAACTGCAACATCCCAGTCCACTTCAACAACCCCTGCTCCAACCACAACTTCCCAGTTGACTTCAACAACCGCTAGTCCAACGTCAACTTTCCAGTCAACTGCAAGAACCCCTCGTCCAACCACAGCTTCCCAGTCCACAACAACAACATCTAGTACAACCTCAACTTCCCAGACCACCACAATACCCTCTGGTCAGACTGCAACATCCCAGTCCACTTCTACAACCCCTGCTCCAACCACAATAACCCAGTTGACTTCAACAACCGCTAGTCCAACCACTAATTCCCAGTCAACTACTACAACATCTGATCTGACTACAACATCCCAGTCCACTTCAACAATCTCTAGTCCAACCACAACATCTCAGTCCACTGCAACAACCTCTGCTCCAACCACAACATCCCAGTCAACCAGTACAACATCCCAGTCCACTCCAACCAGTACACCTCCAATTTCTACCACCACACCTTCCAACACAACGCTTTCAACTTCCACAACTCTTTCTACGACATTCACAACCATGCCTCCAAACATAACATTGTCCATCATTACCCCAACAACAGGTGAAAGCACAACACCAGGTATCTATTAAAAATTTATACTCTCTGTAAGAGAATTGTTAGAATTTATTTTTCAGTCACATTATTACTGACAGACTCATGTCAGCCATGAATTTAGTAATTCAAACGTGATTTCTTCTACTCGTCAAGGCTTATCTTCACTGGTACATATTCAGATGAGTCTTCGGTCCTCTGGTAACTCCAGCAATGAAACCATCATTGAGGCTATTAAAGGGGTGAGTAAAAAATAATTTTAACTGGGAAAAATTTAACCAAGAAGAATTTAACTTTTGATTGGCTGTCTGTAAATCAGCATCTCCACCTCTTCCTGTCAGTCAAGTTCAGCTCAGAGCTTTATTGTCCCTCCAGGGGAAATTTGTTTAGCAGTGACAGCACAACCAACAACAATTAGAAACAAAGAAATAAACATTGACACAAAACATTGCTGTGTACACCACAACCAACTTGACAAGAGCAACCCCAAAAAAGTAAAAATAGAGTTATCAAAGAGCATAAAAGAAGTGAAGAAGTGGGTGAAACCTGTCGTCAATTAAAATAATTGGCAATTTAAGAATTAAATTGCTTAAATAAAAGAACAAATCAACATTCAAAGTCACTTAAGTCAACTTTCCGAAGTGTTGTGATGCTTCATTTGACTTTAAGCAGGTCGTCTTGATCATTCTGCATGTATTAAACTGCTGCCATGTCATTGACTAATTAGCCATTTGAGTTAACAAGCAGTTGGGTGTATGTTTCCACTGCAAAATGTAGCACCTTTTCTATACACTAACTTTATTTGACTCATCATTGTAAATGAGGATGCCCCTCAATGATTTCTCGAGTATAAATAAAGGTTGATTGATTGATTGATTATTTGCAAAATGATTTTTTTTTTTCTATTTATTTTGGCTTCACTTCAAGGGAGTATTTTGTCACCCATATTTGAAATCAGTCTGCGTTGCTAATCACAAATATAATATGAAAAGTCAGATAAAGGAGAAGAGATAACTCGTCTGTTGTTTTTATGTGCTTTCTCTCTTTGCAGTATATTCAAAGAATTCTGCAAGAAATACCTCACAGAGTGGAAGTGACAAGCATTCAGCGAGTCCAACCATAGAAGATCCACGTGGACAGAAAGAGTCCACAGTAACTGCAAAAGCTTGGGCTGTTGGTTTTGTTCTCACACACTGTGGAAGGACAGTTCACCACTAATGAGTCATCACTTTTGGAAAGAGGTGTCCCTTTCCAGTTTCCACTTACCTGAGCCCAATCATCAGATGATGTTGTACGTTACTCTGCTGCTGGGATCAGCAACAACCATCTGTGAACTGTGAAAGTGAAAGGGTTCTGGAACAGAGAGACCAAGCTTTTGGAGTCTTTTGGCGTCAGCTCTCATCCGACAGAAGCACTCCATGAGTCAACGCTTGGACTGTAATCTCTAGTTGTGGATATGCTGGATGGTACATGGACTAAAGTGACTTTGGAACGTGCATTTTGCACACCACATCCTCACACCGATGTCAAAGGCTGCTATGTAAAGTTGTAAAATCTCAAACAGGAAGTGGACCTGGACAACTGTCCTTGTCCCTGTGTATATGCACCAGGGTAGAACTGATTTATTGAAGGAGGTATGTCAGCCTCAGCTACAGTAGGCAGTGATATCTCCTCTTCCTTCTCCTTCTGCTTGATTCTGTGGGCCTTCATACTGATGCTCCGGCTCAGTGGTTTTCAAATGTTTTTGTCCCAAAGCATGTCTAAAATTAAGCCAATGTCTCAAGGCACACCACATTCATCTATTCAAATAAATCTATGCCACTTATCCCTCAGTCACCAATTCACCTAAAGAGCATGTTTTCGGTCTGTGGGAGGACGCCAGAGTGCCAACGACCCATGCATGCATAGGGAGAACATTCAACCCTGACCAACACGAGGCTCCAACCAGAAACCTTCTTGCTGTGAAGCCCATGCATTACCTGCTGCACCACTGCATCACCCACACTGCATTCATATAATTGTAAAACAGCAACTTTAACATGTAATACAGAGCCCCATCAGTCTATAAATCTTGATCTACTGGTAAATCTTTTTTGATATGTCCGGTGGATCTCTTGGTTTGGTCTTGATTGGACTCACAGGGTGGACTTTTGCACTAATCCATGGCGTACGTGGATCTGGTGATTCTGGTGGATTAATTGAGTCTAACTGACCTCCCCTTACCCCCTAGTTTTCAGTATTAGCATAATATTCAGGGATTTTAAATGTATATTTTTCTAGAGTCACGAGTTTTATTTTGTATAAGAGGCATTGTAAAATGCAAATGTGACTTCAAATCTGCTGATTCTGTATTTTTATTCCTGTTCTTTGTTACATCAGTGGATTGAAGGTTGTATCTACTGGCTTACATGGTGTTAAAATTAAATAATGATCACTGAAAATGTACGTTTTGTTCAGAACTTTCATTAAATTTGGGATCTATGTCTCTCTATTAGCACCTGGGGATCTTCAGTTAGAAAAGATTGTTGACGAATGCGGCACATGATCATTTTTATCATTTAATAAAATGTGTCACATTTATTAGATGTGTCATCTAATAAATGTGTCAAACAGCTGCTATAGACTTGTTTACCAACAGAAGAATTCACTTTTTTGAACTGTAGATTTCATGCATTCAGCAACACATATTGTCGAGTCACAGCTCTTAATATTAGGTAAGCTGTAAAATGGGGAGTTTGGCAAGCAAATTTTTAAAGTTCAGAAAATGCAGATGAATCTGGAAATGAACATAATTTAAGTCCGCATTAGGTACCCAAGTGTGCCTTGCCATGGCTCTAGCCAACATATGTATGATACGGCACAAAGTATTAGCATGCTGTCTGGGTGCATGGGTTTTCTCTTACTGGTCAAAGCCACATGTGGAGACTGTTTTTAAAACTGCATACCGTGATGACTGTGTCTTCGAAGAGGAGACATAGTTTAATCCGCAACAAGCTTTTGCTCAAACTTTTATGTAATAACTGATGTAACGAACATCATACATGTCATGCTGCCTGTCGCTTCTCCCTTGTTTATCCTTTCCTAACCCAAACCTATCATGTAATCTGATGGTTCCCTCTGCTGGTCACAATTAGGTATTGCATGACATATCAACACACATACTACACAAGTTGTACATACTATTTATTAAAAAAATGCAGTCTGCAGTATGCACACATTTCCGTAATGCAGTATCCTAAAAATACCCGGATGTTGTACTACTTTGTGAAAAATTAGCTGTAGGCACCAGACCTGTAGACCCCACTACTGTTTCAAGTGATGCAAAACACCAACAGGTCAGGAATCAAAATGGCAGAAGGCTACTGGATAGATCCATGGCAACAGCCTGAGCATAATGAGCATTAGCATTAGCTCTGATAGTGAGTAAATCTCTGTAAACTTACATTTTTTTAAGTAATAACTAGATGTCATTCTGAAATCGAAATAAATCCCTTCAAAGACTTTTTTTCTTAAACGGATGCTGATTAAGCTGAGCAAGCCCTTTAGCAGGGCAACTGTTTCCTTTTGTTTTTGAGACCAGAACCAGAAAACATCTAAATTGCGTGACTGGGAAGGTAAATCACACAGGCTTTGTCACAAATTTAAAATAAACTAGGTTATTTCTGTGTATTTATTAGTAAAAGTAAAAACACAAAGAGGAGAAGAGTCAGCTCAGCTGGGTTTAACATACTGCAAAATATCAGCTGTTGTCAGTCATACTAGATAACACATTTCACTGGTGTAATAAAGCTGTATGTGGAGCCAGCAGGGGAGCACAACCCTACATGTGTATGTGAAACAAGCACTACTGTGCTTCTCAGGATCTCCCATGCGCTGCACTGGGAACTAACGGAGATATCATGTCCTTGAAGAGTCATTGTAAAACCTTAAAGTGTATCTGCAGACTCGCCTGAGGCTTTACACTCCTCACTCCAGATCTGATTTTGTTAAAAAAAAAAAAAAAAAGGGGAAATTGTTAAGTTTCACTGTTTTGTGCAGGAGCTGGAACTGAACCACAGCCACTTAAAGACTAATTGTTCACACTGGCAGAAGCTTGAGTACACACTCCATGGTTACTGTAGCTCGGACGCTCTTCCTTCATACATTATCTTTAAATTAGCTGTTTTTTTGACTTGTCCAATAAAACTAAAACAAACACACAATCAAGCAATCTGCCATGTTGAATGTGATGTATGTGCCATCGATAAGCACTTTCATTATCCAGAAGTGACTTATCAGACAAAAAGAATCCTATAAACATAGTCTGTAAAAAGAGAAAAGCCACAATTTTACTCTGTGACATTGTGTTGCTCATGTGTTGACTTGAAGTGTTCATTATTTTACATTATGTCCTTCAAGGATGCATTCTAGGCCCTATTTTATGAATTATTTATATCAATAATGTAGAAATGTTACTGATGCAAATCTTCACTTTAATGTGGATGACATAATCTTATAAATGTCTTCTCTGGAATCAGCAGCAAATTAAGTACAAACAGCTTTTATTGTTGCTCAGAGAAACCTCTTTTCACTCAAACTTGAACTTGTATTTCAAGTTTATCTTGTATCTCAAAGGGAATATTCCTGGTAAAATAAAATATACATTAAAAAAATTATTAGCTATTGATCTGAAAAATATATGAAAATGCGAGTTAAAAATTGCATCTTGTGTGCAAAGATCTTTAATATAAAAATATTGTTACATGCAGCTACAAAAGTCACATTAATAATCCTGTAAAATACTTTGATTTTCCATTATTATAGGAGAATTTCATTCCTCGGCTTCATGATGTAAATCATGATCTGCTGAGATTAGAATAATTCTGTTATGTGTGAAATATCAACACATTCTTCAGCCTTTAAATTCCTGACAGAAATCATCCTAATCCATGCAACTGCACGAGCAGCTGCACTGACACACTGAGAAAAGTCACTTTAATTTCAACTTTGTATGATAGGATGGATGATTTTGTCAGCAGTTTTAGTATGTCTGTAATGTACCTGGTTTTTCAGGTTATATCAAAGTCACCTGTCAGCAAGCCCTTCCTTCTCCATGTGTGAGGGCGGAGTTCTCCACATGCCAAGAATAAATGCAAACACGACTCATGCAGTCACAGACCAAACTCTGCTCCACACCGTGAATGTGACACTGTCAGCATGGACCGAAAACTTCTTTACTGGATATTTATGCTGGGATGTTTACAGCTATCCTCTGGACAAAGTAAGTTTCTAAAATATTTGATCATATGAGAGTAGACCATCTGTTTGGCCTTTTTTGATCTTCTAAAAAAATATATAGCGAAATATAGAGCTAAAATAGCGTTGAAAAAGATGCATGACTTTGCTTGGAAATTTGTAGTTGTCTGTAATTAAACATATAAGAATTAAAAATAAAAAAATAAATAAGATCAAATTAAATGTAAAGGCAGAGAATTGCATTGGCCTGCTCTTTTGTAAAGTGTTTTGAGATGTGTGTGTATATATATATATATATGGATTTTATATATAAAATAGTATTTTGTTAAACTTTTGAACAGTCAAGAACATTGTCACATCACAGTCTGCGACCCCCATAGTCTGTTTTACATTTTTCAAATAACTTAAAAATAAGAATAATAATTACAATTATCTTAAAATACATAAATTTATACAAACACACGCACACACACACACACACACACAACAATGTGTGTAGGAGAGGTAATATTTGTTATAATTTTGTGCTATATTATGAAGATTGATTGTCAAAGAGCCTTACTGATGATCTGCCTGGTTGGCCCTAATTTATAGAAATATGGGACCTATTTTTCTAAAATTTTGTTTTTTATGCCTTCACTAGAGAGATGATGAAAGTGAAGACTCAGTCAAGGGCTGCCTGTTATTCAGGAGCTATTACAGCCTGAACATGACGCACACAACATTGAAGGGATAGTTCAGGATTTTTGATATGGGTCGTATGAGGGTTAGTTTAGTTGGACACACATAAATTGCGCCTTTAAGTAAAAACCAGCCTGTTGCACAAACTACGTCTGCTTTCTGTTTGAAGTTATGGGGCAAAGTCCACACAAAATGTTTATTAAAACTAGCTAAGTTCTTAGTTAAGTTCTATCTTTGAGCAGCTGCCTCACTGAGACATAAGGTTCATCTTAACTGTTGTACATCTAAAATATTGTCACAAATATGATGTTTCAGTTTCATTCGTCCAATCTGTAAAAAGTATATTTTAATTTTTTTCAGTGCAGCCTTCGAATTCTAAGCCAAATGAAACTCATAGTATCTTGGTTCATATTTTTAAACACAAACTCAAGACCTATCTTTTTAGTCTGGCTTTTAGTTGAATTTTGTTTTACTCTCCTAATCTGCATTGTATGTGTTTTACTCCATTTTAGTTTCAGAGTTATGATCTTATGTTTCAACACTTTTAATTTATTTTCCTTTGTTTGGTTTTAAAACTGTTTTATTTTAATCAACTCTTAGTGCCTTGTTACCTTTATTATCTCTTATCTTGGTTTAATCAGTTTAATCTTAGCTCCTGTGTTTCCTCATTTTTAATTCAAGATGGCATTTCCTCAGTCGTCTGTGGCTGTCTGAAAAGTCCCGACTCGGTGTCCCTGTGTGTGTGTGTGTGTGTGTGTGTGTGTGTACTTGGGTTCATGCCTGAGTGGCTGTATGTGTTAAATGTGGGCTGGGAGAGTGGGTGGGGGTTTTGTGTTTTTATTTTGTAGCTCCTGACTCTTACCTGCTTGTGTTCTTGAATGTACAGTACTTTGTGCTACATTTTTTGTATGAAAAGTGCTTTATAAATAAAGTTTGATTAATTGATTGATTGATGGTGTAGACTTACAGCTGAAAATAACTCTAGGTTACTGCTGATAACCAATATATAAAAAAAGGATATAAGCCATTTATGCCCAAGTATTATCATAAGGTGTTAGCCCCATACAAGCAGTACGTTCACCAACAAGGTTGAAAAATTATCTCGGCAAAGAAGGTCATGTTTTTTGCCGCATTTTCACAGAATGTTGCTCCTGGCTGAAGGAAGAAGAATATGCTGGTGATCTTAATCCAGAAATCTGTTAAACAAGGACCAAAAACTGGTTTTTGGTCTTGGAGCTCTTATACCTAACGATGCCTTTTTGCTAAACAGCTCAAATTATCTCCCTGCTTTCTGACTGTAGCATCCAGTCAAGCAAATATTGTTTTGTGTGTAGTTTTAACTTAAAACTGGGTTTATTATGAGGTTTTCTGTAGCTCCATCAACTGCTCTGTATCCCATAGCACTGGTAACCAGCTATCTGTCCTCAGAGACTCTTGGGTCAGTAATGCATGGACTGATTGGAACCTTCTGGGGCCCTTTCAGGGGCCAAGTCATGTCTGTAGGCAGCCTCATCATAACAGCACTACTGATGGAAATCTTCTGTAGGCTTAGTTTCTTTTTGTTTTTGTTTTTTCATAAATACTAAAGTACTAATTATAAAAATATAACCAAAAGTACAGATAATAAAACAATGAAATACAAATTAAATATTAAAAGGCAATACTGAAGAGTTTAATCTGATGTTTTAATTATAATTCTCCAGCTAGCATTAGCACTGCTGCTACCACCAGAACCACTGCTGCTACCACCAGAACAACAACTCCTTCTGTTCCAACAACATCTACCCATTCAATGATGACAACGCCTGATTCAACATTATCCCAGTCAACTACAACGGCTACTGCTCCAACCACAATATCCCAGTCAACTACAACCAGTACTGCTCCAACCACAATATCCCACTCAACTACAACCACTACTGCTGCAAATACAATGTCCCAGTCAACTACAACCACTACTGCTCCAACCACAATATCCCAGTCAACTACAACCAGTACTACTCCGACCACAATGTCCCAGTCAACTACAACCACTACTGCTCCAACCACAATATCCCAGTCAACTATAGCCACTACTGCTCCGACCACAATGTCCCAGTCAACTACAACCACTACTGCTCCAACCACAATGTCCGAGTCAACTACAACCACTACTGCTCCGACCACAATATCCCAGTCAACTTCAACCAGTACTGCTCCGACCACAATGTCCCACTCAACTACAACCAGTACTGCTCCAACCACAATATCCCAGTCAACTACAGCCACTACTGCTGCAAATACAATGTCCCAGTCAACTACAACCACTACTGCTCCAACCACAATATCCCACTCAACTACAACCACTACTGCTGCAAATACAATGTCCCAGTCAGCTACAACCACTACTGCTCCAACAACAATATCCCAGTCAACTACAACCACTACTGCTCCAACCACAATGTCCCACTCAACTACAACCAGTACTGCTCCAACCACAATGTCCCAGTCAACTACAACCACTACTGCTGCAAATACAATGTCCCAGTCAACTATAGCCACTACTGCCGCAAATACAATGTCCCAGTCAACTACAACCAGTACTGCTCCAACCACAATATCCCAGTCAACTACAGCCACTACTGCCGCAAATACAATGTCCCAGTCAACTACAACCACTACTGCTCCAACCACAATATCCCAGTCAACTACAACCACTACTGCTGCAAATACAATGTCCCAGTCAGCTACAACCACTACTGCTCCAACCACAATATCCCAGTCAACTACAACCACTACTGCTCCAACCACAATGTCCCACTCAACTACAACCAGTACTGCTCCGACCACAATGTCCCAGTCAACTACAACCACTACTGCTGCAAATACAATGTCCCAGTCAACTATAGCCACTACTGCTGCAAATACAATGTCCCAGTCAACTACAACCACGACTGCTCCAACCACAACCTCCCAGTCAACTATAGCCACTACTGCACCAACCACAGTATCTCAGTCAACTATAACCGCTACTGCTCCAAACACAAAATCGCAGTCAACAATGACTCCTACTCCAACCACAACGTCCCAGTCAACTACAACAACATCAAGTCCGGCAACAACTTTCAAGTCTGTTACAACAACATCTAGTCCAACCACAACCTTCCAGTTAACTTCTACAACATCTGGTCGTAAAACAGCTTCCGAGTCAACCAGAACCACTCCTGCTCAAACCCCCACATTCCAATCCACTACAACAACCTCTGATCCAACCAAATCTTCCCAGTCAACTACTCCATCATCTGGTCTAACTACAACTTCCCAGGGAACTATAATCACTACTGCTCCAACCCCAACACCTCAGTCAACTACAACAATCTCTGCTCCAACCTCAGCTTCCCAGTCAACAACTATACCATCTCATCCAACCACAACTTTCCAGTCAACTGCAACCATTTCTACACCAACCCCAACTTTCCAGTCCACTACTACAACCTCTGGTCAAACCTCAACATCCCAGCCAACTACTCCAATATCAGGTCTAACGTCAACTTCCCAGTCAACTAAAACCACCCCTGCTCCAACTCCATCTTCCCAGTCCATTACAATAACATCTGGTTCAACCTCAACTTCCCAGTCATCTACTCCAACATCTGGTCTAACCTCAACTTCCCAGTTAACTACTCCAACATCTGCTCCAACCCCAACATCCCAGTCCACTTCTACAACCTCTGGTCCAACCACAACTTCCCAGTCAGCTCCAACCACTCCTGCTTCAACCCAAACGTCCCAGTCCACTTCAACAACATCTGGTCCAACCTTAACTTCTCAGTCAACAATTACAACATCTGGTCCAACCCCAACTTCCCAGTCAACTCCAACCACTCCAGCAACAACTCCTTTCTCCCAGTTCACTACAAAAACATCTGGTGCAACCTCAACTTCCCAGTCAACTTCAATTGCTCCTGTTTCAACCTCAACACCCCAGTCCACTACAAAAACATCTGGTCCAGCCTCAACTTCCCAGTTAACTACTACAACATCTGGTACAACCCCAACATCCCAGTCATCTACAACAAGCTCTGCTCCAACCTCAACCTCCCAGTCAGCAACTATAACATCTCATCCAACCACAACTTTCCAGTCAACTGCAACCACTTCAGCAACAACTCCTTTCTCCCAGTTTACTACAAAAACATCTGGTCCAACCTCAACATCCCAGTCCACTACAATAATATCTGGTTCAACCACAACTTTCCAGTCAACTACTACAACATCAAGCCCAACCACAACTTCCCAGTCAACTGCTTCAACACCTGCTCTTCGCACAATCCCCCCTTCAACTACAAGCACTTCTGGTCTAACCACAACTCCAACCACTACAACCACACCTTTCACCAGCACAATACCTCCAACCACTACAACACATCTAAACACCAAAACCACACCTCTAAACACCACAACCACATCGCTAAACACCACAATACCTTCAAACACTGCGACCACACCTCTAAACACTACAAGCACACCTCTAAACACCAAAACTACACCACTAAGCACTACAAGCACATCTCTAAACACCACAACTACACCACTAAGCACTACAACCACACCTCTAAACACCACAACTACACCACTAAGCAATACAACCACACCTCTAAACACCACAACTACACCACTAAGTACTACAAGCACACCTCTTATCACCACACCCACCACTATTAACACTACAACCACACCTCTAAACACCACAACCACACCTCTAAGCACTACAAGTACAACTTCAAACACTACAACCACACCTCTCAGTACTACAACCGCACCTCTAAACACCACAACCACACCACTAAGCACTAGAAGCACACCTCTTAACACCACAACCATCCCTCTTAACACTACAATCACACCTCTAAACACCACAGCTACACAACTAAGCACTACAAGCACACCTCTTAACACCACAACCACACCTCTAAACACTACAACCACACCTCTAAACACCACAACCGCACCTCTAAGCACTACTAGCACAACTCCAAACACTACAACCACACCTCTAAACACTACAACCGCACCTCTAAACACCACAACCACACCACTAAGCACTACAAGCACACCTCTTAACACCACAACCACACCTCTAAACACTACAATCACACCTCTAAACACCACAACCAAACCTCTAAGCACAACAAGCACACCTCTTAACACCACAAGCACACCTCTAAACACCACAACTACACAACTAAGCACTACAAGCACACCTCTAAACACCACAACCACACCTCTAAGCACTACAAGCACAACTCCAAACACTACAACCACATCTCTAAACACCACAAGCACACCTCTAAACACCACAACCACACCACTAAGCACTACAAGCACACCTCTTAACACCACAACCACACCTCTAAACACTACAGTCACACCTCTAAACACCACAACCAAACCTCTAAGCACTACAAGCACACCTCTTAACACCACAAATATCCCTCTAAACACTACAATCACACCTCTAAGCACCACAAGCACACCTCTAAACACCACAACTACACAACTAAGCACTACAAGCACACCTCTAAACACCACAACCACACCTCTAAGCACTACAAGCACAACTCCAAACACTACAACCACATCTCTAAACACCACAAGCACACCTCTTAACACCACAACCACACCTCTACACACCACAACCACACCTCTAAGCACTACTAGCACAACTCCAAACACTACAACCACACCTCTAAACACTACGACCGCACCTCTAAACATCACAACCACACCACTAAGCACTACAAGCACACCTCTTAACACTATAACCTCACCTCTAAACACCACAACCACACCTCTAAGCACTACTAGCACAACTCCAAACACTACAACCACACCTCTAAACACTACAACCGCACCTCTAAACACCACAACCACACCATTAAGCACTACAAGCACACCTCTTAACACCACAACCACACCTCTAAACACTACAACCACACCTCTAAACACCACAACCAAACCTCTAAGCACAACAAGCACACCTCTTAACACCACAAGCACACCTCTAAACACCACAACTACACAACTAAGCACTACAAGCACACCTCTTAACACCACAACCACACCTCTAAGCACTACAAGCACAACTCCAAACACTACAACCACATCTCTAAACACTACAACCGCACCTCTAAACACAACAACCACACCACTAAGCACTACAAGCACACCTCTTAACACTATAACCTCACCTCTAAACACCACAACCACACCTCTAAGCACTACTAGCACAACTCCAAACACTACAACCACACCTCTAAACACTACAACCGCACCTCTAAACACCACAACCACACCATTAAGCACTACAAGCACACCTCTTAACACCACAACCACACCTCTAAACACTACAACCACACCTCTAAACACCACAACCAAACCTCTAAGCACTACAAGCACAACTCCAAACACTACAACCACATCTCTTACCACCACAAGCACACCTCTAAACACCACAACTACACCACTAAGCACTACAAGCACACCTCTAAACACCACAACCACACCTCTAAGCACTACAAGCACAACTCCAAACACTACAACCACATCTCTAAACACTACAACCGCACCTCTAAACACCACAACCACACCACTAAGCACTACAAGCACACCTCTTAACACCACAACCACACCTCTAAATACGACAATCACACCTCTAAACACCACAACCAAACCTCTAAGCACTACAAGCACACCTCTTAACACCACAACCATCCCTCTAAACACTACAATCACACCTCTAAGCACCACAAGCACACCTCTAAACACCACAACTACACAACTAAGCACTACAAGCACACCTCTAAACACCACAACCACACCTCTAAGCACTACAAGCACAACTCCAAACACTACAACCACATCTCTAAACACTACAACCGCACCTCTAAACACCACAACCACACCACGAAGCACTACAAGCACACCTCTTAACACCACAACCATCCCTCTAAACACTACAATCACACCTCTAAACACCACAAGCACACCTCTAAACACCACAACTACACAACTAAGCACTACAAGCACACCTCTTAACACCACAACCACACCTCTAAACACTACAACCACACCTCTAAACACCACAACCACACCTCTAAGCACTACAAGCACACCTTTTACCACCACAAAACCTCTGACCACTACAACAACACAGCAAACCACCACAACACCTCCAACCACAACAACACCACTAACCACCACAACAACACTTCCAACCACCACAACATCTCCAACCACAACATCTCTTACCACCACATCACCACTAACCACTACAACACCTTTAACCACCACTACAACACCACTAACCACCACAACACTTCCAACCACCACAGCAACACCTCCAACCACTACTACACCACTAACCACCACAACACTTCCAACCACCACAACACCTCCAACCACAACATCTCTTACCACCACAACACCACTAACCACTACAACACCTTTAACCACCACCACAACACCTTTAACCACCACAACAACACCTCTAACCACCACAACACCACCTCCAACCACCACAACAACACCTTTAGCCACCACCACAACACCTCCAACCACTACAACACCACTAACCACCACAACACCTCCAACCACCACAATAACACCTCCAACCACCACAACACCTCTAACCACCACCACCACAACACCTCCAACCACCACAACACCTCTGACCCCTACCACCACACCTTCCACTACTACCCTTTCAATTACCACAACTCCTCCTTCAAAGTCCACAACCATGCCTCCAACAGTATCCATAATTACCCCAACAATAGGCGGAAGCACAACACCAGGTATCTATCAACAGTTTATCCTCTCTTTTAGAGAATTGCAAGAATTTGTTTTTCAGTCATATCATCACTGATAAACTGATGTCAGCCATGTATTCCTTAAGGTTTATTTTCACTGGTACATCTTCAGTTGAGACTTCAGTCATCTGGCAACATCAGCAATGAAACCCTCACTAAGACTGTTGAAGAGGTGAGTACAACAGAATTTTTCAGATAAAGTTTCTTTAGCTAGAACTTTAACTTTTTATTAACTGTCTACTAAACAGCATTAACATTAAAAGATTTTAGCCTGTGCAGAAAGTATAACCTTCTTAGGCCCATTTACAAATTGTTGAGGTATTGAGGACATCACTGTCCCCAAGTACTTGTAGCAATCAACAATCGCCATTGCCATACCCTTGATGATGGTTGGGTGAGTTGGTTGTGATGCCTTCCTAAAGTCAGTGACCATGTCCTTAGTTTTGTTGAGCATTTAACTTGGGGAAATGGCTGTCACACCACTCCATAAAGTCAGCTGTAAGTGGCCCATGGTCAACCTCTCCATCCTGGATTAAACTGACAAAAACTGTGTTGTCAGCAAATTTCAAGAAATGCCTGTCAGTGTGGTGACTCCTGCACTCAACTGTACATAAAATAAACAATAAATGGGAAAAGACACACCCCTGAGGTGAGCCTTTAGAAGAAAACTTCTTTTGGGAAAAGACATTATTTACCCTGACTATTGTGCAGAGTTTGGCCATAAAGACCCAAAATATTACTTAATAAAAAAAAATCAAATTCAAAGTCACTTAAGTCAACTTTCCAAAGTGTTGTGATGCTTCATTTGACTTTAAGCAGGCCGTCTTGATCATTCTGCATGTATTAAACTGCTGCCATGTCACTGACTAATTAGCTATTTGAGTTAACAAGCAGTTGGGTGTATGTTTCCACTGCAAAATCTAGCACCTTTTCTATACACTAACTTTATTTGCGAAATGATTTTTTTCTATTTATTTTGGCTTCACTTCGAGGGAGTATTTTGTCACCCATATTTGAAATCAGTCTGCGTTGCTTATCACAAATACAATATGAAAAGTCAGATAAAGGAGAAGAGATAACTCGTCTGTTGTTTTTATGTGCTTTCTCTCTTTGCAGTATATTCAAAGCATTCTGCAAGGAACACCCCACAGTGTGGTAGTGACAAGCATTCAGCGAGTCCAACCATAGATCCACATGGACAGAAAGAGTCCACAGTAACTGCAAAAGCTTGGGCTGTTGGTTTTGTTCTCACACACTGTGGAAGGACAGTTCACCACTAATGAGTCATCACTTTTGGAAAGAGGTGTGCCTTTCCAGTTTCCACTTATCTGAGCCCAATCATCAGATGATGTTGTATGTTTCTCCGCTGCTGGGATCAGCAACAACCATCTGAGAACTGTGAACTGTGAAAGGGTTCTGGAACAAAGAGACCAAGCTTTTGGAGTCTTTTGGTGTCAGCTCTCATCCGAAAGAAGCACTCCACGAGTCAACCCTTGGACTGTAATCTCTAGTTGTGGATATGCTGGATGGTAAATGGACTAAAGTGACTTTGGAAAGTGCATTTTGTACACCACATTCTCACACCGATCACAAAGGCTGCTATGTAAAGTTTCCAGCAGTAATATCAGACCAACGTATTTACACTTCACTGCAGCAAATTCTCTGCAAATTGACATTTTTCAAGTTATAACTAGATGGTACACACCTAACATGAATGTTCAATTACGAAATCAAAATAAATCCCTCACAAGAATTTTTTTTCCTAAATGGATGCTGATTTAACACCCTCCGATAAGAACATGTCAGCGTCGCACCTGACCACTTCTCATTCTCAGACATACACACCCCTTTGCACAAACAGGGACACACGGTCATCACCTCCACCAAGGAGGTTATGTTTTTGCAGGCATATGTCTGTTTGGTTGTCTGTTTGTTAGCAAGATTACAGAAAAACTACTGGATGGATTTACATGAAAATTTTTACCAGAAGTGTGGTCTGGTCCAAGGAAGAAGCCATTAGATTTTGGTGGTGATATGGATATTGGTCTAGCTGGAAAAAATTCCCAAAATTAAAAAAACTTCCCAAAAGTTAACTTTGGGTGGAATTTAAAATATATATATATATATATATATATATATATATATATATATATATATATATATATATATATATATATATACATATATATATATATATATATATATATATATACATATATATATATATATATATATATACATATATATATATATATATATACATATACATATATATATATATATATACATATACATATATATATATATATATACATATATATATATATATACATATATATATATACATATATATATATATATATATATATATATATATATATATATATATATATATATATATATATATATCTGCTATTTCTTAACGGATTTGCTTCCAATTTTACAGGATAATATGAGGCCCATGTCTCTATCATCAAGGTAAATTTAACCCAGATCCCATCTAGATTAACATCCCAAATAACATTGAACTTTATAATGGGAAATCCCATTGACAACATTCAATAATTCATATAAAATCAAAATATTTAGTGATGTTCCCAAAACTTGTGTTAATACAGGAGAATAACCTTCATGTATTAGCTGAGTTTGGTCTTGATCCTGGCACTATTTCTGATCTGGTGATCCAGAACTGTATCTTTTACAGGGGCTGTGGAAAAGCCACTGTCAGACCTGAGCTGCTTGGCGAAGGTCTGATCTCTCCGAGTGCTTTTCTAGTTTACTGTTTTAACAGCATTTGCACCGAGCATGTAAATGACAACAGCCTCATGCTAAAACACTTCTAAGGCCTTTAAAGTTGAAGTGAAATTGCCATCATTAATCTTGTGGCTGTTCACAGCACATTTTTAGAATTACTTGTGGAAATTGAGGAGAGAAAGTGGGGAATAGCTTGTGGGAAAGGGGCTAGATAAGCCTAGCTTCTTCCTACAACATTTCAAACATCGAACAGCATTAATATTTAAAGAATTACTGTGAATAATATTTTCATTTTTTGTTGTTTTGTTTGTTTGTTTTTTTAACTTTAATTTTTTATTATTCCTATGTTCGAAATAAAGATCATCAAATCAAATCAAATCAAGCTACAGGTCTTTTGTGAACCCAGGCTGCAAACTTTGAAGACTTTGAATATGCAGCCTGTGTAAATGCCAGGCTACCAGGGCTCCAAAGAGGAAGTTTAAGAGGCATTTATCATCTCAGGCCATGTAACCGGAGGAGCTGCTGCCAAGCCTGGTAACCAGGAAACTGATGCACTATCACTATCATTCTTCTCTTTGGATTCCCATGGGCGACATTATCGCTGACAGGAACAAACATAATCATTCTGGTTCAGTTCCTCATACCAGGTTATTCTTGAGTTATTGATCACAAGATGTTGTCTCTCTTTGCAGAGGTGATTTGACTGATAGATAAGATGGACCGATTTATACAATCATGAATGTCTTCCTGCTCAGCGTTCTGCAAATCAACACCCTGGGAATCAGAAAAATGAAAGAAGACATTAACATGTGAGCAGGACATGATAAGTCATGTTTTACTTACAACTGTTTGCAAGAAGAGTTCGGCCTTCCAGTGATAATTTATTGAATTTTTTAAATGTTTAAAGTTTGACATATTTTTAGGAATATTTGTTTCTTGGGATAAGAGTTTATTTTATGTTTCTTCAAGACCAAATGCTTCTGAGAAATAACCCTGATTTCTGAGCATTGTTCTTATACTCAGATTTAATTTAAATGTGTTCATCTAAGTCTTGTTTTGTGGCAAAATGTGAATTAACGTGGTCTTTTTTGTTTGTTTTGTTAGCTGTTTCTGAAAATAAGAAATGAAATGTAAAAAGGCATGTTGGCCTGCAGCTCTTGTTAATTTATATTATGTGTTTAGTTCATTAATATCTAGTGAGAGAGGGGCAGACTGTAAGATTTTTCTTCTTTTTGGTCCTTTTCAGTCCCATTTGAGATTTTTTTTGTTTGTATTGATTGTTTTATTTAATGACAGAATGAAATAAAGTCCTAAACTAAAACTGAACTAAACTAATTATTAAGATGATACAAATATAATTTGTGATTTTGAGTAAATGAATGCTGATCATCACTCGAACCATCAGATTTTTGTGTCTGTAACTGGCAAACCAAACTACATTGTGCTGTTGTGCCTTAAGGAAGAGTAATAAAGGGACATTTCAGCCCGACTACTTTTGGAGTTGTTTTGTGTTCTTTAATAAGCATTTTTGACAAGTAACTTTATTCAACATTTATCTTTTTTTAAACATATAAAATTATTTATTTTACAGAGGACCCTCAAGGTAATAATTAAAACTGTTTATTCTCTAATGAATTAACTACAGAGAATAAATAACCATGAACTGACACCATTTTTACCTCTCTTATAATTTAAATGTTTACATTAAGGACTTGGTTTATATCCTTAGAACATGACAATGCACACATTTGAAATTAACATTTTGACTTTTATGAAGACAAAACTTTGAAAAACACTCCAACCGCACGTCTGTTCTCAAAATTAACTGTTTAATTGGTGCCCTGATTTAAGGGCATGGTTTACGTCCATGAAAGTGTAACGATGGCAGATCTGGTCTTGTTGGGAGACATTACTGTCTGTGCCCAGGGGCGTCTCCTGGAGCTGTGGGTCCCATGAAAGGATCACACACGAGGTCCCATCAAAACAGCCCAACATGTTCTTGAGATCATTTCTTTCAGTCTACTTATTTTTCACATCAATGTCAATTTTGTTGACTAATTATTTTTGTCATAATTTTCATCAACAAACCTTTTTTCCCCTGACGAAAAACAGACAGTAACTAATAAAAACAAGTGCACATGGACAAAAACTCAAACTAAACCGACATTTTCATCAACAAATAAAAACTAGACTAAAATGTTTGACAGAGACTTAATCCAATCAGACCTAATTTGGTCATGTCCAGGTCAATTTCATTATTTTGTCTTTTAAAATGCCTGATAGTCTGATAACAGAGCCAAAGGAGAGCCAGAACCGGATTAAGGGAAAACCAAACCCAGGGGTGCCTTCGAAAAGCCTTTGTTATCGCTCCTCCAACTCCAAATGTGGATTTGCTGCATCAAGACACTTTTATGTTCTCCAAGGACGCAACAAACTTAAATCACCAACTACTGGCCTGTCATGCATGCTACAGCATTTTCAGTCGTTCTCGCAGATCCATGTGAACACAAAGTGCTTTTGAAAAAGCGAAGTTAAAACCTCTCCATTTCTGGTGACAACATTGCTTAGTAAACAGGCCCTCAGAATCTAGAAAGGAACCAGCTCCGGAACCAGAACCATGCCAGTGTGAAAGCCCTCACAGAGGATCCTGTCACACCAAACAAAAGGCTTCGCCACGCGGTGACTACCTCAGGAGATGAGCAGAAGGAAAGAGGAAGGTAGAGGGCCTCCTGCCACACAAGAAACAGACCATTTACTACTTATCAAATAATTTAATACTGATATTTTATTAATATTTTGACAAATGAATAAAAAAGTGATCACAGGAATATTTACATGCAGCTATAGCACAAACCTTAGATGTTGTTCTAACCATTTTTACAGGTTTTATTTATGTAAAAATGTTTTTTAAAGCTTCCAAATGACTTGCAAGACCCATTCAGGAAGCAGGAGGGCCGCATGTGACCCCGCCCCTCAGGCTGCAAGGCGCCCACAATTAAGAGGTGTGATAATTCTAGACAGGCATTCAAGCAAGGTGTTTCTGGTCAACTTTAGAATCTACATTTCTCATGTTATAAAATGATCAAAATCAATGAACAAGCATTTGTGACCATTCTGACTTCAAGAAATCTGTCAAATTAAACATCTAAAAGTCTTTAATCCCTCATTTAATCACCTAACTGTGACAAATAAACATCTCACACTAACTCCTAATAACCTGAAGTGCTGTTGTCTTATTGTTCATCTCCTTCAAAAGCCACTGCTGGGCACAGCATCAGGGAATAAAATGCCCACTTCATACTCCCTCCATGTGCTCTGTGGCGCCGTCTTTCTGGACTTTCATGACGCTCCTGGCTTCGTGCACAGCTCTGCTCAGCAGCCCTAACATATCGGCAGCCCCAGCCGCTCCTGTTGGCAGGTAGAGCTCCAGACCAGAACTGCAGGGTAGATGCACGCTCATGTCTCCGTCCTGGAAAACCATGTCAGGAAGAAGGAAATATGAAATAAAGACTGATCAAGAAGAAGAAAATTATTAAGAATACAGAAGAAGCATTTGCAACAGCTGCTATGCTTGCGTGGCTATTTATACATGTGCAAAGGTAGATGAGTAGGTACATGATGTGTATGTTTACATATGTACATTATGTCTTTTTATATCATATTATGTACACTGCTTTCTGCTTTAATATCATATGAGTACATATGTGTATGCATATTGCTATTGGTGTACAATTTCTTTAATATCTTGATCATGGAAGAAGAGGACTGGGTTGGGTTAGGTTCAGGGTTGGGAGGAAATTTGTTGTATTCTTTTTGATTGCACTTTCATAATGCACCTCTTTTCTTTTATGAAAATAAAAAAGTTGAAACGTAAGGAAACAGAAGAAAAGCACTATTATCATAATCCCAGATGCAACTGAATAACAATCACTCAAACATTTTCATTGCACTTTTCAGAGAAAATCTTGTAGCAGAAAGTACTTTTCATGAATGAAAAAAAAAATAAAAAGAAGATTGAATACAATATACAAGATCCTACCCACCCTCACTTCCTACATACAGCACACAAACACACAGACATTAAGAGGAGATTCTAACAGAAAACCAAATTACACTGAGGTAACACTATCCTGAATTAAAAATGAGGAAACACAGGAGCTAGGACTAAAACGACAAAAAAGAAAATCATAAGAAATTGAATAAAAATACTTTAGGGACTAATAAATACACAAAAAAAACTCAAAATAATATGGTTAAATAGCCAAACACCAAATGCATAATAAACCCTGCTAAACTATAATAATGAAAAGAAAATCAATTAACAAAGAATAAAATTCTGAAACAATAAATCTGAACTGAAATGGTGAAATAAAACAGATTAAGAGGATTAAAAAATAATTAAGAAATAATAATAAATATAATCAGCTAAAAGCCAGACTAAAATGGTAAAAAGTAAAACAACACATTTAAGAGGTGGGTTTGATCACTGCAAGGCCAAAAAGGCAAAGACCAACGTAAGGCCCTAACTGAAAGTCCATGCAGGAAGACAAATATGTCCACTCAGTCATCTAATATTCATTTCCTCACTCTGCCGTCCTGCACAAGTGATTCAAATCATCAGCTTAGCCAACAAGACTCTGCCACAACCTGTCCCACCAATCATTTGCGGTCATATTCTTGTATCCTGTCTTTGCTCCCCCACAGCCGTGGTATCGTGCTGTGTGATCTCCTCCCCCTCCAATCGTCTCAGTGTCCAGGTCCATTGGTGCGTTACATTTTTATCAAAACTGGGAAGAGGGTAATTATGCCACATCTGAGTTATCAGTGTTGCAGCTGCAAAATCGGAAAAAACTTCCGATCTACCAGGCTATTGTTTGCCGTTGTTAGCACGCCCTGCGCTGTAGTCCGTAATTAATTTACAACTAGGACAAAAACTCAAACTAAATTAACTGACATTTTCATCAACAAATAAAAACTAGACTAAAATGTTTGACAGAGACTTAATCCAATCAGACCTAATTTGGTCATGTAGAAAGTAGAGACAAGTTAGGAATATATCCAATCACAGCTACTTTGGTTGTGTGGAAAGGTTGGATGAGTTAAGAGGGACATCCAATCACAGCTGCCTTAGCTTGGTGGTGGTGGGATAAGTTGTGGAGCGATCCAATCAGAGCTCCTCTCTTTATGAATTGATATATTCATGTAGAGCAGGTTCACTGTTTGTTGTCAGTTCTGGTATTGTAACTGAGATGCTCTGCCAGGTAGCCTAAATAAAGGTGACTGCATTTCACACAAAAGTTCAATTTGTTTCTGTTCATTTATACATTCAGACTTTACTAGCACTCAGTAAAGGGTTATTAGATGTTTGATTTTATCCAAGTGTAAAACATGACTTCAGAAATTCAAGGAAACGTAAAAATGCCTTACCCGTTACACTTCATATTTTAGTCGACTAAATATACAGTAGATTTCATCGACTGAAATGTTGTGAAATTTCATCAACTAAAACTAGACCAAAATTAAAACAATTTAGATGACTAAAGCTAAAAGATATTTTAGGAAAAAGACTGTAAGTAAACCTAAATTAAAAAGTGCTGTCAAAATTAACACTGGTTCCACTTGAAATTTCCCACCAGAACTCAGTGATCCCGAAGTCATGAGGTCATGAGGAGTCTCAGCCCAGTCTGTTGTTCATTATGACACTACATGAGAGGGGATGACTGATTTTCGTAGCCAACGGGTCCCAAAACCCTACAACTGTAGAGTTGGGCCATAATCGCACATAAATCGTGTGCATAAGTTTTTGAATCCTCTGACGTTGATACACTAACCTGAGAGAAACGAAGAGCGATCGGCCTGAGGAACCCAAGAGGAGGAGGATGATCCGCTCTGGTGATGAGGAAAAGCAGGTCTTCAAGGGTGAAATCTGCCTGACCATCTGATTTTTGAGGAGCAAAAAGCCACAAATCAAGCAACAAAGTTAGCCTTTAATGCTCTTAAAACAAAACCTGACACATTCAGGTTTCAGGTGATTTATTTCAAACCAAACAGACATGACAACTACTAGCCAACAACATAGTAAAGACATTAAAACAATAGACGAAACACCAAACAAGACAACTACCTCGGTTAGAAATGGGGATTGAAGAAGCAGAGCTGATCCATTTCTCAACCCAGTCGTCACAAATAAATAACAAAAACAACAAAAACAAACTCGCATTTAAATTTCTCTTCGACCCTCTTACCCAAGCAAACAAAACAAAACTGGGAAAAAAGGACATTCCTTCAAATTAGCTTCTTGTTTCCCCTCTTCCTTCCTAAAAGCATAGGCTTTTACTGGATTTAACCTCATCTTCTAGGCCAGGGGTTCTCAACTGGTCTGGCTTCGGGACCCACCATAACCCCTTAATTCAAGCTGCGACCCAAATCAAGGGACATTTTCAACTTCTCATATTTATTTACTAGAAATATGCTGCACTTTAAACCTGGGATAGTCCAGAATATCACAGTAAGCCAACACTAAAAAAAAGTTTAGTGAGAAACCAAAATGACCTGCAGGTGGCGATGCTTGAGAGGGAATATTCCCAATTAGCTGCATTTTAATTAAAACCATAAAGTGCATTTTAGGGACAAGCCATTGATTATGAGGCTGTCACACAACACACTTCAGTAACTTCAGCCTTTTAACAGACTCCACAGAGCTTTAATGGACAAACATGAAATAAAAAAGTCCAACGACATATTAATAATATTTTGCTTAAGCTGAGTACCTACTTATTAAATATATAAGAAGAAACACCTTTCGATTGAAGTGTGTCAATGGCATTACAGGGTATTGTCACCACTTTTGTGAAGCAGTATGAAAAGACAGCACTCCACTACATAAAAAAAATCCCCTTCAAAATAAAAGCACAGGACTTTTATCCAAACATTGTTTTTGCCCAGGCAAAGGCTCGTGACCCACTGAAAAAGCTGTAAATTTAAAAGTCTCTTAAATCATATTTTTTATAACCCTCCCTCTCACAAAACAAAATTTGGATGTTTTGTGGTATTTAAGCTTTCAACCTTTCAAGACTCGAGACACTCCCGTCCATCCGCTCAGTTCTTACCGCTGATCAAGCCGAGGGCGGCCTCCCAGTGTGCAGCCGTGTCCTCCTCTGCGGCCCTCTGCAGGCTGTGTGGACTGAAGCAGACCCTGAAAAGCTGTTTGAACCTGTCCAGAGTCAGAGGAGGGTCCTGTGCGGCGGTCATCACTGGAGCAAACAGCTCCCAGTGGGTCTGTATCACGTCCCACAATCCACCACAGCTGTTCAGCCCCTCCGTGAACTGAGAGATCATTCTGGAAACCCTGAGGGACGACAGGAGAGACCGAGTGGGTCCTTCATTCGATGTTCAGATTTATTCAGTGGTATGTGATTATCTAAATCATCCATCCATCCATTATCTATTCTGCTTAACCCTTTCTGGGACTCAGGGGAGCCTATCCCAGCTGGGCGAGAGGCCAGGTACACCCTGAACCAGCTGACCAGCCAATCACAGGGCCACATAGTGAGACAGACAAGCATTCACCCTCACACTCACACGCATGTTCCAGTTTCACCAGTGAGCAGAAGACGGAAACCACTTTCACGTTAATAAAACTTACTTTATTAAATAACAAATATTCCTGTAATGTTAGCGCTAAAGCACTTTATCCCATAACAAATACTATCCATCTGTTATCTATAATATAACCTATCTATATCTATAACTTATCACTTTCAGGGTCCCGGAGGGGTGGAGCCTATCCCAGGTGACACTGATCGAGAGTCAGGGTACACCCTGAACCAGCTGCCAGCCAATCACAGGGCCACATAGAGAGACGGACAACCATTCACTCTCATACTTATACCTAATGGCAATTTAGATTCACCAGCATAATGAGCATGTTTTTGGTCTGTGGGAGGAAGCCGGTGTGCCCAGAGAGAACCCATGCATGCACAGGCTACTAGGTAAGAATTAGGCTGCTCCTGTAGAAATATTGAGTTACTGAAATTACATTCTACTGCAGAGCCTAACCCATTCTCTAACCTTGCAGGTGACAGCGGTTATCCTCTCAAACGGTGGCTGCTTACCCCTTCTTTAACCCACAGAGCGAGGAGGAGCACAACTACAACATGCGCCACAGCCGGACGCAGGCTGTAGTTGAGCGGGCCATCAGGGATGCTGAAGGGCAGTTGGCGGTGTCTCGATGCCACAGGAGGAAGCCTGTCTTACCCCCAAATTCCACATAACGCAAAGCCGCAGTCTTGCTCCGACAGACAAACCCCACTGGATGCACCGCGGTGTGGCGCGCAGCCCCACTGGGGGAGGGCTGATCTCCGGAGAGCCACAAGCTCTCGTATAAATAGCGATGTCACACGATAACAAAACATGTTATAAACTGAGAAAAGAAATAAACAACACCTCACTTCGCTTCTCTAAGGTCGCTTTGCTGATCCCGACCACACAGCTTCGTGATTTATTTAACTTCTACCTGCCTATATCCTTGTGGAAAGGATGTTTGGTGTCATATACACTATTGCCAAAAGTATTCGCTCACCCATCCAAATAATCAGAATCAGGTGTTCCAATCACTTCCATGGCCACAGGTGTATAAAATCAAGCACCTAGGCATGCAGACTGCTTTTACAAACATTTGTGAAAGAATGGGTCGCTCTCAGGAGCTCAGTGAATTCCAGCGTGGAGCTGTGATAGGATGCCACCTGGGCAACAAATCCAGTTGTGAAATTTCCTCGCTCCTAAATATTCCACAGTCAGCTGTCAGCTGTATTATAAGAACGTGGAAGTGTTTGGGAACGACAGCAACTCACCCACGAAGTGGTAGGCCACGTTAACTGACGGGGCGGGGTCAGCGGATGCTGAAGCGCATAGTGCGAAGAGGTCGTCAACTTTCTGCAGAGTCAATCACTGCAGACCTCCAAACTTCATGTGGCCTTCAGATTAGCTCAAGAACAGTGCGCAGAGAGCTACCATCCAGCTTGCATCCAAGCCATACATCACCAAGTGCAATGCAAAGTGTCAGATGCAGTGGTGTAAAGCACTCCACAAATGCAGGATCTTTACAAGTTGTATCTGGTTGTAAAGGCAACTACTCAGGCTTTCCAGTGATATAAAACACATACCAGTTGGTCTTATTAAAAGGGAAGGCATAATTGACCAAGATAATGTTTCCAAACTTTCACTAAGGAGTATAAAAAACTTAAAGAGAACCACTCAAACCACATATCTATGTTTGTTTCCCCTCACCTTTGGTAGATGAAATGTTTCACCATCCCACTGTAGATGACTGGTATTTCATTGGAGGGGAGTGAATCGATTTCTGGGTAACCACAGCTCGACAACCAGTCACGGAGAGTTGGAGACAAGAGCTTCACATCAGTGCAGTTCTGCAGCTACAAGAGAATCAAACAGCAGTTATTTATGTCTTCAGAGTCCACACTCAAAGGTTTGTACAGACAGCACAAAGACAGGAACGCAAAAACAGAGCATAATAAGCATTTATGGTCTTGCAAAAATCTTGCAAAGTCATTGAGATAACAGATTATTTCTTTTAATCAAGGCTCCAAAATTCATAAAGGGTCGCACTCCTGCACTGGACATCTGCATATTATAAGTCTGAGCAGCGTTAAAATTGACTTAGACAAAAAAATCACAAATGCATGTAATGATAAAGCATTATGTATTTTTATTAACCTGACTTGCATTTAATTGGTTGTTTGTGCCTTTCTTTTCTACCTGCTGCAGTCTGATCCGTGTTTCAGCATCAACGACGTCCCTCCAGCTGAAGTCCTCCTCAGATGGATTCTGACCACACATCAGCTGTGAAGACATAAAACAGAGACAGAAAGAAAATATGAACCATGAACATCATCTCAAACCTCTTATGAACATAAGCAACTTCTAAACGATGAATAAGGAGTCATACGATGTCACATTGTGTTGATTTTTAGCTGAAAACATGTCTTAACTTTCACTGTGGCATGTTTTGGGAGGAGAAGGTTAAAGACAAAGGAAGGAAAGTATAAAATCAAGGATGGACGACTGGCAGCCCAGGACAGAGCCTTGGAAACATTTCTGTTTCACCTAAGTTGTTGGTATATGTTCGGTTTTTTGCAAGTAATCGGTGAACCTACTTTGCTATAAACATTTCTCTAAACTTCTTTTATTTTATTAATATAAAGTTTTAGTTGATAATGGATTGAAAAAGGGTAAAGGTGAATTACTTGTAGTTAGTTGGCTTTATTTCAATGTCAGACTTGTTTGATTGTAAATTAATATTTGAGTTTGACTTACAACTCAAATATGGAGAGGTGGGGTCACCCTGAACTGGTCGCCAGCCGATCACAGGGCCACACAGAGAGACAGACAACCATTCACACTCACGCCTTAGGGTAATTTGGAGTCACCAGTCAACCTAATGAGCATGTTTTTGGTCTGTGGGAGGAAGCCGGAGAGCCCAGAGAGAACCCACACATGCACGGGAAGAACATGCAAACTTCACACAGAAAGGCCCTGCTCGAGCCGGGGATTGAACCAGCAACCTTCAAGCTACACTGTCTGGCAAGCTGTCCTCTCTAACCGTAACAAACCCTTTAAACATTCCTGGATCTACATACCACTACAAGCTAATCGCTTCTTGTGCCGCAGAAAAAATGTCATCAAAATCTGTTTAGATGTTATTTAGTTTCCATAAAAATGTGGCGAGCCACCCTCTCTCTTTATGTTAACAAATCTTCTAAATAATTCCTGGATCTGCATCTGTATTTGGATCACCAATCAAATCTAATCCTGTTTTCTTTTTAGCCACGGCCAACATTTCCCACCTGCCCAAATTCATCAATTAAAGAAAGATATGCTTTGAATTTAATTATCCTTATTACAAAATACTATTTAGACAAATAGATCTAGCAAAATAAATACCATCTTTTTACAGTTTCAAAACTGCAAATTGAAAATATTCTGGGATACTGTTGGAAATTTCAAAAGCAATAACAATAAACGTGTTAAATTGGAATGAGAAATTTTATTTTATTGATTAGCAGACTCATATTTTGTTTTTTATTTTTTGTTTCCCATTTTTGATCTTGTCTTTGGCATCACCAAATTGTAGTTTTATTTGTGTCATTTGTTTTGAACTGTGACTGAGAAGAAATTGTTGATTGAATGCATTTTTATTGAAAACTGCTCAAACAAATGTAGAAAAAAAAAGATCAGATAAATGTCAGCAAAAACATGACCTCCTTAGTGGAGGTAATCAGTGTGCATCAGACCTTGTAGAGTGCAGGGTGTAGACAACACGGTCCCGGCCCGCTGTGAGTGAGAGACCAGCCAATCAGAACACCCGCGTCATAGTACTTCCTGTCTTCGAGAGCCGAGAGGTCATGGGTGAAGAGCAGACGACCCAGGAGACCCTCGAATACAGAGCTCTGCTGCAACTCCAGTAACGTCAACCTGTGAGCGAAAATTAACGACATCTTTGCTCAGAGACTCACTCAACATATGAAATGTTGATCTGTAAGTTGGCAGAGTGTAAATTAAAGGATAAATATGATTTCACTCAAAAACACAAAATTTTACCGCAGCTGTTTAACTCACCACTCTTGTTTCCCTTAAAAAATGTATGATAGTAGGCATAGTTGCCAGGTCGGCTTATTATAAGCAACTTTAGGCTTCTTTTTTTGAAAAGTTTCTTGTAAATATTGGCAGTGGCAGGTTGCGTTATTTGGGCTTGTTGTGCCCCCAAACTCAGGAAGGATCTGATCATCACTCTACTACCAATATAAACTCAATTCAGAAGTTACATGAACTATTTTGTCCCACTCTAAACATAAATGTAAATTCAACTGTAAAAAGAAGAACAAAAGAAATCCTCATAGCCAGAATTAAATTTCTGATGTAGCTGTTACTGTTTTCACCATAATAAAGCTGTAGAAGATCAACATAAAACTTAGATAAAAGCCTGACTATGTCTGTTTGGTTACAAAAATCAAGGTTAGACAGACTGTTTAGTGATAACAGAGTTATACTAAACAGTAGCCCCTCCCTTCACTTCTATATAAAGAAAAGGATGTTCCACCCTCAAACAGAAGGATGCTGAAAAAGTAAATTAAGAGCCAAACAAGAGAAATGTCACTGTGAAATTTAAATGTAATGTAGATGAAAATTAAAAACATGCTTAATGTAGATTTCTTTAAAAAAAACAAGAGGAAAAATGTAATATATCATATTAGAGAAGAAACATCTGGAGGTCCCTTGTTTTATCGACCTGTTTGCTTATTTCAGTAGAAAAATCTGGCAACACTGACAGTAGCGCTCATTAGTAGGAATGCACGTTATTGTATTTTTGCCGCTATCTGATATTTCCAAACACATTTCTGCAGATACTGATATTTTTCATCAAGAGCAGAGAGTCTACGTTATGAAAAATCAGAGTGAGAGTCTATGCGTGAGGAAGTAATGTAAAACAAGAAAAGCATTCAACTCTTGAAAAATGGACATCATGCTTTGTGCCCATGCAGTGATGAGGTGAAGCAATATGGTACATTTGCAGATATTACTGCAGAAATATGAGATATTGGCTGTAAATGTCAGTACAAACTTCAATATTTGACAATATCAATATTCATGTTTTTAGGCCGATATCTGCAGATACCGATATCGTACCAATAATATTGTGCATCCCTTATCACTAGTGAAAATTTTTTTGATGAAGAAATCATGCAAGTGCCAAACTTTTGTGCTAAAGACCTTATTCTCAGAAATATTCCATAATGCCTTGGATTTAACAGAAACCAGGTGGTGCCAACTTCCTCCTTGACAATACAATTTCTCTTGTTTCTCATAACCTTGCCCAGTCCACGTCTTTGGCCAAAGGGAGAGAAGGGACAAAACGGCAAACCAGTGCTTGGTTCAGTCAATTCTCTCAGTTTATTTTAGGATAACAGTGACAATAGCCTTTTATACAGTGTGACAACAGAGATGTGTTACAGACTTTATCCTTCCCCCTGCCCCCACATGTGGAGCAGAAGATAGAGGTTAAGTTGTTTCACATGAGAGCGAGTTAATCTTTTTTTTTTTTTTTTTTAAATTTCCCTTATACCAGCTATCTACTGTCTAAACTACACAATTCTTCGAACACTCTTGTTTCTCGTAACCTTGAAAAATAAAAGTTAGTGAAGACGCTGTGACTGTTACCAAAAACCAGAACATAAAGAGCAAACTGTGCAGCCAACAGCAGCTAAATTAAAGGCTGTTTGCACGACAATGAAACAGCAACAAACAGAGTTTTCGCCTTCTGTTTACATGAGAATGGTGCCCGGAGTGCCGCAAACTTTTGAAACCGGGATCCAGAGTGAAAAGTTTTGAAAACGTATTTGTTTCCATGTAAACAGGAATCGCAGGGATGCACATTGCATGTGCAGTACTCTTTCAGATAAAGATTGCACGTGAACCTAGGAGGAGGAACAACAACAACAACAACAACAACAGCAGCAGCAATGGCCGACTACCGAGCAACATGTGTGCTGCTAACTGCTGCTAACTCCTCCAATAAAATGTGGATTTGCTGCGTCAAAACTCTGACCAGCGGAGACGCATTTGTTATATTCACCAAGGACACTACAAACTTGCATGACCAACTACTGGCCTGGTTTGCATGTGCTTGGGGCAGATGGCTTACAATAACAAGGAAACAGATGTTATTACAGGAGAAAATGTTGTTTGCCTAAGAGTGCTTGGAAGTGATCTGTGATCTGATTTGGCAGAACATCTCCCTCAAGGTCAACTTGACCTGACGTGGAGAGGAACTTGGCAGGTCAGGTTGTTATAACATGATTGTATAAATACATCAAATCACAGTTCCAGGACAGGGAGATTGGTTAACATCCATGGAGTGGGTGGTAAAACTGGAGCAGCACTGGTTTCACTGAAGCACTATAAAGTCACAAGAGAAATGATGCTAGAGGTCCATCTGTCTATTGAGATTTGTTCTGAAGCTCTCTGAATAAATTCGGCAAAAGCTGCAGACTGGTTCTGTCTTTTTGTCTTCGTTTTTTGCATAGTTTACAATTGGCAAAACTTCGACACACACTACCACGTTTTCAGTCGTTCTCGCGGATCAGTGTGAATGTGCATCGTTATCACACTGTTTCCGAGTGCTTTTGAAAACGTACAGGAAAAATCTTTCTATTTCTGGTGAAACGTTATCGTGTAAACGGGCCCTTAGACAGGTTACCATAGCCCTGATGTAATTACAGCTCATAGTTTCAGGTTAAATACTGTTGACATCAAGAACCTGAAGAACTCTCTCAGGGCGTCGTCTTCATCGTCAGCCTCCTCCCCGATGAAGGAGACGATGGGCGTCTTCCTGAAGCAGAAACCCAGCCTCCTCACCACCCTCAGAGCGCCGTGGAGCACGCCTCCTCTCCTCACATGGATGGGACTTTTTATTCTGTGATCTGCATGTTTCTGCTGGAACAGTCTAAGTATGGCGTCCAGGTCGAGACTGAGCTGAAAAACAGAGGATCAGTTAAAACAATGTTTGTGTCTTGTTCCTTCATCACTCTTTCATCACTCACCTCCTCTGATGGGCTGCACACATGAGGTGACGTCTGCTCTTCCAGCTGATCAGTATCATCAGGAATCCTTCCTGACCTCCTCTTCAAGCAAAACTCCCTACTTCAAGAGATAAGACGCATGCATTCAGGTTATTACTACCTTCAGGTTTTGGCCATTTTCATGTGTCATAAACACTTTCTTACTTGTTCTGTGCAGCTGACTTACTAGCTGTCCTCACAGATTCACCCTGCTGAGAGGAGAGAGCAGGTAAATCCATCAAAACCTTTTAAAGTTACAGAGCTGAAACTCTCCTCACAAAGAACAGCAAAGGGAAAGACAAAGAAACCACGAGCCGCTGTGGTTCACCTGAGTGTAATCCCTGTGGCTGAGGATGTACAGAGCACCGTGTCCTGCAGTCCGGAGCACCTGCTCACCTGTCCAGCCCTCAGCAGGGGTGTCTGGGACAAACGGCACCCTGGAGCCCGGCACACACTGGAGCCCAAACACCACATACAATAAAGTCATAAAGGAATAAGGGGAGGAATAACACATAAGAATACTCTTAACCCTCAGGGGCCTTGGGGAACATTTTATGCACTTTTCTTTCTTCATTTATTGATCATTTTGGCCGTGTTCATGCATTCACGAAACTCTTGGCAAGACTGTGTATTTATATTTGATCTTGTTATTCCCAACTCGGCTCCTACAGTAAGTCTAAAATACATTAAGTGTGAACAAGTGTTACACTCAGACTGATCATGGCAAAAAATGTCCCATTGAAACCCATTCAATCTGGAATCTTTGATCTTCCTTCCATTAAAGCATGATACATTAATTTTATTAATTCTGGTTGTCAATCTGGACTTTTGCCTTGGAATTTATCATTTTTACTGCTCTCCAACAGGTGGTGTTGCTTTAACTATATGAAAATGAGAACAAGTGAGAATATTAATGCATGTCAATGTATTTCTAATCATCGATATTTCCTCTGCTGTAATAATTCAGCATACAAAAATATCAACTTTTCATGCTGTTTAATAAATGTCGTCATTTGTTCCTGTTTATTTTTCATCTAAAATCATGGTGATATCATGACAAAAACCTGGCATTTGAAGAGTTAAAATATTTAAATATTTGTAAATATTTGATGTGTATGATTTGGACTGGTGTTGGTTTAAAAGAATCAAGCCAAAAAAGTTGGAAATAATATCAACGTATTATATTTTTTAATAGCTCCTTCATGAAAACTTCATTTTTTGTTGTAATTGGTACAAGTGTGAGCATTTGACACTGAGGAAAAAAATGCATCATAATCAATGTTGCTGCTAATCAATGACATATCCCAGGCTGTAAAAATTAAAAACAAAAAAAGTACTTTGCATATAGTAAACTAAAAATAATTCATTTTTTTCTGCATTTTTTTCCCATCTAAAACATGGAGGCATCATAGCAAAAACCTGGCAATTAAAGGGTTAAAATATTTTAAAGTCAATTTTATTTAATGTGTATGATTTGGACTCATGCTGATGTATTCCTATCTTGTTCCTACTTTCTACATGACCAAATTAGGTCTGATTGGATTAAGTCTCTGTCAAACATTTTAGTTTTTATTTGTTGATGAAAATGTCAGTTAATTTAGTTTGAATTTTTGTCCATGTGCACTTGTTTTTATGAGTTACTGTCTAGTTTTCATCAGGGGAAAAAAAAGTTGTTGATGAAAACTATGAAGAAAATGATTCCTCAACTAGTAATAATTTATTTTTCCCATGTAAAACATGGTGTTAAAGACAAAAATGTAATTTAAAGGGTTAAAATAATTTTAAATATTCATGAATATTTGATGAGTATGATTAGGACTGATGTTGGTTTATATCATACATTTGTATGATATTTTTAAAGCTACTTAATGAAAAGCACATTCTTTGCACTGAGCATTATGACTAACCAATATAAGAACAGGCCCTAAAGGGTTAAAAGCCTCAAATATCTCTGATATAAAGAACCATCCCGTTCATACATACCTGTAAATATGTGAAGGAGAACTTTTGTCCCGCCTGTTTGACAAACCGACCTCTGAAAAGCATCAACAGCCGACTCTCCATCTGATTGGCTGACCAGCTGCTGTTAATGGTGATGCGTGCGGTCAATCCCATGGCAACCAGCGCTGCTCGCTCTTTACCTCGTGGAGCAACAGGTCTAAATGAAAACAGAGAGGAACTTTAACGACATTAATTCATTATTTTAACAAAACTGCTTAGAGTGGAGGAACAGATGCAAAAGCTTCAACCACCCATTCAGGATTATTATTATTATTATTATTATTATTATTATTATTTCCACCCTGTTACTGGTTTTCCAAATAGCCATCAGGGCATCTTGCATTTGCATGATGGGAACTGTGCATTTTTATTTTGGCATGTTTGTTTTCAAGTTAGAGCTCAATGCAAAAACTCAGATCTAGGCAAGAGCGTTTGTTTTCAAGTCAAAAATATCCAACACTTATTCTAACTCACATTCACTTATCCAGTCTAGATAAATCTCTTACTTTAAGGAATGAAAGCCAAAAATAAGACACTGAATTGCTTGTAATGAAGAGAAAATATCTGCCAGTGAAACAAGGAATGTTTTACTCAGTGAGGGTCTTAAATTTAGGTTTAATATCTGCTCAAGTTTAATTTGCCTTGTCTTATTGGCAAATTATTTTACTTGTTATAAGGAACTCAGGCCTTATTTTTAGTTTTTATATCTTCAAATAAGATCTCAACCCAGACATGTCAGGAAATTGTGGATGAGAATAAGTCTAGTGAGATTTTTTTGTCTTGAAATTGGTCAAATACTCTCACTTAGATCTGAGTTTTTCAATGTTATCAGACTGCCTCAGTGAGAGTTATCTTAATAAGATACTTGTCTGGTTTTTAGTGAAATTGTGCATATCTTTGCCAAATCATTTTAAAGGGTTAGTTCGGGTTTTTTGATATTCAAACCAATATGACAAGTAGTTGAAACACTGAGCTGATGAAAAGCTGTCCTAAACTACAAACCCCCTCACCTCTGCAGCTGCTCCAGGTAGAGTCCTCTTGGTAGACAAACAACATCTTTGACCACCAGTCCCATCTTCGGAGGAGTCGGACTCTTCCATTTGGCTTTTTTTGGAGTTCGTCGCTGCACACACAAATTGATGAAGCAAAATTAATTATAACTTTTGACCTTACTACAGTTTGACTTTTATGCAAGAATCTTTCCTTTAAGCTTTAAAGAACAGGAAGTCAAATTATTGGCAAATCTGAGGAAGGTAATTTAGTTCATGTTTTATGGTCATGTGATAAAGTCCAACAATTCTGGACCAATATTTACGATCATTTGTGTGAGATTATAGGGAAAAAATGCCATCTAGCCCTAGATTTGTTTCTGTGATCATTCAGTTTTTACAGGACAGGATAAATATATTAAAAGGTGTCCATACTAGTATTATGATTGGCAGACAAATACTCAGAGGATGGAAGACGGGGGGTATCCTCTTTTCAAGAGATGGCACGAGTTGCAGCATTTGAAAAAATGTCATGCAAACAATTGGGTGGACTGGATCTATAAGAAGCAAATACTTACATTTTAAAGGGGTCCTTAAGAGGGTCGTATAGCGGAGAGATGAAAGTTTAAGTTTTGCAAGGTTTCGCAGGGGTGATACTGTTTTATTGTATTGTTGTAATAATGAAAATAAAAATGTTAATCACAAGAAAAGGACAGAAAGTCTCAAGACTGAGCTGTAGTGATGGGCAACACCAGACTTTTTCAGACAGAAACTTATTGCTTTTTTATATTGGTACAGAAACAAATATCAATTATCTCCTACAATGCATGTTTAATGTTCACAAATTCAACATTTTTCTTTTCCCACAAGCACATAAGGGAAATGTCTACTCTAGACCAGTGGTGTCCAAACTATGTCCCAGGGGCCAGCTGTGGCCCAGTGCCCACTTTTATTTGGCCCACATCATGTTCCAAAAGTGGTAGAAATTTGGCTCATGCTAAAATATAAAGCTCATTCTTGATTAATGAAGTCAAGCTCATTATGGCTTCATCTAGAAGCAGCTCTTTGCCCTCATTACTTAAAGGTCATCTTCATCTCAAAGTCTGATTTACAAACTATTATGTGCCTGTTAATGCATTTCCAAGCTCCACAAGAAAGTGGAGATGAGCCATTGGCATCTTGACCAGGAGCTGGGCCCATCCAGTGTTAGCCTGGGCCAATCAGGCCCCCCTTAAATCCGATTTGCCACCCTAAAATCTTTTTTAATGACTATTTGCTTTGTTGAGCCATTGATAGGAAGCTGTGATGGAGGCTGTTTTCTTTGTTTAAGCATATTCAATAATTAAGGATATTTTAACATACATTTTTGATCTATTTTACTAACTTCAAAACACTTAAGGTAGTTCAATCAAGGTGGTCCACAAATTCTTCAAGTTTTTTTTTCCTTCAGCCTTTATTGATAGTGGGTAGATAGGACAAACAGGCCACAGGACATAAATCTGACCCAGGTCCCTGAACTTGGCGAGAGCCTCAATCCATGAAAAGTGTGCTGCCCACTCAGCCACTGGCACAATGGCCCAGTTAAAATGTTTTGCATGTGGCCCTTGGCAAAAAATGATTGAACGCCCCTGTTCTAGACCATCAAATCTTATAATTTAGTGTCAAGTCTTGGTCAAAAGAAAATAAACTTAGGAGATATTCCACCATACACACTTAAGTGAAAAATGTTCCTTGGGTGAATTGATAATTAATAATTATACCTCTATAATGTCTGGGTATTATCTTGATAATATCAGGGTTGCATGTGTAAAAAGGGATCTCCTTACTGAAATAAATGAAAAAAGAAAAGAAAGAAAACTGTCCCTGTCAGCTCATATTGTCTTACAGGGTGGTTTGATTTATTGAGGCCATGCAAACGGTAAACGCAGTGTCTACTCTGTCCATGTCTACGGTCTTAAGACTTGGACATGCTGGCAGAGCCACATCGTTAAAGTTATGACCATGAACTTGATAATTTATTTTCTACAGGGCCTGCTTTAGCTGGACATGAAATTTAAAGGGGATTGGATTCTCCACTTGAGAAAGAGCCTTTAAAACTGCGAATTTGATCCAGTTTTTGACACAAAAGTTAAAAAAGGAGACTTCCTGTTGACTTTACGTCAGGGGTCTAAGAGGCTTTTTTGAAGGTCCTGGCGTGGTGCGTGTCCCCACCAAATTCCAAACTGCTAGGTTCACTCTTCTGCAGGGGCTGCAGCTTTTAAATGATGTGAGAGGGGAGCCACTAAAGCATTTTGCAGTACCTACTGACACATCCCAGGAGAAAAGCCTCATTTATCCACTGGGCTAAAGTCTGCCAATGATTACAGTGGTACAAATTCTTAAAGCCCGGCAAAATAAGACTTCCTGTTTCATGGTGAATTATGAGTCTGTGCTGCAACAGCTTGGGTTTCACATCTTTGGCTTTTGCCAGACAGCATGTCAAACATTTGAGGATGTAATAACCCAGTTCCAAGGAAGGAGGAGATCAAATTAACTTTGGAGGAGTTTTTTCTCATTTGGTTTGGAAAAAATTACACTTTGTGCAACTATGAAACATGAATATTTTGGGAATCTGGTCTCTAAATCTATGACACTTTTCCTTCACGTCAGTGTTTACATTATCAACCCTCAGGACTCATCACATGATTTCCAACAAACTGAAAATGAGGACAGATCAGACAGCAGATAAACTGAAGGATCTGTGCTCTCAGTGTTAGAAGAAAAGATAAAGTGCCTGCAAGAGACACCCTGCAGGGGTTTTGGTGCTCAGATCAGGAAGTGACAAAATAAAAGCTGAGTTGACGTACGGAGGTCGTTGTGCAAGAATCACTGGGCTGTAACTCCAGCGTCTGTCTGCTGAGCACTCGGAGAGGTGGAAACACCTGATGGGGGAAGATTACGAGAGAAGAATTTAGTTTATTAATCAGAGAAAGGAGCAAACAGACTACCTTAAAGATGAGTGACTCTGAAACCAATGCAAAAACTCAGATCTAGGCAAATGTGTGTGCGTCTTTTTTCAAGTCAAACATATAAAAAACAATTATTCTGACCCACATTCACTTAACCGGTTGAGATAAACATCTAACTTTAAGGAACGAAAGGCAAAAACAGGGCATTGAACTCTGCTTGTAATGAGGAAAAAATATCTACCAATGAAACAAGGAAAATCTGACTCAGTGAGGGTCTTAAATTCAGGTTTCATATTTGCTTAAGTTTAATTTGTCTTTTCTTATTGGCAGATTTTACTTGTTACAAGCAACTCAAGCCTTATTTTTGTTTTTAATATCTTCAAATAAAATCTTAATCCAGACATGAAAGGAAATTGTGGTTTAGAATAAGTCTAGTGAGATTTTTTTTGTCTTGAAATTCGACAAATACTCTCACTCAGATCGGAGTTTTTTCAGTGATGCTCCGTTTCATGTCAAATCTAGTTCATACAACCCACAGTATTCATGCCTTTTTACTCACTTCCATTTCGATCTCTGCTTCCTCCTCCAAATCCGGGACAGGGGGAAGCTGCTTGGTCAGATTTTTAGCAGGAGTCTTTGTTTTGGTTTTTGCCAGCTGCTCCTGCCGGGGAGGGGTCTCAAACAGCAGCTCGGTTTCCTCCTCGATCTCCTTGGAGTCTGGGACCAGAGGATGCTCCAGGCCTCTCTGAGTTTAAGAGACAAATAAAACAGAGGGGGACATTATGGCCAAATCATCAATGTTACCTCAAGACACCATGAGAGAGGAGGGAAGTGCAAGATGATTAATTATTAATCAATCCAGACCCAACATGGATCCACCATGAGGGCAGGACTCATAGGTAGAACTTCGATAGGCAGGCAGGAGGTCCAGAACCGGACTCACAGAAAGTGTTTGGGAATGGGCAGAACCTTTCAGAAGCATATCTGGCAGGTGATTGGACAATCGTTCCGTCAATCACACTCAGGTAATGTAGTAGGCAAACTCATTAGCCACCTGGTAGAACAAAATCTCACCAAAACATGTCAGAAGTAGGGCAAAAATATACTTTGATAGATTCAAAGATTGAAAAGTTTCATCTAAAGCAAGTCTGTGGGACCAGATTAAAACTATTTTGAGCTAAAAAAGAAAAGAAATGGTCCAAAAGTGCATAAAAACAATGCAAAGAGGCCACAAAAACATGACTTTTTAGATATGTGTAAAAAAAAATAAATGGCTATTTAGTTGTTTCACTTCTTATTTGACAAAAAATGAGAATAACATTTTTAATTTTGAACAAGTTTTTGACTGATTTCTGAAATATTTGCTTTCTTGTCTAATAAATTTGTTAAATTTGCACTCTTTGCATCCGTAGTTTTGGTTGTTTTCATGTCTGTAACTCTGTAAATGTGCTGTAAAAAAATCTAAAGTAGATAAAAAATGTTAATTCTTAAAGACAGTCATCACCTAAGAGTGCAGAGGGCAAAATTATACAATTTTTAAACAAGATATATCCTTTTCCGTTCATTATTCAAGCAAACTTCATGGTCTAATGCTGGCTAACGGTCTGTTAGTTTAGGTTAGATTAGACAGAACTGTTTTCATCTCTTGGGAAGACTCCTTCAGGGAAACTAAGATTCCAGTAGCATTGAAAAGTAGGCTAGTACACAGGTTAAAAAGAACAAAAGATATCAAAATAAAAAAAATAAAAAAGTTAAAACAACGTGCATACAACAACAATAATAATAATAATAATAATAATAATAATAATAATAATAATAATAATAATAATAATAATAATAATAATAATAATAAAAATAATATTATATATGGCTGTAAAATAAAAATATATGGCTGAGGGACAATTAAAAATGGTCCCACATTCACAGTTGGCCCCCTTGCCATAGTTTGGACACCCCTGTTTCAGACAAACATTAGGTCAGTTCAAACTAAAACGTTTTTAATGGAGAAAATGGTGTTAAAAAGAGCAGCTTTGGCCTGTGGATGTATTTTAAAGTGGATTAAATGAAGCAAAATAAATGCTTGAGCTGAGAAAAGACTGAAAATTAGGCAGCAGCAGTTATCCTCTGACTTATCACCTTTACAGTTAAATGTAGGACACACCTGTTGACACCTGAATCCGTCCTTGTCCATTGTTTTAATCACCACGCAGCACTCCTCTGAAGAAAACAGCTCCATCTCAATGGTTTCTTTAACAGACAGTAACGGCGTCCTCCTCTCGATGAACTTCATTTCTGCTTTATTCTTCTTCTTGTCCTTCAGATAAACTTCTGTTTGTCCTCTTTAAACCCACGCACCAAAATGTCTCCTGAGCTGATTGTGTCCTCAAACATCTAATCAGTCCAAGCTGAGATCCATCAGAGTCTGGGGCTCTGATTGGCTCACAGTTCAGCTCTCAGGGTGGGATCATGACTTTGGACCTTTTGGTGGAGGTCCCAGAGATTTAAGGAGATGTGGTTTGTTCTGCTGCAGCTTTAGTGTCACACAATTCTGAATCTTATTTTCTATATATTTTTCCTTGTGGGGGAAATAAATCGATGTTATGGATAAATACAGTAGTTCTTTAAAACCCCTTAAAAAGAGGATTTATCTTTGATTTACACATTGCTCAAGCATAACCAGAGTTCTCCAACTGAGAGAAAAACATCCTAAAGATAAATAACAATCACTCATACCACTCACGTTTAATATTTTCCTTAAATTATGATTAAAGACACTTTTGGTAAAGATGTCCACAAAATGCCTCAGCAGAAGAGAAAACAGGCTCTCAAGTACAAAAACAGGAATATTCACTGTTCTTACTGAAAATCTGTTTGCTTCACAGAAACATCAGCATTTCAGCCAAATTCTGTGGCAGGTTAAAGTTTCAGATGTTAAATGTTCAAGTGAAAAATCTCTCCTCAAAAATGTAAGGAATAAAACCCAGTGTCCAAAAAGTGGGCATGTCAGAATAAAGGCAAAATTAAAAAAAAAAAAAAAATGATTTAATAAAAGTGATTTAATTCTGTTTGCCAACTGCACTTTTATCCATGACCGTGTCTATTTTTTTACATTTTAACCCTTTCATTACCTCTTTGAATACACAAGCCCACCAAGTTTTTGAGGGAAAATCAAGATAAAATGAATTATTTCCTTTAATAAAGTAATTCAATCAAACTTTTTTTGAATAGCACCGGTTCATAACAAGTGTTATCTCAATACACTTACAACAGAACGGCCTGAAGCCATAGTCTTCATTATTTCCATTTAAATTATGATTAAAGACACTTTTCTTAAATTTCTGATGCTGACTCAGTGGAAGAGAAAACGGGCTCTCAAGTACAAAAACAGGAATTTTTCTAAAAATGTGTTTGCGTCACAGAAACATCAGGCAGATTAAAAATTCTTATTTTTAATGTCCATGTGAAAAAGTGTGACACATAAGATCCAGTGTTCAAAAAGTGGTCACATCAGAAAACAGGCAAAAAATGTATGATAAATTGATTTGATAAAAGTGATTTCATTCTGTTTGTTTACTGCAGTTGTGTCCAAGACAATGTCTATTTTTTATTTTACATTTTTAACCCTTTCTGCACCTCTTTGAATACACAAGTCATCCAAGTTTTAAGTTTTGAGCGGATTGGTTTCTGGATTTCATGGTCTAAAATATGTTATTGTTAACAGTAGTTTTGATTTGAATGTGTTTTTATTTATTGTGCAGGCTCAGACCAAAATGCAACAAATGAGACCCAAGGTTGATAAAGTGGGAATGTCAGAAAAAAGGCAAAAATAATTTTTGATAAATTGATTTCATAAAAGTTATTTAATTCTGTTTGCTAACTGCAGTTGTGTCCGTGACAATGTCTATTTTTTACTTTACATTTTTAACCCTGTCATTACCTCTCTGAATACACAAGCCATACAAGTTTGAGATGGAAAATAAAGATAAAATGAATTATTCCTTGAATTAATTTATTCATCTCCTTGGGGAAATTCAGGTATCCAGTGGCTCAAGCATCTCACATAGAACTCTCCGCAGTGGAAAGTCAGTGGGTAGAGGTAATAAACAGTCCAGGTTAAAGTTTCTCTGTTACAATATTTGTTATTCAGTCTTAACGGTGCAAAGTCATGTGTTAAGTTTATGTTTTTCTTAGTTTTAAAACTCTTTTAGCGCCTACTTTAAAGTGTGGATTAGTGTTAACTCGATGATTTAGCCGATCAAAACTAAACCTTAGATAGTCTGGTTAATAAGAAGCAGTGAAACAGAGGGGAAGAAGGACTTGAATGATTTAAAATGCTCCACATTTTTCTCTTCAGTCTTCTATCAGTGCTTTAAAACAAACAGTCCAGATCAATAAAAAGGGCAATTCGTGATTGAATATCTCAGATTTCAGGAATCCACACAGCTGATACCAACATGTTCAGCCTTATACCTCACACACCACAGGTTTGTGGGTTAAAGTTGAGACACTGAATAAACCAGACAAACAAAGATCTGAGATCAACAAATCAATCAGCTGAAGGAACCTTCACCTGCAGATCAACAACCTCGTGAACTCAAAGCACTGAGGACAAAGGCAGGATTATCACAGAGCTAGAAACAGAATATTTGAAACAATAAAATAACTCAAAGACAAAAGAAGAGTTTGAAAGCGTAGATAAGTGTGAATAAAAATACTTTAATAAGTAAATAATTTGAGGTTTGTGTCACTAACACCTGCTCACATCTACACCCCTGAGCTCCCTTTAAAGGGGACTTCTTATACTTAGAATTATACTTTTATAAAACAGGTGAATTCATAATCCAAAAGATAAATAAACAGTTCAGAAACAGATTCTCAAAAATCACCAGAGCTGAAAAATGAGCCTGAAACATATTGTTTGTAAAAGAGAGAGAGAAAAGGAGAACAATAAAAGCAGTTTTGTAGCCTCCACAGGCAGTTTTATGTTATGTTTTATATCATTTATAAAGATTGATAAACAAAATATCTATAGAGAATAAAGAGATGCATAATGATGCATTGCATGCTGGGCCCTGAGTGCTTGAAAGTCTTATTTAATTCACAATAAAAGTCTATTTGTTTGGTCTGGACATGTGAGAACACTCTGTTTTGAAGTTCTTGTTGTTCCTCATTGTCATTTTCTTGACTTTTTGTGATCTTATATTTTAATATTTTTAATTTTGATGAGTTTTAACTATCTTTATATGCCCCTGACATTTTAAATATTCAGTTTTTGTGTTAACTGGCAATGGTTTTCTGAAGTGTTCCTGAGCCCACGTGGTGATATCCTTTACAGAATGATGCTGGTTTGCAATGCAGTGCTGCCTGAGGGACTAAAGGTCACAAGCATTCAGTGTTGGTTTTCAGCCTTGTTGCTTACATGCAGAGATTTCTCATAGCTCATAGTGTTGTTTACAAGTGGTGAACCTCATTTCTAGTTAATTAATTAAGTTTTAACTTTCACAGTCTTTTGTTGCCCCTGTCCCAGCTTTTTTTTTTGGAACTTGTTGCAGGCATCAAATTCAAAATAAGTGAATATTTAAAAATAATAATAATAAAGTTTATGAGTTTGAACATTAAATATCTTGTATGTTTAGTGTATACAATTGCATGTAGGTTGAAAAAGATTAAAAACATTGCATTCTGTTTTATTTACATTTCACACAGTGTCCTAACTTCATTGGAATTGGGGTTTGTGCATCCCTGATATGCCGATATCGTCTGGCTTATATCCCTGTTTTCAAGTAAGGCAAGAGAGACTGCTGCATCGACCTGTTCTGGACCAGATGAGAGCTCTTTGTGGAAACAGCTCGGATGCACTTTGCTGTGAAATTGTCTCTGGATCCCTCATATCACCGCTGTTCTGAGACTTGAGAAAAAGTTTATAATTTCCTTAATTCTGTGTATCTGTCACATTTTTGCTGTTGTGGGCTTCCCCTTCCCTGTCAGGAATAAGCTTGTTCATTTTTTTTCTGGTTTGTTTGCTCTAAAAATTACGCAATAACTCCAGTGACTGATAAACCAGAAACACTGACGATCAGCTCGTGCATCTCTGCAGGCAGCCACACAAATATGCATCCGTCTGTCAGACATTTAACAGACAGACAGACCGTCATTCAAAGGCAGAGCACACATGTATAAATCTGGCATAATGCTGATTTGGACTTTTCCTAAAGAGGACTGCAAGCTTTGCAGAAAGGAAACAAGAATTATTCAATCAAACAGCTCTCCTTCCATATCCAGATTTGAGTCCAGCTGCATAAAGCTGGCCACATAATCCTTTTATCAAACCCTCCGATGGAATACTCTTATTGGAAATGCCCAGAGAGAGAAATAATATTAAGGTCATTTCTAGCTCTAGTTTATTTCCTCCTTTTAGAAAAATCACCTCTGCTTTTCCGTTTTTATCTTGAGACAATAATTACTTGAGGTTTTCAGGCTGGAAACCAAACTGCTGAATCTCTGCACTCATCAGTAATGACTGAATCATATTGTCCATATTTAAGCATCTCTGTGCGGGGGTGAGCCTGTCAGGCAGGTTGGAGCAGAAATGTAATGTCGGTCGTCTGGTGATGATGGCTGCTGCTGCTGCTAATATCTCTGAAGTGTTAGATATGGAAGCCGAGAGAGCTGCTCTTCTGTCCTGTCAGCGTTTTACAGCTTTATATCTGTGCAGGGCGAGCGCTGGGGGTGCATCAGGACTTTGTCGCAGTCTTTGGACAGTTTTAAGTACTTTATTTTTCACAATGATTATATGAGTCATTTCAACTTGAGATAATGTCTATATGCCAAAATATTTTGAACATTTTGGCATATAGATGTTGAGAACTATAATTTCACATCTTAATCAAGAAATACTAATGTGCTTTACTTATATTTTTATGTATTTTTGTAAAACAGTAAATTTCGAAAATTAATGAATAACAATAGTAATTATATTTCAGAATTACAAATATAATTTGTTTTGTAGAACTTTTACATATTGGTTTATTAACCATAACAGAAAGAAACATTAAAAAAATGATGTTTATAATTACTAATGCTGTTAATTTAGGGCAACTGTGGCATAAACCTTACAGTGGGAGGAAGTCTAATAAATCTGCTGAGCACTTATATATATATATATATATATACACACCAAAATACACTGCCTGGCCAAAAAAAAAGTCACCACCTGGATTTAACTAAGCAAATAGGTACGAGCCTCCTATTGGATAATTTCTGCGTGGGCGATTGTCTTTCAGCTGGCAACAAGTTATTTAACCCCAGCTGATGCAATGAGTAGCTTCTCATTTCTTAAACAACCATGTCGAAAGACTCATCCTGTGTTCATGGAAAAGATGTTAGTCTGTTCAAGAAGGGTCAAATCATTGGCATGCATCAAGAAGAGAACACATCTAAGGAGATTGCAGAAAATACTAAAATTGGGTTAAGAACTGTCCTGTAAGACGGTCATGTGGTCTGATGAGTCCAGATTTACCCTGTTCCAGAGTGATGGGAGCATCAGGGTAAGAAGAGAGGCAGGTGAAGTGATGCACCCATCATGCCTAGTGCCTACTGTCCAAGCCTGTGGGGGCAGTGCTATGATCTGGGGCTGCTGCAGTTGGTCAGGTCTAGGTTCAGCAACATTATGAGCCCAAAGAATGAGGTCAGCTGACTACCTGAATATACTGAATGACCAGGTTATTCCATCAATGGATTTTTTCTTCCCTATTCCAAGATGACAATGCCAGGATTCATCAGGCTCAAATTGTGAAAGAGTGGTTCAGGGAGCATGAGACATTTTCACACATGGATTGGCCACCACAGAGTCCAGACCTTAACCTCATAGAGAATCTTTGGGATGTGCTGGAGAAGGCTTTGTGCAGTGGTCAGACTCTCCCATCATCAATACAAGATCTTAATGAAAAATAAATGCAACACTGGATGGAAATAAATCTTGTGACATTGCAGAAGCTTATTGAAACAATGCCACAGTGAATGCATGCTGTAATAAAAGCTGAAGTTGGTCCAACAAAATATTAGAGTGTGTGACCTTTTTTTGTGGTGGCGACTTTTTTTTATGGCCAGGCAGTGTGTATTTCAATAATTTCAACAATGATACAGAAATGTACTACAAGCCTTCATTTTCCAGTCATTGAACAGTTTTAAGTACTTTATTTTTCATAATGAATATGTAAGCCATTTCTGCTTGAGGTAACAGAATTTAAATGTCAGAATATTTTGAACTAAGAAACTTAAGTGGATTTACCAACTGCTTTTTACAAAAAGTTTGAGCTTTCTGGTACATGAAAATATTTGTGAAGTGCATAAATAATTTCTAATGCACATGCTAAGCATGTGAGGGTGATATTTTTACAGCTTAAAGTCAAATTAATTGCCCTTATTGAGGTTTCTTAATCATGAGTGTAATGACGGTGCAAATCCAGCAGGTGTCACCAAAGCAGCATTTCCGCTGTTCGTCTATTCAGCTATAGTAACCCATCTTCATCAGCAGGTGGCGCGCTGAAGCTATTTGAGGAATGTCAGGATGGACTTCACCACAGCTGGAAATAATATCAGAGCAGCTAAAATCTGTCCAACGATGGAAAAGCGAGCAGAGAGCTGTGACTGACTGGAGCTTGTTTCAGGCTGTAAGAGTGTTTCTTCCACAGAAACCCTCTGAACATGAAGCCAGAGAGGAGTGATGGATGACTCTGGGTCGCTCCAGCTGTTTCTGAACATCCTCCCAGCTTAACATCAACCCTTGGAGATCTGGTTCGATGGTGAAGAGATTATCATGAGAGTGGAAATACCCTCTTTGTTTAAAAAGTGGTTGAATGATTGAAATCTTCGCTTTTCTTGGGACAATCAGGGATTCATTGTCCAAAGCTCATCTGAGGTTTATGGTTTGGACTTTTTTATTTTGTAGGAATGAAAGATGCCAAACTGATGATTGACTTTGTTGGAAAGCTTTTTGTTGCACTGCACTTTGCTGTTCCTGCCCGGTTCCCCCTGATTTTCAGTCCATCTATAAAAAATAATTGGAATAAAATGGACAAATGCTTCTTTTCTTCTTCTAACGTTGGCAAAACATTTTTAAGTTAGATCTACACCGTTCAGAGAGGTGAATATGGAAAAACAGACAAAGATGGGATTTCAGAGTTTTAAATACAGTGGTATGGTGGCAAAAAGTCAACCACATGGTTACAATGCCAGTCAAAGGGTTAAGATCAGGGACTGTCATGGAATGGGGCTAAAGGAATGGCCACATAGTTGTAATTGTAGCTATTGAAGCTCTGTAGGTCCACAGCAGCAGGCCATCTACACCAAGGATCCCACAAGACAAAACATCTGATTTCTGGCCATACTCATGTATGAACCATGCAGTCTGACCTTGATACGAGGGTCAATAATTTCATTAATGAGCAGGTTTTCTTTCTTTCTTCTTGGTCTGTGGGAGGAAACCAGAATATCTGGAGAAAACCCACTCATGCATGGGGAGAACATGCAACACACAGTGAGGCCCTTCCCTGCCAGGTAGTCAATCTGGCGACCTTTTTGGCCTGACAACAACATTAATTGTGACCTGCTGCAATCATTTATTGTGTATTTAACAAACAATATTACAACAACAAAAAAGAAACACTGGTACTGATTCTAACGCTCATAGGAACATTTATGTCACTCGTGGTTTAAGTTAGGGCTTTTTTGGTATAATTTATTTTCATAAATATCTTTATAGAGGTATTTGATCCTGTTTGTCTTTGTGGATCCTGGAGAAGAAATGCTGTTAATTCAATCATTTTTAATAAACATCTGCTCAGAGGAAATTTCTGTTTCTGTTTTTTTTTTCTGTCTTCTGGATTTCTTTCAGATGTGGATGTGGCTGCGTTATGTCTTTCATGCATTAGCTGCTCTAAAATTATTGAGCTTAAATGAATTATTAAAGTTGGCATTTGTTTTTAGTTTGTGAACAGGATAACTCGACAAGTTCTATTAAGATTTTGATGAAATTTTTAGGGAATGTTGGTCATGGCACAAGGAATAAGTGAACAGATTTTGGTGGTGATCTGAATCTGAATGCAGATCCAGGAATGTTTTTTTTTACGGATTTGTTAACATTGTGAGATAGGATAAATATTGCCACAGATGCCTCTGCAGAGATTTTTGCTCTCAGAGCTTAAAATTATATGACTATGGACCCCTGAAAGCCTGATTTTCTGTTATTTCTGTTTCAAACTCAGGAGCTGCTCTAGATGTGTGATGATGTAGTGATATTAAAGAGCAAACATGCAGGAAATGAAAGTCTGTTATCTAAATCTAAAGCTTAAATTCATCAAACTGCTCTCTAACCATGTGAAAAGCTGAGTTTTATGTTCTGCTGATGTCTGTATCAGGATCAGGGTGTCCTGTCCTGTTTTAGGACAGAGGGGTGACTTCCTGAGGCTGGAGTGCATTAGTGAGGCGACCACTCCCTCTCCTCCGATGACAGTAAAAGCCCGAGGGCGCTCTCTGCTGAGGGAAAAAGCCTGTTAAACCTCTTGAGTTCAGGATGTAATGAGCTCTGAAAACAAAGAGGAGAAAGAGTGTTTAAGGCCTTTAAAAGGAGCCACAGGTGAACAAAGGGTGAGAGACAGAGCTACAGGTGAAGTGTGTTAAGCTTCGTCCTTGTGCCATGACTGGTAGTCCCTGAAAGTTTAGTCAAGAACTTTTTGAGTTATTTTGCTCAAAGTCAAATAAAATAAGCAAAAGATAAACTCACATGTGGAAGTAATGATATGAGGTACATCGTGTAAGAGCAAATTATTATGATAGTTATTTATTTAGTCAGGACATGGTCCCAAAGAGAACTTTTCAACAAGCTGGCTTGGTCTTTTTTTTTGCCCCCGTGTATTTTTGTTGTCATTTTCTTACATTTTCACATTCAGTCGAGGAAGCATGCTGTAACAGTGTAGCTGCTCCGGATCAGAAAAAAGACAAACAGCCAAACGTTTCATCAACATATACACGCAGGTACACACACATACACACCGGTTCACTGCATCACTTTTATACAGAATAAATAAAACTGGGGTTCTGGTTTGGCGGAGTGGTAAGAAAGCAGACACGACCCGTAAACATGCTTCTGCCGGCCCGGGTTCAAATCCAGCCTGTGGCCAGTTTGCAGTGTCCTCCTCAACTATCCACTGTCTTTCTCTCCTATCAATAAAAGCACAAAATGACCTAAAACTAATCTTTAAAAAAGAATAAATAAATATATAAACAAATGTATAAATATACACATAAATAAATAAACAGAATTAAATAGATGAAAAATAAATACAAATAATAATAAGAAGGGAAAAGATAAACAAGTATGTAAATAAATATATTGAATACACATAAAACATCTAAATAAATAAAAAGGAAAATATAAATAAGTTAAGTAAATACAACAAATTAATAAATAAATAAGAAGGGAAAAGATAAATAGGTTGATAAATAAACAAAATGAATTAAATAAATAAATAAGAAGGGAAAATATAAGCAAATAAATAAATAAGATGGGGACAATAGAATAAAATAAATACTTAAATAAATAAGAAAGGAAAAGACAAATAAGAAAACTAAAAAAAATCGAATTAAAAATAAATAAATAAATAACATGGAAATAATAAATAAGTTAATAAATAAATAGAATAAATAAATAAGAAGGGGAATAGAAACAAAAATCAGGAAAAAGAATAATATCTTTATCTTTGTTCACAGTGCTTTAACATTAAAGGTTTACAATGCTGGCTTTGTCTAACCAAGAGATCATCAACTACATTTGTGCAAGGGCCAGTAGTTTTCTTAACATATGTTTTAGGGGATGGATTTTAGAATAAACTGAAATAATATTAATATTTTAGTTTGAATGACAAATTATTAGTTTTAATATTTTAACTTTTCTTCTAATTGAATATAGCCTTGAGAAAAGTGAGACCAGTCCCTGTCATCCATGCATCTGAAAGCTACATCTGACCAACTAAGATATATGGCTGTTATGTTCTTGATCACGGGGTTTGACTCTGACAATATTTATACTTTTAGTTGAATACTGGCAGGAATAGGCTGACAGATTGATTACTGCAAAACAGATAAAACATCAAGTCCTCATTAAAACGACTTCAGTTGCACTCAAATTAAAGTCCCTTAACTTTTGACCTATGAAGGGCAAGCTCACTGAATAAATCCTTTGTGACTTCACTTTAGATCAGTGAGGAGTAAATAAGCATTGTTCCTTTATTCCTGCATTAAATCATCACATTAATTAATCTAGTGACCCCTAAAGTACAGCGGGATGGCTCAGACGGGGGCTCACAGATAAGCACTGAGGGAGGCAGAGACAGGCAGGAGGATCCAGTTTCCCCGTGGTCTCCCTCCGTCATGGCGGAGCTGCAAACCTCCAACAAGCCCTCGATTGTTGTTGAACATGAGCTGTTTTTGTTGAGCGCTTGACCTGCGCTGTCCGTGCTGCCACATAATGACCTTGGAGAGAGAGGAAGTAAAGAGGAGCCTTTGAAAGAGAGGAGTGAACTATCAGGGCCTTGTTTAATTTCCCCCGAGGGGCCCGACAGAGGACTACAAACTTATCTGTGTGGCTAATGCTAATTGTTTTCTCCAGGGGGACATATGTAAAGTTTTTATTTTTGCCCTGAGAGTTTGTTGGTTTATTCAAAATTTACGAGGAAAATATTGACCTTTGGTTATATAAGGAGGTCACTTGACAAACAAAACTGAGGTGGAGTCAATCTGAAGCTTGTTAATCTTAACATGAAACTGCTTTTTTTTTTGTAATTCACTTTTTATTGCCTTTTAGAACATTAACAACAATACTAAGGTTATAAATAATAAGAGAGAACAAAGCTAAATAGTACACTAAAGAAAAAGTAAAGAAAATATACCAAATATACACATTAAATCCATCGCATCTTGGCAATGTCTTCCACATTGAAAGAAACACTGCGAAGCTCAAATCTTTCTTTTGATTTTAACAATTGGGCTGAAAGGGTTAAACTATTTTGTTTTTGAGTCATATATGGCTATTGTCTTTTGCAGAATTTGTTGTCAAGTACAATATAATTGGATTTATTTAAGGCCTAAATGATCCCTCTGAATGATAATAAAATCAAGCGACATTCTCTGAGTGTTAGAGTAATTGCACCACTTTCCTGTAATCACACAAACTCACCTTTCAGCAGCTGTGATTTGTATTTTCAACTCTTCTAAAGTTTCCTTTTTAATAGAACTTAATGGGATTTAAATGACTTTGGAGACCGTGAGGATTGTTAGAATGGGTGTGTGTTAAATACTGCGCCCCACATTATGTGAACCAACATCTGCTGGAGGTTAAAGATAGATATCTGGAGACATTTGGAAGTAAAATGAATGTGTGTATTTATACTCAGAGAGGTAGAGTATAAATAGTTCAGGGATTAAGGACGTAAATAGCCCACAGCATGTACCATAAACGGAGCAGGTACACAGAGGAGGATGTGTGCACTTATTTCTCTGCAAGATTATTAAAAAACAAACATCCCTGCATGCTTTCAACCATGTGCTAATATACTGTACCTGCTGTTTAGGGGATCAAGCTGTGCAGCCCAGCATGTGCTGATATATTTAGATTTGTGGTCGGAAATCCTCCCCTAAAAGACCAACAGAAGTTTACGATGCACACGCTTTGAAATTCAACATTTAATGAAACAAAATCCAGACCTGAGGAGGAAATTAAGGCAAAACTCTGGTAATTATTTCTTTCAAGTTTCTATTCATCATCTATATTCCTTATCTCTTTCAGGGTCGCGGAGGGCTGGAGCCTATCCCAGCTGACCTTTGGATGAGAGGCGGGGGTACACTCTGAACTGATCACCAGCCAATCGCAGGGCCACACAGAGAGATAGACAACCATTCATGCCCACGCTCACCTAAGGGAGTCACCAATTAACCTAATGAGCATGTTTTTGGTCTGTGGAAGGAAGCTGGAGTGCCTGGAGTGAACCCACACACTGTTGCACCACCATTTAAGTCTGCAATGTAATGTAGACTAATGTATATCACACTTATTAAAAAAAAACAAAGTTGAAATAATTTAAAGCAAAATAAAATTACCTAAAGTCAAATGAAAAAAAGTTAAGCGAGTTAAAGATTGAAGAAGATGAACTAAACTAAAAAATGAACTAACATGTTTGAAGAAGAGGATAAAAACATAAAAACAAAAATTAGTAGAAGGTGCCTAAGAGCACAAAGCTCCACCAAGTTATTGGTGAATATGTCAAAAACTGCCCTAATGCGCAATTTTGACAAATATTTTTAAAAATCCTGGATCCCATCTGATTTGGATCATCACCAAAAATCGTATCACTTCCTCGTTGTGCCATAACCCACATCCCCTGAAATTTTTATCCAAATCTGTTGAGAACTTCTTGAGTGTCTCGCTTACATACAAACTAACCAGCTATTCAAAATGACTGAATATTTGCAAAATATAATGAAGTTTAACAGTTCGAACATTAAGTATCTTCTCTTTGTAGTGTGTTCAGTTGAATACAGGTCAGAAAGGATTTCCACATGACTGTTTTTTGTTTTTATTTGTTCTAAACAACGTCCAAACTTCATTGGAACTGGAGTTTCTACATCCTGATCAAGCTACCTGCTAGCCCATCTGTAGCTTCTGACTACCTGGGACTGACATTTTGTTTCATGCATGCTCTGTCATTGGCCTTCCCTGCTCCTTTTCTTGCCCTCCTCTTCCTCCTCTCCTCCTCGTCCCACTCCACTCAGACTCTCGGTCTAATAATCCGTCCAGCTCTGTGCAGGAATGGAGATCTAATGCTTTCCATCTGTGTGCTTCAGTGTCAGGCTCCAAGGGCAAGCCCTACCGCTCTTTATCCCCCCCTCACGAGCTCCACTTCAAATCTTTTCCAACAAAACCCAAAGTCTGCTTCCACTCAGCATGAAGGCCTAAGATCACTCTGTGCTGGGCCCCGCCTGGCCTCAGGCAGAAAGAGTGGGGGCCCGACATCATCTACATGTACTACTGTTAAAGGAAGGAAGAGAATCAATTACATACAGAAAGATAGATACATAGACAGACAGAAAGATAGATAGATAGATAGAAAGAAAGAAAGAAAGACAGATAAAAAGACAGAAGGACATACAGACAGACAGATAGATGATAGAAAGAAGAAAGAAAGACAGATAAAAAGACAGATACACAGACAGAAAGACAGACTGATAGATAGATAAATAGATAGACAGACAGATCAATATAAAACTTTTTGGAAACATCAACACAGAACAATCCATACAAGCATACACACAGTCAAAAAAAAAAAAGTAAATACATAAAAAAATAAATGATAAATATTAATTCTAAATAAGTACATAAATGAAAAATAGAAAGACAGGCAGATAGCTAGACAGATAGATAGAAAGAAAGACATAAAAAGACAGATACACAGACAGACAGACAGATGGACATTTATTACGTTGTTGGCTCTTGATCGTCATGTAAACCATTATTATTTATGTTCCATAAATAATAATGCCAGGTATTAATCCCCCAACAATTAAAGAACTATTAAATAAAAATAAATTAGAAAGTATATATAGGTTTCTGCAGGTCTCTTACAGTTTTATTGAGACATGAGTCTCAACTGTTTTGTTAGTAATTTTCCAGGTAGTTTGTAAAATAAATGCTTGTTAATTTTAGTTCAGTCTCATCAGATAACAACTTTTTTAACCAAAGCCCCTGATAAATCTTGACAATTCATGGTGTCAGTGTGCCACAGACCACCCAGAGGGATGGCATGTGGCATGCGAGCTATGTCAGTGATGTGGATGTCATAAAAAAGACTAATTACACAGAGGGCGGCCAAAACTCTGCTGGAGATTAAACCGTACAATGCATGTTGTCACGACGGAAGAATGAGCTGCAGCCATCAAAGGGAAAGTCCAGCCTGAAACACTGGATGCTGCCTCGAGCTTTTCCTCTGAATCTGGTTATTTTAATGAGTTTGTGATAAAGCATGATAAAAACAATGAATTTATAGTGTGAAGGTGATTTGGTTAGACAAAATGATCACATTTAGGGATCTGCTTTGTAGGAGCTGTGGCTGCAGAAGTCACTTATTTGATCAAATTAAAATGTTTTTGTGGAGTTTTTCTTGGTTTTCTGGCAGTGAAACATCCGTACAGCGCTGAGCTCTGAGAAAACGCCCCCTCTTTTATCTCCAATCTTGCTCTCTGAACCCACCAAACACTGCAGCTTCAACAAAACAGCCTTTGTGGGAAAAGTCCTGATTTGGATTAAAGGCGGAGAGTGTGTTGTGCACATTAGGCTCAAGGTCTCTTTCAACTCCTCGGTGCAGAAAGGTTGCAGAGATCAGGACTGTGATTATGGCCACTCACCCATTTCCTGGTGATAAAGGTGTGAATGGATGTCTTTACAGTACAGAGCTCTGCGTGCTAAAAGGAACAGTTTGACATTTGGGGAAATACTGAGAATAAGATAACCATTAATGTGACTCGACTCTGAAAATCTGTAAGTTAGCTGATTAGCTTAGCTATGCACGACTGAAAGAAGTCAAAAGATTTAATGGCTGAAAAAAGGTCGCCATTACAGCAGTGTTAATTTTGACAGCACTTTTTAATTCAGTTTTGGTTATAGTCTTTTGCCCAAAATATCTTTTAGTTTAGCCTTTATTTAGTCAAATATATTGTTTTAATTTTAGTCTAGTTTTAGTTGATGAAATTGGCAGAGCATCTCAGTTACAATACCAGAACTGACAACAAACAGTGAACCTGCTCTACGTGAATATATCAATTCATAAAGAGAGGAGCTCTGATTGGATCGCTCCACAACTTATCCCACCACCACCAAGCTAAGGCAGCTGTGATTGGATGTCCCTCTTAACTCATCCAACCTTTCCACACAACCAAAGTAGCTGTGATTGGATATATTCCTAACTTGTCCCTACTTTCTACATGACCAAATTAGGTCTGATTGGATTAAGTCTCTGTCAAACATTTTAGTCTAGTTTTTATTTGTTGATGAAAATGTCAGTTAATTTTGTTTGAGTTTTTGTCCATGTGCACTTGTTTTTATTAGTTACTGTCTAGTTTTAATCAGGGGAAAAAAGGTTATTGATGAAAACTATGACAAAAATAATTAGTCAATAAAATTATCACTGCATTACATCTGCCTTTTAATTGTTTTGGTTCTGATGCTTGATGCAATCATACGCCGCTGTACGGGTAGCCCTGAAAAGGGGCCAGATATTCAAGGACAGAAGTTATGTTTTTATCATCTCATTGTTACCTCCGGTTACATTTTTGCCGGTGTTGGTTTGTTTGTTTATCTGTTTGTGTTCAAAATAACATGAAAAGTTATGGACTGATTTGGATAAAATTTTCAGGAAATGTGTGGAATGGGATATGGAACAAATTATTAGATTTTGGGACCGATCCAGATCACCATCCGGATCCAGGAATTTTTTAAAGGATTGCGAGATAGGACCATTTTAGGCATTTGTGCATATAACTCCACAAAAAAATGGCCAGGGCACTTGGTAAAAAAACCTACCTTGGCGGAGGTTTGCGCTCTCCGAGTGCTTTCTAGTTCTCTGTTGATTCTTGTGATGAGACTGTTATTTTGTCCAAACAGGAAATAAAGTCGCCATTGCCAAAGCTAGTACAAAACACAGAATAAAACCATAATGAAGACAAATTATATTATATAATCTCTTATTTTTAAAAGTCAACCCTTACTAACTCACTTTGAGAAATCAGCTGATGTGAATAAGTTCTGTCACATCAACAGAGAAATACTGGACATCACTGAGTCATTTAGGACTCTTTCTAAATGAACAGCAGGATCAGATTGTTTATTTGACAGGATTCAGTCTTTCAGATCACATACAGGCTACTGTAGGTTTCACCAGAGCAACAGTTAAGATAAAATAATCCAAAATTCAACAACATAAAATACAGTTATTTGCATTCACCTCATTTAAATCTCAACTGACTGGTAAGAAATGCTGAAATTTATCAATGTAAACTCAACCATATAACAAAGCATAAAAATAAGGTACAAAATAAGGTATTCTAAATGTGTGATTAAATGTAATTAATTTTGAGTTAACTATCAAACATTCAAGATTCAAGATTTCTCTACTGTAATTCAACTATATACCAACAGAGCACAGTAAAAATTCAAGTTAACCTGCACTTGGTTCAAGACACTTAAAACAGAATAAATAATATTTACGTAATCCGAAGAAATTTTAAGTACAACGAGGTAGTTTGAAGTCATGGAATTGAGCTTTAGTGCAGTATAGCAGTACATAATTTAAAGTAAAGTGTAAACTGCAATGTAGTGCAAATAGAGAACAGTCAGTGCAGATGCAAATTAGCTTGAAACAGAATACACTTATAAATGTATATGCACACACTCATACACTTAAGCATAAAACATATATACACAAACTTGCATGCACACTCACATGTACACAATTATGCATACATATCCACTGATACATTTATTCACACACACATATATATACATACACATACTACACATACATACATACACATATAACACATACATACATGTACATGCACCTATAGAAACACTTTTTTACACACTCACAGACATCCACATACATATATACATAAGTACTTACATATACACTCACACACTCATCTGTATAAATACAAATAAACTGTCTAACATTATAAATTGAGGGATCAACCCAAATTAAAAGATTTACTCTCTTGACATCCCTCATAAAGTCATGTTCCCCAAACTGCTTCTAATTCACTTTCCTGGCTCGTGTTTGGATGTTCTTATGAATATTTCATCGTCTATGAAACATGATGACACATCACGGCACGTTCTTTCTTCCTCTTCCTGCCTCCCTCTCCTCTCCTCTTCCTCACCCCCGTTCCCTCCTGTCTTTTGATATCTTTTTTTATTTTGTAGATCCTCATGAAAACAACATTCTTCTGTCTTACACACATGCATACTCAGTCATATCTTTCTGTCTCTCACACACTCTCACACAAACACACACATGTCAAACACGAGCTCTGCACAAAGCACAGAGACAGAAATAGAGCTGGGGTTCGACTTGGAATCGGCTTAAATCTTCAAAGAGAAAGATTCTGATGTAGCAGAAGAAGAGAGAGAGAGAGACGAGAGGGGGTGGGCTGACGGGAGAGCAGATCTGGCTCCAACATCCAGCTGTAAAAGAAAGGGGGGCACGAAAACTTCAAACCCTCTTGTTGCCATGGTAACTGTGCATGCCTGCTTTATAGCCCTACCCCACCAGCCTTTAGCTCCGAAACACATATATGTTCAAAAAGAGCTTTAATAAAAACTGATGGCAGCGGAGGAGGAGGGAGTGCAATGAGCCCAACGTGGTAAGAAACGAATGCTTCAGGCCAGAGCCGGCCCTACCCAAAGTGGGGCCCTTGGCGAGATTTTATATGGTGCCACCCCCCATCAAGCAAAGAAATCGAATAGCATTATTTTTACCATCCATCCATCATCTATACAACTTATCCCTTTAGGTGTCGTGGGGGCCTGGAGCCATAGAGAACCCACACATGCACATGAAGAACATGCAAAGCCCAAGAAGCTGCAAAGCCTTTCAACAGAGCCTGCGCGTTAGCTAGATATCTTTGTTAGCAGGTCTTTGTTAGCTTTGTTTGGAGGTCCTGTCAAGAAAAGGACAGTCATTAAATTGTTCTTTAGTTCTGTTTGGTTTGTTATACAGTAATATCTTTGTTCAAGTTTAGTGATTTAACTTTGGGTTTATGGAAAGGCCTAATTAGTTTTATTTTGTAGCCTGAAATTAAGTTTGACAGCTTTTTAGTTTTTCTAGTGTTTTTTGGTTTGCCCTTTTCTCAACTTCATTTTGTAAATGTATTTCCTTTCTTTAATTAATAAATATGTTTAATCTGAAACCATTCAAATCTGGTTGTATTTATGTTGCTTCCCTTTTCTCCTAGCTGAGCCGGGTCATAACAAAGGGATGGTTTGTTTTCTGAAGTTGGGCTGCCTGAAGGCCCTTAGCACTTGTAAATATAATTGCCAATAAAGCAGCTGGCTCTGTCCCTGATGAGAGGTAGCGGGTGCGGATGCTAGTCGATACATAGCAGTCAATGAGGCCACCGAAAGCATCATAATGACCCTGATTTTAGGGTAAAATGGCACAAAAATCTCTGTTAGCTTGACTAGATGCTACAGGAAGGGCCTGATCTACTAAAGGTTTGCGTGTATAAAAACATGTGCAAATTTGATAGCATGCGCAAAGCTGATCTACTAACAGGGTGCACTGAGGATTGCGTCTGTCAAATGAGCAAAATAGCAGACGCAGTCCATTTAGTGTGTTTGCCTTCATGAATATGCAGAATACATGCAGATCAGAACGCGCAAAATACTGGGGGGAGGAGATGCAAATGTGTAGATGATCATTTAGCACCCGCAATGTGATTTATAAAACCCACAACTGATTGCGCGCAATGTTTTTGCGTCTAAAGTATGATGGCACACTGAACTGTCCCTGTTTTTCCAGTCCATCATAATGACAAACAGCCTCTAAGTCCTTGTTTTTCATCAAAAATTCAGTCAGTGATGGAAAATATCCCGTTTAAGCGACCCGTTTCTCGCTACGATGACCGCAGTCACACGTATGGTTATGTGTGCATCAGTTGTACATCAGCAGACCACTACATGACTTTTCTACATAACATGTTCTGTATATATTATGTATATATGGGTCAAAAAATTGTTGTTTATGCTTGGTTATATAATGTGATTTTTTTGACATGGGTTACTCTGCACGGTTATTATGATATACAATATATAATAATATATGGACATTAACATCTTAAATATCTATATCTAATCTGCTGCTGACTTCTTAGTCAATATACAAGATATTTATACATATGTCTAATGAATTTAGATGGGGATGGATTCATGTGTATATATGAATATGTTTGTTATGATGTGTGTACAGGTATGGATACGTATATATACATGGTATAGTTAGACAATTAGTCAAATCCTACCTGTATTTAAATGGCCATTCACTAATCACCCTGTAAAGTCTGAGGAAGAGCCGCTTGGCTCGAAACGTCACTGTTGAATAATAAAAAAGTTTCAAGGGAGCTCCTTTTTGGTGTGCGGATCAATTTGTACTTCTTCACATTAAAGTAATTCAACAACAAAGTCTCATATTTATACCTGAAGATTGCATATTTAACCATATTTGACTTACTGTAAAACACTTTGATCAATAATTCCAGGCTATGGGTGGTATATTTGACTTCTACTCATCCAACACTACACCTGTACTTAATATCAAACAATGTTCAATGTTTCAACATTCATATCAATTAACAAAAAAATGACCACACTTACAGAAACCAAGCTGAGGGCTGACACTGACAGGTGATGAAGTGATCAAACTGCTTTGTGGTGTCAGGCAAGACTTTGACTTGGCCCTGAGCGTGTCCCTAGCCAGTCCCCAGTGTAGCCACTTTGGCCCCGACTAAACATGCACTCATGAGCACAATTCTACCAACAACATCATGGTCTCAACCAGAAGATGTTTGGATGTTGGCAGGATGCACAAGGGCTCTTAACCTGGTCTTCTACCAATACCAGCAGTGTTCAAGTGCTGCTTCTGACATGTGTGCAAAACACCTCAACCTGTTCAGAAAAGAGGGGTGTTTGATATTTGCTGTTACAGACCCTGAACTACAATCAAACAAATAACAACATAGTCCCTTTTCACTCCTAAAACCTGTGTGCTGTGTCACACCAACATAGATCAGCTACATGGACACTGCGATTGTGGCAGTTTGAGGGTGAAATAGGGCAGATTTTAATTTGGTTTGAGGAAATAATTTGTCTTATATTATTTTTAAGAAACCAACAACACCACTTTTGGAATTTCACCCAAAGAATTAGTTAGAAGATCTATAAAAAGGCACTCAGACTCGTTTACCCTTTAAAGAGCAGGAGACGTGGTTCAAAAGTTACAAAACAATTACTTCATTAAACACAAAAACAATCAATAAAACTGCCACAAACACACAAGGGAAGGGGAGACCATTTTCAGGAGTTGAGGCTTACCAACGGTGCAAGGGTTGAGCACAGAGTAGGGGGATCCCAGGGAAGAAAAGCACCCCAATCACACGTGGCAATCACACTCACACGGTGAGATAACTAAGGACCAGGAGTTTCACGGCACACAGTAAGAGGGAACCACCACCGGGACATCAGGGATCACCACCGTCAGCTCTCAGCAACTGAAAAGGACAAAGAAAAAGGGGGTTAGTGGGTTACAGTCAAAAGAAAATAACTAAAATACAAACCCAAAATAATAGCAAATTATACGAAGCAATCTGGGTGGCAGCCACCAATTAAGTTAATAAATCAAAACAAATGCTGCCAAACCAACCAAACCCTTTGGTAAACCAAAAACAATAAACCAAGACCTATACTTGAATGACAAAATGTTCTTAACTAATCAAGAACATACAAATTAAACAAAAGAATGAATAATTAGCTAATGAAAGGGGGGGGGGGGGGGGGGGGGGGGTTAAGGGGATATCGAATAACTCAAATGTTATTCATGGAAAAAAATTAACCCAAAAAAATGTGTCCCCATGAACTCAAAGCAAACAAAGCAAACCACATATGTACGCAACATGTATAAGGGAAAAGAAGTTAGAAAACACAAGGAGGGAAATAAAACAAAAAAGAAGGAATCAAAACTATCAATTAACAACAAAAATGACCACACTTACAGAAACCAAGCTGAGGGCTGACACTGACAGGTGATGAAGTGATCAAACTGCTTTGTGTTATCAGGCGAGACTTTGGTTTGGCCCTGCACGTGTCCCTAGCCAGGCCTCAGTGTAGCCACTTTGGCCCTGACTAAACATGCACTCATGAGCACAATTCCACCAACAACATCATGGTCTCAACCAGAAGATGTTTGGATGCTGGCAGGATGCACAAGGGCTCTTAACCTGGTCTTCTACCAATACCAGCAGTGTTCAAGTGCTGCTTCTGACATGTGTGCAAAACACCTCAACCTGTTCAGAAAAGTGGGGTGTTTGATATTTGCTGTTACAGACCCTGAACTACCGTCAAACTACTAATAACATAGTCCCTTTTCACTCCTAAAACCTGTGTGCTGTGTCACACCAACATAGATCAGCTACATGAACACTGCCTAGTTGAATCTTAAGTGTATTTTTGCTGTTTCCTGCATCTTTACTGACATGCCTGTAACCCACCACTGATCTGATACTTCCCTAAGCAAACAGAAACAGACACAAACAGACTGACGCCGGCAAACACATAACCTCCTTGGCAGAGATAATAATGATTAATAATGATTGAAGGTGATTAATTTAGCTGCATCTACCTGGACAAGCACTACATTGGGTTTAAATAGTCTAAATTGAAGAACTTAAGTTAAATGCAGTGATTTGTTGAGCTGTGTTGTTCATTCCTCCTCTTTGTATTGTATGTGTTTCACTCTCAGCACTCGTGCATTAAATGCTTCACTGTAGATGCGTGGGAAAGCACGGTATCAAAAAACTATCACTTTATCAGGAAGTGTCTCGGTTTGGCTTAGACAGACACATCATTTGTCTTCATTTATGCCATTTAACTTCAACAAAAAAACAGCGTGAGGCAAGCCAACAAGTAGCCGACAGCACTCTTCACTTTAGCAGAGTGGGACAGTCACTGAATCCCACACAGACTAACACAAGCGTGATGTAAAAGCTAAGGAAACAGGCGTAAAGTTCAATCAGTAAATAGACCTTCACTCAAGATTCAAGATGTCACCTTCACAATTTTGATTCACTCACCTAAAGCTACAACGACCCAATATGTTGATACCAAGGCTGGTGCCAAGCTAGCAGGCTAACGCTAGCTGAGCTCGCTTTCTGTCTTTAACTCTTTGTTTTCGGATACTGACCGAGATACAGCACGGTGCGGATGAAGCTCCGTCGGATGACAAACTGTCCACTCTAGAACCGCTGCTGGAGGCGCTGCTTGGTCTCTTTGCTCAGTTTAGCCACGTTTATCCCGACAAACGTGGACCGAAATTCGAAATATCGCTGCCGCCAAAGACGAGGAAGGAGGAGGAAGTGACATAGGGTTACAAACAGAAAGGGTTTATGTTCCGGTTTAGTTCGCCACCCTGTGGTCGGATGATAAACTGCGTCAGAGGGATTATCGGTGGACGTCACTCCGCGCTCTACTGCACCAGAGCGGTTGAAAGAGAGAGTGACGTCATTGAGGATTCAGAATGCAGAGGGTCACGTGGTTCATGTAGCGGCCGAATAGTTCCAAACAAATCTTGGCGGGCCATTTAAATGAACTGCAGAGCCGCGGTTTCTGGTAATTATTAACCAATATTTTCATTTTTTTACATTAATACATTAATACATTGATTTAGGCAAATTCAAACGTGGTACATTTTCTATGCGCTTGTGTAGGAACATTATTATTGCGATAATGCTTTTAAATTTGCTGAAATTTCCTCTGAAAAGGAAGAATGTAGACAGTAAACTAGCTTTACTTTACGTTCTTGATTAGCAAACATTGCTTGATACTGTAACGTCATTAAATTTCCTTGTTTATAACATCAGCGTTGGTGATTTGGAAAATTACTGACTTATTTTGTAGTAACATTTCAGACAAAGAAGGAAGAAACCTGTGATTTTCCTGAGTAGGAAAACATGTTCAGATGTTTCAAGGACATTACCTATGCTGTAACTTAGCTTTATTAAATTAAAACATGTAAGAACCTGTCTTTTAAAGAATGAAATTCATTATCTAATTTATTGTATCTATCTACTGTATATATATATATATATATATATATATATATATATATACATATATATATATATATATATATATATATATATATATATATATACACAGATATGTGTGCGTGTGTGTAGGAAAACCAACCCACGGCGTGTTTTTTACTGGTTGACTACTTATTCATACTTTCTTATATTAAACGAAAATTAAGCAATAAAACGATGGCTTACACGATTTCTTTATTCAATCCTGCTGTTTTCAGATTAACCACACAGGCCTAATGCAAAAGAGTTTTCATCAAGGATGTAAGATACAACAAGTAGACCAGTGAGCACATTAAAATCAATATTTTGTTTAAAATTGATATGCGATCATGCATTAAATTACATTGTTAATTTGATTCAAATGTGCTTGTAAAATGGTCATCATTAAAATGTCAACTGTAGCTTCCTACCTGTCAATAGACCTTCGATAAATGTGAGAAACATACATTCCCCACAGGATTTCTTTTGCCTCGGTTGAGTTGATTGGCTATAGAGGGCTCCCATGATCCGCCATTGCTGTCAAATAATTGGTCCACTGGCGTCTATGGAGATGATGCCACTCTCTCTTCTGTACTACATTGGTGCTGTAAAAAAGATATTAAAATGATATTAAGTGTTTTTTTATTCATCATGGGCGCATGAAACACTTTAATGTATCATATTTTATTCAAAATGTAGTTTCGATGTGTGGCTTACTGTCTTTAATACCTTTATTTTGAAAACTGGAAGTAAATACACTGTTTTTCCACATTTACCACAATGCTGAGAATACTTTAGCCTTTACCTTCGAAATTTATGTGCGGCCAATTTGACCACGGAGATCGGAGTTACAGCTGGCTTGACCGCAGTCACTAACAGCACGTGCAATTTTTTAGTTTGCACATGCAATTTAGCACCCGTTATTTTAGATCTTAGCAGATCGGGCCCTAAGAGTCGTAGGTCAACAGTTACTGGGCAACATGTTCACCACCTTCTCTCTTTCAAGGATTTGTTTTAAGTTCTGC